>OY728151.1:624604411-625854411 GCA_963277665.1 Viscum album | reverse complement strand
CCAAATGTTTTGTACTATTATAAATACATGTATATACTGTATATATATGATATATATGATATCTAAATCATGAATATCATTCTGGATATAATGGACTATGGACCACATGGATAGCTTGTAAATATAAGGTGTTCATTTTTTACTGAAGTACCAAATATCGACAAAACAAACGTTATTAACTTAAATGATTACATAATGTTTATAACATGATAATAAGTGATATAAAAGGAGTAACAAACATTAAAAATGTTCTTAAGCAATTATAAATTAACTTTAGTTTATTATTCAGGAAGAATAAGGAACAAGAGATTCAAGTTGGACACGAGGTAAGGGATTTTCATATCTCGCTTTTAATTCTGTGAGATTTCTATTGTTTGCCACTTATTCATGGAATTTGGTGTATTGTGTACTGCCATTTGATATATATTATCATGATTATCATTATATTAATGGTATAATGTGATTAATTTTTTGGTTATTAACCTTTGGTCATACAACTCAGTTGATTACAACTTGGTAAAGGTTTTCATGTCACTTTTTATTCCCGTGAGATTCATGCTATATTTTCCACTATTTGATTTTGTGTGGTATATATACTGCCCATGATTGTACTCTTTGTGTAATATAATTTCATTTATGAGTATTTAAATCTTCTTTGTATGATCCTTCTTTCATGTGGCATATGTTTTGTAAGATACCAAGTGGGTAAGGGAACCATTCACCCTCCTCTTTTTAAAAGGCTTCTTTTTGTTATGTCTTTTAAATTACATCTTAATAGGTTGAGATATGTTCTTATATATACTTATTGATGTAAAATTTATTTCAAAGTGATGAGATACCCTTTTGTCTCATCAAATCATTTTCAGAATTTTTAAGTGATGTCGTTAGGCTGTCGAATTTTTCAAGGGAACTTCTTAACCCAATTTCGATTCTTTGGGTTCAACTTGTAATTATTGAATATGTAATCATATGAATATGTGTGAATGAACTATGATTGTTTTTCAATTAATATCCACTTATATTGGGTATATTTATATTATTCACACATTATTATGAGATTGATTTATCCTTAATTTACGGATGCCATCTTTATAAGGGATTTCATCTCAATTTACATTTCCATTGAGACTTCATTGTTGTTATGCACCAATTCACTATTATATGGTGTACATACTGTGCTTTGAAATATTTTATCATGGATACCTTTATTCTAATTGTATTATAATGTTATGATTAAAATTTTTTCCTCATTTATTTTTATTCAAGCATCTCTCTTTTTATTAAAAAACTCTTTAACAAAAATATCGTTTTAAAGGTTTTAAAGATTTATTCTTCTAAATATT
This sequence comes from Viscum album, assembly GCA_963277665.1. NCBI lineage: Eukaryota > Viridiplantae > Streptophyta > Magnoliopsida > Santalales > Viscaceae > Viscum > Viscum album. The sequence continues at coordinate 625,853,068 of OY728151.1, read as the reverse complement.
TCTCATTATTGTACATGTTTTCAAAATGGGTTTTAGGATTTATTTATATGGACATTGATTTTTTCAAATTATAATTCATATAAAATCTTCAAAGTGGTATGGGACACTTTGATTTAAAAATCTATTTTTAAATGGTTCTAAAAATGATTTTATAAAGCATTGTTTATTTCAATATATTGATTTGATATATTGGAATGTGGAAATGTTATCATTTATTTATACCTTTGTTATGTTTTATGATCATTTTATGGTTATTGTGCATTTTTTACATATACTGGTGGTTCCATGATAAACCTAGGGCAGGTGAGCCCGAGATAGCTCTCCAATGCATTGGGTAACGTGACGGAGGTAAACAAGATGTTTCTCCTATGAGATTTTGGGAATATACTGTGTTGGGTATTCCAACTATAACTCCCTACATATCTATGATAGCTAAAATTTATGTTTTATATGGATTCCATAAGTAACCATTTTGATTTAGTATTTGTGTGTGTTATTCATAAATCTTATTATTTCGTAAGGTATGTTATAATTGAAAAGTATAGTTTCATTGATTTGTATTTATTGATGGGATAATGTTTTCATACTTTGTTTTATAACCCTTACTGAGCTTTTTATGCTCATCCCATGTTTTTAAATGTTTTCATAGGACTTAAAGAGTAATAGGTTCAAGGATGGGATCAAGGAAAACTCATGTTGTCTAAAACCTGGAACTAGACATGACTTTTTTTTAAGAGTTTTTATTTTATGGAAAAAAATTGATACTGGGTAGAATTTTATACATGTAATATTCAAGTTGTTATGTAATTGTTATACCTAATTCTCTAAAACTCTAATCCTGAAAAGGTACTCAATGTAAATTATTCATTTAATTCAATATTATGTAATGTTTATGGATGGGTCCTTACAAGAGATGTATTAAAATTTCATATTTGAGTTTAAATATGAATGTTTTAGTGAATTATCTTTCACCCATTTAATATTAGTGATGAATTGGAAATATTAAGTAACAGGAGAGACCTTCTATAACCCCTCGATACATCACTGGGTCACATGAGTCGAACCAGATTAGATTTCGGTTGAGGCAATACCCATTTATATAGATTTATTTCCACAGGGCCTCGATAGTATTAGATGTCTTTTCACAAGGCCTTGAATATATGTTTTATATTTAAAAAATTATACATTCCAACATTATAAATTCATTTTTTGATATTGAATGTGATTACATGATTTGTTATAAAATTGATGTTTAAGATTCATGACATTTGATTATTTTTATGGAATTAATTTATCATCAATTATTACTACCATATTATTCTCATGTTGTTTATTTAATGGATTTTGTTTTATTTATTTACCATTCCTTATATATTATTTTTTATTTATTCTTATATTTCATTATATGTGGACCCATACTAAGCATTTGAGCTCTCCGACTTCTAATGTTTAATTTTATATAGGATACATGGACTTTTTATTATGTTTGATATTCAAGGATAAACTAAGGGGAATAATATAACTGTTAAGGACAATTCATTTTTTATTATATGATTTGAAATGTAATATTAATATTAATTATTTTTATAGTTCACCAAGGATACTAAACTATTCATCCTTTAAAGATTTGATCCCTTGAATATTTTTCCAATTTAGAAAAGTAGACACCTTTTCTAGGATATTAGTTTCGTCATCACTATAGTTTTTTAGGTATGTTTAATAGATACCTTGAGATAGAGATTTATAAAAACATAGATTATGGATCAAAACATTATGATATACATTGAAGGAATGTATATAATAATATAATATAATATTTTAAGTAATTGATTATTATGGTTTTCATAGAAAATAAATCCCTATCTAGGTATTATTAGTGGACTATGTTGTAGAAAATATGTATATAGTAGTAATAACTCCAAAAATAGTGACTTAGGCTTGGATGATCATCACCTTGTGCACGAAAATAGCCTTTACTGTGGACATGGATTGACACTATTGAGGGATATATTTAGGATAAATCACATTTTCTATAAAAACCATTATAAAGTAATGATGAATAAATATATCCCCAAAGAAACCATGTTTATAATTATGGTATTAGCAATGCATAAAAATTTAAATTTATGTCAAGTTTTTTTCTAGTTTTGTTATTATATGTCATGTTTTGTAAGGGAATGATCTAATCTATTATATTTAATTATTTAAAAAATGTGTCTAACAAAAGTAATTTGAAATATGTCAATTCAGAAACCACATGGATGGATTTCCCCCTAAGGAAGTATAATGAAGATTTATATGGAGCTGGAACTAATCATATTATTACCATATTGGCGTATCTGACTCTGGTTAGGAGTCATAATCATTATTATATAGAGCATCCTACTAATCCACTATGTTGTGTAATGATTTTAGAACAATTCATGCATTAGGAACCGCCATCATTCAATGGCACTAAAAGTCAATTTTTAGATGAGAAATGTATATTTTACTTATAAAATATATTTCTACCTCAAATAATTAGTGACCTGGATAATGTTTTCATGGAAGTTTACTATATATTATGAGATGTGCATTAATAGTGGTAATTACTTGAAAACACTAAGGATAAATATACAGGAACAACCATGGAGTGGAAGGATTTCGAGGAAATATTATTGGAAAAATATTATCCTTTTTGTCAAGGTGAATATATAGAAAGATAGTTCTTGATTTAAAGAAATAATGAAGTGTAAAATTTTTCTAGATATAAAGAAAACATTACAATGTTTACAAGGAAGGATTCACAATACATACATAATATAAAGAGACAGATTGACCATTTCATTGATTTGATTAATCCAATCCTATAAAGTGAAATTTCCTAAAAATAATTATGATCATATGAAGATATAATATCATTTTATATTAGGATTGAGAAATAATTATCTTATTATTATGGCTTGGGATAGAAGAAAGAGAAGAAGATGATGGAATAAAAAAATATAGATAAAAGAAAGAAGGGAAAGATAAATTTTACAACATGTGATAATTGTATAAGGAAACATCTTGGTACAAGATTAAAAGAAAAAAGAGTTTGAATCATGTATATAGAAAAGGGACAACATTATTAAGATTGAATTATAATGAAAAAATTATATAATGTGCAATTCTTCAACTATAATGATATGGGGAACTACACAAATGAATACCCCACGTTAAAAGGGAATATTCCACAAAAGAAAATATGGAATAAAGTTCAAACTTATGATACTAATATTGTTTAAGTTAAATGATTAATGTTCTTATGTATTTGAATCCAGGAAATATGTTGTAAAATTATTTTTCTAATTACACTATTGTTATTGGAATAAACTGATGAATAAATATTGTATTATACTTCAATTATGTAAAGGATTTGATAAAATATATTTAATGGTACTAAAGACAAAGAAAATTGATTAAGATAAATGTTGAACCTCGTGAAGAACACATGATTGAGGGATTATAACACTTAATTTGCACCTAATATTTAGCTAAAAATGATAAATATGCTTTTATGAAGGTATTGGTAACGTATCATTTTTATATATTCTTCAATATTATTGTAATTATGGGACTTTAAAATTTGGTGTCATTATAGAAATTATACTAATATGGTTTATGAAAATGACCACAATCATACAGGTTGAAAATTTTTTTTCATCTAAGAAGGATTTGAGTTTTGAACTCTTAACTGAAGTACATTAAGGGTCTATCACCTACCACTAACCTACATGATGTACAAGTTAATATGTCACTATTTTTAGTCAATAGATTTTTTGGATAAATTTTAATGATGAACTAGTGGTGTTTTGCTAAGGTTTATGTATTAAAGTTTTATATTGGATAAATTGTTATAAAATATTTTTTTCGAAAAAAAATTGTAAATAGGGGGACGGAATTTTCACTATTTTATATATCATATGTCCCTTTAAAATAAAATTTTAATTATTTTTAAATAAAAATTATTCATGGAAATTCATTTCCTATTATATGAGATGAATTTGGAATTGATCTAACCATATCCAAAATATGATATTTTTTCTATAGAAAGATATCATGTCACTGTATTTTCTTATGTACACAGTTTATATTGTAAAGGAATTGGTGAACTCTATGGAATGGATCTTTAAAAATTGGTTTTCCTATTAACTTCATTTATGTGGAAATGATGGTCTTTTAAATGATAATAGATTTCAATTTTTAAGTTCCATAAAATTCCAACAATAATTCACTTTCTTGTGATCAATGGCATGTATCAGTGTTAATAATGTTTTACACTTTACTACCATGTCAATATCATCAATTTCCACTAATGTTCCCCAACATCGAAAACTAGAAATATTTTTCCCATATGAAATTTTCACATCCCTTTCTCAATTATTTAAATGATATGTTATTATCTATTTTTAATCAATTGGTTTTTAATAAAATATTTTTTATATAAAATCCTTGATTAATGATATAATGATTAAATTGTGGGGATGCAATTTATTTAAGGTGGGGAGAATCTAACACCCCAATATTTTAAAATGTGAACATTATATTTGATAGAATGTATGACATGAAACACCAAGAGAAGGAGAGAATATAACATATCAAGAGTTTAATATATATTTATTAGTAAATAAATTATATCTCTTTGATATCTTGCGATGCATGTAACACTGGTTTTGAACGAAACATGATACTCTATTTAAATATTATTAGATAAACATTTCCATTATAACCAAGATATTAAATTTTATTGTATGAATATTATTCAATAAATTATAAAAATTATGTGGTTTAAAAATTCTAGAAATAAATAAAATTGATATCTAATTATTATAAATAAAACTGGAATCATTTGAAAGAAAAACAAATGTTTTCAGAAGATAAATTATTTTTAAAAAAAAGTTATTTAGTCTCGTTTTGTGAAAATAATTTATAATTAATTTTTACCACTTTTATAAAATTTATTTTATAATATAAAAATAATTTTAAATATAAGTATATCAAAATTACCTTAGGGTGAATTATCAAGAATTTTCTAAAAAGATTTATTTTTTGATCAATAGTGAAATATAATCGATTTTAACTGAATATTGTCTTTTTGTTTAAATTATTTATAAATATAAATTAATTTTTAAATTGCTTTTAAAGTATAATTAGATAATATACATATATTAAAGAAAATTAATTCATTTTAATCATCTTCATATTGATGAATGATATAAAAACACTGTAATTTTGTTGACATTTTCTCTTAGAAACCCCACTTTCTCATCTTGTCTGTGGGATTAATTTCAAATTATTTATATGAATTTAATTTCAAAAAAGGGACTCCGTATTTTTAATAATAATAACTAATATTATTCAATATGGAAATCTTAAGTTTTGATGAAAATGAATAGTTAAAATAGTTACAATTATTTACTGTAGTTAATGTGAAAATCACTTTACTAGGGGATTAAACTAAATATATTACAGTTAAAATAACCTAAAAACTTGTCTAAAATATATTTTGAAGATCGATATAGGCCTTTTAAGATCTAAATCATTATTATACTAAATTTATTTAATTTTTGGCATGTGAAAAATTTGGTTGCACCTTTTTATTTTTAAATATTACCAGTGTACCACTCACTTCAATTATAAAGGGTTACACATATTCTCTCGTCTTTACACATTAAAACCCTCTTGGTTCAGCTAAGACATTCCCAAATCCCCCCCCCCCCTAAAATCCATCCACTCATACTAGAATCCATATATAAGAAAATAATATAACCTATTTTGGCATTGTCTTCTAACCTAGGGAGGATACGAGAAGAAGATAATGATAAAGAACATACGCGACGAGTCTAAATCAAGGAAAGGATTTCTCATATCACTTTTACCTTAGGGTGAATTATCAAGAATTTTCAAAAAAGATTTCTTATTTTATATCCTTAATTAATTTATCTTCATGGTTTTTAATGGATTATTTAATATTAATTCTTTAAATTGGATTATGATAAAAAGATACCAAATTGGTAAGGGTTTATCTCCCAATCTCATCATTATGTGTGATTATTTTTTGCATAAGTCTCCCATAAGGTAATTATATAATATTTATAACTTAATGTAAATATATTTTCGTCTCTTATTGTAATTAATTAACTATTTCAAGTAATAATTCCATTTTTCTTTTGTGGTACATAAAATTGTTGAGAAAATGTTCTCAAGAAAATACGACATTATTTCTCTCTTCATTTGCAAATATTTTGTTTCCAAAAACATGTATTTTAAATATATTTTCCAAAAAAATTTAAAATTATCCAAATTATTAATTACAACCATTTTACCAATTAGTATATTTATAAAAATTGGTATGAAAGTAATCTTTATATTGTTTTCCAAACAAACAACTTTTTGTAAATTGTTATTGTAAAAAATAAATATTCATTTTAACTTATATATCCTATACAGAATTACCTAAAATAATTACCGTCATTTCATTGAAGATAAAATTTAAATTTTACGTGGATATTTTTTAAGAAATTTTTTTACTTATATATTTTAAATTATTAATTCTTAAAATTGATTATAAATGAAAATTATTTCGATAATATTATTTGAATTTTCATATTTTAAAATATAAAGAGTGGTTTAAAAATATTCTTGTTGTCCACATACACTATACCAAGTGATCATTAAAAATCATTTTCTATCTAAGAATAAATATTCTGATGTTAATTATGCAATAATGGGGGAATAATCCAACGATAATGTCCTTATTATTTCTCTATATGGTTTATGATCTGTTTGATATGGGATGTAATATATGTATACCATTAATTTTACTCTAAATAGAATATGTTAATATTTATTGATTGAATGAAGTATTAATAATTAACATTATCATTTAAATATGAATATTTTTGTAAATTTTGTTTCACTCATTTCATATGAGTATCACATTTGATTTAGTAAGTGATGGGAAAGGCTTACTATAGCCCCTTGATAGATCAGTTGGTATCCTGAGAAAAACTAGACTGGGTTCTTGAGGATTAATTATTTATTTATATAGATATATTGGCATAAGGGCTCGATATTATTATATATCTTATCATAGTATATATATGGTATGTTTTAGTTGTCCAATGTTATTTATTTCATCATTAATAATTAGGTTATTTATATTGTATTAGATTATTCGATTAGTAAAAATATAAATTATTATGTTTCATGCTTATGTGATTATTTATAAGGAATTGATTATAAATACTTTCCAAAATAATGGCAAGATTTTCCGTATGATTTAATATTTTAATCTAAGATATATGTTTTAAAATTATTTTATTAATAAATATCCAGAATCACCCACTGAAGGACTAAATATTTTATTACACATGAAAAAGTAGAAGCTAAAGTATCAAGGTCAATTATATTCTATTTATAAAAAATAAGTATAATTATTACTATTATTTTTTACTTGGATATAATAAATATGGTGTAAAAGTACATTATTAATAACATTATCATTATAATAATACTGAAATGTAAAAGGATTATACTTTAGTAAAATTTCATAATGGATTTGAGAGAATATATTTAATGGCACTAATTACTAAGAAAAGTGACTCAATGACATGTTGAACCTCTTGTAAAACAAATTATTAAGGGAGGATATCACCAAATACGTGACCAATGTTGATATAATAATGATTATTATGTTTTTATAATGTTATTATTAACCATTAACGTTTATTTACTCTTTTATGTTAATATAATTACGGGATATTATAATTTAGTAACAATATTGGAATTATATTAATATTGTTTTATAATAATGACAACCATCATGTTGGGTGAAAACCTTTAATATCTGGAAATAATGCATGGATAAAACCCACAACCAAATGACAATAAGGGTTTAACACCTACCACTAACATTAAATAAGTCTAGGTTAATATGAAAATTTTTTAGAAAGAATATTTTATGGATAAATATTAATGATGAACAAATTCTATTACAGATGATGTTCAGATATTATTATATTATATTTCATGACTTTTGATAACCATATTGATTTTGTAAAATATAAATAAATATATGGAAAAACTTTTTCCACTTTTATAAATCTTGTGATCTATTAAAAGAGAATTTTATTTCTTTGGGTATAATAATTCATCATGTATATTAATTTATTGTTGTGAGAGATAATGTATTAATTGATGGAACCAAATCCAAAGGATAAAATTATTCCTATATAATGATATAATTTCACTAATTTTTTTTATTTTTCCAATCTAGATGGTAATGTAATTCCTTAAATCTAGGAAAAAGATCTTGAATAAATTATCATATTACCTTAATTTATGGTAATTAAATTGCTTTTAAATCTTAATAAATTTATATTTTTGTTTTGATTAACATTACATCAACAATTAAATTTATTGGGATCAATTTCCTCTATAATTCTCTATAATTGATTATTTGTTTCATCCGTATACATATCTTTACTTGCCACTAATGTTCTACTACATGGAAACATTATTATGTCATATCTCATATGACATTTTTACATCACTTTAGTTCCTATTAAGAGGATTTTTTATTATAAATCTATATTATTCATGTTTTCAATAAAATAATTTTCATGTATCTAACCCATGATTACCAAGATCGAGTTTATGTTGAGAGGACATAATTTATTTAAGGTGAGTAGAATTTAACCCCCTGATAATTTAAAATATAAACATTGTATTTGAGGGAGTGTACAACATAAAACATGAAGCATAAAATAAAATATAACATTATAAGTATTTAAAGTGTATTTATTCTTAAAAAAATTTAATCTCTTTGATATCTTGTAATGCAGGCAACACAAGGTTTCAACAAAAAATATTCTAAATTCAAACATTATTTATTATAAATTACCATTGTTACTTAGTAGTTAAATTGTAGGGTATGAATTATGAAAATAAAATTATGAAAGTTACATGGTTTATAATATTATAAAATAAATAAAATGTATATCTTTTTATTATTGAAAAAATTATAACAATTTAAATAAAAAATTGTTTTTTGAAAAATTGAATTTTTCTAAAATATGGTTTAGTCAAGATTTGATAATATAATTTATATTTAATTTTTTATTAATTTATAAAAATGATTTAGAAAAATAGAATTATTTTTTTCAATAATTCTATAAAATTTATCTTAGGGTGATTGTTTTGGATTTTTCTAAAAATTGTCATTTCTTGATGAATATTGAAAATTAATGAAATGAAATCAAAAATGCTATTTTTGGTAAAATTATTTATAGATTTATATTATATATTAAATTGTTTTTAAAATACCATTATTTAAATTATTTGTATATTAATCCAATGTATTTTATTGGAATAATTTTCATATTTAATTTTTATATAAAAATAGTGTAATCATTAAAGTATTTTCTATTTGAAAGCCCACATTCTCATTGTATTTGTGGGGTTAATTTTAAATTATGTTCTTCCACTAATGTACATTGAATTTGAAAAAATGTATTCCATTTTTTTAATAATAATAATTTATATTATCTAATTAAGAAAAATTGTTTATTGAGAAAAAATGAATAGTGAAATAGTAATTTTTTTACCATAGTTAAGGTAAACACCAGTTTACCAGGGGGTTAAACTAAAAATATAAGTGTTAAAATGACCTAAAAGCTTGTCTAAAATATATTGTTTTGACATATTTCACTAATATAATGTATGAGAATCAAGAATGATCCATTTTTGACCCTTTTGACATGTTTAAAATGTGGTTCCAAATATTTATTTTCAAAAAATACTACTGTACCACTCACCTCAATTATAAAATACATAACCCTTTTATCTCCAATTCACTATTTATAACCATTTTGGATTGGATAATCCTGTCCAAATAACTTCCCAACTACCATCCACTCATACTAAAGGCATTATTTTGAGCCTAAATCCAACTAAATAGGTGTTTTTTTGCTAACCTGAGGAGGATACCCAAGGAAGATCAAGATAGAAAATATATGTGTTGAGTCAGGTTTAATGTAATGGTTTCTCATATCACTTTTACTTATGTGTAAAATGGAACATATTACACCTTATTTTTTTAAGGGGTATATAATTCTCTTTTTGTATGTTATATCATGAATTAATTATTTTTCCTGAAATTTACTGTTTCCTTTGAAATTATTTATATTATGGAGATTATTATTCAAAAGATAAAAAATTTGTTAGGAGTTATTTTATTATCTCATCATTATATTTGATTATTTTTATTTAATTATTCCTTATTATAGTTTTGTATTATTTCTATCATAAAATAAATTAATTTTATTATTATATTTTCATTCATTTTCATTTTCTTATGATTGTTCCATTTTCCTATCTTTGGTACATAAAATGATTGAGAAAATGTTTTTAGAAAAATATAGGTTTATTTCTCTCTTCGATAAAAAAATTCATCCATAACCATGATTTAAAAATAAACAAATTTTTTACATTATCCAAATGATTATTTAATGAATTCTTTTAATTTATTTTTAACTTTTACAAACTTGTTTAAATGGAATATTCTTATCATTTTCAAAAAAAGGAACTTTTATATACTTTTTATTGTGAAAAGGAATGTTCATTTTAACTTATATGGCCTATATAGAATTACCTCCCATCATAAACATAATTTCATTGAAGCATAATTTTCATGTTTAGAAGGTTCTATTTAAAGATTTTTTTTCCAAATATTCTTAAAATTCATAGCTTTCAAAATTTATTCTCAAAGAAAATAATTTTTACATTATTTTATAAATTTTATTGTATTAAAATAAAAAGTTGGATTTCAATGAAATTTTATTTTCTTAAAGAAATTCCATGTTATATTTAAAAATAATTTTCCACATGGGAAGGAATCGTTTGATGTAACCTATAATTTATTGGGGATATACTCCAATGACAACTTCTTAATTATTTATCATGATTATTTATGATCAGTTTTACTAGGGAAGTACAATTTTGATACCTTTAATTTTTCAATAGATGGATTACGATTATGTTTATTCATTAAGGAATGTATTTATATTTCATGTTAAACATAAAATACTAATTTTAAGGAGCATTATGTTTCATCCATTTCAAATAAGGAACACATTAGACATAGTAAGTGATAGGTGGGGCCTATTATAGCTCCTCGATGTATTGGTAGGTCTCATGAGATCAACAAGATTATGTTTTGGATGAGGCCTTTCCCATTTATGTAGATGTATTAGAACAGGGCATTGATGGAGTTATATGTATTGGAACACGGCTTCAATGGAGTATTTTAGATGTCCAATATTATTCATTCCATAATTATACATTCTATTATTGAAACACTACCACAAAACTGGGCAAGGCCAGCGCCACCACTTTATTAGCGCTATCAAAAAAGTGCTGATAAAGGGGGGGCCTTTATCAGCGCTAAAAAAAGTGCTGATAAAAGTACCCCTTTATCCGCGCTTTTTTTAGCGCTGATAAAGGGACCCCCTTTATCAGCGCTTGTTTAGTAGCGCTGATAAAGGGGGCCTTTATGAGCGCTTTTTTTAAAAGTGCTGATAAAGGGTCGACTTCAAAAAAAATTAAAAAAAATTAATATATAAGTATAGTTATATAGTTATATTGATATAAATATAATATATAATTTTTTAATATATTTTAGATAAGTATAAATGTACATTTACATTTATTATACTTAATATATAAGATATTTAGTGAAAATGACTACTTAAAAAATTAAAAAAATATTTTTAATTAATAATTTTCTAATTATTATGGAGTAATAGTCATTTAATACAAATTTGAAGACTAAAAAAATTTAAAAAATTTAATGAAGATCCAAAATATGTTGAAAACACAACTCGACCTTCTAACGGCCAAAACTTTTGATCTGGGTGTCTGTTTGAGCTCTACCACATATCAAATCGATTCTTTTGACGAGCTCTACATCGCAGTGACCCGTGGGGGGCTCGGTCAAGCATTTTTCGAGGCCAGAAGAGGCCTAGAAGGCCTCCAATCTGAGTTTTTAGTCTGGGTACCCCGATTTTTTAACATTTTGTGGATTTTTAGCCTCGATTAAGGGGGTATTATTGGATTTTTTTTGGTGGGGACTGAATTTATTCCAAGTTATTACATTTATATTGATATTATGTATTTGAAATTTCATCCTTTTTTATAATGCACTGCTTTTTATAATCAAATATATAACTATATGTACATATTTTTTATATATTCACACCTAAAAATTAAAATTTTAAAATAAATAATTAAACATATTTACATATAAAATACATTAGCTTTATATAAATACTAACTAATATCCATTTTATTTAAAATACCAATTTATGAATATTTATATAACTACTATATATTAATAAAACTATACATATATTAATATAACTATACATATATTAATATAACTATATGTATATATTAATATAACTATATATATATTAATATAACTATATATATATTAATATAACTATATATATTAATATAAATATATATTACTATACGAATAAATATAACTAAATATATATATAAATAAATAGATATATCATGAATAAGAGAACCAATCAATATAGGGTAGTGGCAAAGGCTTTAGGTGCGCAGGGGGGAGGTCTCGAGATCAAATCTGGGTGGAGGCACGGGTGCGCGCGCAAGGTTAATTTAAAGGGATAGCGCTGATAAAGGGTGTAGGCGGTGCGGGCGGGCGCTGGAGGTGCGGGAAAGCACTGATAAAGGGGGCTCAAGCGCTATAAAAATCCCCCCCCCCCCGAGATTGGTAGTATTTTTTTTATAAGCGCTAAAAAAAGAGCTGATAAAAGTAGTCTTTTATCAGCCCTTTTTTAGCGCTGATAAAAGGGGTCTTTATCAGCGATTTTTGGAGCACTGAAAAAGGGGACCCCCTTTATCCTCACCTGCATTAATAGCGCTTTTTCTTGCGCTGTTAATGGCCATTTTTAGCGCTGATAAAATCCATATTTGTAGTAGTGAAATTCCATGTGATTATTCATTAGTTAGAATATTAATGGTTAATTACCTTGATCATGTGATTATTTATAAGAAATTATTTGATCGTTATTAATTTATATCATATTATTCACAATATATTGATTAAATAGGATGATTTTCAGTTATTTACCTTTCCGTATATATTATCCCTTATTTTTTTATATCATATACTATATATTTACCCTTACTAAGTATCTATGCTCACCTTTTTCCTATATTTCATTTTCAATTGAATAAAGGGGATTATTTTTTGATTGATATACATGGATAAACTATGAGAAATTATATAATTCTCTACGAAAATTCTTACTGTACTTTATGATTTATCACGTAACATAGATTGCAAGTATTTATCAATTTACCAAGGCTAAAAAACTATATGGTCCATAAGGATGTTATTCCATGTATCTTATTCACATGTAATAATGTGGACATTGGCTATGGGATAATAGGGCCAGGGACCCTATATTTGGTATCATAGAGAAGTTTCTTAGAATCCGTGGGAACTATATTTCATAAATTATATATCAGTGAACATAAACCTAATGTAGAATTAGAATATAAGAATATAAGACTATCATTATTTTATAGTAAAGAATCAATTATTTTGTTTTTCCATTAATATAATTACTTATCCATAAAATAAAAGTGGACATGGTTGTAAAGACCCAAAGCTTAACATACATGGACATTACATTACTTTTGTGGAATACTTAAAACATAACAAAAACAAAAACCTAAGGACCGTAATAGTTTAGTGTCTTTGGAAACTCGAAACATAATCTTCTAATAGTGGTGAATGATCTTCAACATCTCCCATAAAGATCTTCCCCTTTTTTTTCTTACATTAAACCTTTATTTATATCATGGGGAAAATAAAACATATAAAGGGAGAGCACAAATGCTTAGTAAGGGTAAGCATGGAGAAAATAAAACAAACCATATACATTTGAACATAAAAACATGAACATAATGTTAAACATAGAAATCTTTAGCAATGACATAAAACATGGCAGTACGTAAGGCATAGATCATAATGGAACATCAATCATGATAAAATAGCTTGGAAATAAAAATTGTAATTCTTGAAAAACATTAAGCACATTATATGATTTCCATAATAGCCAAGGAATTACTACATAGACCATCTTAGTGAAAAAAGTCCCTTTCTGAATCGATTTCACTCCTCAGTCCAGTCCAGTATCACTGAACTGGATTAACTTATTTTTCTAGGCATATCTATCTCATGAGATATAAATATTTACCCAATGCATTGGAGGAAGATATAGTTTCCATCCATCTCATAATGAAATCATTATTACTTGTGCCACAACATAAACATAAACCATTCATCATAACCCAAAGAATAAAAATGGGTGTCATAAACATCCTCCCATCATAACATAATCCATATAAAACAAATGGATATCATTTCATCATAAGAAAAGTGGAAACATGTAAATCATAGAGACATTATACTTGAAACATACACATATGAAATAATTCCATCTTGGATCCAAAATGGTTTTGATAAAACACTTGAAATTATTTCTTGAGGAAAATATCCTTTCTTCTTAAAAATAATTTTCTTTTTACCAAATTCGATGAAATTTTAAAAGAAAAGGTTTTGTTGAAAATAGTCATGAAATCTATTATTGTAAGAATATTGAAAATAAGGATTTATGAAACCATATAAATCCATTCATGCCATATAAGTTAAAAAAATAAAATCTCCTCATACTTTTGTCGTAAAAGTCAAAAGTACCTCGTATGGTAAACAGAAGAAAGATTCCTTCTAAACCTTGTGGTAAAAGTCATAAAAGGGTAAAATTGACTTTAAACATACATGGAATAATACTAAACATTTTATGAAAACATTTTTAGAAAACATGAACATGGATGATAAACATAACCCCAGTAAATACTTACGAATAAACAATCCCGGATAAAAATGAGATTGGAATAATTATCCCTTACCTTATGTCTAATATGCTTCGTACATATCTGAACCTCCTCTTCCTCGACGCACTTCCTTTAAACTTCTTCTTAGGGCACTAGAGTTGGTCTTTTTATAAGACCAGAACCTCTATGATATAACTAGAGAGGTTTAGAAGATAAATTGGCAGGGTTTGGATGATCTTCAATCCTTAAAAGGGTGTGAAGAGAAGAGGGAAGGGGTGCCTTTTTATAAGGGAGGAGAGGGGCACCTTAGGAAAGTTTAAAATATTAATTTATAATAAAGTCATATTAGGTTCTTAATAGCTCCAAATTTATATATTTCTAAGATAAGGTGGGTATGGGTATAAATCCTCTCAACCAATAGGTTTTAGACAAGTTTAGGTTATTATTTTATCCTTATCATTTAGATTTAACTCTAAGATAAATAATATAACTTTTACCGTGTCATTTTGTTTTCTTACACTATACGATTAATAAACTTACTATAACAAGCCAAAAGAACCCCAAGTGGTCCATTAATAATATATATATATTTCTTTATCTAAGTCATTTGGTCGAACCTTATATTTTTAGGAATTAAATAACAATTAATAATATAATATTTGTTTTAAAAACTATTTTATGTCAATTTTGACACTATTTGGTACCTGATTTCTGTGAAAATCATAACAGCATGATTATTAATAAAAACGTTAATTAAATCAATACTAACATGTCATATTATCCTATAAAATTAGTTTAATTTATAAATAGCCTAAAATTACATCTATTTGGGTATTTATAACATCAATTATGTTAATATTGCATTAATAAGGTAATTATTGCATCATCATTGTGTCATAAACAAATTAAATTATTTAATGTCTAAAAATTATAGATAAAATACCATTATTTAGGAAATCTTTTTATCTTTCTAATTAATATTTATAGTTTAATATATCTTATGTATAACCCTATATTAAAAATGTTTTATTTATTAAACTTTGATTTTAACTATTTTAATTCTTCTTTAAATAAAATAATAATAAATGTCCTAATATAATCCAAGTGGACCTAAAGGGTAATATTTTATCACTAATGTTGTTTTTGGTCCAACTACACTTATCTAATATAATTAGGACATGCGTTAGGGTAATAATAATATCATTTTTAACCTTAATTACCCAATTTACTTTTAACCGTAGTAAATGAAAGTAAAATTTTACTATTCACCAAAAATTATTTTTGTCTTATTGAACCACATTTTTATCCTTGATATTGACCATGTCTCTCTGATTTTCGAAATTCCACTCCCAGAAGCGGTAAAATTATGTTTTATGTAAATCTTCAAACTCTCCTAGGAGGTGGGTAAAAGGCGGTGAAAAGTTCAATAAAATTTTTATATGTCTAAAATTATTAAAAAATGACTCCAATGAATTATATTGAACTTATATAGGTATTATGTATCAATTTTGACCTAAAATAAATTTAAATAAAATAAATAATAATTTATATAAAAAGTCGGTTTTTAAATAGTAACCTAGTGTTTTCACTATTCATCAAAAATTGAAAGTTTTCAGAAAAATACCAAAAATTCACCCTATCCTAATTTTGATATTCCGAATCCAAAAATGAAGTCCATTTCGAAAGATAAAATTTATAAAATTTCAAAAAGTGGGTATTACTATTCATAATGGCTAGTTCATAATAATATTATTATAATATATCGTTTAGTGAAACTCGGTATTGCGTACTACACATGCTATTGAGGAAGGTCTTTATTGTGTATAATGCAAGCCAAGTCAGGGATCCGTGAAGTGCAATATCCTTTTGGTGCAGCGTAAAACACAATACATCAATGAAATTAAAAAGAATATTTTTCATAAAATCTTGGGGTGTTACATTCAATACCCCTTAAAATGAATTTCACCCTCGAAATTCGTTGGGGTTATAAATGGTTTACTACTCGAAAGTTTCATTAATAGAAACCCACATTATAAAAAGGAATACCAAAACTTATCTTTAAAAACTAAAGTATGAAACATAATGGCTGCCCAAATTAACTAATCATTGGGTTTCCACATAAGAGAACATAGGTGAAAATATGGATATGGAAGAGAAATCTAACCATCCTATTCTGATGGAGAGTGGTTGAGAACATGGAAATGAAAAATCCAACAATCACAAAGCCATAAATTTGTGGTGATCTAAGGCACCATCTAATTCATCAGATATAAGGGCACTAAGAAAACATTTTTGGTTTTCAAGATCATTTCTATAAAGTTGAAGAATTTGAATTAGAAGAAATACTTACTTTATTTCGGTATAATCTCACCGTTGTTCGTGCCTTGAACAATTTCCACTTCATCTCTTAAAGAAATGAAGTTGAATTTGTCTTTTGCAAAGTTTTAGAAGATCGTGTGATAGAATGATAGGTCATTCCATCTGTCTCAAACAAAAGGTTAGCAAAAGGTATCAAATATACATAAGTCCATATTTGGTGAGGATAATCGTATATGATTCCAAAAATGGACTTATACTTCATCTATCATACTGCTTAATAAAACTAGTTTCTACTAACCAGGGACTTCCTGTAGGCCAGTGGTAGGAAATAAAGGCATGTCGCACTTCAGCTTTGGGTTCGATTCCCACAGCCTTGTCCGACGCGATGGTTTGTCGCCCGTCCTACAGGTAGTCCCTTTTTCTAAAACTACATTATAATAGCATTCCTGTAATAAAATAGAAAAAAGTTATAGCCTTAAATAATACTATCTTATCTATAACATAATTCATTCCAATCCTTAGGCTTATCCAAAATATGTTTGTCCAAGATCATAGTATAAAGAAAACAATTACTAGAAATGCCATCTACCGAGCATGTTAATACCATCATTTAACCCCCATATATCATACGATATATCTTGTTGGTCACATTCCAAACATGTAAATACCTTAATAATGTATTCTCTTAAACCATAGTGAAAACATGAATGTTGTCACAAGGTAACTTTTTCCATATACCAAAATCCCAAAAATTCTATATACTCAAACCATGATATCACTTTTTCCTTATATTAGTCATGAGCTCATTAATACTATCAAACATTTCATTATCTCCTTATCCCTTATTTATGCGCATATTAGGTGATTTCCAAAAATATCTGAATAACCTTTCATGGTTACCGGTACCATTCAACATATACTTTCAAAACACAAGCAAAGGAAACAGTGTAACAATCCTTAGATTTTTCTTTATTCCATAGTACCATACATTATTCTTGATAAAAATACAATCAATACACTACCTTCTTAAACCACTGACTGAGCTTCATCATTTCATCCATCTCAAATATCATTTGTAGTCTCTTCATCATCATCCATATAAATATTACCCATATGACCATGTTGATTCTCTTTATGATATTTTCCCTATGGGCATTGGTTTGCATAGTTCTCGTACATTCCACATTTAAAACATATAACCATTGTTGATGTCTTAGCAATACCATTATCCTTCTCCATGGTTTTAACTGATCCTTTTCCTTTACAATTACTAGCTTTGAGTACTTCTTTTCCCCACCCAAAGCATCTTCCAGTTCCTTTGAAACATTCTTCCTGATGTCTCTTCCCACATGATTTACATGAGGTAAATTGAACTTTCTTTCCTCTAGGATCATCATGAAACTCCATCATTATTTTATTAGGTGGGTCGGGAAACGTACCAAAGTTGAGGTTATTGATCATATTATAAGATTGATGATTAGGAATAATAATGATATGTGGACTTCTAGATCCAATTTCATTTGGTTTCCTATGAAGAATATCATTCCATTTTCCATCGCATCCTCCATTATCGTGAATCTTCCTGTTTCTATCCCTTTTCTAAAACCCAAAAAGAATAGTGTAAGAGGCCAAAATCATAATAAAGGGGGAGTAACTTCAATATCTAACATCATAGGATTAATTCTAATATCGTTACCCTAATTCTAGGACTATAACCTATACTTATACTTAAAATTAGGGATACCCCTAGACATACCTTAGAAATATCTCTAGGGATCTCACTAAAGTTCTCGCATCCTAGTTTCCAAAGGTTGACTAAACCGAACCTTTGATACCAACTGTAGAGACCCAAAGTTTGACGTATGTGGACATAACGTTACTTTTTTTGAATACTTAATACATAACAAAAACAAACACCTAAGGACCGTAATAGTTTAGTGTCTTTGGAAACTCGGAACATAATCTTCTAATCATGGTGAAAGTTCTTAAACATCTCCCATAAAGATATTCCCCTTTGGTTTTCTTACATAAAACATTTCTTTATATCTTGGGGAAAAGAAAACATATAAAGAGTGAGATCAAATTCTCAGTAAGGGTAATCATGGACATTACATTACTTTTGTGGAATACTTAAAACATAAAAAAAACAAAAACCTAAGGACCGTAATAGTTTAGTGTCTTTGGAAACTCGAAACATAATCGTCTAATAGTGGTGAATGATCTTCAACATCTCTCATAATGATCTTCCCCTTTTTATTCTTACATTAAACCTTTATTTATAACATGGGGAAAAGAAAACATATAAAGGGAGAGCTCAAATTATCAATAAGGGTAAGCATGGAGAAAATAAAACAAACCATATACATTTGAACATAAAAACATGAACATAATTTTTAAACATAGAAATCTTTAGCAATGACATAAAACATGGCAGTACGTAAGGCATAGATCATAATGGAACATCAATCATGATAAAATAGCTTGGAAATTAAACTTGTAATTGTGGAAAAACATTAAGCACATTATATTATTTCTTTAATAGCCAAGGCATTACTGTCAAACCATCTTAGTGGACAAAGTCCCTTTCTGAATCGAGTTCACTCCTTGTTCTAGTCTGGTATCACTGAACCAGATTAACTTACTATTCCATCCATGTTTATCTCATGAGATATAAATCTTTACCCAATTCATTGGAGGGAGATATAGGTCCCACCAATCTCATAATGAAATCATTATTACTTGTGCCAAAACATAAATATAAACCATTCATCATAACCCAAAGAATATAAATGGGTTTCATAAACATCATCCCATCAAAACATAATCCATATAAAATAAATGGATATCATTTCATCATAAGAAAAGTGGAACCATGTAAATCATAGAGAAATTATACTTGAAACATACACAAATGGCATAATGTCATCTTGTATGGAAAATGGTTTTCATAAAACACATGAAATGAAATCTTGAGGAAAATATCCTTTCTTCTTAAAAATCATTTTTTTTACAAAATGACATGAAATTTTAAAAGAAAAGGATTTTGTTGAAAATAGTCATGAAATATTGTATAGTAAGCTTCTTGAAAATAAAGAGTTATGAAACCGTAAAAATCCTTTCATGTCGTATAAGTTTAAAAAACATTCCCCTCATAATTTTTTCAGAAAACTCAAAAACTACATCATATGGTAAATAAAATAATGATTGCTTCCAAACCTTGTGGTAAAAGTCATAAAAGGGTAAAAATGAATTTAAACATACATGGAAGAATACTAAACATTTTATGAAAACATTTTTAGAAAACATAGACATGGATGACTAATATAAAAATAGTAAATACTTACGAATAAACAATCTCGGATGAGAATGATATTGGAATAATTATCCCTTACTTTTGGTCTGATATGCTTCGTACGTATCCGAACCTCCTCTTCCTCGACTCACCTCCTTTAAACTTACTCTTAGGGCACTAGAGTTGGTCTTTTTAGAAGACCAGAACCTCTATGATATAACTAGAGAGGTTGAGAAGAGGAATTGTCAGGGGTTGGCCAAGCTTCAAGGCTCAAAAGGGTGTGAAAAGTAGAGGGAAGGGGTTCCATTTTTATAAGGGAGGAGAGGGGCACCTTAGGAAAACATAAAATATTATTTTATAATAAAGTCATATTCGGTTTTTAATAGCTCCAAATTGATTTATTTTCATTCTAAGGAGGGTATGGGTCGAATTCCTCTCAACCAATAGGTTTTAGACAAGTTTAGGTTACTATTTTATCCTTTTCATTTAGATTTAACTCTAAGTTAAATAATTTAACTTTTACCGTGTCTTTTTGTTTTCTTACACTATATGGTTAATAAAATTACTATAACAAGCCAAAGTAACCCCAAGTGGTTCATTATTAATATATATATATACATATCCTTATCTAATTCATTTGGCCGAACCTTATATTTTTAGTAATAAAATAACAATTAATAATATAATATTTTTTTTAAACTATTTTATGTCAATTTTGACACTATTTGGTACTTGATTTTTGTTAAAATCATAACAGCATGATTAGTTCGAAAAAAGTTAATTAAATCAATACTAACATGTCATATTAACCAATAAAATTAGTGTAATTCATAAAAAGTGTAAAATTACATTTATTTGGGTATTTATAACATCAATTATGTTAATATTTCATTAATAAGATAATTACTGCATCCTCATTGTGTAATAAATAAATTAAATTATTTAATGTCGAAAAATAATAAATAAAATAACATTATGTAGGAAATATTTTTATATTTCTATTGAATATTTATAGTCGAATTTATCTTATGTATAAACCTATATTAAAAAAAATTAGTTATTAAACATTATTTTTAACTGTTTTAATTATTTTTTAAATAAAATAATTATAAATTTCCTAATCTAATCCAAGCAGACCTAAAGGGTAATATTTTATCCCTAAGGTTGTTTTTGGTCGAACTACACTTATCCAATATAATTAGGACATGTGTTAAGGTAATAATAATACCATTGTTACCCTTAATTACCCTATTTACTTTTATCCGTAGTAAATTAATGTAAAAAGTTACTATTCACCGAAAATTATTTTTACCTTATTGAAGCACATTTTACTCCTTCATATTAACCGTGTCTCTCAGATTTTCAAAATTCCACTCATAGAAGCGGTAAAATTATGTTTTATGTGAATTTTTAAACTCTCATAGGAGGTGGGTAAAAGACGGTGAAAAGTTCAATAAAATTTTTATATCTCTAAAATTATTATAAAATGACTCCAATGAATTTAATTTAACTTATATAGGTATTATGTATCAATTTTTCAATAAAATAAATTTAAATAAAATAAATAATTTTTTATATAAAAAGTCGGTTTTTAAATAGTGACCTAGTGTTTTCACTATTCATCAAAAATTGAATGTTTTCAGAAAAATACCAGAAATTCCCCACAAGCTAATTTTGATATTCCAAATCCAAAAATGAAGTCCATTTCAAAAGATAAATTTTAAAAAATTTCAAAAAGTTGGTATTACTATTCATAACGGCTAGTTCTTGATAGTATTATAATAATATATCGTTTAGTGATACTCGGTATTGTGTACTACACACGCTGTCGAGAAAGGTCTTGATTGCGTGTAATTAAATCCAAGTCAGGGATGCGTGTAGTGAAAGATCCTTTGGTGTAGCGTACAACAAAAGACATCAATGAAATTAAAAAATATATTTTTCATAAAATCTCTAGGTGTTACAATGGTTCTATGAAAAACATATATTGGAAAAATAATTCTGAAAAATTTATATTTTCCATGACCTGATTTTAACTTGTTGTGTGATTGTGGGATTTACTATGCTCATCAGTTGACACACCCAGGGCATATGATAAGTATAATTCACATTTTCTTTACCAACCATTATATACGATTAAAAAATAATGATATCCCTAAATAATTTTTTTTATAAATATGAGATTAGATATGCATAATTTTTTCAATTTATGTTAAGTGGTTCATAGGTTTTTGGAATATAAATTTTGCTATATAATTTAACGTTCAAATATAGTTTATGAAATCTTTTAGTAATGGAACATAATGGATGTAATTGTAACTATATCAACGCATGTACCCCATATTGGTATTTCCACCCAGGGTAAGATAATTAATATGGACCTAGATCTTGAGTAGGTAATAATCAAAATATAACTATGTGTGGGTAGTTCACTTAGGTTATGAGTAATAAATAGTCCTGTATGGAGTATAGTGCTAATCCACCAAGTGTTGTATCCATTTTAGACCACGTCTTGTGTCTTCAACCACCATTATTCAATGAGACTGCAAATCCATTTTTGGTTGAGAAATGGAGAATTCCCATAGAAAAGATATTTACCTCTATAGAAATTAGTGAAATTGAGAATGTTTTCAAGGATGCTTACCATGAATTCAAAGATTCAGATCAATTTTAGTTATTAAAATAATACACTATGGATGAGGAGTAAATATCATGCATTTGGTGGAAGTATTTCAGGGTAACATTAAGCAAAATATATTTTCCTCAGGACCAATGAGTGGATATGGAATGGTGGTTCTTGAGTCTAAGGTAGGAATTAGTAGAAAATGTTCCTAAGTATGAAGCTAACTTCAGTAGGTTAGAAATGCATGTTGCGAACTATGAATGGAATTTAAAGGAAAATATTGACTATTTCATTGATGGGATGAATCCAATCCCTTGAAGTGTACTATTCTCAAAAACATTCTCATCATACGATCATATAGTATCATGTGCTCTCAAGAAAGAGAAATAATTTTCCATGTCATTAAAATTTAAAGGGAAGCAAGAAAAAATGGGATGGTAGAGAAAAAATAAAGATAAAGTTAAGAAGGGAAAGAGTTATTTTCAAACATGTGATACTTGTGGGAGGACACATGTTGGTACTTACTTAAAAAATTAGTTTTATTTAAGTGCATAGAAAAATTCAACCATGTTCAGGATTTCATTTTCATGGAGGAATATCCAAATTTATAATTCATCCACTACAAGGAGATGCATCATTATTTAAATGAATTCCATGGGCATCAAGATAATATATCTCAGAAGAAACTAAGGTATAAAGGTAAATATTATTCTGTTGACACAACCGAAGTGGAATTATTACTATGATTTTTAATTTGTATCCAATATATATGTTGTAAAAGTATATTAAAATTTTCATTATAGGAATCGTGAAATTTATAAGGATTGGACTATGGTACATTTCTGAATGGATTTGGGAGAATATATTTAATGGGACGGATGACCATGAAAAGTGATTTAATGGAAATTTTAACTTCTTGGAAAATAAATTATGAAAGGAGGATAACACCTAATATGTTCCAAATGTTGAGATAATAATGATAATGGTGTTTTAATGAAGGTACTAACAACCATTAAGGGATATTTAATCATTGAGTTGATGTTAATTATATATTATTACTACTTGGTGACATTATAAAAATTATATTAATATGTTATTAGAAAAAGGAGAACACACATATTGGGTGATAACACATCGTATATGGTTATGATGTGGGGATTGAACCCTCAACCGAATGATGACTGCGGTTTAAAACCTACCACTAACCTATGTTATATCCTAGTTAATATTTAATTGTATTTAGTTAACATATATTATGGATAAATATTAATGTTCACCCATTTTTTCTTACTATTCAGGTTTATAGATTAAGGTATCTTATTGTATTAATTTTGATAACCATATTGGTTTTGGAAAATATTTATATATAGAATTTTAGTCTTTAATGAATCTTATGATCCGTTAAAAGATAATTTTACTAATTTAGGCACAAAAATCAACTTAGATAATCATCTCTTATAATAATAGATGAAGTAGTAATTGATCAAACCACATTTAAAGGATGAAATTTTTTCTATATAATGATATTATGTCAATAAAATTTCTTATGTTGTCATTTCATATTTTAATGTAATTCCTCACCTCCTAGGAAATGATGTTTAAAAAAATAACCATTTACCATTATTTATGTTATACCGAATGTCTTTTAAATAATCAAGAAGTAATGATTTCGAGTTCCTTAAAATTCAATTGCACATTCACATTCTAGTTATGAGTAACCTATATTATTCCCTGTAATTATTAATTCATTTCTTCCATGTCCATCTCTTCACTTTCAACCAATGTTCTCCATCTTAGAAACCTGTTAATTTGTTATCTAATATTACCCTTTTAATTAACTATCTCTATTTTTAAGAGAATGATTTATTAACAAATTTATGATGTCCATTTTTAGAAAATAATTTTCAAATAGAAAACCCTTGATTATTGAGATCATGTTTAAATTGTGTTGACACAATTTATTTATGGTGGGGAGAATGTAACACCCTAAGATTTTAAAATATGAATACCATATTTGATATCATGAATAACATGGAACCCCAAGAATATAATTTAATACATTAGAATAAGACATTATAATAAATTTTTCTTAAATAAATTAAATCTCATGGATATATTTCAATGCACACAACACTAAGTTTCAATAAAATGTGACACTCTATTAAAATATTATTGTTTAAACATTACCAGTATAACCTTGATTATAAACTAAAAAGTATGAATTCAAATAAGTAAATTTTATAAATTATATGTTTTATAAAAATATAAAAAATTTGTTATCTATTTATTAGAGATTAAATTATAACCATTTTAATGAATAAGAAATGTTTTCTGAAGAATATTGTTTTTCTAAATAAAAATTCAGTTGCACATTATGCATATAATATATAATTGTATTTTAAAACTTTTAGAAACATTATGCATAAAAATAAGCTTAATTTTTTAAATCATCATATAAAAACTATATTTTGGTTAATTATTGTGATTTTTCAGCAAATTATCATTTTTTTATTAGTGAAAAATAACGATTTTAAATTGAGAATTTTTATTTTTTTAATATTTTTTAATGTAAATTATTTTTCAAATTAGATTTATATTAAAATTTGTATAATTAAAAATAAATTACTACAAATTATGTCATTGGAATCATTTTAATATTTATTTTTCGTATAAAAACATCAAAAACTATTGAAAATTTTCTCCGTGAAAAACCGCATTCTCATCACGTATATAGAATTAAATTTAAATTATGTTTTTCACTTTTTTGAATTTAATTTATAAAAATTGATATTTTATTTAGAATCATCATAACTTATAATATATAATTTGGTTAACTATCATTTGGGAGAAAATTAATAGTGAATATATTTTAATTTATTTACCATTTTTTATGAGAAAATGAATTTAAATGGGGTTAAACTAATACAATTAGTGTTAACATAAAATGAAAAGATTTATAAAATCTATTGGATAGCCATATTGTGACCATATAATGTCTAAGTCTTGATAATAGATTATTTTATACCCTACTATCTATTAAAAATGTGAGTTCACCTTATTCTTTACATAAATTTCATGTGTGCCACTCACCTCACATATAAGAGACTACCCCCTCTTCTCTCTTCTTCTCTCCATAACACCCAATTGGCCAGTCCAAGATCTGACCAGATCACATTCAAAATTTAATGCTTCCATCTATAAGCATTTTTTTGGAAACAATTTATCCTATAATAGTTTTTGGTTATAACCAAAGTAGTATACCCAAAAAAGGGAAGATAAAGAATATATTTGATGATTCTAACTCAAGGTAATGTTTTCTCATATCAAATTTACATCTGGGAGTCATATTCTATTTTCATGACTTTTTTCTTTTTTATGGTTTATATAATGCACTATTTTATGTTATTTCATGATTTTTTTTATCTTTATGGTATTTAATTTTTCATTTATGGTTTTTCTCCCAAGGAATTTATGATACAAAAGTTTCCAAAAAGGAACACTAATTAAAATTTCACTTATCATAATGGTTTTAGGAATCATTGAAATTTTGGGAGTTGAAATGGATCTATACCAATTGTTTTTATAAATCCTTTGGAATATTTAGTCTGAAATTAATCTACACTAAGGGTTTAAGTAAAACTATTGGTATGTATGTTTGTCAACAGATAAAGAACTATTGTTATACATACTATTCAACATATAATCAATTCCAACAGTTTCAATGAAACCATTAAAATATATATATGGCTATGGTTTTTGGCACTATTGGTATACATGAAGTATATATTCTATCCCAATGGTTTCAATGAAACTATTGGGATATATGTTGTACAGTATACTAAAAACCAATGATTCTATAAACCATTTACATAGGTTTTTCTGCATACTAAATACCAATTTTTCTATGAACCATTGGTATATCCTCTACTCCCCAGCAAACATCAATGCTGGATAAACCCGTTTGAGTAGAGGACATAAACCTATATACCCACTTAGAGTAGAGGACATAAACATGTAATCATGCACCTCTAATAGTATTCCAAAGCACAATGTAAACCGGTAAACCTATAAACATGCTCCTCTAATAGTCTTCCAAAGTAGTTGTAATTGTAAACATGTAAACCAAGACCTCTAACAGTCTTCAAATGCACATATAAATATAAACATGTAAACCTGTACCTTTAACAGTCTTCCAAAGCACTTGTAAACCTACACTATCATGCACCTCATATGGAAACACAATCTACTTGGTCACTTTAATGCTTATGAGTTTCATAAACTGGAATGTGGTGTCTAACCACAATTATGTCTAATGAAACTCAATCCCTGCTTTATTCAAACTTCTAAATTCCTCTTATTATAAAGAATATGTAAAAATTCCCACTCTAGATCAAACCTAATGATTTGTATACCAACTTTCTTTTACCTGTATTATCTATCTTCAAGTAGAGGACATAAATAATCTGCCTTTTCAATGTTTGTTTCTATAATTAAAAAATAACTGGGGTAGCGTATGAATCTGAATTATTGGATATGGTGTATGTAATTGGATATGTTGTCAAATATAATTATAATTCAATATGGCTTCAATATGACTCTGATTTCCTATCAAAATCAAATTTAGTTTGTTGGAAACAACATTTGGAAAGATATTTAAGGGATAAAAGATGTATTTTATAGACATGATGATATTCTTTATATTATCATGGGTCATTGAAAAACCTTGAACCTTTGATTCCAAATAGATGATCATTGATATTCAATGCTTTCTACCTCCTTCCTTTAACCAGATGAGACCAACAGCTCATGTGTGAGGGTTAAGTATTTATGTTCACTTAAAATGAAACAACTCTTCTCTATATGGTAATTTCAAGAATAGAATAATTTCTTCAATGTACTCATTTTTTAACCAAAATATAATAATATTAAGCTTCTGTCCTCAAAGGATACCTCGATCAATTCACTGGAAAATTGTTCCCATGTTCACCTTCTTTTTCTTAGCTTTTTTCCTCCGTAAAACAATTATATCAATATAACCTGGGTATGTCCTTACCTTATTCTTTATTGAATATGTATATGATGAAATGTTGTGTAGTTATCTCCCCTTATCATAACAAGATCATGGAATATATACACACACACACACATATGTTGTTCATTTTCATGCACAACTATGAATGGTGTGGATCATTCAAGGCTTCTATAATATTCTCTTTCTTCTCAAAGTGTTCTTGAGAAAGAACATGTTTTTTTAATTCAAATAAATATACCAAATACGACTTCATGATATTTATTTTCATTCACTATATTTTTCATTAACTTCTTCATGTTTTGAATCATCATTCATTGAAAACTATTAAATATCCATCCACATAGTCTAAAAATAACTCCATTTAAATCGACCACATAAAATATCTGAATATCTTGTGTGAATACCTATATTTTAATTCTTCATGTTGCCCATAAATTTGGCAAGCTTGAAAACTTCCAACTAAATATCTGTGGAATAAAAAAATCAATCAAGATTTCCTTTTAAAATCCTAATACTCATGACATAGAAACACATTTTTGAATTCTTTTTCCAAACAAAATGCCTTTAACCATCACACCAAGGCATGAAATAAAACTTCTTTATGAAATATTGCCTTCAAAACATTGGACACCATGACCACTTGGCCATTTTTCTCCACTAGAAAATCCTAATACACCAAAACACCCATCTCTCGAAAAAAATATTTGGGAAATGACATGAGGATCTCTCCAGCATTTTTTCTATACTTTTCTATACACAGGTCCACCTTGGTGAGAAGAATGTATTTATTTACTGTACCCACTATAATTCTTCCCATTAGAACATAGGAAAAATGCTTCAATATGAGTATTCAGATGAGGAGCTAAATCTTATGAATTGGTGGTGGTAGGATGAAGCTTATGGTCAAGAGCGCCATAAGAATGACAGGTGTTAAAAAATGACACCATCAATGTTTTTAGATATATGGACTTAGATAAGAAACTTTTAGTTTTTTCGATTATGAAATCATGTGTTTGATCTAGTTTTCGGGTTAGAGAACATTAAATTAATAGTTATTCATTAGATGTGATTTGAGAATTTGGGAGTAGAATGATGTTTTTCGGACATAAATTATTGACTGACATAGGTTTGGATATATGGATATATTGGCCACTGATCCTTCTTTGGGATGGACAAAATTATAGTGGAGATATTTTAAAACTATAAGTTCATACAAGAATTCATAATTTCAGGAAAAGTTTGAATTTCCAATTACTAAGGGGTTTTTGAATAGTTGTTTGAGTTATATTTTTTTGGCTTGGAAGCAATTGAAAAGGAATTTTTTACAACCGAATAGGTCTCGAGATGTAGCTCAAGAGATCATGGGAGCATCAAGGAGGGCGGAGGTGGATACAGAAAAACTACAATAGACAACTGTATGACTAGTGGTCTCTTTAGGGTAAAGTTTATAACATTTTCCCCTCGTTTATTTAAAGTGGGAGTTCCCCTTTTCCTTTTCCATTTATTAAAACCATGGGAATCCATCCCTCCCTCCCCCTTCAAGACCTTTGGATCTATGGGTGTTTTTGTTTCTTTTCTTTAGAAATTAGAGGTTTGTTCCTCCCTATAATCTACAATTGTGTCATTAGTATTCCTCTTAATCTGTATTTTTGACGTGCTATTTTTATCAAGTATTCAAGTTTGTATTATATTATATTATGGAAGTACAATAAAAACCATACCCACTATATCATAGTAATCATAGATCCCACCCTTTCACTCCCTAGGGCTCTGATTTGACCAATATTTCTACCCCTAACACAATTTTATTCCTTTCACTGATCTGTCCTCACTTCCTGTGAGTTAATCTTGAATTCTATAATGATGTTATTAAATAATCATTATTTTATGGTCATTCTCAACTGAATTTTTAAGATTCTTCCAATCCCTCCCAAATTATTCCATGTTTTCTAGACTCTCCCCTATTTCAAACATAGTATTTTCCTAGTTAGAATCTAATATAAGAATGACTAGTATGGAGTATGGTTTATGGGATACACCCTTGGGATAGAAAAATTGTCACGTTATCAATGAATCACCGGTTTGGGAAAATATCCCACAAACAATTAATTAAAACAATAGTGAAAAATAAAATAAATTTAGGCAATATCCATCCATAAGTTGGACATCCACACCGAAGGAAAAGAAAATAAATAGAAGCAATATGGTATAAAGGAAGATAAAAATGAAACACACTAATTAATGTCTCTACTACCCTGATCTCCCTCCACTGTAATTAAAACTATGTAGCCACCTCCATTCCCCTTTTCTCCCCCTTCACAGAATATAAATACCCTCTGTCCGTAGAAATCAGTAAAATCCCTATGTGGCTGATGCGATGAAGAAAATAAAATAAAAACTAGACTACAACATACATGTATCCTGTGAATATACAAATCAGCATCCAACATATAAGAACAACAACAACCCATGGGTCAAATCATCTTCCTGCAAGAAAGTGGGAAACAGATTCATGTTTCGAAATGATACTATCAAATATTAGATTCATATTTATTAACAGTTAATCTTCCTATTAATGTTATATAACTAGTTTTACTCTAGTTTCAACTTAGATTCTTTTCATTAGATTCAAGTTACATTAGGAAATATTCATTATATTTATTTTGTCTTGTTTCTGTTTATATTATCTTGGATAATTTCATTCATTTAGTGCAGATAGGTATCCCAATAGTTCACTGTGAAGAGTTTGTATAAGGTTTGAGAAAGATAGCTATCCCAAAACATGCCTTAAAAAATACATACCCAAAACAGGACCTATATAAAAATACATACCCATATAGAATATGAGGTTATGGTAGAATTAGAGGCTAAGAATCATGTACCGAGAAATAAATAAGACCTATATAATTAAATGAATTCTATTTTAGGACAAGGAGTGTGTACTAGAAAATAATTAGGCCATTGATAGATCATGTGGTACTCTTATAGATAGGAGAGTACATTCCAGAAGGGGAATCATGGTCACTAAATGAGAAACAATGTCCTAGAAATAAACAATAACAAATGGAATTTTCAAGGTCCTAAAATCTATTTCCTAGTGGTCCCATGTGAAATATAATGGGAGGCGATGTTATTAAAAAGGGAGGGTTGGAGAGAGTAGAGGGAGAAAATTATAGGTTTCCTCAAAAGAGACCTAAGATACCTAGGGATAAAGTGTATTTTGGAGTTGATTGAATAAGAATATAAAATAAATAATTATGTTTATATCATTGATAAATTATAAATGGAAGTATCAAAATTCAATTCAATTAATTCCCAAAAGAACTTGGAAGATATGGAAAGGAAAAATAAAAAGTAAGAAAACGATCAACCACTTCCTGAAATTGAACAAAGTTTTAAGGGTATATTTGTATAATTGATTTATAGGGATCCTTTTAATTATTTAAGTACAAGATTTGGGGAGTATAAAGATATCAAAATAGTTAAAGACTTCTACTCTCATATTATATATTATTTGAATAAGGATCCATTGTATTTGAGATCTAATATAAACCAAATATCATCACGACCAAGAATCAAATAGGTACCTCTTCCAGCCATAACCAATAAAATAATTACATCAATGTAAAAAAATTCAAAATGGTCTCATCATGATTAGTGGATGATTTGGACGATTTAATGACATTTGGTTTATGCCAACAATTTTTCCCAAAATTCTAGACTACATGGTGTAGTTGGTAAGACCTTATGAAGTGTACATTGATGGATTCTATGGATAAGGTTTATAGAATATTTAATATCACAAGATGTAAAATATTATAACACCCATTGTGTACCTGTAGTTGAAATCCTGGCATGAATAGGGTGTACACTCCAAGAAGATCATTTTGATGCAAACACCATATTGTACATGACCAAACTCCATGTACCATGGGTGGAAAATGAATTTGGTTCATCTAGAAGTACTTTTTGACTAACCAGTTAGAGTTATAGGTTTTGTTTTATATAGGTACACATCATGTACATAAGATTACATTACATGATAATCTAGAGTATATTCCAAGTACCTTTCTTGGTTTTACACACCATGTATACAATATTACCCACTGTTTAATTCTTCCAAATTCAGGCACATGACATTTATATTTGTCTAAAGTAAGATCATGATGTATAGGTAATCTGTAATGTGTAATATTTATATATAGATTTAGATGGATTCATTTTCATATGTATTATATATTTTACATGAAGTTATATATATTTTCTTGTCCCATTTATATTGGAAACTAGACAACAGATATCAAGCTTGTCATTCAGGGAATTCATTATTAGATAGAAACCTTTTTAGGCTATGAAGCTATGTTAGAATGTGGATCCCTCCCATGATCCAAATGAAGGGTTGGTATTCCAATCCGACTACATAGGTAAGAGGGATCCTCAATATGTGGATCAGATAAGGCATGTATTCTTTCTATTTACATGATATTTGGATCTTATTTCAATAGAGTTTATATTTGGACTAAGTGATAAAAAGTCATAGGATCCTCTACTAGAGATAATATTCATCCAAACAAATTGATATATCAGATGAGGCATGTAGAATATGTTTAAGTCCCATTGTCAATAAGTGTAAATCATAGTATGATTATTGTTTATTATTCAAGGAGATGCAGGCTTATTGGAGTGGGTAAGATTTATTAAATGGGTTGTTGCATATTATCCTTTAATCTTAATTGCTACACTTTTCTCTCATGTTTTCCATTGGTGAGATATAAGTGTTTTCCAAATATATCTATCAACTATCTACCTGTATGTCATAAAAAATAAATCATTTTGGGGAAGAAATGTTTAAGAATGGTTCTAAAATTATATCTATATTTTATATTATGTACTGATATGGGAAAAAAGGTTTATAAAATTTATGGTGATCGGTATAAGTGGAGTATCACAATATTTTGGTACTAACATCATTTAAATTAAAATCACAACCCAAATACCTCACTATGTGCATAAACCTAAACCTAAAAAAGCATGGTACACTAATCTCATTTTTCTCAAAACCAAACAGAATTTAATCATCTGTTTTCATTATGGTTTCTTAAAAAATTTAAGTCATTTGTATACCATTCCTAGTTCATTATCCTTGACTTCCACTTAAAATAATAATAAATTAGTTGGTGTTTCTTAGAGTTTATAATGTTTTTCTTTGGTTTTTTTGGGGGATTTAAATATTTCTTTGAAGAATATAAAAATTTGTGTCATTTATGGGGAGAATCGACATGAAATATTTATGATTTTTAGGAATTTTACATTTATATTTTTGGTGTATAGTATTCAGAATTCATTAAATTATTAAGTGACTTTCATGGGATGGTTTTTTCGGTTATGACCAGTTGGGCTAATGTGTAGTGGTTTTCATGTAATATTGTAATTTCGTGTTGGAATTTTGGGGCATTAGTATTGATCAAACAATGATATGGGAAGTATTATTATATTTGGTAGATAATTAAACCAAATAATCAACAAGATGAATAAGATTAATATATAATACCCAATTGTAGTGATAAAAATAGTAGTAAAGGAGCCATTAGAGAAATGCAAAAAAGGAATCTCATACAAATTAGTAATGATATAAAATATTGCCACACAATCATTTAATAGCTCATGTGATTAAGGGAGATCTTTTATTTTTGACCAAAACATTTAATAGGTTTTTAATTATAATATTTAATGGGAAGCTTTTCTGTTCACCGTAAAATCATAGGAGGGTCCCTTCAGATCATTCAATCTATGATTACAATATTACTATGAAATAAAGCACCAATATTATTAATTTAATAAGGGATATAGGATTAAAATAGTATTATTTCCACTGAGTAAATTGGTTAATATATATATATTATAAGGAATATTGTAGGTTATGTAGAATAAGGGGTGCCAAAAATGTTTTGGAAAATTCTATGACTACACCATTATGTGTTATTAAGGATATATGGACAAGAGGAATGAATCTTCATAAAATTTAAAAGTCATTTAAACCTTAAAATAAGTATAGTTGATAATTAATATGTAATTAGGTAATTATGGTGATTGATTAAGATCATTTTTATTGAACTATAATAGAAATTTATTGTCACATAATTTGGAACTTTCTCCATATAGTTAAATGTTCTTCTAGTTAAATCCAAATTACATGTTGTTTAAGATCATGAGATTATGATAATAATTAAATTATAATTCCATTAATTATAATTTTTTATGATGATAACCTATACCAAATAGTTTATTATTATCTAGAAGGGAGTTTATGACCCCATGTGAATGGTTAAGAGTATGTTCAACATGAGAAAAATCAAAAGGATCTATCCTTAGGCCTAGAATAAAAAAATTTAACTTCACTATGAGTCCCATGATAGAGAAGTAAATCCATACATACTTCTATAGATATATCCTATGTAGATCCAGCTTATAAGTCAGAGCATAAAAATGGCCTCATCTCTTACTCTAAGCCATGAATGGGATAACTTGACATCAAAAAGGAAATCAAACTGAAAGGTAATTTTCACACACTTCTTTATAACTACAAGAAATACTTATATTCTTGTAGTTATGTTAAATTGATATATATATTATAAAAGATAAATATACTATTCATAGTGGGGAATTATATATTGTTTATGGTCTTACACAATCAGCCTTAGATGTTTTGTAGTTTATAGTCATGTAACAATGGATTTAGTCTCCCAACATTTCGGTACTATCCATCTAAATAAGGAAAATAAATTTGGTCAACCAAAACTTCTAGGGTCACATGAGTCATGACCAATGTGATAAATAATTGGTGATTGTAAAATTACTTACTTTTTTCATGAGTTTATAATAGTGATTAATGTTATAAAAGTAATTTTGTATCATATAGTGGGGAAAACCTTGTTTTTAAATTTATATCCCTAAAATAAAAAATTCTGTTTTTTCTACATGGATTAGATTCTAAAATGAGGTCTAAATGATTTTTATAGTTCTAGGAAAGGATAATACCAAATGTGACTAAATTAAGGTCTATATAACAAAACATGATGGATTAGATTCTAAAATGAGGTCTAAATGATTTTTATAGTTCTAGGAAAGGATAATACCCAATGGGACTTAATTAAGGGCCATATAACAAAACAAGGTGCAGGTATTTTATATTTTTTTGGTTGGACCCAGTTTTGGAATTTTGGGCATCATGACATATCCCATGGTATTGGAATCAAAAAACAGTTAGTTATTGTAAGAAAACAATATAGAAGTTCAAAAAATATATGGATAGATCATCTTCCTATTTTTATTGTGGATAATAATAAGGAATTATATATTTATTTTTGTATTATACCGGCGCATAAAGGTAAAAATGATACTTGTAGTTCATTCTGTAGTAAGTTTTTGAGAATGTAGTAATCCAAGTGAACCTAGAATAAAGGGCTATATTGGATTAAAAACCCCAAGATTTGTGATGAGATATACTATTTCACTGATGTAAATTGATCTCAAACAAAAGGAATTATGTCATTTTTTATTTTTTTTGTCTATAATAGACCCATCAAAATAGTTTTAGGTCATGTACGACAGACCAAATATGATATGACATTTAACATCATACCACTTTGATTTTGATTATATATATATTGTTCAATGAATATCAATCACTCTAATCATGATAAAAAATCATAACCTCAAAGATCACATGATTCACACCCAGGGAGATAATAATTGGAAAATTATTGAACTGTTCATATCAGGAAAGGGTGAATAAAAAGGATGGATATTTCATGGATGGAATTCCATCTAACATCTACCAAGGATTTTTTACATTGATGCCAAGGGAAGACATTAGCTATCAAGGCCCGCCAAGCTCATACATCCTCTAATTCCATCGACCAGGCTCATCACATTTCCCTAAGCATCTATGTTACATTATGAAACAATTATTAAATAATTATAACTATTTAAATTATTAAATTGAACCCTTTCATATTATCAGTAAACTCACTAGGACGTTCTGTTATATCAAAACCATCAGCAAAAGATCCAATTTCACTCCCAATGAAACAATGATACTAGGCTTCACAAATACTCAATTAAAAATACCAATTCAATATCTATGAAAAATGATTTTGGGAATACCCCTTGAAAGAGTAAGAAATATTGGATACCTCAATGGATCAATGTGGAAAAAGAGGAAGGCATGATCTTGGGTTCCCCTATTCCTAATCATAGAAAAATATTTATCATTAATTATTGATTTCATCATACTCTAGTAAAATAGATGAATAATCCTAAAATATAAGCTTTTGAAACAAGAAACATTGTAATGGAAACAATGAAGATGGGAGGTGGAATACCATGGTGCCCATCTTGCGGATGACCCATGGAGAGAAGCGTTTGTGGGGGATGGAGAGAGGTGGCTGCTAGGGCTAGGATGGGTGGAAATGAGAGGCAATAGGTAGAGTGCGGTGAGCATCAAGTGAAGATAAGGGACTAACAAGTAGGGAGTAGTGAGCAGGGAGTGGGGAGAGGGAAGCAGGTAGCAGAGAGTGGGGAGCCAAGAGCCGGGAGCGGGGAGTGCGGAGCGGTGAGTAGCGAGCAACGTGTGGTGAGAAGATAATGTCAAGGGGGGGTGGGGATGGGAGGAGGGGAGCACATGGGGGATGGCAGCAGTGGTGAGGGGTGGTCGACATGGTATGGGTGGTGAGGAGGGGAGGAGGGGAGGAGGAGAGTGGTGATATAGGGATTGGAGAAGTGGGGCTTGGAATAAATTCAAGAAGAGAGGGGAGGAGCCTGATAGAGAGCGGGTGTTGAAGGGGTGGTCTATCTGCATAGTTTTTAAGAAACTTTTGATATAAACTATCTATACTAAAATTTTAGGCAAACTTTTGGCAGAGAAACATGGAGAAAACACATATTTATAGTAGTTTAAATGGTTAATTTCACAATCTCATTATTATTTTTTGATTGTTTTTTAGTCTCATATGGTGGAATTAATTGATAATTCAATATTTAAATCAATCTATTTTTTATCCACTAGTTATTCATGAAGTCTTTCAAGTATAGTACCATAATTTCTAGATTTTAAACATAAAATTATTAATAATTTTTTTTTAGAAAAACTGAATTTATTTATATCTTTAGTCAAAAACCCTTTTCCTTCCAAAATCATATTTTAGAGAAATTATTTTGATAATGTTTTAATGTTTTAAAAATTATTCTATAACGAAATTTTTACACATGTATGACTTTTTGAAAATTAGGTTAAAAGGAATATTTTATTCCTTTATCAAACAAGGCACTTTTCTAACCTTTTTACATTGAAATTTTAATGTTATTGTTAATTAAATGACATGTATGGAAGTCCCTACCTTCAGTACCATAATTTCTATTAAGATAACTTCATATTTTTACAAGGTTCATTTTAAAGAAAAACATTTCTCAAATATTATTGAAATTATTATTTTTTAAATGATTCTCAATGAAAATGATTTTAAAAATATTTTATGAATTTTCTAGTTTTAAAATAAAAAGAGTGATTTCAAAGAATGGTTATTTTTTCAATAATTATTCGTGGTAATCTTTTGATATCATTTTTGTTGGTTCCAAAATCTACACCTTGAAAAAAATAAGCAATGACCATAAAAACGATTCCAAAAAGGCTTATTCACAAAGCTGCATTGTGAATCCCTCCAACACCATGACCATAGAAAAGTAGAGGCCTTCTATGAGCCCACCGTAGATAAAAGTGAAAGACAACTCCATATATATGATGAAATTAACAGAAATAGGTGGTCTCTATGGGCACCATGGATGGATTGATGGAAAAATATATGATTAAGAAATACATGAGAAAAATTGAAAACCTTTGTGATTATAGCGAAGGGAGTGACAGTAGACATTGTGATTACGAAAAGTTTGATGGCTATTGTCTCTAGTTGCAGAGAGTGAATTACTTCGTAGTGCATTGTCTGCCTTTCACACCCTCTTAGGGACTAAAAGTACTCATTTCCCCCACCCCAAAAGGACCACAACACTGAACATTCACCTTTTGAGATCTCAAATCACGTAGAACCCTTTTCTCCATGAACCATCAGAAAAATGAATAATCTGTGGTACTTTAAAATTACAAAATCCCTTTTATTTTACTCATATTTACCCCCTCTTTTTGGAGTTATGACCTTCACGGATCCAATGGTCCATCACAAAAAAAATAAGACTTCATTGGTTACACATGACTTCGCAAATCACCCAATCATCGCAACGCACCCTCCAAATACATATGTACTTTATGCTTAAGATGGGTCAAAATGATCTATAACCCTTATGATATGTGAAGTCATGCACTCTATAAATCCCTATTATTCACAAAGCCCTATGCTCTGTGAATCCCTATGTTGTATGAATCCTTACGCTCTATGAAGCCCAGCACTCTGCAAAGCCCTACGCTCTACAAACCCATGTTCTCTATGATCCCCTTTTCTATGCGAGCATGTTAGCTCTACAAATACATGTGCTCTATGAGACCCCTTTTTTTCTACAAGGCCCTTATCATTGTGAATTCCCTATCTATAAGGCCTCTTTCTTTACGAACCCTTCTCTTATACGGCCTAATGGGCTTGTATGAAGTGATTTCAATGTCTCTTGGGTGGTGATTCATGTTGTGTTTCTTTTCGATATACTTATTTTCATAGGCTTGATAACGCCTATTACTTCTTCACATATCCACTGTAATGTGGACCCCCTAATGGATCACTCCATAACCCTATCTCTA
This sequence comes from Viscum album, assembly GCA_963277665.1. Classification (NCBI taxonomy): domain Eukaryota; kingdom Viridiplantae; phylum Streptophyta; class Magnoliopsida; order Santalales; family Viscaceae; genus Viscum; species Viscum album. Next base: position 625,814,043 of record OY728151.1, on the reverse strand, counting down.
TATGGAATTACTGGTGCATTCCCTTCACTAACGGTCAATGTTCACTAGTTATGTAAGTCCTAGGGGTGATGAGTAAATCCTCACTGTCCAAGCTGCAGGATGTTAAAAAGCCAAGAACCTATGTCCCTGACATATGATGTTGAACTATGATCACCACAAAGGTGACAGGTGCAGAGAGGACTATGAGGGGGAAGCACTCAAGTACCTCCTCACTCCCCTCTCCCTCTGAGCATTATCGCCATGCACACCTCGTACAGTCTTTGCGTACGCCTCAACCCAACATGTCATGGTGTTCTAAGTATGGTGTCAATGTACTCCTTGTATATCTAGGCCCCTTTTTAAGCATCCCTCTTGGAGTAAGTCCCAACAATCATTCCATTGGTCCATTTACCATGCATAATCCCCACTCCATTCCTCATAGATGCACCTTCTAGGATGTGATCATGAAGTTCTTGTTTCCTTTTAATTCTTATAGCGAGCATGAATCTCATGGTGTTAGAGTAATCATTATTCATGAAATCCTCTATGGGTTTCCTTAGTATGTAAGTCACATGCCCCCATATTCTTCCAAACAACACTGACTTTGATTTTTGCATGTTTCAAGAAAGGTATGCAGGAAACCTCCCTAAGGTTCAAGCCTATCACCCATTGGTCCTAACCTCATCCACGTTGTCTCACCCTCAGCCCACTTGATGTTATAATGTAGGCCCCATTCATACCATATGACACTAAAATGTTTGCTTTCAAACTATGCGGGGTTTGAACCATATCTTCTATATAGGGTACATAGAAAGCCTCCCAAATTTTCTACCCAAAACACTAATAAAATTTGGTGTCCCCTTTGTTAGGAACCACATCCTTGGTCCACCCATTAGTGGTTTCAAAATAATTCCTGGGAAGCTAACCATTCATAATCCCCACACTATATCATAATCATCCAACCAATAATGTCAATATTGTAATGGTGTGAAAAATATGCATAAGCCCCAGCATGTCATAGGGTTGTTTTACATTCTGTACACCCTGATACTATGCACCATTCCAAAAAACGTGGACTTTGATACTTTCCCTTTTTGAGAAGGGTACATAGGAAGCCTCCATGAGGTTCAATCTCATCACTCATGTCCCATCCTAGTCTCTCCCTTTGGCCTTTGTGTTTTAGGAAGGTCATTCCCCAACCCAGAGGTTCAACTTCCTTCGAGTCCCATCCATGCATTCATTCTCACGAGTCACCTCCTTAGGTGACTCATTGCCCCATTCCAAAAGTACATGGACATTGATTCCCTACCACAGGTATATGTAGCAAACCTCTTTGGGTTTCAAGTCCAAAACCATCACCCTTTCACCGGTCCTTGGTTCCATCCCCAATTATTCCATCCTTCGACAGTCCACCCATATCCCTCCTGATTCCAACAGGGCTGCTAAATTTTGGTGAAATCATGCCATCTATTCAGCAGCTAACCATGTGTATTCCCCATTCACCTCATTGATCGTTTGTACTACCTAGGCCAATAACCACACATAGGGCCAATAATTTCTTCAGGTTATTGTCTATTCTGTACACCCTGATCCCATGATTCACCCTCTTGAACTATGTGGGTTTTGATCCCTCTCTTCTACACGTGGTATGTAGGAAGACTCCATGAGGTTTAATCCCAACCAATGATAAACCTTGGTATCCCCTTTTTTCATTGGGTGTCTTGATCCACCCATCTAGTTAACCTATCAGGTTCCCCTTCCTAGGGAGGTACCGATTTGATCCTTCCCAGCAGTATTCTGATCAGTCTGATCAATCTCCGCTAGATGATAAACTCACAGAATACCCCATGAAAAACATGGGAAGGTGTGGAAGAACTTGGAAACATTTATATGGAATAAAATTCCCCACAATCGATGTGGGATTCTTCGGGCTTCCTTTCCCTCGAGAGGCCCTATCATAAGCGGAAGAAAATACAGGTGTATCAGTGTTTCATTAACCAGACAAGCTAGAAATACCCAATGAGACTGCTAACCTGACCAAAGGTGGCTTCCCTGGCTCGACCCCACTAAATTTCAAGATAGAATCTATGTAATTAACCGATTTCCACAATGATATGACATCAAGAAGATTTTCATTAAAACATCTTAATCTTTAAGGGAGACTCGAACTATGTGAAGAATTCTGAGGAATCCATGGAAGGAGAGACTGAAATCCCATTATCATGTTTCAATCAAGGACAAAACCTCACTAAATAAGAGATGGATGTCATCTACCTTTGGAAAGTGGGAATGAGGGGAAATAGCTTGTGTGTCCCCACAGATGGATGTCGGCCCTGGAAAAAAGAATCAGAAACAGAAATGTTGAACATGATGTGAATTACTTATCCTAAATATTGAGATTAGAAGCATTTGAGACATCAGTAGATAAGCATGTCACTGGTTCTAGCAATCCAGCACCAGGTCCCACCTAGAAAATATTGGGCCTGGTGTGAAACTCCCTAGGATTTTGGGTAGTTGATTGTTGGGAATTGCAGTCTATGACATTGTTAGCATTGATCTTTCTATCTAGCCCTTGTGGATATCATGGAAATGGGGCACTGGGCATTTCTTTCATATTTTCTATACTGATGATTGAATTTTCCCACATTGTGGGACCCAAGCTACAGCTACAGAAAACCAATCACCTCCCACCTCCAGATGTATGGGTAGGGGAAATACCATCATGGTAGTCTGGCATCGCTTAATCTCTTCCTTTGTAACCTCCATGAACATAGCTACTAGGTTCCCATGCCACATATCACCCTCTAAATTTATTCAAAGGAGGGCGATCAATGTTGTTATCTGTCAATGGACATGGCCTATCAAGACCTGGAGGCATCTGGTCCCTATCATCCTTGCCACCCCCATCGGCCACGTAGGGAACCGCTACTCTTCACTCCGACCTTCAACAACTGCAGAAGACTATCCCTGAAGTGCTCTCTTGATTCCCTCCCTTATGTGGATGAAGTAAGGGATGTATATGTCCGCCCGACTAAGACTTTAAGCAGGGAGATTTTGAGACCATTTTGTGTATTAATATTGTATTTTTTCTCAATATATGTTAGTACAGGTCAAAATGAAGAAGTAGATGAATAAGAACTCCATAGTTGATGGAGAATGCAATTCAGAAGATTGTTGAACAATCCTAAATTCAAATAACTTGTGTCAAATGTGAAACATTGTTTAGAACATTGAATAATGGTGAATTATCATCCATCTAAGGATGATTGAAAAATATTGAGTATTTGATGAACACCATGAAATGATTCAGGGTTGCCTGAGAACCATGCAAGAGCTTACTTGATGAAAATAATAATATGATTTGCATGAAGTATAGAATGATAGTTGTATAAGAAGATATAGAGTAAAAGGGATTGGATTTCTAATATGGCCATGCATTAGACATATCCTTGAAATTAGACAAATGTTACACTATTCTTAATGTTCAAAATACATTTATCAAAGTTGATACATTATCTACAATATTGAATGTGTTTGAAGAAGCCTTAAGACAATAATTTTGGATGAAGATATATGATTGATGTTTATTTGAATTCATCATCCATGTGAGATGTTCTTTGGAATTTATATTCCAAAAAAATCTTATAAGAAGAAGATGAATTATGAGTTGTACAATATTTCATTATTTCAAGAAAACCATAGAAGTTTATTTTCCTGAAAGATAAACTATAACGATGCATTGCATATTTGTATTTGAAAAATAACATAAGTTTGGAGAACTTGTGACGAAATCCTTATGAAATATAGGGGGAGTTGAGAAGTTTTTCTGGAAAGGGAAGAAAGTGGCATGCAGGTATAAGTGGCACGCAAGTGTGGCATGCAAGTATATGTGGCGCACAAGTGTACGTTGCACGAAAGACATATTTCAATATAAAAACATCCAAATATGAAAAAATAAATAATTAGGTGTGCATTTTAAATATTGGCATGAAACTTTGGAGCCCAAGTATCAGTAGCGCATAAGTTTATATTGTTCACAAGTCATAATTCAACATTGAAACATCAAAATATGAAAAAGGAAATAAAGTGGCACGTGAGTGCTGGATCAGTGTGCAAGTGATTGAGTGGATCACATGTGATGGAGTGGCCTGAAAGTAGGAATGGTATGCAAGTGAATGTGGTGCGCAAGTCACCAAAATACCTATAAATATATAACAAACATCCTCATTTTTCAACGATCAACACTTAAAAAATGTGGGCTCTGATTACAGAAGTAGTAGAATGTGGCATACAAGATGAAGTGTCATGAAAGTTGGGAGTTATTAATATGGTGTGCAAGTATGGAGGTGCCCAAGCAGAGTGACGCACAAGGAAATTATTGCGCAAGTACAAGTGGTGTGTAAGTTGTAAGAGGCGCACAAGTATAGAGTTTTTTGAAACACGTGTATTGTGTATAAACCCGATGGGGCGTGCAAGTTGTGAGTTGTTCACAATTGTCAAGCACAAGTAGTTGGTGGTGCGCAAGCAGGGAGGCGCACATGATGGTTAGAGCACAAATAGGGATTGCCATTGAAGCTGTGAGTGGTGGTAGAATTCCTTACCATCTTCTAGTCAACTGTGATGATTCTAAGTGAATCGAGACTTCATTTATTTAACAATCACAAAATATAACTTTTGATTCTAGAAATAATAATAAGAGAAGTTCATTGCAATTAATTTTCCACTGAAAGAGAAAGTTTGAAGAAGAGTAGGTTTCAGTAGATCTAGTTTTTCATTGAATAAGTAGAAGAAGAACAGTGTTCATCTTATAGGTTTTCTATAGAGAAAGAGGAATTTAGTTACTTTCATGATACTAATTACATAATAAGGAGAAGAAGAGGGTTGTGGAAGAACAATGTTGAACTGTAGCATCCAACATGTCTCAACAGGTGGAAGATTATTTTGGTGTTGAAATCTCTTTTAACAGTGAGAGGACTATCTTAAGAGGCAGTATAAAGAACCAGATAGGACTGCAAGAGACCGTATACACTAGTATTATAAACAACCAGTGAGTGTAAGTGTATATCCTACTCATTGCAAGTTGGAAGAGGATTGTCTTCCACCCCCCCCCCCCCTCCGAGTGTAGGGAGAAACACTGAGAAGCGACTATTTTCTTTCCCTCCTCCAAGTGTAGGTAGCCACACTGGATAGAGGATTGTTTTCCTATCCAACCCACTGTAATGGTTACAACATTATAGTGAAGAATCTTTGCATTGGTCATTACCATATATGGCAAAGACGTAGCAACTCTTTTTTAGTGGTGAACCTCGTAAAAGTATCATGTGCATATTTTTACTTATTTCATATTAATTGCATTAGATAGTGAAAATAGAATAAGGTAATCAAGATTTTAACAGGTCAAGAGGTGTGGTAATAAAAACAAAAAATTGGTTTAAAATTCCCCAAAAATTATTCACCCCCCTCTCTGTGTTAGGAATATCCAAACTGGTCCTCTCAATTAGTATCAGAGGGACAAGTTCACATCTTTTGGAGTCTCTACATTGTAGATATTCTCTTTTTAAGACTTCAGATTCTTTCTTGAGTCAACAATGAAGTATATTTTTGATAAAGAGATTGTTATCTCAGAGTAGAATTATATATATAACAAAACCATTATGAACAAGAAAAAGCTGGAGAAGATAAAACAAATGAAGTACCTCTAATCTAAAGAAGAGGAAGTATATGTTTCTCCATGCCATGATGACAATAAGGACATATCATACATGGAAATTAATGAGTTGGGGGATCATGTTTTTACCAAGAATATGGATAACAATCCTACATCTAGTGATCAGGAGATATGTGTTAGTACATTTGAAAACTATTCTCATGTTGAAAATGCTATCACAAGACGTGTTGATCAATCTACAACCTATTAAGAATTATCAGTTGGAAGATTAAGTGCTATTCTTCATGATATCCCTGAATAATGTGAATCCATTGTTTTTTGGATTATTTCAATGTATGCAGGAAGATATCACCCAGCATGAAGAAGAAAATTATGTTTTGGAGAAGGTATTACAAGAGAAAATTGTAGAATTTCTAAACCTCTCCAGACAGGATGGGGAGTTTGAAGAATCAAAAATGGAATTTGAAATAAGTTCCTCAAAATGGCTCGAAGAATTTGAGGAGAAAGAGGGAGTCAATAAGATTCCAGAATAGAAGATACATTCACTTGAAGATGAAATGAAAAAGAGTACTAGAGTCAAAAATTTATATCAGAAAGTAAATTTCAAGAAGATCAAGGAAGGTGACTCTAACTTAGAAAACAAAGTTATTATATATGAAGATAAAGTTAAAATATTTACGAAATCATGTAAATTTTAGATGACTATGATTGAAGAAAAAAAGTAATCCTCAATATGAGATGTTTAGAGTTGTAAGCTCAGTTGACCAATCATGAGAAGACACATATTGAGTCTCCACAAAAGTAGGTAACAGTTTCTGCTAGTAATCAACGCTCACTAGAGGATTCTACTATCAAAATTCCACTAAAATGTGATTATAATATCATTTATTCAATCATTTATCTATTATAATAAGCTAGTAATGTTAATGTACCATTCGTGACAACTAGTAATAATGTTTCTAAAACTGATTCTATAATAAGTACAGTTTTGAATAAAAAGATTAAACAAGTTTGGATGAGGAAAGGTGATGAGATGACTACCACCATAGATTGGGTGGATAGGAAGAATAATATAGAATATGGTTTCCCAAATAGAGTACAACTCATCAAATAAAAGTCCCAATAATCTAATATATATGATATTAAGAAGTAATGATTTGTGTCTCAATGCTGGTGCAACAACAGATTTGGGCATTGTGCAATGGATTATTGGTATCAACCCTTAAATGTCAATGAAAAAATAAATCCCACCTCAAGGGGGAGAAAGATAGAAAATAAGAAGAAATATTCATAGATCTAGAAGTATCTGTATACTACAAATATATTTGGAATGCTGGACAACATCTGTGATGTATGAAATAAGAGTGGTCACAAGAATGGTTAATGCTTATCTCAGAATTTATTCAAAGCTAATAATAATTGAAGACAACAAAAGCTGGTAAAGAATGAAAAATCTATCTTGGGAAGTATTCAGAAGTATGCTACCAAAGTAAATTCTCCCAAGAAAATTATGGGGATGAAAACTGAGAAGTCCATGGATTCTAAATCCAAGAAGTTGATGGGTAGTGCATCTAAAATAACAATCAAGAAGGATGACAATATGAAGAAGTCATGTAGAAATTAAAAACATGATACCATATTTCCTAAGAACATATTGGTTATATGGCCTAAAGATTTGATATAAATGAGAAATGAGGAAGATACACAGGATAAGGATCATACATAAAGTAATAATAATATTCCAGATGATGAAAAAAGGTGAATAAGATGTTGAAAACAAAAGGAAAATCTCATGTTTCGGATGTTCTATGTGTAAGGTGCAACAAGGATGGTCACACTATTAAAAATTTCATTGAACTTATTACATCCCAAGAAGAATTTATCAAAGGGATGAAAATTTCACCATGATATTCAAATTCTTGGAAATCTCTTGAAGAAAGAAGATTCACACACAAACAAATATAGGAAGTATTGAGATCCACACAACCAAAATAATAATTGAAGATTGTATGTGAATGTGAAAGGAGTAGAGAAAATGGAGAATCTTGGTATATAAAATCATCCCTGCCTTCCCGTTCACATTGAAGAAGGTAGGAGGATCCACTTTATTCCCTTAAATCATTAGGTATTGTATTTTTTTATAATACAGGGAATGTAAGGTGAAGAAAGCTCTTAGGGGGAGAACCTGAGATGCCAAGATTGCTATCAACTATTGATATTAAAGATGAAGAAGTTCTAATCTATGGAATATTATTTACTTGAAATTAAAATATTAATATAATGGGTGATCGCCATTGATGAATATGATGTGGATTTTTTCCTTGAGGGGGAGATATATGAAGAATTTTTAAGAGTTATTATTTGAATCAGTATCATCTTCAGTAGGTATCAAATTAAATTACTCTGGAAATTGCTTGAATAACATGTCATTAGAAAAGGTATTTCATTTCTTAATCTCTCATCCTAGGTTAGTCAAAATAAAGATATTTTTATAAAGGGGTGGGGTAACTAAGTCAATCAGTGACATAAGAAGAATGAAGGTTCCCCAAGTCCACTTATCCTATCAATGACGCTTGAATGTTTTTTATCCATTTTTTGAAGTGGGTGCAGGAATTTAATGTTGATTATTTCCTATCACATTCAATATCTTAGGCCTGGACTAAAAGTGGAAAACCATTGAAGAAAAGTGTATGAGATCTCATCTCATGAGGTATCATGATTAGTGGATAGTGGACATCTTTGTTGTCTAAATCAATTCCTTTGGTTTTCTATATTGAGCTCTGATTAAGTAGACTTTGAGTTAAATGATTGATGGGACACTACTTAAGTAAGTACTGATACCCTCTCTACTATGAACTTTGAATTTCTTGTCAATAAAGGGGTGAGAAATGGAAATGAAAGTTTAAAAATTAAGGTGGGGGAGAAAGAAGTAAATAACAGAGATAAGACTTTCATTTTGATATTGAAACATTCATTTGAGGAGACATTAATATATTGAAAAAAATAAAAAGGGGGGGAAAGGTTTGGGACAACTTTATGTATGAATATTTTATTTTTTGTCAACATTTTTCAATACAGGTCAAAATGAAGAAGGAGATAAAGAAGAACTCCATTGTTGATGGAGAATGTAATTCATCCGATTTTTGAACTGATCCTAAGTTCAAAGAAAATGTGTCAAATTTGACACATTATTTACAACAATGAATAATTTTGAAGTATCATCCATATATGGATGATTTGAGATGAATGAGGATTTGAAGAAGACCATGAAATGCTTCAAATTTCTTGAGAACCATACAAGAGCTTACTTGAAGAAAAGAGTCATATGATTTTCATGAAGTACAGAATTATGGTTGAAGAATAAGAGAGCGTGTGGAAGGTCTTCTCATTCTAATATGTTCATGAATCACACATTGACTTGAAATCAAAATATTTTTTCACTATTCTTAATGTTCAAAATACATGTATCAAAAGTGATACATTGTCTACAATATTGAAGGTGTTTGAAGAATCCTCAAGCCTTCACTTTTGGATAAAGATATATGATTGATGTTTTTTTAAGTCATCATCCATGTGAAAAGATATTTGAAATTCACATTCCAAAAATATTATAAGAAGAAGAGGAATTTAGGGTGGTGAAATATTTCATTATTTCAAGAAAACCACAGAAGCTTATTTCCATGAAAGATAAACTATGATGATGATTTGTTGATTTGTATTTCAAAAATTTCATTAATATTGATAACTGGTGATGCAACCCTCATGAAAGATAAGGGGAGTTTACAAGTGTTTTAGGAAAAGTAAATAATGTGGCATGCATGTATATGGGGCGCGCAAGTGTATGTTGCACGCAATTCATATTTCAAAATCAACACATAAAAATATGACAAATAAAGAAAGTGGCACGCAAGTTAAAATTCGGCGCTCAAGTGTAGTGCATGGATATTAGCAGTGCGCAAGTGTATATTGCACTAAAGGCATATTTCAAAATAAAAACCTCAAAATAAGTCAAAGGAATGAAAGTGGCACTCAGGTGATGGAGTGGCTTGAAATCGATGGAGTAGTGTGCAAGTGATGGAGCGGCATGAAAATTAGGAATGGTGCGCAAGTGTATATGGTGCGCAAGTCACCAAAATACCTATAAATAGATGACTACCTTATTCATTTTTTAATGCTCAAAACTTAATAGAAATGTTGGTCTATGACCGTGCAAGTAGTAGAAAGTGGAGCTCAAGATGAAGTTCCATGCAAGTTGGGAGTTATTCATATGGAACTCAAGTAGGGAGGCACGCAAGCAGAGTGATGCGCAAACATAGTGGCATGCAAGAAGAAGTGGCACACAAGTTGTAAGAGGAACACAAGAGGAGAGTTGTGTGCAAAAAGTGTATTGAGTCTAAACCCAAAGTGGTGCGCAAGTTGTGAGTTGTGGAAAATTGTGGCGTGCAAGTAGTTGGTGGTGTGCGAGCAGGGAGGCGTGCAAGAAGGGTGGTGTGAAAGTAGGGATTGGTGCACAATCTGTGAGTTGTGATAGAAGTTCTTACCAGCTTCTGGTCAACTATGATGATTCTAAGTGGATCTGGATTTCATTTATTTAACAATCACAATGTGAACTTGATATTATAGAAAGAAGATGAAGAAGAGTTTAATGAAGTTGGTTTTTCACTAAAAGAGACAGTGTCAAGAAGAGTAGGTTTTAGTGCAGCTAGTTTTGCATTGAAAAAGTAGAAGAATAAGAGTTTTAAGCTTACAAGATTTCTATAGAGAAAGAATAGGTTGGCTACTTGCATGCTACTAAGTAAGTAAAAAGGATAATAAGAAGGTTGTGTAAGAAAATGATGCATTGTAGCATCCAACAGGTCTCAATAGGTGGAATACTCTTTTTTCTGCAATATTTTTTAACAAATAGAATACTATCTTTAGAGGTAGTATAAAGAACTAGCTAGAGGCTTCAAGATACTTTATACACTGGACGTATAAAAAACTAGTGAGTGTAATCATATATCCTAATTGTTTCAAGTTGGTAGATGATTGTTTCCCTTCCCCTCTCCGAGTGAAGGGAGAAACACTAGGAAGGGACAATTTCCTTCCCTCATTCAAGTGTAGGAAGCCAAACTAGCTAGAGTATTGTTTTCCAAGACAATCCACTATAACAATTACTACATTATAGTGGAGAATCCATGCACTGGTCATTACCATACACGGAACAGATGTAGTTTCTCTTATTGTGTGGTGAACCTTGTAAAAATATCATGTGATTATTTTTACTACTTTCATATTAATTGTATGAGATTGGGAAAAGATAATAGGATAATCAAGATACTAACAGGTCAAGTGGTATAGGGATAAAAAGAATAAAATAGTTTAAAAATTCCCCAACACTGATTCAACCCCCTCTCATTATTAGGAATATCCCAAAATGTCCCTCTCAAGAGCCACCAAGGAGGCCTCCCACCCGACCATGTTAGCGCCGATAGTCGATCCCATAGACTGGGGAGTAGTTGGTCCATACCCCTACACAAGTTTCCCTAGTTCGTCTAACCTGACATCAATGTTGGGTTCAGGATCAATAAGATGTATTCTAGTGTGAATCATCTTCTACAGCTCTTGTGGTCCTAGACATCATTTGTTTGTACTATTCTCCCCCTATTTTTTGTCCCAGAGTATGGGCACATACCTTTTCCAAATAAGATATGCTTCAATGCTTCATTCGGAGGGGGGCACCAGCCACCTCACAAGCCGGTTGAGTTGACCTCCCTGGTTTCTGGTGCAAGCAACATCCGTCATGGGATAATTTGATATGACGATGTTCAGTATGGAGGTCATCCTCATACCATCACCAGAAAAAGTGGATTTCATCCCTAATACTACATCCATCATGGTGGTTCTCCCTATTCCACCATCATTGACTCTAGTGGAGGCCCTCCCTGCTTCATCAACACTCAACATGAAGGTCCCCCCCATTCTCCTAGTCTCATGTATGAAAATTTCCCATGCAAGTATCCTCCATGACCTATCACCTAACAGCATGGGGGTCCTTCCATGTTCTCAAAAACTCTAATGGAGGCCCTTCCCGATTCATCGATATTCACCATTAAGGTCTTTCCAATATCCAGTATGGTCATATTAAAGTCCCTCCTCGTACCACAGCTACTAGAGTTGTTCGATGCAAAGGTCCTCCCCAAGCTACAAACGAACACCATGTAGGCCCTCCACATTTTCTCACTGACTCTAGCAGAGGCCTTCCCTGCATCACCGTTAGTCATCATGAAGATCCTTCCCATATCTAGTATTCTCAGAAAAAAGGTCCTCCTCATAGCACAGCTACCATAGCTAGTCGACACGAAGTTCCTCACAGTGCTATAGAAAACCCCCATGGAGGTCCTCCCCATGTACTTTTCACCTTCAGTGGATTCCATCCCTAGTATAACAGCCTCAATCATGGAGTTCCTCCATTTTTTTTATTTTATGTTTTCTCGGGTGATCCTCACACCCCTGTTTTTCAAAGTGGATGTCCTCCCTTCTCCAACACCTACCCTAGATAAGGTCCTCCCCATTTAAAAAATATACCTAGACTTGAAGAACCATCTTGGGGCCAGAGGGAGAGTCATGGAGACTCGAAGAAGAATCTTGAGAAGCCTCAAATAGGAATCAAACTCATCCACATTTCAGATTCTAAAGCAGAGTGTGATTCCATGGTGTAACCTTCACTCTGATCCTCATGTCGGGGGTTGGGGTAGGAAAAAGGCTTATCAAACTCATCCTTTCAAAAGGTGAGATCAGCTAGATCCTCTAATACCTCTAAAGATACATAGAGGATGATGAATATTTGGCTCCATTCCATGCCATGGCCATGCAATACTCCTTATCATCATCAGATCCCTCTCTACCTCAACAAGAGATCAGAGAGAGTTTTTTTGGGGAACAATAGAGGATGATAAACAACATGAACTAGAGGCAATGATAGTATCCCCTACGCGGGATATAGTGGTCATTAGACCATCTTAATGGGATGTGGTGGGGTACTTAGAGCATTCTTCAGAAGACAGTCCATGATGTGGAAGCTTGTTAGATCATGTGTCATACTCTTTACTGGCTAGCCTACAGTCAAAACAGTTCGCTTCAATGTCGTTACCCATCCCAAATCGTCTCCATTCTAACTGTAGGGAAATCAAGGGTGAGAACCTGTGTATGAGATGAGAATTTTGGGGGACATTCCCACAGCATCCCATTTCATAGAGATGTTTTGGCCAATTTCAACCACAAAATTTAAAATTCTTCAGTACCCTACCTAGGACATGGTTATGTGCCTCCACTGAACCTTTGAGATGATGCATTTATATCATCATTTTTAGTGGCCAGATTAACCCAAGATCCAAGAACACAACGAAGAAATTGGACATCAATTTCACCTGGTCATGTTGGTTACACTCCCTATTGCTCAACACCCTATGAAAACTGGTTGTCATCAGACCCTCCAACAAAAATTCATACATTGCTTCACTCTACTCTACAGATTTATCAAGGAGGATTCCCTATATGTCCAAATTTGTGGTTAGGGACACTATATTTCCCTACATTTCAATCCCATTCAATGACAACCTGGTTCACCTGGTGATATAGAGGATATGTCCCAGGGTTTCATCATAGTGAACGTGGTTATTCTTGAGATATACCTAGAAGGGGGAACTGGCAGAAGGCCTAGAGAAGAGGAACCACACGCTAGGGTAGCACAATAGCTGGAAGATCTTGCGGGTATCCCTACTCGCCAATAATGAACTTTTATTATCCTAACTACATCATTCAATCCATTTCCTCTTGGTCGAGACTCCATCAAAGGATAAGAAAAATTTGGGACTGATAAACACTCTGACCCATTTGGATTAGTGAAAAAGATGGGTAATGACCTAGAAATGTCAATGTTGCGCTAACAGATTCATGACCATAAAAATATGGTTGATGATATCCTCACCAAGTGAACCATGGAAGAATATCCAATTTATAGTAGTACTAAACTAGGGAAATATGGTCATGGTAAGATACAACTTCCTCCCAGTGATTTTCCCCCTAGTGACCATGAACACCCTGCCCACCTAGATAGGGTAGAGGCTGGAGTTTGTGGAATGAAACCGCGATATGCATCATCCAATCCACCTAAATTATGTGATAACCTTCCCCAGGTCCAGACTCTGGTACCACCGACCTCTCCAAAGGTCCCACTGACCTCTCTATAGGTTGTTCCCCTAACTCCGTAGGTAATTCTCTTAGTTTCCCCACAGACCACTTGGCCCAAATACCACATTTAAAACCCAGCCAATGTGTTCATGGTCAGGGCCCCTCGTTAAGATCAGAACCCTCATCAATATGATCTGATGGAAGAACTTATTGCTCTCTTTGAGGCCCTAGAAACTCAAAAGGTATCAGTACTGATAGATAGAAAGTTGTATCTGGCATGAGTGGATGATATTCCAACACCCTCGGGATTCAAGAATCCTACCTTTTCCCCCATTAATGGGACAGGAGATCCACTATAGTATCTGGACCACTTAATTTAAAGGTGTGTACCCTTGATTGCAACTCCAGCAGAAGGGGAGGCTACCAAGCTCTGGTATTTCGTACAGACACTAGAAGGGCCCACATTTGACTGGTATAACCAGTTACCCATTAGGTTAGAAGATGTGTGGGAGGATATTTGTAGGTATTTTCTCTACCGGTTTAGCTCCACCACCCTTAAGACAAGTGTTGATGAACTCTTCAAGTGCAAGAATAGGCCTAATAAGAACAACATAAACTTTTTCACCGGTTGGAAGGGCCTCACAGATTCCCTTGATATGATACTTAACCAGGAGTAGCTACTATTGATGTGTTGGGGGAATGTAAAGATAGAATTATTCCCTTATCTCATCACTCAAGAATTCACATGTGGGTCAAGGGATTTCTCTAACAAAGCTCAGTATTTAGAAGAATCCATATTGCAAGGCAAGAAGGCATGTCCATTGCCTCCTGTAGCTCCTACGGAAAGAGCCACCAAAGTTGAGACCACCACGGTAGCACAAATAGAGTTACCCATGAATCTAGAATTGTTACTAGTAGAGCCACCTCCACAACTTCATAGAGTCCCACCAACTTAGGCACATCCTCCATCTCAAAAGTTCCCACCTCAGAATCCGTAGATACACCCACGTAATGATCCATGGCTACATCAGTGAGGTAATCAGGTTCCACCTCCAATACATGATCTAATAGCCCCTTGTTAGGGCCAGTCTCCCAAGGTTCCTTTCCCAAATCGGAGAAACCTGACCTAATAATTTAATGAGTCTCACATTCCCTATTATTTCTGAAGTTCCTCAGACCAGGGAATCTTGCAGTTTCCATAATGTAAAATTCTCAAAGAGGTGGATCTCATTGATCGCCCCAATTACTACCCCTATCAAGAGTTCTTTGGGAACACCTCAATAAGTGTTATGTATTAATAGACTCAATTCAACAATAGGTCAATGACAACATAGTCATGTAGGTTCCATCTCTAACCAAGGTCGCATGTGTGTTTATAAAGCCTAATACTGATGGAGAGGGTCAATGGTAGCAGGTTTCTAAACAAAGGGCTCAAAAATATGATGAAGGGATGGCTCACAAGGTAGTCTCACATGCCCATGGTATTATATTTGAACATTTTAACCATCCCATGACTTCAAAATTCATTACGCTACCTTCATATACTACTTTTTCATCAACATCTCTGGTGTCTTCCACTCAGGGGATCAAACACCGACAACACAAGGGAAGACAAAGCCCTTCCACCCATGCTAAATCCATCATATACTCTCAGTGAAATCATGCCCCCAGAGATGGTGATTTCCCCTATAGTCTTCCCAATAATAGAGGATTATTTTCATGAATACTAGGGGTATTCTTCGATCAATATAGTGAAGGTAGAAAACCGTTATGTGGTTCTCGATAATGAAGCGCATTGGGAGGACCCTCACAATATCCCAAGTCGACGCCAGCATTGACAAAACCATGGGTATGTGAATAATCATAATTCATTTTTTAGTTCTTCAATCAAATATGTGACCGCTGCCAATACTGAATAGTAGGCTCACCACAGAGCTTAGCTCACACATCCTTCTCATCTCATTTCATTAGATCATCCTTTACCTCCCTTTGTACTGCATGATTAGGTAGAGCCATCAAGACTATGATATGATCAGTCACATTCTTTTTTGGGTGGACCTTAGTCATCTGGCTCTCATCTGGTACTCAATCCATGTTGTTCGGCTAGTGAGCAGTGAGACATTCCCAGCACCAGCTAGAATCCACTAGTTTAACTAGGATCACCCTTCATACCTCCAACCACTGGGTGAACTCTTGTCAGTAGAAGTGTATTCCTGGCATGGAAATATGATTTCCTCAAGCATATTTCTAGAATTATTTCAAGAATTTATATCCTTGATTGTTTCCCCCAATCAATAGATATTCACAAAGGCCTTGTGGGGGCATTAAGACGCCCCCACCAGTTTGAGTTAGACGGGGAAATCGCTGAATCCTTCCATGTTGAGATATTCAATCATGTGGAATGTCAAGCCAAAATCCCTTTATCTAGAGAAGATGAGGGTTCTCTTTTATAGGGGTATATCTGCCTACAATGCATCACATTCCAGTTCGATGGTATAGAGGTCTATTGTTTTCTTATCGACACAGGCTCTAGGATCAGTCATATCCTGATCCAAACACTCTGCAATATGGGGATTTTTGAAATAGATATGAGACACTCTGACTTGAAGATTCAAGGTTATGATAGGATAGAGTAGATTACAGTTATAAAGATCCACCTAAAGACCCATTTGGTGGCCTAGATTCTATAACATCATGGTTGTCTCACAAAACACAACTTACAATGTGTTGATGGATAGATCAAGACTCCACCTGCATGTGGTAGTCCCTTCCTCATATCACAAATCCCTTAAGTAATCCCTCAATGGTCGAGTAGGTGTACTCCAAGGTGATGCATCTCCCTTTGCCTCTTATAAATGCCAATTCTTGGATGATGACTACTACAAGAGAAAGGACAATCTATTTCTGACTATTGAGGTTGATCATGCTATGGTTGTGACTGACCCATTGATAGACCTACATGATGCCTACATTTTCCCAATTCACCAGTTAGAGGTCACAACCCCAGACATGGGGCAATGAAGTTTTTTCTCTATAATTACAGGGAAGTGCATTCCCATGTCTAAGGAACACCATGAGACGACCACGAATTCTTACACAAATCATGCTCGGGTAATACAGGAGCCCCCTACTCTTATAGGGTATTGAGATGTCTATCCCAGAGCAACAGTGATACATCACACATTAGTTTATTTCCAAGATGGAATAATCCATATCAAGTTGACGTACCACTATTACTTCGATATTATCAAACATAGACCCTTTCTTTGAAGGCCCGATTGGATCGGTTTGACATCTTTCATCAACATGGTGTCAGCAGTGCAGGAGTTACAGGACGAGGATCCCACTACCACTCAGGATGAAACCAGGGTCCCATTAAGATCTATAGACTCAGAGGATTTTCCTCTTGCTGGTAACCCTATCACTATTGATAAAGAAGAGGATTCGGAAGGTGCCCCACCATCATTCAAAGAGGGAGTCTCCACTACAGTTGATGAATTACTACAGGTGATCCTCGGCACAGAGATTGATTAAAAATCAACACTGATTAGTGCAGCTATGCCTATAGAAGAACAACAGTTATATGTGGATTTACTAAGGCAGCATCATGATGTATTTTCTTGGAGTTATGAAAAGATTTCATGGCTAGATCCTTAGGTTTTTGTCCACTCTCTTGGTCTCCCATAAAATCATCACAGGTTCAAACAGTTTCCCAAATAGATGCACTGCTCTCATAGTGTTATGGTCGACGCTGAGGTTGATAAGATCATAAAGTCCAACATCACAAAAAGGACTTATACCCTATATGGTTAGTCAAAATTGTCCTCGTTAGGAAGAATAATGGAAATATTATAGTCTTCATCGAATTCTAGGATCTCAACTGTCACTGTTTGAAGGATTATTTTCTCTTTCCTATGACAGAACAATTGATTGATGCCACTACTAGTTTCCATGATCTCTCCTCCATGGATCAATATTTTTTATATAATAAAATCTGAATGGACCCTAGGTATGAAGAGACTACCACTTTCAGGGAACCACAAGGTTATTGTTTCTACCAGGTAATGTCATTCGGTCGAAATAATGCAGGTTCCACCTATCAGTGTGCGATACCCCCATATTCAATCCAATCCCCAGGAAATTGTTGGAATTCTACATGGATTATTGGGTGGATAAATATATTAAGAGTAAGGAACATATTAGGGATCTTGTGAAATTGTTCAGCTTCCTATGTTCCCACCATCTAATCATAAATCCCTTAAAGTGTTCCTTTGGGGTCACTTTTAGAAAGTTTATCATCAAAATTTTCACATATAGAGGCATTGATATTGATCTGGAAAATATCAATGCCATCGCATAGATGTTCCCTCAAGAAAATATTTGGGAGCTCCAAGGCTTTCAAGGCCACTTATCCAACATACACTGATTAATCGAAAATTTTGATGGAAAGTGTAAGCCTTTTTCCAAGATCATGAAGAAAGGTTCTGATTGTTTGTGGGATGAGGAGTGTTAGACTAATTTTGAGGAAAATCAAGTAGTACCTGCTACTACCTCTAGTAAGGATGTCTCCTATTTTTGGAAAGATGCTAGTCCTCTATGTGACCACTCTGGAATAGTCCCTCAATGCACTTCACGACTATAAGAGTAATGAAGGGAAAGGAATAGTGTATACTATCTCATCTTCATGCTCCTCAATACCGAGACCAAATATTCCCCCATCGAGAAAAGCTTCCTTGCGCTGGTATTTTTCATGCCAAAACTGTGACATTACTTACAGCACCATGAGATATAGTTTTTGTCTTTAATGGATCCCTTAAAGTACATTATAAACCACCCCATGTTGAGAGGATGTCTATCGTGGTGGTAGTTATCATTTAATAGTTTGAAATCAATTTTCCCCCCCAAAAGGCTATCAAAAGACAAGCATTGGAAAACTTCCTTGCTTCCCATCAATCCCCCACAGAGAATTCTCTAGATCTTGACATTATAGATGAGGCAATCCTTTCAATGGATCCAGCCCTTCCGTGATGAAAAATTGACTTTGATAGTGCTTCCTGAATCCATACTGGCAAGAGACTAAATGAACGGAGACTCAACAGAGTATGTATGGGTATTGTCTTCATTACACATGCATAGACTATCCTCCTCTATATATTCTTATTGTCAAAAGGTTTTACCATCAACGAGGTAGAGTATTAGTCTCTCATCATTAGTCTTGAGTGATCCCTCGAGATTGATGTTCCCCATTTTCATGTGAAAGTTGACTCTGAGCTGGTCATCCAGAAGATTCACGATGACTACATTGTCAGGAATCCGTAACTTCTCCACTTTTAGAGCTTACACACCAGTTGATAGCCCAGTTACCTTCTTGTCCAAAAGTTACTCACGTCCCTAAATTATAGAATGGCTGAGTTGATTCCATGGTCATCCTTTCTGCATCTATTTCAGAGTCGGAACATGATGATTTGATTATAATTTTCTTGCATCGAAGAGTCATCGCTCTCATCACTCCAGCCGATGATGATAACCCATAGGTAAGCCACCATATTACTAATTCCTCCACATAAGGACCTCCAGGTCCCCTACTATAGTATTTTAGGAGACCCCTTACATGAAAACCACCTTTATCAAGTGTCTCTGTGAAGGTAATCTCATGATAGACCGAGCTGAATGTGATAGAATCTGATGGCGCGTAGTGCAGTACACCCTCCAGAGTGGTCCCAAGCTTCAGTATATATTCTATAGATGTTGTTTTGATTATATTTTCATCCACTGCATTCAAGGATCTAAGATTTCTTAGGATATGGAATAAGTTCATGTTGGTTCCTATGAGGCTAATCCAAAAAGGCCAAAACTCTCTCATCAGATCCTAAGATTGGGATATTTTTTCCCAAGATGATTGGTTATTGTTTATAATTTTCCAATAGGTTCCATATGTGCTAGATCAATGCTAATTTTTTACATCGGCCTCCAGAGCCTCTCTATAATACCAAGTACTCTTGACCCTTTGCGGTCTAGGGTACCAATTTAGTGGGACAATAGCCACCAGAAAATGCTCACTAGGAAAATTCATTATTAACTCTATGAATTTTTGTTCCATGTGGGAATAAGAAAGATTACTCAAGGATGTTAAGTCATGTTCAATCATTAAAATCATGAGCTCCAATATCGTCCACTAATTTTGAGTCCCTCACACCATTCTCATTGATAATGGTATTAACTTCAAGTGAGATGAGTTAAAGAAATTGTATGCCAATTATAATATCTTTTATAATCATACCACTCACAATAATGTGCACTAAAATGGTTAGATCGAGGAATTACACAAAACCCTCTCTAACATTCTACAGAATATTATTTGTCGAAACATGAAGAGTTGGCCGAATAAACTCCTCAATGCTATCTGGGATTACCAGATGACAGCCTGTAACTCTACTTAGTTGACTACTTATTATTTGGTTTAATGAACAGATCCATTAATACCCATCGAGATTCTGTTACCCTCATTACACCCAGTTGTCTATGATCAGCAGGAACCATAAAATGTTACCAAAATCCAACTGGCTGAACTAGAAGTGCTTGATGAGAACTGGATTCATGCCTTACACAATCTGGAGAGACATTAGAATAAGATAACTTGGTATTTAAACAAGAATGGTTGCCTCTTCTCTTTCATACAATGTGGAATGGTATTGGCCGTTATAATTCCAATGATACTAGGAAGGAAGCCACCATAGTTGTACCCCAAATTGGAGGGACCATATGTCATTCATATGGTCTGCCCCAGTGGTGTATACTCTCTAATCACTATGTATAGTGACCATATTACTCCTCCCATGAATGCCAAATTCCTCAAGAAGTACTTCGTGCAAGGGAATCCCCTTCATTGCATGATGTTAAAATGCTCATCCTCATCTGAAAAGATGTTAAAATATAAATTCTCTAAGAACTAAGAACTTAAACTAGGATCTCCCTATCCTAAGCACAAGATTTTAAATTGAACATGTACTATCATGCTTCACACATCTTGTCATTTGGGTCTCTATCGTATTTCACATCTGAAAGGACCCCCCCCCAACGGCCTTATTTCACGCCACCATGGCTAACCTGCCATTTGGGTACAATGTCCTAGAGAATTTTGAATGAAATTATGATACAAGTCCCACATTATGAATATGGTCAATAGTATATGCTCAATTTTTTGTTCCAATTTTGGGTCATGTGAGATTGATAGAGTGTTGATAACATGTTTTGAAATTTTCCTCAATCATTATTGGTGTCCCCAAAATATCCTATATGATAGGTGGGGTGATTCAAGTTTTTATTCTCTTCTTTCCCATGTACACAACATTAAATTGGGAATATATGGTCTAAGATCTATGAATTTAAACTATGATCTTTCTCATCCTTTAAGATGTTTAACTGTAAATGGTCTAAGATCCACAACCTTAAACTTTTATCTCCCTCATCCTTATCACATGACATGAAACTGTATGGGTACCACCACAGTTCACATGTCATGTTCTTTA
The DNA here is from genome assembly GCA_963277665.1 of Viscum album. Taxonomy (NCBI): domain Eukaryota; kingdom Viridiplantae; phylum Streptophyta; class Magnoliopsida; order Santalales; family Viscaceae; genus Viscum; species Viscum album. Next base: position 625,792,695 of record OY728151.1, on the reverse strand, counting down.
GGTATCTATCACCTTTCACATATGAAAGGACCCCCCCTAGTGACCTGGTCTAATGCCACCTTGGCTCACCAACCCTTTCGGGACAATGTCCCATATAATTTCATACAACATTATAAGACAAGTCGTCTGTTGATAATATTACCAGTGGTCGATGCCCAATTGTGTGTTCCCATTCCAGGTCATACAAGATGCATACTGTGTTGTGAACATGGCCAATAGTTATCCACAATCATTATTGTCATCCCAATAGTCTCCTAAATGATGGTTGTAGTGATTCACCTTTTTCTTCCCGTATGCCCCACGAACATGACATTAAATTGTGCATATATGGTCCAAGATTTACACCCCTTAACTAAGATCATTCCAATCGTAGAAGATGAAAAAATATAAATGGTCTGAGCTCTATGACCCTATACAAAGATTCATTATTTCCAGCATGACAATAATCTGCGAACGGTGAATACAGCTTATGGTCCTATTTATAACACCTCAAACAATGATCATCCACATCCTTTTCGTTGGCTGTTAAATTGCATAGTGTTTTTATAACTACATATGGCTTGATTACCATCCAAATGGGATACGTAAGAATGCCCAAACATTTCATCTTTGGGTCCATCCCAACAAATCACTTCACCCCTGTCAGGTTTAGTTCTCTTCGAGGGAATTAACATGGTGTGGTGCAGAATTCTTTAGTCTTCATTCACATCGAGATTACAATGATAGCATCATGTTCCCATCCTTTTGGAACATCCTTCATTCCTCATCCTTACTACATGATGATAAACTGAATGGTGTTTCCAGAACTATGTATGGATTGATTCCCCTCATTATGGGATACATAGAAATTCCCAGACATTTCTTCCTTAGGTCCAACCTTGGTTTTTAGAAACCTTCTCTTTCAAATAGCCCCTTGGCCAATTTTCTTTTATGTTTATGTGGCATGGTGCATACTGATGTCCTCATTCATGATGTGATTTCAATAACCACATCGTGTACCATTCTCAAGATCTCTCTATACCCTATTCTTTGTTTCCATTCTGTATGACATTAAACTATGTGGATTATAAGAACTACATGTGTTTTGATTCCCAATTATTTGGGATATGTAGGAATGCCCGAAAATTTTATTTTTCAGTCCAACCCCAGGTCCCTTGATCTTTTCTTCCATCGTTTGTCCTGAATATCCCCCTAAAGATTCTGCACATCATGGTGTGGACTTTCATCCTCCTTCACATTGTGTATGTTTTATCACATCATACACATTCCATTTATAACCTCATTCATCCATATGAATCCAAGCCACATGACGTTAAACTATGATGTATTGTCTCACATTACTTTAAACTATTGCTTCTTTGTCACACAATGTTAAATTACATGGGATGTTCCTCTCATACGACCTTAAACTGTGACGTTCTCATCCAGGATATAAGATAAAAAAATGGCAATGCATTGTTGTATCCTCACTTGAGAGGGATTCATGTTTTTTATCATTCAACCACCATGCTATTTTTCAAGGCCCACATATGGATTGATTATTGTAGAAATGAGTAGATTATTAATCCTGGGTTTGTTACTCCAAAAAACACACCAACACTAAATAACCAACAAGATCCATCAAATGTTGCTTCTTTTGGTGCATGTCCCAGACCTGCATGATAGTATTTCCCTTGTAATTAGTATACTACCATGAAACCTTCAATAACTAAATTTGGATTTATTAACATTCTCATGGGATACATACAAACGCCTGGAAATTTCTTCTTTGGGTCCAACCCCAGGTACGTCAAATCATGCTTTCTTTCCGGCCCCTTGGCCCGAACTCTATTGGAAGAACATGGGGTGGGGTGGACTTTTTTGTTCCTAATTAAAATAATTTCTATAATATCCATTCGATATAATTCCCTTTGGGGATCTCCCTTCCATGTTCCCTTTCGTCTTTACCGCATGATGTTAAACTACCCAGGTTTTACGAACTCTAACTAGCTTGATTCCAATCCTTATGGGATACATAGGAATGCTCAGACATTTCCTCTTCGATACCATCCCCAGGTTCATCAACCCATTTTTCCTCCTTCTTATTGGGACTCCTCGACCTCTCTTATGCCTCGCTAATGTGCTTAGATACCTTTTGGATTAGTACATAGAGTGTTGGATTCTGCATGGACATGCTTTTATCCATTTCCATGATTCACATTTCCCTTTTTGGGATTCCATCATCTTTCTCATCCAAAAGGACCCCTGAATGTTAAGGATTCTTATCCTTAGGGCTCGCCGACTGATTTGGTATAATATACAAGAAAATTTTGAAAGACATTATGATACTGGTCTCATGTAGTTAATTTTTTCAATGGTCGACCCTCATTTTGTTGTTCCCATTTCAGGTCACATGTTATGGATGTTGTGTTTCAAAAATGGTCAATAGTTATCCATCATCATTATGAAACCCCCATTATTACCTAAATATTGGTCTTGTTATTCCTATCCATTTCCATTTTAGCATGTTCATGTGGTACTTCAACACCCATAGTGTTATCGCTCCGTAAAAATTTTCATACTGGGAATATGAACCAATGTCATGGCGTCACCCATTGTTTTTCACATTCCTCCTTTAACATGTGCTTCAGTGCACTGTAATGATCTTATCCTCCCTTATTTTTAACCCTGATCATGGATCTCATGGGCTTAAGGATTTGGGTAAAGCTTGTGCCTCCATGGACGGGGCACACTTCCTTTTTTGGTCCAAACTCTATGAACGTAAACTAGGATCTCTTCTCTCCTATTATAGGCATCATGACTTTAAACTATGTGCGTTCTCTTAAAAATTTGTAATGTGGTGAGGGTTACATTTTCTATATCCACATCAGGTTGATTTGTGGAACCACATCACGTATTTTTACTTCAAGAATCTTCCCATTTTGGTCCAATATCTATGACCATAAACTATGATCCCTTATGTAATTAAATTATGATTCTAAAATAAATTTTAGGATCATATGCTATGTAATGGTAAATTACCTACCAATATGATGTCTTCACTCAAGAAGATGTTTCCCCTTTTCAATATTTCCACCTATCTTACCACCTTCAAAAACTATGTGTGGCTTGATTCCCATTCTTATGGGATATTTAGTGACACCAAAACATTTTTTTGTGTTCCATCTGCATCACTATAAACACTCTTATTCCATTTCATACTAAGTTTCCTTATGAGTATTTGGTGTTGTGTGAACTTATTTCCTCATTCACTTCAGGTTTTTAGTAACCATGCCACATACCTCTCTCAAGATTTCTCCATTTTTCTGTCCTTATCGCTTGACAATAAACTAAAATGTCAAGTCCCATGCACATGAAATTAAATTGGGAACGATAAATCTAAAATCTATGAAAATAAACTAAGATTATTACTATCTATGTTTTCACGATGTTAAATTGCATAACGGTTACAGTATTACCCTTTAAAATAGGATCCCTCTCCATTTTGGTATTGGTTGCCTATTGTACAACCTCCATGAACTATTTATTGATTGATTCTCATCCTTAGGGTATACGTAGTGATTCCTAGACATTCTGTCTATGGTCCAATCACAACCACTATCAATCTGACCCCTTATATCTTGAATTATCCAAAATGTACATGGTGTGGTGTAGACTTCTTCAGTCCTCATTCATGTAGGTTTTGTAATAACTGGGCCATGTACTCCCTTTGAGATTAATACTCCATGAGAATGTCCTTACTGCATGACTTTAAACTACATGGGTACCACCCCTCTTCACACATTCTTTCATTTGGTTTTTCATTATCCTTCACAACCAAAGGGACCCCATATCGGCATGGATTCTAGTCCTCAGTGTTCTCCTACCATCTTGGGCCAACATCCCAGGGGATTTTCAACAACAACAAAATTACACAAGTACCACATTGTGAATATGGTAAGCATTCAATGCTCATTTCTTTTATCCAATTATATGATAGAAAAAAATTCATACTATGTTTCAAACTTGGTCAAAAGTTATTCTTCATCATCATGTTGCTTCGTTTGTGTCCTAAATATCAAATGTTGTGAATTGCATGTTTAATTTCCCTTTTCATTTTATAGATCCTCAACCCCGATGGTGTTGTAACTCTACCAATTCGCATGCATCAAGTAGGTATTTTGGTTCGTCTGGGATTTTCCCCACCCAAAATTTCCTTTCCACTGTAGCACACTCTCTATAAAGGCCTAATAATTCTCATTATTTACTAAATCTAGCATGGCTCACATAGGCTTAGGGGTTTTGGTATGATAATATCCATATATGAGATGGAATGACCTACTGGTCCTACCATATAACCTCAGAATATGAAACTATCATCCTCATCGCTTGATGTTAAACTATTCCAAATACAAAAAACTATATAAGGCTTGATTCTTACCCATTCAGGATACGTAGAGACATTCGAGCATCTGATTACTGGGTCCAACCAAATGAATGGTAAACTCCCTCTCTCGACCTTCTCAGCCCAACTTCCCTTTATAGAGTGTGATATGTGGTGAAAACCTCTCTAGTTCTCTTGTATTCAAGGTTGTGAACCGCACCACACATTTCTCATTTGGGGTACCCATGTCCTCGACGAATGACATTAAATTGCGGCCATACTCTGAAAAAGTTCAAGATACCCCATGATAATTATGGGATGCGATAGCTTTCTCACAAGAGAGGATTTACCTCACCATTGTTAGTCTCTAAACATTTTGTGTTCATAAAATACATTTGTATTGATTCACACCCTTATGGAATATGTAGAAATGCCTAGCCATTATGCCTCAGGCCTATCGCCAAGACTGTAGCCTTCCTAGTTCTTTTACCATAATCATGTTCTAAACACTATGACCTAAAACTAAGGATTCCTAGTACATGTAAGGTGACTCTAAACTATTGAATATCATCCATGCAGTATGATATTAAACTATACACAATGTCCTGGTCATATGATGTTAAATAATTCCATGCATCATCTTTCTTATGCATGACATAAAACTGCAAGACATTGTAGTCCCTAATAAGAGAGGTAATATCTAGAGTAGGTTTGACCTTTTATTAGACGGATATTCTCATCCAATTAAATTTAATCATGGTGGAATAGTTTCAAGAGTATTGGGATTTATTCAAATAGTCCTTCATTCCATCACCATGTTTTCTGTGCCTTCTATTTCGGATCCCCATTCCCTTTCACATCTGAAGGAACCCACTTGTGGTTATCATGTTGGGCCTCACATCACAACTACCATCTAGGTAAAACAACCTGAAGGAAATTAAATGAAACGTTGAGTTTGACCTCATGTTTTCTAATGCAGTCAGCGGTTGTCCCTTATTTATTTTCTCCCATTTCAGGATAACATGATACAGATGCTATGTTTTTAATTTAGTCAAAAGCTATCCTCTATCGTCATGTCAGCCTCACTGCATTAACAATTTTGGGTATCATAATTCATGTTCTTTATTACCCATTGTATGAATTTACTCAAAACTCCCTAACATTATCCTGCTCGGGTGCTAGAGCATTTTGAGGGAGAGTAGTTTGGATATTCTAAGAATAATATTCACTAACCATGGCCCCTTTCTCGTTCCAAAAACTCAGTGTGGTCATTCATACCCTGGATGTTCGATGATTTGTTGGTACTTAAATATTCAAGGGAAATAATTATGTTTTCATCCCTTGTTTTTCACACTGGGCATAATGCACGTGAACTTGGGGATTGATCATTGGATTTTTCATAGATGTGATTGACATTCAATAATCAAACTAGATAACGTTACTCATTCATGAAACTAAAATAAAAAATCATACATAAACTATGCTTGTAACTTCCTAAAAATTAAAAATACCATGGATTGGCCCCTCCAATAAATGGGTTGACCTCTTCAATGGAGAATCCCAGCTCCAGCACTCATTGGATTGTGACATCTAGGATTTGATGTCTCCAGTTAAGATATCACTTCTATTATATAGAAATGGGGCACAGTTCATTGGCCCGGATTTGGGCCCGATCCTCATCATCTTGGATAATCACCATCTCATGGGTTTCTCACCTCATATGTTCCTCAGCATCTATCAATTAGGCCATCAATAACGATATGATATTCGATTATGCATCGAGGAAAGAAGAATGTTTGTTTTCCTGCACCATCAAGCATTGGATCTCTTGCACAGTATCGTGAAGTTTCATGACATTGAAATACTTACTCTAATGCTATCCCACACTAAGGCTATAGTCATGTTCCCATATTTTCTCTCTCATTTAATCATGATTGAGCATATGTGGATGTTGGGAATGCACTCCTCCAACACATAGTTGGAATTGCTGGGAATGAAGTATCCCCATAAGGATTATCCAATCTACTTGTTGGGTCCCCATAATGAATCACTTGATAAGTTTCCATGACCAGTGATGGATGACCTGGCCATCCTCTTCAATGGAAATAGTCTCATCCCGGTCTTATGGGTCAGCAGGTTCATATGCTATAAATGCTTCCAGAATTCATTATTCAGGGCTTCTTCAGGTGTACTCTTGAATAGTTTGGGTTCTGTTTCATCCGGTTAATACTTGTCACCAGATTCCACCTCGATTGTTTTAGGTTCTATCAAACTAGTGGACCTATATGTCATCATGAATTATTTAATAGGTTAGTGTGAGAATCTGATTCTATGAAGATTGGAATTCCCCTTGGAAAACGAGTTCCAGGATCCCCAACTATCCTTGCTAGGGTGAACCACACCATTTGAAGAACTGTTCATGTACGAATATACTGATTTCAGTTGTCCTGGTTCTATGCTCAAAAGTTACAGATTCTATGATGGAGAGGACTGAAAGAGATCAAAGAATTGGTATCTCCATTGAGCTTCTACTATTATAATCCTCAGATGTGGCCCACATATATGTTTAGGAACTTCGAAGACTATGAGTGAAACACACTAGGTGTCGTAGCCCGGCTATATTCTATAATCACAATTTTCATAGGCGCATACCCCAAAGCTACATCTTCTATCATTTGAGAATGTATTTTATATATAAGGTTATCCTATATAGGTAAAATGTTATTTAAGAGATCCTATATGACTTGAATGAGGACCACAATGAAATGATTTAGAATTTACCTCAAGGGCCTCAACAAACTCTTCCATCTCTGAAGTTACAACTTCACATTACTCAAAAGGGGTCAATCTTCCAGCTTCATCTCCAGAAGAGGACTCTTAGGATTTCTTGGGTAGGGGGAAGAACTCCCAAAATTTAGTAGTGAACAAATTCGACGGGATATTTTGGTTAAGCTGTAAATTCACTCGGTTCGTCCTTAGATGTAGAGTCCCCCAAGAATGCACATAGTCCTCATGTTCAGAAACATATTTCTCCCATTCCATCTGAGAAACCCAAAATCCATCAATTTTGTGACTGATCTACGATATATCCATCCTAATGTGGTTTATATGATCTCACCTCTCTGAGGGAATTTGAAATTTCATATGGACATCCCAAGTATCCCAAACCTTGGGAAAGACACCATCCAAAGGCATGTCGATGTGGCGTAGCTGCTTCTTGGGAGTCTGGGTTGGTATTTTACAGAACCCTCTAGCTATCCCTCTTCCCTCATGAATCTATTCAGCTGGGGTTGCTGGTTCCACTACTACCACTTTCCCTCCGCACGATCTAGGCCTTTGAATCATAGTCCCTACTACAACCCCTCCACTGTAATGAGAATCAGCTCATATACCACAATGTGTTCTCACTATTTTATAACCTCATATTCAAAGAGGGGGCACCCATTCATTGAAACCGATTGTTATCCCCTTCAACATCTCCCCCAAGAAGTCTAACTCCCAGTTCTTGGCATATTCCTTGACAACCCTGAAAAAATTGATAGGTGGAGGCATCTTATTCTGCATCGTTATGACCACCCTTGTAAACCTGATCCACATGTGCCTCATCATACATGGGTGATCCTCAGGTCTTACCCCTAGGTAGACCTATGGGGTCAGTAACTTTATGCACTAGAATTTCCTCATGAAGTGGTGTTGTGTTTAAAACTCACAGATGGGATCATGATCCACTCATGCCACCAAAACTCCACCCCAAATGGCCATGAGGTAGGGCTGATACTCCTAAGTTCCCAACCCATAATCAATTAATATTCTCATAGGTTTGGGGAATGGATGTAAAATGAATTTTTCTACCTTCCAAACATCATTTAGTGCAATTGGTGAAGTTAGCTTGGATGAAAAAATCCCCAATGCATTCACAATGGATTGTTGGAAGTCTGATCCACGAGGAGAAATACAGTTGGATATTCATAGGTGATAATGTGTGCCACTATCCATCCATACAGAAAGTGGAGAGGTCCTCATACCCACTATGTATTTTTCCCTTCGATAATGTTTTAATGACACCTTGTACATATTTTCCAGCACTTGGATCCCGATATTGACACACTCCCCCATCGCCAACATAGATTCCATAACGAACATGCTTCATCGCACACTTGTGTTCGTATCCTATATCATCAACATAGATCCATAGATAAGTTCAAAACTTATCCCATCTAGCCTAACCACCAGTTTCTACTCGGTGATGACACTACACCCCCAATGCTTCCTTTGGCTGCCCTCGAGGAGGCGCCTCCAAAAAAATTCATGTGCTAAGCTCCATCTTTGGGACAAGTAGGAGGACATGTTGATATCTTATTGGGTGCTTCCTACCCTTCAGCAGTGTTCTTCGGTGGAAAATTTATGTAGCATTAAAACCAACACATTTAGTAGAAATCCAACACTTATTGCTTATCCTCACCATGAACCATGTCCATCTGCGCCTTTTCCAGCTGCAACATCTACTCCTAATCTTCACAAGAATTTTTTTATGGAGGGACTCATCATACATCTTCCCCATAATTGGTATCTAATAAATATAGAGGAGGTCCTAGAGGCTAATTATGAATTCCCCGTATTGAAGGTGGAAAATTTTGGTTGTCGATGAGCACTTTCTCAACAAATCTGATATAATGATCATAATATGATAAAAGTGGAACTGGGAATCCCATGCTGCTTCATATAAGCCTACCTGCTTCAGATCTGCCCCAAACACTTCATGAAATACCTTGGGATGCATCACTTTCCATTCAATTTTGTTGGTGTGATTTTATAGACAAACTGCATTAATGGGCGTGTGATCCTCCCTTGTATCACCAACAGATTTCCGGAACCACTAGTGCTTGAATGACATGATCCTAAACCAATAATCTAGTTCCTCCCTTCTTGAAATAGGGTTAAATATATCCTCCTATAGATTTAATCCATAAAATTTTAGTCTTTTTAGAGTGGATAGTTCTTTTGGATCTCCTACATCAACTCCATCAGGAATTTGTGATTTGAATGGCTTCACACACACTCAATGATCCCCAAATTGTTTTCCCATTCCTCAATCTGTTTAGCATCTATAAGGAAACAATGAGTAGCATATTGGTTGGCCATTCTACCCCAAGACATTAGTTTTATGTGTTCTGATTCTCAAAACATGATTAAAGAGCTTGGCCACTGAACATAGTAACAGAGCTCAGTCATGGAGTCTCCTTGCAGAGATCATTTGAAAGTATGGCTCACGAAGCGCACAGTCAAAGAGCATAAGGGATCAATGCATGGCACAGAGTATCCAAGGATCATAGTGTGTAAAATTCATTGAGTAGTGTGTCAAAGCATTGGTCAATTAAATCTGGTTCAGAAAGAGTGATCATTGAGAGTGTGGTGTGTCGGAATCTCAGAGCTCAAGCATGAGGATATAAAGGCATGTGAGGACAAAGGAGGGGTCATATCCCTCTATTTATAGGTGATGAAACCCATGTTTTATGGCATGTAAATCTGGGTAAAGCTTCGCAGTGAACTCTACAGCATTCTCAAACCATGATTTGCGCACCCTCATCACGATTCTTCTTCGCGATCTTCGTATATTTTAGTTATTTTCCCTGAGAATCTGACCCTCATTTTCTCTTTATCCCCTATTCTGAGTGGGGAATTTGTTAGCACCAAATCCATTCCATGGAAAATAATAAACAAAGAACGCAAAACATATTCCAAAAAGGCTAATTTCAAATCCCTCTAGCACCTTCACAACTGCAAATCAGCCGCATGGAAAAGTAATGAATAAATCCACAACTACAAAGAAATTGACCGAAATAAGAGCTCTTTGTGAGCACTATAGAGGGAATGAAAGATGAATCCATGGTTACAAAAAACATGAGGGAAGAAGGAATCCCATATGATTGTTTTGAAGGGATTGATGGTTGACTCTGTGATTACGAGAAACTTGATCGAGTCTAGCTTTGGTTGTAGAGTGTGAATTACATTACAGCACATCCTCCTCCATTTTCACCCACTTAGAACCTATAAATACTTGATTCCCCCCTACTAAAAAGGAAAAAAAAACTTTACCTTTCTCCTTCTTAGCTCTCAAATCATGAAGCAACCTTTCCTCTGTGAACCATCAAAAAATTGAATCATCTTAGGTACTTGAGTATTGCGAGATCCCTTTCCCTTTACTCAAATTTACCCTCTATTTATGGAGGTATTCCTTTAATAGATCCTATGGTCCATTACAAAGGAAGGAGACACATTTTTGTACACAATACATTGCAAGGCACCCAATATTTGGAAAGAACCCTCCAAATACATATGTACTCTATAATTATGCTATCTCGCAATGCTCTGTGAGCCCCTATTCCCTGCAAAACCCTACCCTTTAGGAATACCTATACTCTGAAAAGACTTATGCTATGTGAATCCTTGTACTCTATGAATCCATGCGCTCTGAGAAGCCATGCACTCTATGAAGCCCTATGCTCTGCAAAGCCATGTTCTCTATGAGCCCCTATGCTGTGTGAGCCCTTGAGATCTTTAAATCCATGTTCTCTACAAGCCCCTGAGCTTTTAGGGCCCCCCATATGTGAGGCCTCTTTCTTTGAAAACCCTTCTCTCGTACAACACTATAGGTTTGTAAGAAATGATTTCAATGTCCCTCAGGTGGATCTTCATGTTGTGTTTCTTTGCCTTATGCTTCTTTTTATAGGCACACTAATGACTAATGTTTCATCACATATCCACACTAACGTGGAAACCCCAATAGAGTAATCCATGACCCTGTCTTTATATAGCATTTCTACTAATTTCCCTTCACCAAGATATAAAGTTCACCAGTTATGTAAGTCATAGGTGTGAGGAGTGAATCTTCACCATCTAAGCTGCAGGATGTTAAACATCCAATCACCCGCATCCTTGACACATGATGTTAAACTCTGATCGCCACATAAGTGAAAAGTCCATAGATGACCATGAGGAGGATGGTCACCAAAACATTATCACTCCCCTTGCTCTCTAGGATTTGTCCCGATGCGGACCTTTGGAAGCCATCACGTAATCCCTATCCCGACTTCACAGGGTGTTTTGGGTATGATGGAAATATAATCCTCGTACAAATGGACCCCTATCCAAGGTTACCTACTGTAGTAAGTCCCAATATTAATTCCTTTTGGCCTCTGACCATGCATAATCCCCGCTCCATTCTTCAAAGATGGACCTTTCGCGATCCGATTTTCATGTCCTTAATGCCTATTGTTTCTCTCACCGAGCATGACTCACATGAGCTTAGAGTAAGAATAAACCGTGATATCCTCTATGGTCTTCCTTAGTGTGTATGTCTCGTTCCTACCCTATTAGTCGAACTATGTGGAATTTGATCTTTTCCCATTCCATGAAAGGTATGTAGGAAGCATCCCAGAGGTTCAATCCCATCACCCATCAGTCCCGAACTCATTGACGTTAGATCATCCAAAACCCACATTATGTTAAATTGTATTCCCCTTTCGTCCCACAAGACACAAAACAATATTCATTCAAACTAAATGGATTTTGATCCCTATCTCCAAGATAGGGTATATAAGAAGCCTCCCTGGGATTCTACCCCAAACATTAGTAGTCTTTGGAATCCCATTTTTGGGACCAAAATCCTTGTTCCACCCCTTAGTAGTGTTAGACGTGTTCTCAGGAAGATAATCATGTGTAATCCCCACACTCTATCCATACTTCTCTAACCAATAGTGTCCCTCTTGTGATGGGATAATAAACATGAATAAGTCATAGAATGTCCTCAGGATGCATTCAATTATGTACACCCCAATACTATGCCCCATGTTGAACTACATGGACTTTGGTCCTTGACGTTTTGGAGAAAGGTACATAGGAAACCTCCCAGAGGTTCCAACCCATAATTCATGTCCCATCATGGTATCTCCCTTGAGCCTTTGTGTTTTGAGAAGGTCATTCCACAACTTGGAGTTTCTACTTCTTTTGGATCCCATCCATGCATACATTCTCATGATTATCCTCCTCATATAACTCATTGTCCTATTCCAAAATTATTTGGTCATTGATTCCCTACCACAAAGGACACATAAGAAACCTCTTAGAGGTTCATTCCCAACATTTTCATCTTCACACCGGTCTATGATCCCAAAAAAAATCATTCCAAAAATCGACACTCCATCCATATCCCTCCTGATTCCACTGAAGATGCCACATACCAGTGAAATCATGCAATCCATTCGGGCATCTAACCAGGTGTAAGACCCATTCATCTCTTTGATCCTTTGTTTCACTCGAGCTAATAACCACACGTAAGCGCCAACATGTCTTTGGATTTTTTTCCATTCTATACACCAACCCTAGGACTCACCTAATTGAAATACGTGGGTTTTTATCCCTATCTTCTATACATGGTATATTGGAAGCCTCCATGAGGTTCAATCCCAGCAAACGGTAAACCTTTGTATCCCCTTTTTTGGGACCCAATCTTCCTCGGATCCATCCTCATTAGGCATCTTGATCCACCCATTTATTAAACCTTTTAGTTAATCCCTTTTAGGGATGTGCCCATTTGATCCACTCCCATCAGTGTTCCGATCAATCATATCCATCTCTTCTAGATGTAAAACTTGTGGAATACATCGTGATAGAAATTGAAAGTCATGGAAAACATTGGAGACATCACTATAGAATAAAAGTTTTCACACCTAATGTGGGATTCCCCAGGATTACATGCCCTCAAGAAGCCCAATAATAAGGGGAAGAAAGTCTACGTGTATAATTATTTCTGCAACCAGAAATTCTAGTGATTTCCAATGTGACTACTCTCCTGACCAAAGGTGGTTTCCCTAAGTCGACCCCATGGAATGACCTAACAGAAGCAGTGTAGTTAACCGGAGTCCACAAAGATATGGCACTGGGAAGAGTTTCATGAACAACATCTTAATATTTAAGGGAGAAACAAACTAGGAGATGAATTATGAGGGGTAATTCATGGAAGTAGTGACTGACATCCCATCATACCATTTTTATCAAGGAGAAAACCTCACTAAGTAAACAAAAATTGTCACCCACCTTTGGAATACGGGAATGTAGGGAAACAGCCAGCACATCCCCATAGAGGGATGTGCGCCCTGGTGAAAGCATCAAAAATAATTTTCCATCAAATATGGTATCCTTTTATGTTACTTATTCTCAAATTATATAATCCTTATTATTTATCTAGATAATTTATGATTAGTTTACTTGGGGATGTAATATGTTGATACCATTAATTTTACACTAGATGGATTATGATTATGTTTATTGATTGGGGAAAGTATTTAAATTATTGTTTTAGATTAAATATTAATTTTTATTTTAATTATGTTTTGATTCATTCATATGAGGAATTCATTTAACATAATAAGCAACTTTTGGGGCCCGCTATAGTCCCTCAATGCATTGATAAGTCACATGAGACAAACAATATTTGGGTTTTTCCAAGCCCTTACAAATTTTAATAGATGTGTTGGCATAGAAACTCAATAGTATTATATATATTGGAATAGGCCTTGATGTTTTGTTTTACATGTACAACATTTTTCATTCCATCATGATGAATTTAGTTATTGATATTCAATGTCATTATTTGATTAGTTAGAAAATCCAATGTAATGTTTCATGATCACTTTATGATTGATATGGAATTATTTGATAATTATTTATTCTTGACATATTATGTTAATGATTTTGATAAAATGTCCTATTTTTCAGTTATTTAATTTTAGATATTGATTATTCCTTATTTATTAATATCTTCCTATGTACGCTTACCCTTATTGAGCATCTGGTCTCACCCATTTATTAAGTTTTATTTTACCAAAGATATGAGGTGTTATTTTGTGATATATATGAAGAGATAAAATAAGCAGAATAATGGAATTATCAATGAAAATTTATTGTTTATTTTATTTTTTTAATGTAATGTGAATTTCATGTATGTATTTTTTTATTAGGACAACAAAACTATTCAGTACTTTGAGATGTGATTCCTTTTATCTTATGAAGATATAAAATATTAGAAATTTTTTGTAGGATAATGGGGTTAGGGTATCTATTTTAATCCCCAAAGAAACCTCTTATAGGTTCTTGTTCGTGATCATATTCATTCTCAGCCAAACAAAACAACATATGTTTTTATAGACCTTCCCGCACAACTCGACTCATGCTGCTATTAGGTGCTCACCATCAAACCTAGGCTCACACTAATTACGTAATGAACATTCCACCATATGAATGTCATATCTCCCCACATACTGATACATCTCGATTATACCAAGGTTAATCGCATGATCAACCACCACATGAGAGTTATTCCAAAATAAATAGATCACACCCTTGCATCCCAAAAACAAAAAGTGCATCCAATGACACCATAGATTGGAATAAAATTAATTAATACCTCTCACATAACCCTTACAGAAAGAAATATAGAAAGTATGTCACATATTAAAATTTCAAGGCATATCACTCATTTCATTTTCTATAATAGGTCAAGGTTTCCACTTGGATAGTGAAATTTGTGCCCATCCTTAGAAAATTTCTTTGGAATTCCGTGCTCACATCAACTCATCACTCAAAAATAAAATTTTTAAATCATCACACTAAGGGTCTTGTATATCCCATGACATAGGGACTGCATTATCTTCACAAGAGTATCTACCTACATAATATCAACCTGAATTTCCATTAGAAAAAATAAACGGTGGTTCAGTTGAGTCTAATAAATCCAATATTTTTTATGGGAAAAAGAATATATACTTTTTATGATATGGTAAACCAATAGAAACTGTCATTATAAAATCCAATCATAGGCATGAAATCATATGTCAGGGGGGTCTAGTATGTCAAATATGATTCAGGAATATATGCCTCTTTTTATTCGTCCAAAAGAGTAAAACTATAAATATCATATCTGGTAAACACATTATATTTAACAAACAACTCTTACATAACATCCCAAACCAAGGAAAAATATTATTCTACTTTGTAACCAAGACTTCCCATCTAAAAGATGTTTTTGTCTCACTAGTACAAGAAAAATATTAAGACTAAACACATTTATAGACCTCCTATTTAACATTTACCCAAATAATAAAATAATAAAATCATTGAAAAAATTATGATGAACCAATCCATAATACCCATCAAATACAGTATAACATTTGGCCTCAGTTAAGCCTCCCTAAATATCAATGGATACTGATTAGTGGTGAGGTATTAATCCATTCAATGTAAAGAAAATTCCCTTGAATAAAGATCATATAGTTGTGCGAACAACAAAAACATTCATCATATAATTAGTGTAATCATAATGAATAAAATAATCTATATCTAATCTATCATTTTGAATTCATATATTTATAAATCTAATAATCACCTAATAGATCTAAAATAAATATAAAATAACCAAAAAATACAACACAATAACACTACCCTTGATTGAATCCTTGTATGTTACTCAAAATTCTTGTTTACATACTCCATCATGATTCAATGAACATCCATTGATTAGTACAGAAAGCTAACATATGATCTGTACATGTACTGGTTTTCCCATAATGAGTGTGAGAAATACATCATAGTAGGTTATCACCATGTTAAACTAATATACAAGATCATATAAATTTATGAATAATGGGACTTGAATATGTCACAAAAGTGTGTGGATGATGTGTTTTATCTAGTCCACTATGTCTCTATGGGCATCGGGTCACCATGTGTTAACCATGATACCCAATCACATTATTATACCTTATTTGGATTTATATCGATATCCATTCATCACCTTGTACCATCAACTCTTAATATATCATATACTAGAGAACTCTCGGTAAAGAATTTTTTTATTAACTAGTACTTCCTCGTTGTAGGTTAATGTGTCCAAGCTCTAGACTCACCTTCACACTCAAGGTGGTCCCACAATCAATGATTTTCCTCTACAATATCACTTTTGGTAAGGTTATCCTTCTGATCACACATCACATCTGAACCTGATATCACTATTGGTGGTGTCATCATCAAAAATTATATCACAAAACTTTCTAAACCCCATCTAACTCGTGGAAGCCTAGTCATCTATTCTTGCATCAACATACCAATGTATAAGACTCCATCTCATTCAAGGTAGTCCAGATAAAGATATATCACTCATATTGAAGCAAAAATGGTTCCAGGATACATAATATGACTCATGGTTGGACTAAACATCACATAAATATCAATAACTCCACCTCACCATGAAATTTCCACAGGATTTATCTCACTGAATGAGGCACACGACCATAGGATCACCCCCAATAGATATGTGTCTATTATTACAAGAAGGAAGTCAAGAACATAAATAAAATAAGAAGCCAGGACCATATACCATCACACAATCTCACCAACTCAACATTGTTCCATTAGGGAACTAGTCAGACTAGACCAATCCCCTCATACTTATGGAATCACAACATTCCTATTAGGTAATCCACTAGGACACCATATATCAATCATGATATTTTCTTGTCAGTACCCGTTCACATCCACCACCTCTCATTGAAACCAAAAACCTTTATATCAACAAAACCTACAACCTAATGCCTAGTATAACTATACAACTCCTTTTCCCACTTCCTAGGTAATGCCCCAAAATATCTTCTTTTACTCTCATTAGTATCTTGATTCCAGGTCACAAAAAAATCCCACAACCCCTAGATAATTCTCATCGTATACTTCTCTTAGAAGAGATAATAACCCAAAACTAAGAGAGAACCCCTCCTCCATCACACCTCATCTAGTCCCATATGAATCATCCCACTCATATCACAAATCAACCTATAGACTACCCTAAAGAGGGTTTCACTCAGTTGGAATGAGACATACAACTGTCTCACCTATCATAAATAGGCTTAATCCACTATCACATTCCTAAATAATCCTAGGTAAACCATAATAGGTTATATATATAACATTATATATCCTAGGATCACTTAATGTTCTGTAATAAACTCATCCAACACTATAGAGACCCATAATTTTCATATATAAATATTACATCTTATTACATGAATATTGAACTCATTACATTGTGATCAAGGATAGAGTCGTATAGGTCTAGTGCTTTGGAAAATTTTATACATAAAAACATATATATAAGAAATCTACATCAACTATATGTATGTTTTTTCTAATTATCACCCTTATTAGACATATCATACTTAAAACCATTCTTCATAAACTGGGTAAAGAAAAAATAATTTTGAACTTAAAAGATCCATAAATTCAACCATCATTGATATTAAGGACCATTTATTAATAACAAGAGGATTAGGGTATGATAAAAAAATATAAACATTGGAAAACCACTACCTATAAATTATATGTCATAATCATGTTTCATTGAATAAATCTTGGGTATCCATAAGACATGAATCGTAAAGGATTCAAAGTACGTGATCTATGTGAATATAACATTGTCATAAGGAAAACAAATTCCATACACATAAATATAGAAACAAATTTCATTATATAAATATCACAACTAACAGTATAATAGTATATTGGTTTCACTCTAAATTCCATCATATCATTTATCAAGGTTTACTCACAAGAAGTTTATAGTATACAATGTCCATTACTGAACTAGATTCACTCCCCATTCTATTTCTTATTATATCATGATATATCCTCCTTTAAATAATGAATTTTAGGGATATATAATTCATGTAACACCCTTCAAATAATAATAACCCATTCATATGTATTTAAAAAGATAATAAAACATTCATTCTAAATCATAACCTATGAAAAAAGAGATAGTTTTCATAAACATTGAATCATTTTACCACAATATAATCCAGTTGATGTAAACATGTTTCATAAAAATATAATCATAATATCCATAAACAATCTAATAAGAAATTTAGATTTTAACCACGGATCATATCCCTAAAAAATAATATGTAACATTTAAGGTAGTTAATATACATTAAAATTCCATTATAATATCACTTCGAATATTTATTATGAAAAATTTCATTTTCATTTCAGAATCATTTCTTTAAAATATAAAAAATTCCAAAGTATAATTGTTTTTTAATAAATATAGAAACATTTAATGGATTATTCATTTATTTTAGTTCTCATGAATGTGAAATTTTTTTATATTCCATGTATATGAAAATAATGTTTCCTTTCACTTTTTTGGTGAAAATTCAAAAATTCTTCATTCAGAAGATGAACCAAAGAATATTTATAGAATATTTTGTAAAAAATAAATCATATATAAATTAAATTTATAAAATAAATGGTTAATTTTAAAAAAAATTATTGGGAACATTTTTGTAAATCATGAATATTGAAAAAAGTGATTTACGATTGAAATGACAAATAATGGAAGGTTTCCATAGAAATATGTTTTTATGTACTAGGTGGTATATAAATACATGAAAATTAATGGAAAAAATAAAATATATATAAATAACCCGAGTAGAATAAAATTCATGGGATTATTTATATTTAGATCAGGAACTTTCATCATTAGAAACTTATTCATAAATAGTACCAATAAACAATGAGATTTTAACATAAACATATTACCTCATGTTTGACTATCTCAGAATATGCTCTATGATCTTGGATATTAAATTTAAATTTATTAAAATTCTATAAAAATGATATAAATACTTATAATATCATATATTATCCACTTATAAAATTTTAACACTAATTTATTAATACTTCTATAATAAAAGCGTCATATTTTGGTGTTAAATGTGTCATTTTTTCTAAGAATATACACTACGGAAAAAATGGGTATTTCCGACGGGTCATTTACGACGGGATCCCGTCGCAAATGGCCTTTTGCGATGGGGGTCCGTCGCAAATCACTCATTGCGGAAAACGCCATCGCAACAATAATTATTTGCGACGGGCCCGTCGCTAAAGATATTATTTGCGATGGGGATCCTTCCCTTTGCAAATAATACTCCGTATATTTGTAAAAACTTTTAAAATTGTAATTGCGACGGGGCCCATCGCAATTATGTTTTTAAAAAAAATTAAAAACTATTATTAAATTATTTTAATGGATATAATAATAATACTATTTGCGACGGGCATAGTATCCCGTCGCAAATACTATAAAAAAATAAAAAAAATTAATAATTAACAAATTATTTTAATTAATCTAATAATAATCCAATTATAATTCAAAAATAAAAAATAATAAAATATTAATAAATGGTTTTAATTAATATAATAATAGAATTATAATTCACAAATAAAAATAATAAATTATTAATAAATTATTTTAATTTATATAATAATAATAGAATTATAATTCAAAAATAAAAAATAATAGAATATTAATAAATGATTTAATTAATATAATAATATTAGAATTATAATTCATAAATAAAAAAAATATAAATAAGTTATTTTAATTAATATAAAAATAATACAATTATTTTAGATTGAAATATTAATATAATTCAAATATTAGAAAAAAATATAATTAAATTATAATATTATAAAATTTTAATATATATATAAAATTTAATATTATAAAATATAAATAATATTATTATTCATATTAATATTGTTATTTAAAAATATAATATTATTAATATTTTATAATGAGACAGAAACTACGAATAGAAAAAAATTCATATTTTGATTTAAAAAACAATATAACATAAAAACAAACTCTAATCTGAAGGAGGGGGGGTCTGCAGATGCTGGTGGAGGAAAAACCATCCCTAAAGCATGAGTGAGTCGGCGCATGTACTCCATCTGCTCATGGTGCTGCTGCTACCACCGACTCATCTGCTCCTCGTACAGCTGCTGCTGGCATCGACGCTCCTCCTCATGCTGCTGCTGCTGCTGCTGCTGACGCATCTACTCTTGCTCCTGTCGAAGACTCTCTATTAGTGCAGTCTGAAATCGCAACTGATCCTCATACTGTGTAGCAGAAGAAGATGCACGAGCTCCTCTCGAGCTGGATGCCGACATCGCAGCACTTCCATAATAATCTCCAGGAGTCAGTCGAGAGCTAATACCAACCACCCGTCCCTCTCGAAGGCATACTGGGTGGCCTGCATCCATGTCGCCTCATCAAACTGACGGCCAGTGGTTTGATCTGATGACTCGGCCTGACTCTCAGGCCGGGTCTATGATGTTGTGGCATCATATGACTCCAGTAGTTGCAATTTAAAATTAAAATTGTGAATATATTATATGCAGTTAATTTTTAAACTTGAAAAAAAATAATACTGACCACGATGTGATACTGACGATCACCTCTGAGCTCCCCAGTAGCAGGATCACTATACATCCTCTGATATACGTCGTACTCTGTAATATCGGGGTGCTCGACAGCCTATAAGAATAAAAAATAAACTGTTAATATTTGTAGTTATATAAAATATTTATAAATAATGTACGTACCAGATGCTGTCTATGAGTACTGAAAGAACGACTCCCAGCTCGATGAGTCACCTCCTGTCTCCCCCAATTCTGCCTCCCCACCGATGATCTCCTCTAAAAGGCACCACTCAACCAGTGCGCACATAATCCATCCCATACATGGGATGAAATATACTATGGTCGGTGTGCTCTACATGACTCGTCAAAATCTAACACTCATGCGTTCTTCGTGGCAGATTTTCTTAAATTGTGCAAAAACTGACGAAAGCGATCATGTATGGCCACCTCCCATGCCTTGTGGATGGCGTCACGCATGGTATCCTCGATCGGATACCATAAACTCTACAAATAAATCAAAATATCAAGTTAGAAATGAAATAATTTTCAAAATAAAAATTATTTATTTACGTACGTACCAACCAATGGCCGAACATGGCCTGCTGCACATCAATGGGAATCTGCTCCCATGTGGTCCACAACTGAGAGAAATAGTTGCGCAAAATAGCGCTGCCCTGTCCGACTGCTATATGCGGAAAACTGTAAAAATAATAAACATTTATTATGTGAATAGATTAATGAAATCTTAGTCAAATCCATAGATTATCACACAGGTTATCACACCTCCATGTGCGTGGATCAAACCCAAGACGTGGACGTCGCTCAGGGACGGGGTCAAGAATCATCAATCGTGCAAGACCGCACCCCCTCCGCATACTCCCTGGAGCACCTGCAGGCTGAGGGTCATCTTCCAGCAACTCATCTGCATCGAAAGGCAGGTCAGCATCCGCCAACTCACGAAATGTCTCGTCGTCCATATGAAATAGAAAATGTTAATTTTGTTAGCAAATAATTGATAATTACTATTATATATACATATATATATATATATTATGATTGTATATAACTACCATGGAATTCTATCAGTGTTCATCTTTATCATCATCTTCATATATGTCAATGTCATCTTCATATTCCTCCTCAACATCATCAATATCCATTCGAGTTCCAGTTGCTTCATCTCTTACCATTTCAAATTCATATGTGACATCATTAACATCATCGTCATCACCGACTCTTAAATGTGGGGTGTCATCATCGATACTCATGTCTCTTTGTAAAAAAGATTGATTTTGATGAATCTCTTGAAAAACATCAATTCTTTTCACATCAGTGAAAGCACATTCACTTTGACTAAACTGATTGTCTCGAATTTTGATTTTTATTACACTCCACCAATCAGTCAAGTCTCTTGATGTAGCACATTACTTTACGTAATAAACTTGATGTGCCTGTTGAGACAATAAGAATTGTTCATTTACTGCGAGAACACTTTTACATTTAATATTGATGATTCCATGAGTCAGATGAACACGCACGCCTCTCTTTGTATCCAACCACCGACATTTGAACATGGTTATGTAATGTTGTCCAAGATAACAGAGTTCAATGATTTCATCAAGTATGCCATAAAAGTCAGCTTCATTTTTTCAATGATGAGATCCTCTAAAGCTAACTCCACTGTTCATTGTTTTTTTCGATTCGCCATATGGATGTGTGTGAAATAGAAATCCATTCACCACATATGCATTATAAGTTTTAACAAATTTGGAAGGTGGGTTACTCAATATACACATCCGTTTTTCAATTTTATCAGCATGTCGAGACACCTGAAAAGTTGTGAAATAATTATCAATATAGTAAACTATACATTGAATGAGTTTCTAAAAGATAAAGAATTTATGTTACCTGTTTTTGAAACCACTGAGAGAAATTTTTCAGTCAACGTTCTTCGAGAGCAGCTGCTGTAATTTGTGGAATTTGTTTCTTGATATGATTATCATACAACCTATAAAAACCAAAGTTATTTACTGTAACATAAATGATAGAATAAGTGATATAAACACTTATAGTACAACTGATGTCATCTCTTCACATTTGAGCAGAACATACGTATGAGCTCTGTGATGTTCATCATCCGAAAGCCAGCGTTTATAAACTCCACCAAAACCAAGCTCTGGCTGGTTAAAAACAGATAATTTATTGTCGATTTTATCAATATTCCTCTCGTTCCGTCCCATTCGGTTGTGTTTTGAAGGATACTCAGATTCAAAATAATGGGAGCAGAAAAAAGATATTTCCTCTTGAAAATAAGCTTCTGCAATAGATCCTTCAACAGATGCTTTGTTACATACTTTTCTTTTCAATTTTTGCATGCATATTTCAAATGGGTACATCCATCGAAACTGTACTGAACCTCCACATTTGGCTTCATATGGAAAATATAACATCAAATGTTCCATTGAGTCGAAGAAAGATGGCGGAAATATTTTTTCCATTTTACATATAATTACAACAACATCTTCTTCAAGTTTTCATAGAGCATCATAATCTGCTGTAGCCGCACAAATTTCCCGAAAAAAATGAGACATGTCTGTTATGGAATCCCAAATCACAGAATTCAACAGACCTCTTAATCCAATGGATAGAAGTCTTTCCATTATAACATGACAATCATAACTTTTTAATCCAGTAATATGACCATTCTTTACACATCTACCCAAATTGGAAGCACAGCCATCTGGAAGTCTCAAATATGCAATCCACTGACAAAATAATAAATGGTTTTCTTTAGATAGTGTATAAGCTGCTTTAGGTTTCAGTAACCCTTCTGTTCTGACATTCTCAAACAGTTCCAGTTCTGGACGCCAGCAAATTTGGGCAAGATCTAAATGTGCATTTACATTGTCTTTGTTCTTTCCTGTCATATCCAAAACTGTATGAAACAAATTATCAAAATTGTTATTCTCAATGTGCATGACATCTAACATGTGTCATACCAACAAATCAGACCAATATGGCAAATCCCAAAATATGCTACGTTTAATCCAATTGTGTTCTTTCCCAAAACCAGAAATTTTCTGTTGGTTTATTTTGGGACCAAAAGAGATGGGAGGTAATGAAAATACAACTGATTTTAACTCCGAACCTAATAGAATTTTTGGAGGTCCATCCCTTTCAACTGTTCCTTTTCTGAAATTAGATCTGTTTCTGTGAAAAGGATGATCAGCTGGAAGTAATCTGCGATGACAGTCAAAATAACAAGGATTCTTTCCATAAATGAGCATAAATGCTTTGTTCTCTCCCATTAAGTAAGGACATGATTTCTGACCATGTGTACTCCATCCAGATAACATCCCATATGTCGGGAAGTCACTAATTGTCCACATCAATTCTACTCTCAATATGAAATTCTGTTTCGTTGCAACATCATATGTACTGACACCAGTACTCCATAATAAACTTAATTCATCAATCAATGGTTTCAAATAAACATCAATATTTTTATTCAGATGTCCTGGAATTAGTAAAGTCAAAAAGATATATGGCACCTTCATCAACATCCATGGAGGTAAATTGTACGGAGTTAAAAAACAGGCCAACATGAATATTGACTACCATAAGATCCGAACGGACAGAAACCATCAGTGGAAAGGCCCAGTCAAACATTTCTAGCTTCTAAAGCAAAGGATGGATGCACTCTATCAAAATTTTTCCATGAATCACCATCGAATGGATGATTCAAGCTTTTATCGGTTGAAATATTCTATTTATGCCATGAAATCATTGTCGTTGTATTCTTAGACATGAATAAATGCTGAGGTCTGGATGTAAGCAGAAAATATCTCAACTATTTTACAGGAATCAAACCAGACTTCCCATGTTGTCCTTATTTATATCTCAGTTGCCCACATGTGGGACAACTATCCAATGACTCATTTTCCCCAGAATACAAAATGCCATCATTTGAACATGCATGAATCATCTGACAAGTAAGTCCCAAATTTTGAACCTGCCTCTTACTCTCATAGTAATTTGCAGGCAAAACATTTCCTTTGGGTAACAGTGTTTTAAGAAAAGAAAATATCTGGTCAAAACAGGTGTTTAACATTCCGTTATCTGATTTCATAGCCATAAATTTTGCAACTGCTTCTAATTTGCTCATCTTGCAGCTAGGATATAACGCATCCTCAACAGACCTCAACAACTCATAAAATTCAGACGGTGCCAACTCAGGATTTGAAGCTATATCAGCCAGAGTTTATGTAGGTTGAACAGATAAACCTGCAACATCATGTACTAAATCTTGAAACCGAGATGGATCCGGAATCAAGTTGGTATCACCTACTCTAGAACTGCGTTCACCGTGTTGATACCAAAAAACATAATCTGGTTGAAAACCAAAACGCAAGAGATGTCCCCCCCACTTTGTCAAACGTGTCAAACGTTATCGATGCACATTTTCTACAAGGGAATTTTATTTTTCCTTCTGAAACAAATTCTGGATTTGATGCCGCAAAGGATAAAAAATTCTCCACACCCTCTACATATACTGGATTTAAACCAGAACCGTTTGGATTTCTACGTTGATTTATCCATATGCAGTCACTTAATAATGATTATTGACTACCTCGTTGTTCCATATTTTTCTATAAAATATAAAAGAATTACTGGTTTTAAATAATTTGTTAGAAAAAACACTCAAACAAGGATAATTATAGAGTTTACATCATACACGACTGACGCAAACTTTTTATTGAGATAGACCTAAAAATTGACCCTTTAAGAATTGAATATGTGGAGAATAAAGCAAAACCTGTTACAAATATTGATAATTTTAATATTATATAAATTTTTTATTATTTTCATAGTACTAATATTATTTTTTCATAAATATTAATTATATAATAATAACATTATTACATTATTAGTATATTTTATTATTAATATTAAAATAATATAATTTTCTATATTATATACAATTCTTCTTTTATCTGTGTGTTTAACATTCTGTCTCCACATGTAATATTTGCATTCACTTTCACCTCTCCATTAGTGAGTAGGCTGATAATTTTGAAAAAGAATGCAAATATTACATGTGGAGACAGAAAACACACAGATGACGGGATAATTGTATATAATATAGAAAATTATATTATTTTAATATTAATAATAAAATATACTAATAATGTAATAAAGTTATTATTCCTAATTATTGGTAATTATTCCTAATTATTGGTAATTATTCCTAATTATTGATAATTATTCCTAATTATTGATAATTATTTCTAACTAATGGTAATTATTGGTAATTAATGGTAATTATTCCTAATTATTGGTAATTATTCATATAACTACCAATAATTAGGAATAATAACATTATTACATTATTAGTATATTTTATTATTAATATTAAAATAATATAATTTTCTATATTATATACATTTCTCCTTTTATCTGTGTGTTTTCTATCTCCACATACAAATATTACATGTGGAGACAGAAAACACACAGATGAAAGGAGAATTGTATATAATATAAAAAATTATATTATTTTAATATTAATAATAAAATATACTAATAATGTAATAATGTTATTATTCCTAATTATTGGTAATTGTTCCTAATTATTGGTAATTCTTACTAATTATTGATAATTATTACAAATTATTGGTAATTATTCCTAATTATTGGTAATTATTCCTAATTATTGGTAATTATTCCTAATTATTGGTAATTATTCCTAATTATTGGTAATTATTCCTAATTATTGGTAATTATTCCTAATTATTGGTAATTATTGGTAATTATTGGTAATTATTGGTAATTATTGGTAATTAATGGTAATTATTGGTAATTATTGGTAATTATTATTAATTATTGGTAATTATTACTAATTTTTTTTAATTATTACTAATTATTGGTAATTATTACTAATTATTGGTAATTATTACTAATTATTACTAATTATTGGTAATTATTATTAATTATTACTAATTATTGGTAATTATTATTAATTATTACTAATAAGTGGTAATTATTGGTAATTATTACTAATTATTACCAATTATTACTAATTATTGGTAATTATTGGTAATTATTGGTAATTATTACTAATTATGGTTAATTTTCTGTAATTATTACTAATTATGGATAATTATTGGTAATTATTTCTAACTAATGGAAATTATTGGTAATTATTGGTAATTATTGGTAATTATTGGTAATTATTGGTATTTATTACTAATTATTGGTAATTTTTACTAATTATTGGTAATTATTACTAATTATTGGTAATTATTACTAATTATTGGTAATTATTATTAATTATTACTAATTGTTACTAATTATTGGTAATTATTACTAATTATTACGAATTATTGGTAATTATTATTAATTATTACTAATTATTGGTAATTATTATTAATTATTACTAATTAGTGGTAATTATTGGTAATTATTACTAATTATTACCAATTATTACTAATTATTGGTAATTATTGGTAATTATTGGTAATTATTACTAATTATTGGTAATTATTACTAATTATTACTAATTATCGGTAATTATTACTAATTATGGATAATTATTGGTAATTAGTAAATTATGGCTAATTATTCGTAATTATCGGTAATTATTGGTAATTATTACTAATTATTGATAATTATTTGTAATTATTACTAACTATTGATAATTATTTTTAATTATTACTAATTATTGATAATTATTTGTAATTATTACTAATTATTGGTAATTATTACTAATTATTGCTAATTATTGGTAATTATTACTAATTATTACTAATTATTGGTAATTATTGGTAATTATTGGTAATTATTTGTAATTATTACTAATTATTGGTAATTATTACTAATTATTGCTAATTATAGGTAATTATTATTAATTATTACTAATTATTGGTAATTATTGCTAATTATTGGTAATTGTTATTAATTATTACTAATTATTGGTAATTCTTGGTAATTATTGGTAATTATTACTAATTATGGATAATTATTTGTAATTATTACTAATTATTGATAATTATTTGTAATTATTACTAATTGTTGATAATTATTTGTAATTATTACTAATTATTGATAATTATTTGTAATTATTACTAATTATTGGTAATTATTACTAATTATTGCTAATTATTGGTAATTATTATTAATTATTACTAATTACTGGTAATTATTAAGAATTATTACTAATTATTGTTAATTATTAGTAATTATTACTAATTATTACGAATTATTACTAATTATTACTAATTATTGGTAATTATTACTAATTATTACTAATTATTGGTAATTATTGGAAATTATTTCTAATTATTGGTAATTATTGGAAAGTATTACTAATTATTGGTAATTATTACGAATTATTTGTAATTATTATTAATTATTACTAATTATTGGTAATTATTGTTAATTATTACTAATTATTGGTAATTATTACTAATTATTCCTAATTATTGGTATTTATTACTAATTATTAGCATTTATTCTTAATTATTGGAAATTATTACTAATTGTTCCTAAGTACCATTAACTATGAACAATGAATACTAATAATTTAAATTTATTAAGTAACAAAACAATGTAAACATAATTAAATTACAACTAATTAAGAATAATTGAAACTAAATAAAATATTTAAAATAAATATTAAATTAAAATGAACATAAATACCTTTAAAATTGATCTGAGGTTGATCTCTGATCGTTGTTGAAAACTTCAATATCAACTCCGGAAAAAAAAATTAAACTTAAGAAACGCTGAAATCTAAAAAGACAGTTTTGAGAGAATGAGAAGATTGAGTTTGAGAATGGATGAAAAAAATGGATGGGGGTATTTATAGGTTAGATCATTTGCGACGGGTCTATTTGCGACGGGATACCCATCGCAAATAGTATTATTTGCGACGGTACCTTTCGCAAATACCTTAGCCCTCATTTATTACGGTCAACGGTTAAATAGTTATTCGCGATGGGACCCGTCGCGAATAATAACCTGCCGACATACTATTTGCGACGGGGGTAGATTCCTGTCACAAATAGCTTTTACCGCCGCCGGTTATTTGCGATGGGGGTAGATTCCCGTCGCAAATATCTTTTACTACCGCCGGTTATTTGTGACGGGCGGTAACCGCCCGTCGCAAATAACTTTCCCGCGATTTGGTGCGCAAAGCGCGCCAGTCCTTTTGTGACGGGGAAAGCTAACCCGTCGCAAATAACTACTTATTTGCGACGGGCAAATTCCCCCATCGCAAATAAGTTTCTAAAGGGACTATTTGCGACGGGATTTATCCCCGTTGCAAATAACCCGTCGCAAATGCCCATTTTTGCCGTATTGTTAGGTTAAGTAGTTCTATTACTTTTAATTGATGTTGGATACATTATATCTAAATTTTCAATAATGATATAAATATCATATATATTCATTATAAATATATATATATATATATATAATCATCCATGAAAGGTGGACATAGAATAAAGAAAAAAACTATTCATTGAGACTGTAGGTTTATACACATATGAATGTTGTTTCCACTTGTTGATTGGACGGTAAAAATGGAAAAATAAATAATAATTAACCATTATAGAATCATCAATATATCATATATTTTATATAAATTCTTTAACCATACCCTTATTACCATCCATGTAAATAGGAAATGAAAAAATAATCACATCACTTTGTGGAGGTGGTATTATGCACATGCACATTATAAAAACCCTACACTTTATTACAGACTTTAACAATATTTATTAAATAAAATTTCACTTCATATAAAATAGATGATCTATAGGTCTTGTGTTTTAAGAAATTATGGACATTACATGACAAATTGAGAGATAAAAATACAACATATTTATTGAAAACTTCCTTTATATGACCACAACAATCCCTTGTACTTAGAATTGCATGGGACAACCAGAGAAAATACATGTGAAAAGGGTGAGAAATTAATACCAGTAAGGGAGTAAACAAGGAAGAACATAAATTATAAAATAAATGTTATTAAATAGTCATATCAATGGATCATAAGAGAAACATGTACATAAAGGCATGATATAACATGATTATCGTAACATGGGAATGTGGAAACAATATTTAACATGATATGAGCCAAATATCATTTCACATGGATCATGAGTAAACCATAAATGAAATTTAATTAACATGTGTAGACCCTCAATTCACTTGAATTATCATGATACTAATCTTTACCCAATGCATTGGAGCATTATCAGGGTGCACCCTTCTTAATCATTTCATTTCATGTATAAGGGTGACACATAGATCCTACAACATGGATTCATTAAACATCATAATTTATTACACAAATAAGATATTTGGAGTACATATATGTAATTACTCAATAAAAATGTGCATGTGCATAAAGGTGAATACGTTTTATAGATAAATGGGTAACGTATTCACTTACATGATGATTTTGGCATGGAAATTTAGGTGTAACTTTGGCACCATAATGACGTCAAATAGATATTTTAAAATTTTTTGATGAGAGATAAAAGGGTCCCTCATAATTTATACAATAAATGGACAGTATCGGTGTTATTTTACATAATATAACAATATATTTAATGTAATTTAGATGCTTAATATAAAATAATTGCTTGAATGTAAATTAGAAGACTGAAATTCATTAATGAATTTTGGCACAGTAATGGGTGTACATAGGAGTCATTAATGCGAGATAAAGATGTATATCATCATTAAAACATAAGTACAGAATTATGGGGTAGGTGAAAACTCATAACCCAACATTTTTGATTGAAAATAAAAATGTATAACAATATAAAATAATTTGGAAAAAAATGAGAAAGGAAGAAATCCCTTACATGGAAGTGTGATCCCAAAGGTTTGGGAGAGGATTGATAGAAGATTATTGGGATCTTGTGGTGCCTTTGGAGGATTTTAGAGAGAGAAGGGAAGATTAGGGAAATTCTAAAAGGGTTTTTAGTGAACAAATGTGGGATCTTCAGTGGGTTTATATAGGAAAAGAGAGGAAATTCATTATTATTTTGGTTTTGGACACTACACAGTAAACTAATCAAAACCACAAATAATATAATGGTTTTTTCCCATGTTTTCTGCCAAAGGGTTGTTTAAAAAAATTATAATTCCAATGGAAAAAACTTATTAAAATATTAGGCGTTCTTATGTGTAAATGAGTCACACTCTCAATGAATTTATTTAAAATTGATAAAATGTTTTTTAAGTATTGGAGGGTCCACCAAGGATTTTAAAAATAAAAAATTAAATCTAAAGTAACATTATTTTAAAGATAAAACATACCTTTTATAGTATATTATTACATCACTATTGGGTCGTTATGATTTCATAAAACACATTATATATTTAAATGGTATTTAATTTTTGACCACAAAAATTATTGTCTCATAAATTTTTGAAAATTTCACAATTAGATCATTTTGAAGTCCTGATTCAAAAAATAATATTCATTTTATCTAAATAATTTTCTAAATATGTGAATTTTTACGTTTAAAATAAAAACTGAAATTTATTGAAAATTAATGTGTTTTGACAAAAATAGATTTTAAACCTTAAAAATTACAATTATATTCATTGAAATTATATGATAATTTTTATTTAATAAAAATTAATTTATTAATAATAATATTTTACTAAAATATTATTTAATTCAAAAAATCCAATAATTCATCAAAAACGATTTCTCAATTGAATATGAATATTAACTAAAAATACTATTTTTTCTTTAAAAAACACTTACATACTAACAATGTTAAAATGAATGCATATTATTGACAAAAAAATAATGCACAAAGTCATAGTGACAGGGTCTTATGACATAACCCCTTATAGAACCCGCATAAGACCTAAGGGTAAGGTGTGCGATGGTGACACTCTTGGGGAGACTTAGATAACATCGCTTGAGTGGTAATCTCTATTTACTTACACTTCTATCATAGGTGGTTACATTAAAGCTTATTTTGTTAATGTTTTTCTTGGTCTTGGTCAAGAGTGAATCCAAATTATGCTACCTCTTTTCTGAGCTCTGACAAATGGGCTTCATTTGGAGAAATTCTATTGGATGAGTCTATCTCTTCTTTTTTCTGCGTAAATTAGATTTCTTATAGCCCTATATTTACACTAATCATGTGGTAATTATTCAACGGCTATATTAGAAATGGTAATAATTCATAACAGTATTTTAAAAATCAAAAAACACAAAACCACAGAAGTTCATATGTTTTATATAACCATTTCATATAATAAGACATTTAATTAGTTGAAGTTGAATTTTCGTTAATAAAAAGTTTTAGTCGTTACAATATCCCCCCCATAAGTAATTTCACACTCAAGATTTCGAGTTTCCTATACTAAAATTGATTAGGGTAACTCTGATTCATCACTTCCTCTTATTCCCACGTTGCTTCTTCAAACTTGTGGTTTCAACACAACACCTTGATGAGGGGAATTGTCTTATTTCATAGAAATTTTCCCTACGATATAATATCTTCATTGAATTATCTTCATAGTATAGTTAATTATCCAATGGTACCACCTTTGGATTGATTACATGTGATGTTTCGGGTATGTACTTCCTCAATAGTGATACATGGAATACATCATGTACTTGAGATAGGTTTGGTGGGAGTTCTAGTCAAGAGGAAACTACACCAATGCGATCAAGGACCCCAAAAGGGTTGATGTACCTTGTCATAAGCTTTAAATTCTTACCAAATTTTTTAACTCTCTTCCAAGATAATATATAGAGGAATACCATGTCTCCTACATCAATCTCTACGTCTTGTCGATGATTATCATCATATCTCTTTTGTCGACTCTAAGTAGTTTTAATGTGCTTCTAGATGGTATTAACCTTCTCCACCATTTCTTCGACCATTTTTGGACACAGAAGTTTTCCCTCCCCAACTTCATCCCAACAATCTAGTGTTCTACACCTCTTCCCATAAAAGGCTTCACAAGGATCCATTTGGATCCTTGTGTAAAAAATTTTATTGTAAGATAACTCAACAAGGGGAATATGTTTATCCCATCCTTATTTTAAGTTTATTGAGAATGCTCTCAAAATTTTCTCAAGTGTTTGGTTAGTCCGCTCAGATTGTCCCCCAATTTGAGGATTATAAGTTGTAATAAAGTTCAGCTCATTATTTAGAGCATATTAGAGACTCTTCCCGAACATATTTGTTAATCTTGGATCTCGATCAAATAAAATTTATAAGGGTACTCCAGGAAGCCTTACCACTTCTCTGATATATATCTATGCTAGTTGATCCAATGAGAAATCTACCTGAATTTCAATGAAGTGTGCATTCTTTTTATGAATATCCAAAAAAACCTAGATAGCATTGTTTCCTTTAGAATTTTTCTAAGTCCAATGACAAAGTCCATGATGATGTTCCCCCATTTATATATTGGTATGTGTAATGGTTGCATTATCCCTTTAGGAGTCTTCCACTAAACCTTAACCTAATGACATACCATGAACTTTTATGTATGCTCAATGATCTCTTTCTTCATGTCTTCCCACCAATAATTCTCTTAGATATCCCAATACATATTTGTGTTTCCTGGGTTACTGGAGAAATTAGAACTATGTACATTGTCCAAAAGTTCATTCCCTAACTCCATGTTTGGTGGAACACATAGTCATGTCCAAAATATCACTATTCCTTCTTCATTAACATTGAACTCTGAGGATTTCCATTTTTGATAGTTTCCACTTTCTTCTGAATTCTCTAATCATCCTTTTGAGCATCATTTAACCTTTCCAAAATAAATGGTTGAACAATCATTTGTGAAAGGATTGATGATGTTCCCACAATTATGATTCCCATGTACATCTTCATCAAATCTAATAAGATTGGATCCTTTTCAATTCTCCTCAATCATATAATCATTGGGTCCTTTATACATAAAGAATGATCCACCTTGTTCTCCTTCATAGTGTGGTAATGGATTGAGCAGTCATTGTATTTTATTAGCACTAACCATCTTCATTGGCCATTGTTAAACTCTTTTTTTGTGAATGTATAGTTGAGTATTTTTTGATCCGTATATATTTCACACTTCTCCCCAAATAGGTAATGTCACAAATTTTCTAATAATAATATTACTATATCCAACCCCGGATCATGTGTTCGATAATATTTTTCATGAACTTTATATTTCCTTTAAGAATGGGCAATGAATTTTTCATTTTTCATCAACACACAGCCCATGCCATTCTTTAAATAATCACTAAATTCCACAAAATGTTATCCACTTGTGGGTAGTGTGAGCCTGGGCATAGTGATAATCCTCCTCTTCATCTCCCTGAAGCTATATTTTCATTCATCACTCCAAGAAAACTTGACTCCCTTCTGAGTTAGCATGGTATGAGGGTTTGAAAATCCTGAAAATTTTCTCACAAATAGGAGATAATATCCGGGTAACCCAAGGAAGCTATAGATATCTGTCACAGATGTTGGAATCATCCATCCCAGAATGGCATTTTTCTGGGAGGGATCCATAGATATCCCATTAGTTGTAATGATATAACCCAAGAATCAGAACACCTTCAACTAGAACTCACACTTACTATACTTTGCATATAGTTTCTTCTTTCGCAAGGTCTCTAGTACAGTTCTTAGATTCTCCTCATGATACTTATTACTTTTAGAGTATATTAGAATATTTTTTATAAATACTACCACAAATTTGTTGAGGTAATCTATAAAGACTTTATTTATCAATTACAAGAATATTTCTAGAGAATTTGTGAGTTTAAAAGTAATTACTATTAATTCATAGTTCTAGTACCTTGTACCAAAAGTAGTCTTGTGGATATCCACCTTCTTCACCTTTACTTGGTAATATCCCAACCTCAAATCCACCTTGGAGAATAATTTTTCTCCATGTAGCTGATTGAACAAGTCATCAATTTAGTAATAGGATACTTGTTCTTTATCATGATTTTTTTTGAGCTCACGATAATCAATGCAAAGGCGCATTGACCCGTCCTTCTTCATGATGAAGAGGACTGATGCACATCATGGTGAAGCACTTGGGAATATAACCCCTTTATCTATATTCTCATATAGTTGTTTCATTATCCCCTCAAGATCCACAACATCCACTCTATACGGAGTCTTGGATATTGTAAATGCCCTAGCTATAAGATCAATTGAGAATTCAACATCTATTCTAGGAGGAAGTCTATACAATTATTCAGAAAATTATTCAGAAAATTCCCCCAAAATAGGAATGTATTGAAGGATAGTTGATTCCTTATAGTCAATAATCTGGGAAAGATACGTATTCTCATAGGGAAGTAATATCCATGCTTAAGATGAGGGTGCTAAAGAAGATTCATCCTCCTCCTTGTACTTGTATTGAATCAGGGGTCAATTCGCTATATGTAGTGTGATTTGCCTCTCACAAAAATTTATGTGGGATCTATAGAGATAAAGTCAATCCATGACATGAATTGCATCAAATTCCAATAGATGGAGTATGATGAGGTTATTTGGGATGTTCAATCCATATATAGGATAGGGGAGTTTTTATATTCATGGGATGCAATGATTTCTCCATTTTTTGTTCTCTTTGACATCTCTACATCCATGATTTGTGGCAGTTTGGGATTGTTCTACTAAACATTTGGGATATAAAATAATGCATTGAACTAGAATAAAAAAGTAAGTTTGGTATTATTGAATGAATAACTAGCATACCTTTCACCTCTTCATTGTTAGGATTCATTTCAGCAGTAGTGATGGTAAAAGCTCACCCTTGATGTCTTAGAGGTTATTGGTTTCTTCTAAAAACCCTTGTCATAGGGGATCTATTTTGTGAAGTGCCATAGTTTTTGTAGTTGAAGAATTTAATAATGAGTTGAGGTTCAAATAGAGTGTTCCTCTCCTTTGTCGCAGTTGTGTATTTTTTTTGTTGGTAGTTGATGGCAAGGATCCCTTCTCTTCCATATCTAAATAATTTTCTTGTCCCCTTCAGGAAATTTATGGGGTGATTCTTTTCACATAGTTGGAAAGTGTGGTGCTAGAATTTCTTAGCACCATTGGATTTATCCATCAGACAGCCAAAATTTAAGTCCACCTTATGCTTCATATCCCTATGATACCCCTGAGATACAACGATCTCTGTTTCAACTTTGAGGGAACATCAGATAATTTCCTCAGAGCTATCAAAGTCACAGACGACTAGGGCTTTCCATTAGATAGGTTTTAACCCACCAAAGAAGTAGTCAGCAAATTAATTTGGGGGAAATGAAAAGGTCGTAGGTGTATCGTTAATGCCTTTTGACATTTTACTTGTATGCTTCGATGGATTCATCGTCTTTTTTTCATGAGGGAAAGGAATTACATTTCCATCTTAAGTTGGAGGGTGTGATGAAAATATTTATCAAAAAACATTATTTAGAAATCCTTTCATTCCAATACCTAAATCTCTTCTTCATGCTTTGTATTTTGGATCAATTTCCACCATTGATCAACTTCACCCTCCATACGATAAGCAACCAGGAGAACCTTATCTTGTTATGAAAATTGAAGGATGGAGAATATCATTTCAATGGAGATTATTCATTCATTAGAGAATGATGGATTGAATGATCCATTAAAAGTAGGAGGTCCTTGTCACATGAAGATCTTGATTGTGTCTTTTTCTTTCTTAGGGAGGGGTTGTATGTTATTCTTGACCCATGTTTCTATTGAAAACTTGAGTTAACTAAGATAGTATCATGTCAAAGTTTGTGATTCCCCCTCTCATCAGACTGGGCATCTCAATAGAACAGTCATTAAATTGATCATTGCATCATTTTTTAGCCTGATTCCTCTTATTACCAACCATTGGATAGAATAAAAGGAAACTTAAGGGTGACACATAGATGGAAATCCACAAAAAAGGGATAAGTTATAAATTAAATTTATTTCTTAAACTTATGAATTTATAAGTTTCAATCTATGGTATCCATTATCTAATTCCCAACATATATTCATAGGGAAAAAATTTATTCCCATAATAACGGTTTATGATAAGATTATTAATTTACCAAAGAATATCCCTCGAGAGTTTCATAACCATAAATGAAGCAAGGCCCATTTTCGTGCACCAGTTCCCATTCGATTCTATCTCAAATCAGTGTTTTCGGATTTTACCCCTACATACATATATACTAGAACCACCTCTACTTGTTCATATCCAGAAAGGGATGTATTTTCTCGATAACCCACTTACTCTATACTCACCAAAATTTAGGGATGTTTTTATTATACATAGTCTAATCCCTCAGGCTTTCACTAGGTTTTTCTAATCATAATTCACAAAATAACTAAACTTGTCTTCTAAAACTATGTATAAAACCCATGATCTTTATTACATAAATTAACATGATTTTATACATAAAATTGTAGTTAAGACAACTATGAGGATTGAGAGGTCTGGTGTCATTGAAAATTAGGGACATTAGATGAAAACTTAAGGAATAAAAATACATATTTATTGAAAACATCTTTTACATGACCACAACATTCCATTGTACATAGAATCACATGGGATAACTTGAGGAAAAAAATTTGAACAGGGTGATTTGTAAAGCCTAGTAAGGGATTAAACAAGGCATAACATGAAGAATAAAATACATGTTAGGCAATAGGCATATCAATGGATCATAATAGAAACATAAACCTAAAGGCATGATATAGCATGATTTTTATAACATGGAAATGTGGAAACAGAATTTAACATGATATGACCCAAGACTCATTGCAGATGGTGCAGGAGTAACCCTCATTGTATATAAACTAGAATTATTAAACCCTCATTGAACATGAAATATCATGATACTAATCTTTACCCAATGCATTGGAGCTCTATCGAGGTGCACCATTCCTAATCATTTAATTTCAGGCTTAAGTGTTCCACATAGATCCTACAACATGATTTTATTAAACATTATAATTTATTATACAAATAAGAAATGTGGAATATATAAATGTAATTCCTCAATCAATAGGTATAGGTGAATAAAGTTGAATACCCTTGATAGAGAAATGGGTATGGTATTCACTTACATGATAATTTTGGCATGGAAGTTTTGGTGTAACTTTGGAAGTATAACGACGTCAAATAGAAATCATAAAATGGGTTGATGAGAGAGAAAGAAGTCTCTCATAATTTATACTTTAAATTGATAGTAATGGGGTCATTGAACATAATATCCCTACATATTTAATGGAATTTAGATGCATAATATAAAATAATTTCTTCAATGTAAATGAGAACATAGAAATTCCTTACAGAATTTGGGAATGGTAACAGGTGTACATGAGAGGGGTTAATTGGAGAGAATGAGGTATCTCATCATTAAATAATAAGTAGGTCAGTATGGGGGAGGTATAAGATCATACCCCAACATTTTTAATTTAAAATAAAAGGGTATAACAACATAAATAAATTTGGAAAAAAATGAGAAAAGAATATATCTCTTACTTGGAAGTGTAATCCCAATGGCTTTGGAGAGGCCTTAGAGAGGCTTCTAGGGATCTTTGGAAACCTTGGGAGAATTATAAAGAGAGGAGGGCAGAGTATTGATGTGCTCAAAGGGTTTTGAGTGAAGAGAAGTGGGAGAATGTGTGGGTTTATATAGGAAAAGAGAGGGAATTAATTATTATTTAGGTTTGGGACACTACATATTAATCTAATCAAAACCACAATCCAACCCATGTTTTTCCCATTTTTTTTAAAAGATGATTGGAAATAATTATCTATAAGTCAAATGGCCGAAATTATTAAAATATTAGGCTTTATTATGTGCAGGTGAGTCACACTCTGAAGGAAATAATTTTAAAATGA
Source organism: Viscum album (assembly GCA_963277665.1). Taxonomy (NCBI): domain Eukaryota; kingdom Viridiplantae; phylum Streptophyta; class Magnoliopsida; order Santalales; family Viscaceae; genus Viscum; species Viscum album. The sequence continues at coordinate 625,754,126 of OY728151.1, read as the reverse complement.
TAAAATGATTTATATGTCTTGGAGGGTCTACTGAGGCTTTTTAAAATTATTTAAACAAATCTAAAATCACATTATTTTAATGGTAAAACATATATTTGTGGAATAACTCTTTTATAGTATTTTATTAGATCACTATTGGGTCATTATGATGTCATAAAACACATTATATATTTAAACGGTATTTAATTTTTACACAAAAATTCTACTATCTCAAATAAAGTATTAAAAATTCACTATTGTATAAATTTGACATCCTAATTCAAAAAATAATATTAATTTTCTCTAAATAGTTTTTCAAATATGTTCACTATGACTTTTAAAATAATAACTGACATTTATTGATAATTCATGGGTTTTGACATAAATAATTTTAAAACCATAATTAAAATTATAATTGTATTCATAAAATGTTTTCAATAATTTATATTTAATAAAAGTTAATTTGTTAATAATAATATTTTACTAAAATATTATTTATTTCAAAAAAAATCAATTAATTCATCGAAATATATTTCTCAATTGAATTTGAATATCTCCAAAAAATAATATTTATGCTTTAAAAATCACTTAAAAAGTGACAATGATAAAATGAATGTATATTATTTATACAAAAATAATTCACATAAACATAGTGCTAGGGTATTGTTCAAATACCATTATAATTCTTACATCAGACCTTAGGGTAAGGTGTGTGATGGTGACATACTCTTGGGGTTGCTCATATAACATTCCTCGAGTGGTTATCGTAATTAACTTCCACTTATCACATAGGTGGTTTTGTTCATGCTTAACGTGTTAAAGCACATCTTGGGATTTTTTAAGAGCGAAGCCTAGTGATGCTACCTCATTTAAGAGATCTAAAAAATGGGATTCATATGGGTAAATTCTACTAGATCAGGTCATCTCTTCCTTTATCTATGTAAATGGTATTTGTCAAAGCCCTATATTTATTCTAATCATTTGTTCACTATTCAATGGCTATATTAGCAATGATAACAATTCTTAACGGTATTTTCAAATTCCAAAAACACCAAACCATGGAAGTGCATGTGTTTTATATAACCATTTTACATAATAAAACATTTAATTAGATCAAGAAGAATTTTAATTATTAAAAGTTTGGGTTTTTACACATATGAGTGAAGTTATTATTTTCCAATGGATATAAGTGTAAGAAGAAATTTGGAATCATGAATTTTTTATGAATAAAAAATTCATTACATGGCACACTAATTAATAACACACATGATCTTTTAAGATTTGGTTTATTATAAATTATATACAAAATCCATGAATTAAAAAAATCATCGAGTCCACATTAAAGGCTTCTTCTTTTTTTATCCTAACTTAAATTTACTATATCTCATATCCTAGGGAAATACATCAAAAAAAGGGGAGTGAATAAATCCCTGTAAGGAAATAAACAAATGATATATTTTACATGTTTACATGTGGTATATCAATAAAGAATGATTACAGGAAAACGAGATATATCAAAATAAAATGATTTTGAAATATATCATAGAAATGTGGCTACAATATTAGAATAAAAACTCATAACCATATCACCAAGGTTTATCACAAATTTGTTGTAATTCATAATTTCTAAGATTATTCACCAAGTTATTTTAAAAAAAATTCATATTTAGGGATTAATTATTTATCCAATTAATTGGAATGTTATCAAGATACATCTATCATGTGAAATAATTCATGTGATTCACTTTGATCATAATAAATAATTCTATCAATAACCCATGGATAGTAAATAATAAGATTCATAAAAAATAAGTGTCTACAAAATTTCCTAAAGACTTGAACATTATACCATTTTTAACACTAGAAAAGTAAATATGGGTTTCATTCATGTAAATACTTAAATCAAATAATTTTATTTACATCTAGGTTAATACCCAAGGGTATGGAAATGGTTTTGGTAATCAAAATAAAAAAAAATTATCAGGAAAAACATAGAAATTAATGAATTGAATTTTATAGATGAATTAAATAAAATATTGATTAAGGGAAGGGAAATTGAGATTAGATAAAGGTCTCTCAATGATAAAATATTATTTTTGTAGTAATTTTATGATAAAAAGTATATTAAAAGAGATTAATTTAACATTTATAAGTCATACACAAAAATATATACCTGAATGGAAAATAATAATAGGTTAATACCCTTACCATAAAGAAATGATTTCTAAAACATGAGGATGGAACCTTTAGAACAAATGGAACCCATGGATGGATTCTAGGAGTCAAATTGGCTAGGAATTTATTGGGATTATATTTTAAGTGGGGGGAAATGAAGGATGGGGGTATTTAGTGAAAAATATGTTGAATTATTTAATAATTTAAAAATATAGTCTTGGAATTATAGTTTGGAAAAAATAAAAAACCATTGGCTTGAACATGGTATTTTCACATAGATTTAGATAATTGAGTCATGTTTCACAATATTTTAATATTACATCGGAAATGTACAATTGATTTTTCCATATAATATTATTTTTAAAATCATAATTTCTATTTTAGACATTAGAAAGTCATTTTTATGTTTTTAAAATTATTTAAATCCATTAAAATAAAAAATATTAACAAAATATTATATTTTATGTCGTGATTTCTGTTTAATTAATTTCTATATCATTTTTACATTTGTATGATGTCATAAAACATACTAAAATCATAAAATTGTATAATTTTACTTTTCACTGAAAAATATTGTATTTTAGAAACTTCTCAAAAATTTTATCTAACCTAATTTCAATATCATAATTTCAAATTTTAATATTAATTTTTCAAAATAATTTTTCAGATATAAAATTTTTTTCTTTTAAATAAACACATATTATTTATTGAACAATAATAGTTTTTATGACATAGTCGAATTTTTTACATATATAAAACATTCATAGGTTGTTATAAATTTATATTATAGTATATATTTATAGAAATATATCTTTAAAAGGATATTTCATGAAAATAAACATTATATATAACACCTGAGTTTATTATAAAATTTTATATGTTTTTAGAAAATAAAATTTTAATTTTTCCCTAAAAATAAAATTAAATAATTTATCTTATTTTATTAAAAAATCATATTTTAATTCTGATTTAAATAATAAAAATAATTTATAAAAATAAATTAGTATTTTATAAAAATATGTCCTAGAAACATAACCCCTTAACAAAGGGGTGATCAACACTAACTTTAACTTCTTATGTAGCCAATTTCTATCAAGTATCACCTGTTCAAGCTTCACTTGAGCTTGGTTAAGGGTGAACCCTAATGACTCTACCTCCCTCTTAAGTCTTGATAAATGGTTTAAAAAAGGAATATATATAATGGATGATTCCATCATTTCACTTTTCTACATCTGTTATCATTTGTTATTACACTTTATAAACACTAATTACAATGGTAACATTTTTAGCAATGCTTATAATTCCCAATGATTATTTTGACCAATAGTTATATTAACCAATGGTCATATAGGAAAATGATTAGGATATGTTTAGATCCCAATGGTCACTTATCCCTTTACACTCTATATATAATCAACCATTCAAAAATATTTACTACTTGATTATAAAAGGTTTTTATTAGTGCTTTGATAATTTCAATTATATTATGGGCTTCTCTTTTCAATTTAACAGTTTTCATGGAAGGTTTAATCTTCCTCAACTAATTTGATCCTATAAATTACACCATTGCATTGTTAATATTCTTTAGTTTTTATAAACATATATTATTTTTAGTTATAGTAATTGGTATTATTACCTGACATCTACTATTTATTTATTTTTTTGAATTAAAATTTCTCTGTACTTCTATTATGAAATATAATTAAATTGTCATTATGAGAAAAATTATCAATTATTTACCATAGAATAAATTTTCATGTTTTTACATTCTCACCCATTATGAATATTCATCCTGAATATTTCACTCATTCCATGAAAAAAATAGGTATAATTCTTCATTATTGGTTCCCCAAGTTCTTATGTAGCCTGTTTTAACTTGTGGGTTTTTCTATGGACATTCAAAAGACATATTGTCTTATTACTAAAAAATTATTCCCTTCTATCAAGGATCTAGATATGTTCCAAATAAAATAAAAAGTTTTCTTCAAACTCTACACCATTACTATTAAGTATGTGTGTTAGGTCATAAATATATGTTTTCAGTATAGAAATTTGGAGGTCATTGTGGATATTGAGATGATGTGACAGTAGTTCCCATTGATAATAAACCACTCCAAAATGATCAAGAATTTCAAGTGGTCTAAAGTAACATTTAATTTGTTTCCCCTTATCTTAAAATCTCATAACTCACTTCCTTGGTGATATAATGAGAAATACATTATCCCCAACAAGAAAGTTCAAATTCATCTTCATGTTTTCAGCATAACTTTTCTATCAAATTTGGGTTTCCATGATTTGTTTTTGAATAACATATATCTTTTATATGGTCTCCATAAAAGTGTATTTCCCTAATAGTTTCCTTTCTCCAAAAAACATCCCATCAATCTGGATTTCTATTTATTTTTTATATAGAGATCATTAAAAGGTTCCAATTGATTTATCAAGTGAAATATATTTGTATAATTGAATTCAATTAGTGGAATATGGTTTCCCTAACTCCACTAAAAACATGTGAGTTAGTATTTAACATGTCTTTAAATTCCAGAATAGTTCTCTTTGTCACCCCCTCAGTTTGGGGATGATCGGCTATGATGAGGTTTACTTTTATATTCACATCCTTTTGAAGGTGCCTCCATAAGTTAGAAGTAAATCCTGGATCTTTGTCAAGAAAATATACAATGGTAGACTATGAAGTCTCGTTACTTCTTTAATATAAACAAATGCTGGGAACTATAGGGAGAAACATCTCTTATAGAAATGAAATGGGTTAATTTTTTAAATTTATCAAAGATTACCCATATAAAATTGTATCCTTGGAAGTCTCTGGATGTTCTACAAAACATTACATAGTGATGTTATCCCACTTCCATATATGCATGGGAAGAAATTGTAGGGATTCATAAGGAATTTTTTAAACAACTTTCACTTGATTCCATATGAAGTATCATTCAGTATAATTAGTAATCTCCCTTTTTATATTTTTTGACTAATAATGATCATAAAGGACCCTATACATATTTTTTCTTATGGGATGTATAATTAATGTATATCTATGGTATTTATCCCTCGTCTCCTTTATCTCTAGAATTTATATAATATAAATTCTTTTACAAAAAAATTGTACTCTTTCTTGAACATTATTGAGTTTAGTAAACTTCCAACATTTCATACCCTCTGTTATCATTTTCATTAATAGATCCTCTATTTGATATTTCTTGATCATATTTAGTTATTATGGATGAGATATAATTTAGGATATAACTGATGATGCACCGTCCCATATTATTTCCATGCTAAAAATTACTTGGCCCTTGATCATCTGATCACTTTCAATACTCATTAAGAAATGAATACTAAGATCATTCATACCAAATGCATATATGAAATTTCTTTCTCTTCTAGGGTGATAATTAATTTAATAATCATAATATTTATGAATCTATAAACATACTCTTTGAATGATGTCTAGATCCATTTATGTGAATATATACTTCAAAATTTTGTGTTCTATGTATATATCACAATTTTTATCATATAGATTGTGTCATTATATCATCAAAGAATAAATGATTTCAACTATTTCTAGTTCATTAGTATAATAATTCTAATAATGAGGATTTTACTATCGAGATACATAGGTGATCTCCAATTAATATTCTTTTAGAACACACCCATTCCCTTTCATAGATTTCTCACAATATAAAAACTTTATTCTCAAGAAGAGGGTATAATTAGCATAAGCGCACTTTCCCTTCTTCGGTTCATGGAATCATTATTCACACTACATTTTCCAAAAAAAATAAGGTACTTTCTTGTTGATAGGGTTATTGGATTATAAATCCATGAAATTTATAGTATCCTATGAGACTAAGGGAACTGTGAATATCAGTTACACTTATAGGACATGGCCAGTCCTCCATGGACATTATCTTTCCTAGATCTATTATGAACTCTTCATTGATCAATATGTGTCCCAATAATACAAATTTTTATAACAAGAACTCACATTTTTTAAATTTTTTAAAAACATGTTTCCTCCGTAATATACATAATATGACCCTTAAATGATCCTCATTCTCCTAGCGACATTTAAAATATATCAAAATATTTTTAATAAAGACCACCAAAAATATATCAATATATCCCCTAAAGACTCAATTCATCAAATTTATAATTATAGTATGAGCATTAGTCAATAAAAAGGGAATCACAACAAACATGTAAAGCCCATATATTATTTAGAATGAATTATTTGGGATATGTTTTTCATTTACCATTAACATATGATACCACAATTTGAGGTCAAACATGCAGAAGAATTGAGCCTTTAGAAACTGGTTAGAAAAAACATTAATCATTTGAAGAGATATTTTTTTCTTCAGTTTGATCCCATTAGGTTCTCTAAAGTCAATGAATACTCCCATTGATTCATCCTTATTCTTTATAAAGATGAGAGGTTCTCTCTAAGGAGACACACTTGTTCAAACTAAAAATTTCTGAAATTGATCTTGAAGTAGATTCTTTAGCTATTTTGACTCCACATAATCCATTTTATATAAGTTCATCAATACTAGCTTGGATAGAGTTATGAGTTTAATAGATAAATCCTCCTCTGTTTCTAGGGGAGGACTGTGTAATACTTCAAGAAATACATCACTATTTTACTAAATAAGGAGTATTTTTATATATTTATAATTTTATTTTCTTATCCATATTCACTGATTATATCCATCAATAAGGCTATGAGATATTATTCTATAATAATATCATGTTGTGATAAATCACATTTGAAAACAATATATGATGACATTATACTTTCCAAAGTTGATACTAAAGTTTATATACATATTTGATGCTCTAATAATTCCTCCATTAGTTTTAATAGATAAATCTACGTCGAGATGTTTGGGAGTTGATTAATTATTCTTTAAAAACATGGATGAAATAAAGAAATATTTATAAAAAGAATAAAAAGATAATTTATCGATTTGATAAGATAATGAGTATACCTACTTCTATAATGTTTAGATCATATAATGTAGTTGTTTTGATTTTTAAATCACAAAATTTCTCCTATGGCCTTTTCTAATTTTGATTGTGGTTACCCTCCATTATCATATGTTTTGGAAATTGATTTTCATAGTGTCTATGTTATCCATACTTGAAGAATTATACTTCAGGTTGTGATTTCTCAATAATTTCTTTTAATTTTCCCATGAGATGTTGAGACTTCACCTAACCAAAATAATTCTGATCATTGTAGAAATACCTTATACAGTTGTAGCACTTTTAACTCATGTTTATGTTTTTTCTTTGATATATCTTCCCATATTTGTTTCATTTGGGTAGTTATGGTTTCTTTACTCCTCTTTCAGGATAAACATTGTTCATTATGTTTGGATTCATTGTTTTATTATTTTCATTTAGCCAATGTTAACACTGTATCTCAACAAACACCATTTCATCATTCAAGGCACATTGAACTATCTCATCAATGCTTTCATAGTATTCAGTTAACATATTACACTTTAGGTGGGGTATGAATCCACCAAAGTACCTAAAACATTTCAAATAGAATCCATACCAATAATCAAGGTGTATCAAGCATGTATTTTAAAGTTCATCTCATACCTTCCCCCCAATTAATTTTCTTTATTATTAGTCATTAATAATTCCTTAAATATTATTTTTCTCATTGAACAATTAAAATATTTAATGGAAAATATTCTGTTGACATCTTCCCACTCCATAACAACAATATCCTCTTAGGGATTCATGTTCTTAATAAGTTTTCACCACTAATCATGTTATCCTTCAAAGTAGTAACATACAAAGGTGACATTTTCTAGCCCTAAACAATTAAAAATAAAAAATATCTATCTATAGTGGTGATAAATTATTCAAAAATTGATGGATCGAAAAATCCTCTAAAGTATGTTTGTTATTGACTCATGATGGACTCAACTATATGTTTTTTCCTTTGAGGTGAATATTTCCACTCAACATGATTTAGGTTATTATTCATAACCTATGAAATTTGATTCATCAACCTTATAATTGTTTTTATTCTAGCTTTTATGATGTTAGGAAAACCATCAATGCATCGTTCTTTGCACTCGTCACTTATGTGGTTCCACTTATTTCCTATCATTCCTCTAAAAGAATAAAATATTGGTGAGAAAAGTGTTAATTTTAAAAATCTTATAATTATAAAGGTTTTTTTTGACCAAAAATATAATTATTAAAGATTTTATTCCTTTAATTTCTTCTAATAACAATTAAATTTTCAATATATCAGTCATAATGGTTCATAAAAAAATATTTTTAACAAACAATTTCTACAACGAGTTTCAAATAGGGTGTGCATCATGGAATATTATCATTCACTAGGTGAAGACCGATTAAAATCACAATAAACCATTCTTAGGGTTATTTCCCCTAGATATAACTCTGCCATAGTAATATCCACTTGTAGTATCAAGATAAGGATTTTATTGATTAGAAACCACATGATTAATACTTCACCAAAATTATATGAAGTTGTTATATTTATTATTATCCCTATGGTTTATAAAAAATCATTAAAATACTAATTTAAACAAATAAATAAATCATTCTTTAATACAGAATATGGAATACAACATTTTTTAAAAAGAAAACATTCATTACATGGTACAAAACTTAATAGAATGCCTGGTATTTTAAGGTTTAGTTCTCTTAAAATTAGAAATATAAAACATGAATAACATAAAATTTATTATATTCCACTTCAAATACTTCTTAATGGGTTTATTATATTTTAATATTACTATATCTAATATCCTATTGACATACATTAAAATAAATGGGTGATCATAAATCTAGATATGGGAATAAACAAATGAGATATTTAGAATGTGACCATGATGAATATAAATAAAGTATAGAAGTAAGAAAATGAGGCATATCATAATATAAATATCTTTAATAATGGAATGGAAATTAGGATACAACCTAAAAATGAGATATTCATAATCATATCACCATGTTTTATCACAAATGTGTTGTAACAAGTAATTTACAATTTTATTCACCAAGTTATCATAAAACATGTCATCTATAGAGATTAATTATTTAGTCAATGAATTAAAGTGATATTGGGTAACACACATTATAGTAATAAACTCATGTAGAATAAATTTATCCAAAAAATTAGTTCATAAATAACTTATTGATAATAATGAATGGGTTTTATATAAAATCATTTCATACATAAGTTCTAAAATACATAGAAAACATAACATTTTTAAACTATAGAAAATGAATATATGTATTTTATAAGTATATAAATGAATAAATAAATTAAATTTATATATAGTTCAATAACCATTGGTAATTAAAAGGTTTGGGTATTAATAATAAAATAATATCTCTTGAAAAAATGATAAATTCTAGCATTGAATTCGAGAATGTGATGGGTTTTAAACATCGATTATGGGAAGTGTAAAATAAGAGGGGATGATAGTCTACCAATGATAAAAGAAATTATTTTTAAAGTAATTTTAATAATAAAAATCTATTAAATAATGTAAGTTCACCTTTATAATACATACATAAAGGAGATACTTCAATAAAAAAGAGAAAAGGGAGAATTCCCTTACCCTGAAGTGTTTCTTCCATATACTTGAAGGTGACACCTTGAAGAATCAAAGGAAACTTGGAGGGACTCTTTATAATATAAATTGGCCATAAAAAGGTGTATTATGTACTTAGAGGTTAAATTAATGGGGGATGGAATGATATTTTTTATGATAGGAGGAATTACAAAATAATTTCCAAATATAAGCCTTGGAATTATTGTTTGTGGAAAATGCCAAACCATTGGCTTTCCAATGTGTTTTCTCAATATTATAGAAATTTGGGTAGTTTTTTATATTATTTTAATAAATTAGAACCAAAATATACATTTTTAATATTACTTTGTACATGAACAATTTATTTTTCCACAAAATATTATTTTTAAAATCACAATTCAAATTTTAGACTTTTAAAATTCATTTTTGGGATTGAATATTTATATAAATCAGTGAAAATAAAAAATAATAATAAAATAACATATCTTATATAATTTATTATTTTAATTAATTTTTTCTTCAATATTACATATGTGCTATTTCAAATGGCACCAAAAAGTCAAAACTAGATTTTTTTACTATTCAATGGAAAAAAACTATTTAAAAAAAATCTCAAAAATTCAACCAAACATAATTTTGAAATTATGATATCATGTAAAAAATTTATTATATAAATATATAATTACAATTATCTGAATTTTAATATTTAAATAAAAACATGTTATTTATTAAAAATGACAGTTTTTATGACATTGTCAAATTTTTGACACATATAATCATTTCATAGGACATTTTAAAATTATATATTAATTTATATTTAAATTAATAGTATTTGAAAAGAATATTTCATGATGATAACCTTTAAATATAATTCAGGATTTTATTATAAAATATTATATGTTTTCAGTAAATAAATTTTATATTTTAACCAAAATCAAATCATTATATTCGTCTTATTTTATTAAACAAAATAATATTAAAAATGGGAATGAAAATATAGCTATTTAATTTATAAAATGAAAGTTACAATTTTATGATACCAAGATATAGAAACATAACCCATTATGACAACAACATATTCCCTAATATCAAGGTGGGTGACTATGTTCTTTTCATGGGATGGCTCAACTATAACATTCCCCTAGTGGTGATCTCAAGTAACTTGAACTTATCATGTAGTCTATTAAATACGAGCCTCAGTAGTTGAAGCACCACTCGGTCTTGGTTATGGGAGAATACCAGTAATTCTACATACCTCCCATGTTCTAACAAATTAGGTTTAAAGGGAATGATTCTATTTGTTGAGGCCTTTATTTATAATTTATAGAGAAATTATTGATTTTCATAATTATTTATAGAAACTAATTATAGTTATAAAATTATTACCAATGATCATAAAACCCAATAACCATATTGAACATTAGTCATATTAACCAAAGATAATATAGGAAAATGGTCAAATACCAACATTCAATTTTATATTTAAACACTATATATAATCCATCATTATTCAAAATTTACTACTTTAATCCAAAAGTTTTATATAATTCCTTTGATAATGTCATGTATATTTCTAACATTTCATTTTATTTGAAAAATTTCCATGGAATTTTCGATATTCCTAGTAGAGTTTGATCCTATGTAATACACTATTACATGGTTAATATTCATCAGTTTTTATATCCATATATTATTCGTTGCGGTAGTAACTTTTATTATTACATCACATTTAATATTTTTTAAATAGTTTTAAATGTACTTCCATTATGAAATATAATAAAATAGTCATCATGAAGAAAACAAATATCTCTATTTTTAATCATAGAATAATTTCTAGGAAATCCAAATAAATAAATTATATTATAATAATATAATAATAATTATATCATGAATATGATATATAAACTTTAAACACATCATAATAATAATCCTTGAATGATGGTGGTGGAAAATAAAATTTATCCTAATGAGAAGGTGGTAGTCTACACATATTCATGAAGGAAATATTCACTTCTCATTTGATTAAAAATAGGGTGAATTAATGTGATTCATAATCATTATAATGGTTTAATATACTTAATCAAATGAATTTATTATTCTATTTGAAATATCATTCATTTATATGAGGTAGAATAATAAATAAATTGAAAGAGGTATAGTAGGATGGTTACCTCTTATTCTCTAGGCCTCCACTAGATTCCTTCCTAAGGGCCTATGTAAGGGTATTTTAATGATAATAAAACCTATAATTATTGGATAAAACTAGATTATAGGATAATTTTTATGGTCTTTTTATCTATAGGGCTTAAATTTTTGTAAATAAAATTAATTAGGGGTTTCCATTTGTAAATTGGGGAGAGGGGACACTTGAAATTGTTAAAAGAAAAAATATAATAATCTCATACTAAATAAAAATGGTTAATATAGATATATTAAAATTTGGGATAGGTTTATGTCAAAATATTTACATAAAATTGAATTTAAACTAGTTTAATTGGTAAAATTAACCATATATCATGGTTTAACCCCTTATAAACTTGTTTTAACATTAACTGTGGTGAAAAATTTATATAGTTTTTACTATTCATTTTGACCAAATATGAAATTATAATCATTTATATATTATGAATTTTTTATTTAAAATGTTAAATCAATTTTAGGATACTCATTTCAAATAAGTGGTAGAAATATTTTTAAAAATAACACAAAAAATGTTATGAAAAGAGGTTTTCCAAAACAAATCTTCAGTATAAATAGTTTTTTATATCAAAATTAAAGATAAAATTGAATAAAATGGACTAAATTGGATTATTAATAATATAATATATTTATATATATAAATACTTTTAAAAACATTTTAAAACAAAATTTATCTTTAAAAATATTTTCATTGAAAATGCAGTTTTTAATAAAAAAAATTGTATTTTTGACTATTCATCAAAAAATAGTTTTTTTCCAAAATATCCCAAGAATTCAAACTAAAATAATTTTTGACATGATTGTGTAAATTAGTAATATAATTGATTAAAATAATGTTTCTAATGTTTTATATAATTAATTATTTTATTTTCTTAAAAAAAAGAAAAACCCCTTTTTTGTGGAAAATGCATTTTTAAAGTAAATAAATAATTTAGTATAAATTGAGTGCTTATTTATATAAATATTTTATTAATATAAAAAACTAATAAAAAATTTAAAAAATATGGTTATTTTAATTCATAATTTAAATTTAATGTATTTGTTGTAATTATATACTCTTTTATGGTTTATTAAGAATCAGGTTTGAGTGTATCATAAGCTATCAAAAAATTAAATTTATTTAAAGTGAAATATAACATAAAATCTTAGTGCTTTACATTATACCCCAAATAAAATTTAATTTAACCTCAATGTTCCATAAATTTTATTTAAAAAAAACTGGGATATCTCTATTTGATTACACCGTCAGGTTCCCATATATCTTCATCAAATTCTTGATTCCTTCATAAATCTTTAATCGATATTGTTGTCTTGTTCAATAGATCATTATCTCTAAATTCAAATATTTATACAAGTTTCACCATATAAAATATCATGATATAGTGGTATAACATCTTATATTTGAACATTTCATGAATAAGGTTTGTACTTCACTATGTGAGATTAATAAAACACACTATAAAGTTGAGAAAATTTTGGTGGAAACCCCAATTGATAATCTACCATCCCAACTCAATAATGAATCATGAAGGTTAAAATATATCTAAGGAAATTTTTTCCTTAATTTTTTACTATCAATAAAATATTCCATCTATAAATTCATATAAATACTTTTATATCAACATTAACATCCATTTTTTCCAATGATCGTCAATAATACTTTTTTTCAACACTAAGATTCCATGATGTGATATATAATGGATATTTTTATTCTATAATATTTCATCATCTAGCACATATACCAATAGGTTTATTTATAAATATTCATCCCAAAAAATGGTATTTCATTAATTATTTCAATAGTGGTCTTCATAAGGATCCATCTAAATTGTTGAGTGAATTCTATTGTTCTATGAAAAATAAACTAAAGGAAGATGTTAATCCCAAAAAAATTTGAAATACATTTAATAAGTCCTATGCATATACTGAAAGGTTTTAATGGTTCTCTTTGACCAGCTATATATCTATGTATGATAAAATTTATTAAGCCACAACATTTAATCTAGATAATACTGAAGACTTACCTGTAATTTTAGGGAAAAAATTGGATCCAGAACAGATATAATAGAATTTTTTACTCACCAAACTATAGATAATATATATTATATATTATTGAAATATGATCAAGAGATAAATATTATCTAATATCAATTAAATGTGCTGAATTCATAATGTGATTGACTATAACCCTAATATATTTTTACCTTTATATGATTTTGGGAGTCTATTGACAAATTCAATGATGATAATCTCTCATTTCTATTCTTGTATGGGTAATTGTTGTTAAATCCCCTTATAATTCTATCTATAATACATCACATGATGAAACACAAATAACTAATGTAGATAATCTAAAATATTTCCCTCCATGTTTTCCCACTATAAAGACAATTTTATATCCCAATAAATATTCATTGTTATAAGAGGAATAGATAATGATAGACTATGGGAATCCTCTAATGGATCCATTAAATATCATACGGATAGGACACATAAATGGTTCTTGAACATTACCATTCCATTACAACAAAGTTAAAGCTCACAAAAATTTATTACCTTGTTTTACATCCTAATATCTTCTTTTTCAACCTCTTTGATCTTCACCTGGATAGATGGTTGAACACTTATTTGAAAAAGATAAAATTTCTCCCCTTCCTTCATTGTTTAATGGTATTTTCTTCATAAATATAAAAATATTATATCTTCTGTGATTCTCATCATAGATATTATATATGATTCTTTCAACTAAAGGAATATTCTATCTTATTCACATTCCTTGAGTGTTAATGTATTGAGTAGTCAAAATCATGAATAAACTACAAACATCTTCCCTGGAACATATTAAACTCTTAATAAGTTAATATATAATTTAATCATTTTTAATTTAAATATTTTTTACACCATTATCTATAAATATAATTCCTCCATATCATCATATAAAAAACTATCATGGCTAAATTGAAACCAAGAGTTTTGTAGTTTTTCTCATGAAACTTAAATTATCATGATGTATAAGAACTAATATTATCAATATGCATTAGGATTCATCATACTCCCTACTTCTAGGCATCACTATAGATCAAAAACCCATATCTTTTTTATGGTTGTGTATACATGGATGGACTAACTAACCTCTCTTTAGTTCCTTGAAATTTTCCTCAAAATCCTATTTCCAAACAAATATTTCTACCTTTTGAGTAATCTTTCTATGTGGATTAGAAATGTATGAGAAATTTTCCATAATGTGTGGATAATATCTATACAAACTAAAGAAATCATAATTTATAGTGTTTGGTCTGAGATAATGTTCAATAACATTAATATATGATTGATCCACTGATATACCTTTTTTTTGAGATTATGTGGCCAATAAATGAAGTCAGTTTAGCCAAAATTTAGACTTCGTAATTTTTTCATAAATATTATCCTTCATTTTTGTTTTTAATAAAATCCTCAAGTGATCTTCATTCTCTTCATTGCTTTTGGAATATATAATAAAATCATCTATAATGAATATAACAAACCAATAAGGTATTCTTTAAAGTTTATATTCATTATATTGGTGATTCTAGTTAGAGAATTAGTAAGATCAAATTGAATCATAATAAATTCATAGTTTCCATGGCTCATATGAAAGGTTTCCATTGTTATGTCTTCACTTTTGACCCTCAACTGATAGTATCCATATTGGATATCAATCTGTTAAAATAATTGATCTCATCATAATCAATAGACTGAATAATCAATATGGTGAAAAGGATACATATTTATTATTTTTATCTTTTTATGTTCATAATAATAAATTTTGAGTTGCATTTATTCATTACTCATCTTAATTAAAAAAATCTGAACCCTGTAGTGATTCACAAATATAAGTGAATCCTTTTTCATTATTCTCCTATGATTTTTTCTAATATAGATAGTGAAATATTATATAGTCTTTGAAATAGTTGTATCTCTAGGTATGAGTTTAATGAAAAACAAAACATCACAATTTGGGGGAAGACTATAGAAATCATCCATAAATACATCAATAAACTCAAATAAAATAGGAATATCATTAATGATTATATTTTCTATAACCATTTGAGATAAGAACCAATTTTGAATAGGAATCAAAACTAGAAGATTTAATTTCCAATGAAAGTTTATATTTGTTATTGCGCTGATATACTATCATATAATGGTTCATAACATAATATGTGGATTCCCTTCAATAACAAGTTGTGTGCTATATATGTAAATAGGGATAATCTATGCCTTATATTTCATCAAATCCATCTAGTGGTAGAATAATTATATTTTCATAAAGTAAATTACCAAAATTTAAATTAGTGTAGAATCCTAGAATTGAGATGTGATCATCTCACGATTAGGATATTTCATTACTAATTTATCATTGAATAATTCAGGTGGTATTGTGAAACCCTTTCAATAAAAATATGATATATAAGAGTAAGTAGATACAAAATCAAATAATACAAAGTAGGTTTTAGATTGGATGATAAGTATACCTTTCACCACCTCATTATCATACCTCACATAATTAATAGTGATCAGATGTGATTTACCTATGTCTTTGGGCTTAATAGAGTACTTTATCCAATCATTATCACAAACATTTTTATTTGATAACTCTTTAGAAAAATTCCCATAATCCATTCATTTGGAGCACTAATGTTTGGGTGGTGAATTATATGTTGCCTTTTCTCTATTATTATTATTCATCCCATCACACCAATATTTAATTTCATGATGTATTTTCATTACATTATTAAAATATATACTAGTCCACATATGAAAATTTCCTACTTGTTTCCTCACACAGTTTGAGCATAAAAAAATCTCATTTTCTTACCCCTTAGTTTTCATAATTTCTATTGAATTCCATTATTTTTTCTAATCAAAACAGAGACATTGATGTGTAACTCCAATCTCTATCACCATATTTATAATGCATTAAACATTTTCTGTAGAGATGTTGTATTATTTTATTATACAACCATTTATGGTCATTTTTTTAATATATTAAAGTATTTTTCAATATTACTATTAGGTTGGATGATAATACCATAAGAATACCTCACAAGTGTTTTAGAAGTTTCCTTACATGTTTTAATGGATTCATTGTCATTCCACATTAGCTCAAGGAATTCCATCTCAATTTTCATAATAAGACTATGAAAAAAAATATGTACTAAAAATTAATCTCCTAAAATCATCCCATTATATGGATTCAATTTATCCATATTGGCTCATGTTCTAAATAAGAGTACCACATTAATCTACACCACATTCAAAATGATAAAAACCCAAAATAAATTTTTCATGTTCTGGAGAGTAGATGATGGAAAATTTATTTTCATGGGTACAGAATCATTTATCATAAAATTTTGGATCAACAGACCCACTAAAAGAATGTGGATGTTTCCTCATCTAGGACCAAAAATAGCAACGTTCCTTATTTTTCTCATTTATGAACTAGTATAATCCACATCTTGAGAAATTTTCATAAACATAGTAATAATATTTTTCATTCTAGCTCCCATAACATTTGGTTTCTCAATGTGACAATAATTACATTTTTGTCACATTCAAAGTTAACATGGTAACATAGGGTGCTAGAAATTGAATAAAACTAATAGAATAGTTTGAGATAAAATAATCTCAGTGGAAAATTACATAATCATGAAAAATAATTTATTTGATATCCAAATATTGACACCTTTTTCAATTTATGACACCTTAGGTTTAACTTACGTCATTCACGGTCATTATCTATTCCAATAATTCATAATGTTTCATAATTAAAATATGAATCAATCTAAGAATGTACCTAAGGATTGTCCAACTAGGTTTACAGTAAGGACACACTCACAATGCACTAGATTAGTGTTTGAGATATACTCAACCAACTCCTATTGGAGATACTACCCCTAGATGAATTTATTCCAAAGTAATATCTACTAGTAGTATCCAATCATGGGTGTTTTTTTAGGAATACCGCACTTATTTCATTAACATAACATAGGAATTGAGAAAATACATTGGATTGTCCTAAGGTTTATATAGGAAATTTTCTCCTCCTAGTTTCCCAAGGTAACTAAACACTTCTCTGGTAAAAACCAAAGGGAACAATAATTTTTATACATAAATATTACATCTTGTTAGATTAATATTTAACACATAATATTACTATACACACCATAATTGTATACCTATAGTGTATTTGGAAACATGGATACATAAAAAATTCATAAAAAATATAGATTATCTCCCAAAATGTTTTTGATAGAAATATTACTTCTTATATTTATCATAATTAAACCATTACTCATAACCTAGGGAATGGAAATGAAAGAAAGGGTGAGATAAGATCCTCAATATGGGTAAAAGATGGATATACCAATGATCACTTAATCAAAATAGGACCATAAGTCTATAAGAACAAGATCTTAACATTTGAATAAAATAACCTGTATATCATAGATCACAATATTAATTCATTACATAAATGTAGATTGTTTATAAGAAATGATTCATAAAGGGATCAAAGAACCAGATCCATAGGTATCTAACATTGGAATAACACAAAATTTTGTGGAATAAACATAATAAAAACCCATTTCTATTGTTAAGGATCAATAAAAATTATATCATTGAGGATTTTGTTCAATCATCATTTCATTAAATACATAGTTAAAACTCACTCCCAAGACAATAATAATGGAAAGAGTTCCATACATAACTGGGTCTACATTCCATTCTAGTCCTTATTTTCTAAGAAGATATCCCATTATACCCAATGCATTGGGAGGATATATAATTTTATTCCCCTATGGCACATAATTATAATCCATTCATATGTGTGTCAAAATATCATAACAAATTAATGATATATAAATACGCATGGAAAAGAAATTATTTTTATAAACATTTTATCATTTCATCATAGCATAACCTATCATAAATGAATGGGTTTCATAAGAATCTTATTATCATAATCATAAACCATCCTGATAAAGGATAAATATGGCATCCTTGGATCATATTTATAATAAATAATTTTTAACCTAATAGATGTTATTATAACTGAATATTCCTTTTAAATATCATTCTGAATATTTCTTGATGAATATAACCAATTCATTTTTGAGTCACTAATTTAAAATATTTTAATCACCAAAATATTATTAAAAATATTGTATTTGAAAAAAACTAAGAAAACATTTAATGGAAGCTTAAATTCATTAATCATTCATGATGGAATTAAATTTTGTTCATTAAATTAGGTTAAAACAATGATTCCTTTTACATTTTTTGAAGAAAGTCAAAAGCACCTCATTCAAAAAATGACAAGTAGATTCCGGGTAACCACTTTGAAAATAGTTATTCATGGGAAAAATTAATATTAATAATCGTAGAATAATATTAAAAAATTGAAAACATTTTTAAAAAACATGGATATGGAAAAAATAATATTCGACTGAAGATAGAAATAAATTTTATTTTCCTAAAAAATATTATTTGTGTATATTGAGTACATAAAAAGGGGAAAGTGGAAGGAAACCATATATTCTCTATAAAAAGAAATATTATAGAAAAAATCATTAGATTCTTGATTGTTATATCACTAAATTACTTTATCTGAAACATAATCATAAACATTCCCTCTGAATAATGAGTTTGTATCATAAATTCATTACCTCAAGTTTAACTTCCTTATAATGTACTATAACTTAATTTATATAAAAAATATTCATTAAAATTTTATAATGGTATCTTTTATATACTTATAATTTCATATATGACCCTATTAAAACATTTCAAAAACATTTATTAAAAATTCATTATTAAAATTGTCGTTTCTCAGTGTTAGTCATTTCCTTATTAATGAAAATTTCGGTTAAGTGGTTCTAAAAATATTACATTGATCATTGTTATATTATCACCATAATTTAACTCACTATATAAATATCATATATATTAATTATATATATATTTATATTCATACATAAAATGAAAATATATAAAAATGAATTACATCTTAAAGTGGTGTGGTATGTCGTAGATATTCAAGAATGTTTATTACACTTTTGACAGATGGAATGAAAGAAAGATAAAAAATAATTAAAATTTAAAAATTATTACTAAATCATATATATCATATAAATATATCCTTTTTACCAAACATTAAAATCAAAAAAGAATAACAAATCTCACTGCTTTGTGGAGGACGTTGTCCACATATACCCATGAGTGGCGTTATCGTTTCACAAAAGATGGATAGGTAAGAAGAATTATTTTGTATTATAATTATAGAATAATAACCCTATCATTTACTTAATATGTAATGTTTAAATAAATCATAATAACCACTCCTGAATTATAGTGGTAGAAAATTAGTTATATCACCATGTAGAGGAAGAAGTACACACATAAGAATGAGTGATAATGTCACATCCCATTTTATTGAAAAGAGGGTGAATGAAAGTGGTTCCATAATGATAATAACATTTTTTATATTAAATAGAATGATGTTTTAATATTATTAAAACCAAATATTTAGAGGAGGTATAATATGAAATTTTTTTGAAAGATGTTGGGAATGATGATTACCTCTTATTTCATAGACCTCATTTAGGTCCCCGCTTAAGGACCCTTGGAATTGTATTTTATGGAGACCAAAAACACCAAATCATGAATATGAATGTTTATAGGGGGGTTTTGGTAGATTTTTGAGTGGTACCAAAGTGTTTTCAAATGGAAAATTGAAACTATTTGACTAGATGAATCCTTAACAAATAATTTTGTGGTTTGATATGTCCTGGGAATTTTCATTTAAGGATAAATTCTAGGAGTTTTCTCATGATGCTAAATCCACTAAATATGTGGAATCTATTCTACTATAAAGGATAAGAATTTCTTTTTTGGATTCACCCGATGGATTTTTGAATCATGGAGGATATGATTTTGGTAAATATACCAATATCATAAATTTGGATGATGGTAGTCTCTTTGTTATAGAAGATATACCAGTCCAGATGCAAAGATTTGATCTATGAAAATATTCACCTTAAGCACATGTAAGTTATTCCATGAGAGAAATACCCTAGTCATTTAGAGATATTAAATTTAGGATTAGAAAATTCTAAAAGGTATGTGACTAGTAAATTATTCAATTTGGGAATGGTTACATTCATCGTATTTTCATGAACAAAGAGGATCTAAAATCTTCATGGAATATAAAAAATTATCATCTTAATCATAGACTCCTCGGACGCTATGAATAAGACTTAAACATTAACCTTTTTTATCAGATAAAATCTACTTCATAGGTCTAGGTAAGACTACATGGTTAGAGTTGGGTCTTCTGGAAAAAAAAATTCTCAATGTCCTTGAATCATTCATTAGGAGGCCAATGAAAACTGATCAATGTACACTTGATGGGGATCACAGATTTTATGCTTGATCTTTTGTGGATGTGGATAGTGAATCCAAGAATCAAAAAGTTTCCTTTTTTGATTTATAAGGATAAAAAAATGTAATTAAATGTGGAATATTAATATAAAACTCAATATTGTGTAGTTTGAAAAATGGTGTGGCATGCTATCAACAATTGTAGAATAATTTATAAGTATGTGAATATTATGATAGATGAAAAAAGATTTATATATTAATTCTCTCAGGAAATAAAATAACTTGTAATTTGGTCTCAAGAATGTCTCCATCCTAATGGTGAATTTAATGCTAGTGAAATAGGTAAATTAGAAAATCAGATTGTGACCACTAATGAGGTTGGCACTATTATAGTTGATTATACAATATTTTTATTCCAATAGATTGATGTCACTTACAAACCACTTGAGGATATGGGTATTGGGGACAATTAAATACTAACCATATGTAAAAAATCACAATAAAATAATGATGCTAAAAAAAACACATCAAATCCACCTCGTTATAACTACAATTCAATTGATGTTGGGTTTCACAACATTATTACAAATCAGGTGGATATAAGAAATGATTTCAATAAGGATTCTTATATGGTTTTGACATTGGTGACTCATTCTACTCAATATTCTAACCATGCTGAATCTAGAGATATGGAAAATTTACAATTCTTTTATAGGAATCTCTGCAAAAAAACAATAGAAGTGAATGTGTTAATTCAATGGATTCTAGTTTTCCCCTAAGTTCACCCCATTTCATAAATTCTGGTGGAATGAAATATGGGGGTTATACCCCCAATCCACGAAAATTATAAAGATCATGTTATATAACTCTGTAGTTCTTTCCAACCTCAAAATATTTAACACACATAGACTTTTCCATAAAACAACAGATCAAATATAATTGGGAATGTTTGACCAAAAACCCTCTTCTCACAGAGAGTGTCTTCACATGAATGGTTTTGATAGAGACATGTGGATACAAGTCTATCCCCTACTAATATAAAAGCTCTGGGTTCTTCTATATTGTAATATTATGAGTGATACACATATTAATTGTAGTGAGAAAATGGATACCTGAAGGTTGGAAGTCTCATGAAAGAATCACTTTTGTTAAACGGTTTATGATTATAATTAATAGAGACTTATGGCATGATATTCGATTCCACTTGGGCAGCTAGTGTTGACCATGGATTTTTCTTGAGTAATTTAATACTATTCATAACATTGATGAAAAATGTTTGTTGTCAACTTCTTTTTCTCATCCATGGAATTCAGATCTTCTTTTGACGACTAAAACCTTTTGGAGGTAAATACGGTGGGAGATAAATATACTTGGTATAAAAAATTTCAGGAAAAAATGGTTTCTAGAATGTTTTCTAGAGCCTTTATTAATGATTATTTCATGGGTATCCGGGATGATACTTATTGATTTACCTTATCAAAACTAAAATTTTACCATCATGATATTCATTCAAAGATAAAGAACCTGATTTTTAAGCCATCTTCCCCCATAAAATTCAATAATATCTTTCCATATAATGTCGATTGCATCAAAATTATTCACAACGCATAGAATATTATGATCATTAATGATAATGCATTATCATGTAATTTTGAACTAACAAATATTAATAAGAGGATAAATGTCACGAACCGAATCGGGTCGCCATCCGAACCGACGCCCGACTCGGCCCGCGGCAAGGCCCGAAGGGCGTTCCCTATCCCCACGGGCTGGCATAAGTGCCCGGGTATCAAAATAAACCTTGGGAACGATTTACCCGAGTGAATAAATGTAAAGCAGCCAACCAAAGTAAACCGAACAGAGATAAAGGTTACAGTCAAACATGTAGATAACCAAACAGGTCTTTGGTTCACAAGTACTCAAAACCCAAATAACACCAAAACAAGACAACCAAAAACCAACCTAAGGACTGTCGCCCGGTGTAAGGACGCCGCCTCTAGGCCACCACCCAAAATGTCACGTATTCAGTCCAGCTAACAACCTGAACCACTGCCTCCAAAAGCCGGGCCCTTACCTGTATCAGAAGTAAACAGATCTACTTACACCCAAAGGTGTAAGTAGGGTGTGAGCAATCGCCCAGCAGGATATCACCAAGCAAAATTCCACGCACAAGTATAAAGAGAAAATCCATTTGCAATGCTGTATAAAGAAAAAGGTGCAAAAATAAATAAAAGATTTTCACAAAATGCTTTTAAAGAAAGACGGTTCAAGTCACATACCAGAATGAAATTCAAATGGTATAAATATCACAGATCAGTGTGCGCACAAGTATCAGTAGCACCAGAGGATGGGAATGCCCTAAGGATACTAGTAACAGTGGGACCCTAGGACATCGTGTCTCAGTGAAACGTGGCTTAGATGGCCATGACCCTCAGAAAACGTGGCTTAGAAGGCCACGAACCTCAGAACACGTGGCTTAGAAGGCCACGACCCTCAGATATCATATGTTTAGTTAGTGTTGCAATCGTCAAACCTGCCAGTGAAACCGGGTCGAGTCATCTCCGGACTACCAGCTCACTAGTCCTAGTCCACCCACCTAATACCCAGGCTTCCCTCCTTGTGCTCACCCAATTCAGAAAACACCTTCCATATCACCCGCACACTGATATTCTTTCTTTTGAAAATACCACACACACACCATAGCATTTCAAAACATAGTATGTATCGCAAGTACTCTAAATAAAACCAGTAGCACAGTTTGAAAATAAACAACATCCTTTTCCTTTTCTTCAATCAGGTAAACCAAAACAGTACTTTTAAAACTTGGTGATAACTATTTTAAAAGAGAGAGAAAGAAAGACATTCAAAGTTTTAACTAGGTCCAAGTAATAAACACATGACATTTTTCTTTAAATAAGGGGAAAAGTTCATAGTATGTAAACAGGGGATAAAACATTTGATTAACTAGGAGTGCAAGCAAAGGATTATAAACCCATACTTGAGTGCGGAACCACCTACCTCAAACGGGTGCGTGAAACGACGCGGCACCGAATTCCCGACGAACAACGGTCACTGTAGGAAGCCGTCAAGGGGCCCTAAAACAGAAAATCGTTATTAAACTTAGTAATAATATAATAGAATAATAATAATATAATAACGATAGTAATAATAATAGTAATAATAATAATAATTATACATAATAATAATAACAATAACATTAATATTAATAATAGTAATAGCATATTAATAATAATAATAAAAATAATAATATGATAATAATAGTAATAACATATTAATAATAATTATTATAAATAATAATAATAACAATAATAATAATAGTAATAATATTATTATTATTATTATTTACATAATTACAATAATAACATATTAATATTTATAGTAATGATATAATAAATAACATATTAATAAAAATAACAAAAGAAAACATAATAACTAATTAGATAACTTAAAATAATAAAATAAAATAACTAAAAAAGAAAAGAAAAACGGACCTGTGTGCGGAGGAGGCCGAACAGGCGCGCTGGAACAGAGGAGAAGAGGAAGAAAAAGAAAGGAAGAAGAAGGAGAGGAGAGGAAGAGGAGAGGAAGAAGAAGAAAAAGAAGAAGAAGAGAAAGAAGGAGAAGAGAAGGAAGAAGAAGAGAAAGAAGGAGAAGAGGCACGGACCTGTGCGGAGGAGGCCGAACAGGGGCGCTGGAACAGAAGAGAAAAGGAAGAAAAAGAAAGGAAAGAAGAAGGAGAGGATAGGAAGAGGAGAGGAAGGAGAAGAGAAAGAAGAAGAAGAGAAGAAGAAGAAGAAAGAAGAAGAGAGGAAGAAGAAGAAAGAAAAGAAAAACGGCAGGGGGGAAACTGGTCTGCTACGGGTGCAACGGGAAGCGGAGGGTGTGGCTGGCAGCAAGGGGACCGGTTGGTGTCCGGCGAGCAGGAGGGAGGCGCGGGGTGCCGAAGTTGCTGGCGGTGTGGGATTCGGGCAGAGGACAGGGACAGCGAAGGGATGATGTAGGAGCGGCACAGGCGCAGAGGCCAGCGAGGCGCGGTTGCTGGATGGCGGGGGTTCAGGTGCGGGAGGCGAGGGGATCTGGGGCGGAAAGCTTCGGCCGGCAAGCAGTCTTGTGCGGTTGGAGCAGGAGAGCAGGGGGGGTACGGCTGGGGAAGGAGGTGCGGCTGGAGAAGGAGAGCAGGGCGTGGCGACGGGAGAAAGGAGGAAGGGAGAAAACGAAAAAAAAAGGTAAAACGGTGTAACCAATTCGGTTACGGGAGAGAGAAAGAGAAAAAAAAGTAAAATAATAAATAAAATAAACAAGGTAATAATAACAAATTACAAAATTTATAATAAAATTAAAAGTAATAACAATAATTATAATAATCAATAAAAATTTTAAAGACAATAATAACGATTTCATTATAAAAGTTATATATGAAATAAATAAATAATAATAATAATAATGATAATATAGTATTAGTAATAATGATAATACAATATATATATATTATCAATAATAATAATGTTATCAAAACAATTATAAAGGTAATAATAATGTTATTATATTAATCATAATAAAATAATGATACTAATATTATAATACTAATGATAATGACTTAATAATATATCATCAATAATACTATCATAATAATAACAATGATAATAATATAACATTGACAATAATAAAATAACCATGTTATAAAAATAACTAAAACCATGAAAGTTCCATCCAGAATTCATCGTCCGAGCATCGGCACTGCATGTCGATCGACGTGAGGTAAACGCGCGCTTATCAGCGCCTCTGCAATTATTCCCTAATGACTCAGCCCACGCTTAACAAAACAATAAAATCAAGCCGACAAAATAAACTCATGAAATAAAAATTTAAAATTAAACGCATACCTCAAAAAAAAGTCCGAGCGTGACAATTCTCCCCACCATGAAAACTTTCCGCCCTCGGAAAGTCAGCTCAAAGCCTGATCAGAGAATAAAAATGGGTACTCCTGCTCAACCCATGACTTTCGCTCCCAAGTCTCGTGTTCGTCATTCCCGTGCTTCCAAAGAACACGGACCAGAGGAATGGACTTTCCACGCAGCACCTTTTCCCGAGAATCCACTATACGCACTGGTCGCTCGACCACAGACAAGTCGGGCTCTATCTCCAGCTCCTCCCAATTCAGCACATGCGACGGGTCAGGGTTGTACTTCTTCAGTTGGGAGACATGAAATACGTCGTGAATCGACGTCAACTGCGAGGGAAAAGCTAACCTGTATGCCGCCTTGCCAATCCGCTCAAGAACCTTGAAAGGTCCGACATATCTCGGTGTCAGCTTCCCCTGTTTCCCCAGACGACGGTGACCCAAGCGAGGGGCCACTTTCAGGAACACTCTGTCCCCCACTGAAAACTCAAGGTCCCGCCGCCTCTGATCTGCATAGGACTTGTGGCGACTCTGAGCTGTCAACAACCGCTGCCTAATCAGCTTGACCTTCTCAGACGTCTCCTGTACAAGAATCGGTCCCAAGAGCGAGGCATCTCCTACCTCAGCCCAACACAGAGGAGACCGACAAGGCCGGCCATAGAGCGCCTCAAAGGGTGCCATTCTGATGGAAGACTGGTAACTGTTATTGTAAGCAAACTCGACCAGCCCCAAATGGCTATCCTATGAGCCTCCAAAATCTAGCACACAGGCCCGGAGCATGTCTTCCAGAATCTGATTCGCCCGCTCCGTCTGGCCATCGGTCTGCGGATGGTATGCCGTGCTCATCTTAATCTGCGACCCCAAAGCCTTCTGGAGGCCTCCCCAAAACCGTGATGTAAAGCGGGGGTCCCTGTCAGAAACAACTGCCGACGGCACACCATGAAGTCTGACAACCTCCTGAACATACAAGCGGCCCAGTTCCTCTACCTTCGCTGTGTCTCTGATCGGAATAAAGTGAGCAGACTTAGTCAAACGATCAATCACCACCCAGATAGCATTCCTCCCTCGAGATGTACGAGGCAGGCCAATGATGAAGTCCATGGCGACCTCGTCCCACTTCCAGGTAGGAATGGGTAATGGCTGGAGTAGGCCAGATGGTCTCTGATGTTCTGCTTTCACTTGCTGGCAAGTATAACATCGGGATACGAAGTCGGCTATGTCCCGTCTCATACCTGGCCACCAGAACTGCCGGCGAACATCGTAGTACATCTTGGTGGTACCAGGATGGACGGCCCACTGAGACTGGTGGCTATCCTGCATCACCACCTTTCGCAGAGACGACGGCACTACATCACGGCCCTTGAAGCATAGAACCCTCTGGGAAGACAAGGACCAATCAGGAGTCTCCCCACCATGAAGAAACTGCATAGATCGCTGACAAAACTCATCACTAGGCTGCTCCTGCTGAATCAACTCTAGAAGGGCAGGAGTCAACTGGATGCTAGCCAAGAAAGTACCTCCACTGTGCTCCCTTCTCTCCAAATGCAACTGGGCGAAGAGCCCCATCAAAGTCTACTCATCGCTGGACTTTTTCAACGCCTGCACTGGTACTTTTCTGCTCAATGCGTCAGCTACCACATTACCCTTGCCAGGGGTATAGACAATATCAAAATCAAAGCCCTGCAGGTACTCGACCCAGCGGCGCTGCCTCAGATTGAGATCCCTTTGAGAGAAAATATAGGCCAGGCTCTTGTGGTCAGAATAGACCACAAAATTCTCCCCAAAAAGATAGTGGCGCCACGTCTTCAAAGCATGCATCACTGCCGCCAACTCTAAGTCGTGAGTCGGATAGTTCTTCTCATGCGGCCGGAGATGGCGAGAACCATAAGCCACAACATGGTCATCCTGCATGAGGACACATCCAAGGCCTATACCTGACGCATCACAGTACACCACATAGCCCTTTCCTGACTTCGGTAGGGTCAACACAGGTGCGGTGGTCAACCGCCGCTTCAGCTCCTCAAAAGATGTCTGGCACTGTGGGCTCCATTCAAACTTCACCCCTTTCCGGGTGAGTGCGGTCATGGGGGAGGCAAGCCGTGAGAAGTCCCGGACAAAGTGCCTGTAATAACCAGCCAAGCCCAGGAAACTCCTGATCTCAAACACATTTCTCGGCTCCTCCCAAGACATAACTGCTCTGATCTTTTCGGGATCCACTGAAACCCCATGTTCTGAGACGACATGCCCCAGAAACTTCACTTCCCTGATCCAGAAAGTGCACTTCGAGAGTTTCGCATACAGGCGGTGATCCCGCAAAGTGCCCAAAACAACGCGCAGGTGGCGCTCATGCTCCTCCTCAGATCCAGAGTAGACTAGGATGTCATCCACAAATACCACGACAAATGAGTCGAGATATTGGTGGAACACCCTATTCATGAGTTCCATAAAAACTGCAGGAGCATTCGTCAGTCCGAAAAGCATGACCAAGTACTCGAAGTGACCGTACCTGCTTCGGAAAGCCGTCTTCGGGATATCAGCTTCTCTCACCCTGAGCTGGTGGTATCCCGAACGCAAATCAATCTTGGAGAACCACTTTGCCCCCTTCAGCTGGTCAAACAAATCATCAATCCGAGGCAAAGGGTATTTATTCTTGATGGTTACCTTGTTCAGCTTCTGGTAATCAATGCACAACTGAAGGGTTCCATCGTCCTTCTTCGCGAATAAAACCGGTGCGGCCCAAGGAGAGACGCTCGGGCGAACGAATCCTTTGGATTCCAAATCGTCCAGCTGTATCTTTAATTCCCTCAATTCGGTGGGGGCCATGCGATATGAGGGAAGAGATATAGGCTGTGTTCCCGGCGCCAACTCAATTGAGAACTCCACGTCCCGCTCTGGGGGTAAGCCATAATAATCATCTGGAAAAACCTCTGGGAACTCATCCACTACACGAGGTAACCCGCACTGTGAAATACCACCATCGTCCTCCAGCGCGAGCGACGATAACTGATAAGCAAGATTTCCAAGCTCAGGGAGTGGAGGTCCCGCACGTCCCGACCGAGGATCCCATTCTCCGTGAAAAAGCTGAGGAGTCCCATCTGGTGCTGTAAAGCTGACTCGGCGTTGATAGCAATCAATGTGCGCCTGGAAGCGCACCAGCCAGTCCATACCGAGGATCACATCAAATAGGTCCATGTCAAGGACCAAGAAATCCCATTCCATCTCGACACCCGACACAGAAAGTGCGCACGATCGGCACTTGAGGCCTTGCTCCCTCTTTTTCCCCAACGGCGTTACCAACTCCATAGCAAACGATAAAAGCTCGGATGGTAGGTTCAGCAGATTCAAAAAACGTGCAGATATAAAAGAATCTGAGGCACCAGTATCAAATAAAACTGCAGCTATAGAAGATGCAACCAGAATAGTACCTCGAACCGTCGAAGGCCCTGCATCAGATCCCGCTGGTGCCTGATCCACAGCATGCAGTTGCCTGGTCCCTGCCTGAGAGCGACCGCTCGCCTGAGGCTCTGCCCTGATATGGCTCTGCCCTGAAGACGATCCGGTCCTACCACCACGCCCACCAAACCGAGATCCTGTCGTCCTGGTCGGCTCTGACTGAACTGATACCCCTCTAGAAGCCACTGATCCAACCCCACTCTGATAAGGGCGTGCAGTCCTGCAGAAGCGCTGTAGATGTCCCACCACTCCACATCCATGGCATGGTCTGGGAGGGTATGGACAAATGGGTCGGATGTGCCCTGCCCTTCCACACTGATGGCATACAACAGACCCTGCACCAGAAGCCCCAGATGAAAACTGCCTGGGAGGATGACCTGAGCTGCCATCCCCCTTCTTCCACTGCTCATCACGCTTCCTTTTCTTCTCAGATGAACTGCTACTGCCAAGCCCTGACACTGATCCAGAAAACCCCGACATTCCCTTCTGGTCAATCTCGGCCATACAAGCACGATCGACCACCTCAGCATAAGTCTTCAGCTTGAACAAGAAAACCTGGGAGTGAATTTCTGGTCGAAGGCCCTTCTATAACTTCCGAGCTTTCAAGAATTCGCTCGAAACTATCTCAGGTGCGTACCGTACCAGTTCAGCAAAGCGACTCGCATACTCCATCACTGTCTAATTCCCCTGCGATATCTCCATGAACTCCCGAGATCTAGCATAGGATACAAACTCTGGACAATACTGCTCGTTGAAGATGCCCTTGAAATCCTTCCAGCTCATGTGCTAATGCTTCCCAGCCTGGACCACTGATTCCCACCATTTGCGACTGGAACCCTCCAGCTGGAACGAGGCGCACTTCACCATGACTTCCTCAGGCATGTCAAGGAAATCGAACACGCGTTCTATCTTCTCAAGCCACTCCTCTGCCTCCTGAGGTTCTGAACCACCTCGGAAAGAAGGAGGTTTGCTCCTCAAAAACTCCTGAGCTCTATCCTTTCTGGAGCCAAAATCTTCCCCTCTAGCTGGAACAGGGGCGGGGGCAGGAGTCGCCCCTTGTCCTAAAGCCTGAACGGCTCGGACCATCGCCTCAACAAATCTCTGATCAAGCGGCGTGGGAGAACTCTCTCCGGCTTCCTCCCGTGGATGCAGGGGAACTCTCCAGGGAGGCATCTTACTGAAAAAGAGCAGAAATCAAGAAAGGAAACCATCAATAAAAAGGGAATAAATTTTTCCAACAAGATAATTATTCATCAATAAACCAATCATGCAAACACAAATCCATATAAAAACTTTACTTTCCTTATCTGGTGTCCACGCACAGTCTGCAGCCTGCACGTCCTATCCAGAAAGAAAGTGAAACAAGCACCCTGACATCCCATGGTGACTCAGTATCTGTCACGAGGCGTGCTGGCCAGGCACCCTACTCGCAACATGAATTCTGAGCCCCGACAGACCCAACTCATTCCAAATAACATAAACCACCAGCAAAATAACCTGCCTCTGATACCATTTTGTCACGAACCGAATCGGGTCGCCATCCGAACCGACGCCCGACTCGGCCCGCGGCAAGGCCCGAAGGGCGTTCCCTATCCCCACGGGCTGGCACAAGTGCCCGGGTATCAAAATAAACCTTGGGAACGATTTACCCGAGTGAATAAATGTAAAGAAGCCAACCAAAGTAAACCGAACAGAGATAAAGGTTACAGTCAAACATGTAGATAACGAAACAGGACTTTGGTTCACAAGTACTCAAAACCTAAATAACACCAAAACAAGACAACCAAAAACCAACCTAAGGACTGTCGCCCGGTGTAAGGACGCCGCCTCTAGGCCACCACCCAAAATGTCACGTATTCAGTCCAGCTAACAACCTGAACCACTGCCTCCAAAAGCCGGGCCCTTACCTGTATCAGAAGTAAACAGATCTACTTACACCCAAAGGTGTAAGTAGGGTGTGAGCAATCGCCCAGCAGGATATCACCAAGCAAAATTCCACGCACAAGTATAAAGAGAAAATCCATTTGCAATGCTGTATAAAGAAAAAGGTGCAAAAATAAATAAAAGATTTTCACAAAATGCTTTTAAAGAAAGACGGTTCAAGTCACATACCAGAATGAAATTCAAATGGTATAAATATCACGGATCAGTGTGCGCACAAGTATCAGTAGCACCAGAGGATGGGAATGCCCTAAGGATACTAGTAACAGTGGGACGCTAGGACATCATGTCTCAGTGAAACGTGGATTAGATGGCCACGACCCTCAGAAAACGTGGCTTAGAAGGCCACGACCCTCAGAACACGTGGCTTAGAAGGCCACGACCCTCAGATATCATATGTTTAGTTAGTGTTGCAATCGTCAAACCTGCCAGTGAAACCGGGTCGAGTCATCTCCGGACTACCAGCTCACTAGTCCTAGTCCACCCACCTAATACCCAGGCTTCCCTCCTTGTGCTCACCCAATTCAGAAAACACCTGCCATATCACCCGCACACTGATATTCTTTCTTTTGAAAATACCACACGCACACCATAGCATTTCAAAACATAGTATGTATCGCAAGTACTCTAAATAAAACTAGTAGCACAGTTTGAAAATAAACAACATCCTTTTCCTTTTCTTCAATCAGGTAAACCAAAACAGTACTTTTAAAACTTGGTGATAACTATTTTAAAAGAGAGAGAAAGAAAGACATTCAAAGTTTTAACTAGGTCCAAGTAATAAACACATGACATTTTTCTTTAAATAAGGGGAAAATTTCATAGTATGTAAACAGGGGATAAAACATTTGATTAACTAGGAGTGCAAGCAAATGATTATAAACCCATACTTGAGTGCGGAACCACCTACCTCAAACAGGTGCGTGAAACGACGCGGCACCGAATTCCCGACGAACAACGGTCACTGTAGGAAGCCGTCAAGGGGCCCTAAAACAGAAAATCGTTATTAAACTTAGTAATAATATAATAGAATAATAATAATAATATAATAACGATAGTAATAATAATAGTAATAATAATAATAATTATACATAATAATAATAACAATAACATTAATATTAATAATAGTAATAGCATATTAATAATAATAATAAAAATAATAATATGATAATAATAGTAATAACATAATAAAAATTATTATTATAAATAATAATAATAACAATAATAATAATAGTAATAATATTAATATTATTATTATTTACATAATTACAATAATAACATTTTAATATTTATAGTAATGATATAATAAATAACATATTAATAAAAATAACAAAAGAAAACATAATAACTAATTAGATAACTTAAAATAATAAAATAAAATAACTAAAAAAGAAAAGAAAAACGGACCTGTGTGCGGAGGAGGCCGAACAGGCGCGCTGGAACAGAGGAGAAGAGGAAGAAAAAGAAAGGAAGAAGAAGGAGATGAGAGGAAGAGGAGAGGAAGAAGAAGAGAAAGAAGAAGAAGAGAAAGAAGGAGAAGAGAATGAAGAAGAAGAGAAAGAAGGAGAAGAGGCACGGACCTGTGCGGAGGAGGCCGAACAGGGGCGCTGGAACAGAAGAGAAAAGGAAGAAAAAGAAAGGAAAGAAGAAGGAGAGGAGAGGAAGAGGAGAGGAAGGAGAAGAGAAAGAAGAAGAAGAGAAGAAGAATAAGAAAGAAGAAGAGAGGAAGAAGAAGAAAGAAAAGAAAAACGGCAAGGGGGAAACTGGTCTGCTACGGGTGCAACGGGAAGCGGAGGGTGTGGCTGGCAGCAAGGGGACCGGTTGGTGTCCGGCGAGCAGGAGGGAGGCGCGGGGTGCCGAAGTTGCTGGCGGTGTGGGATTCGGGCAGAGGACAGGGACAGCGAAGGGATGATGTAGGAGCGGCACAGGCGCAGAGGCCGGCGAGGCGCGGTTGCTGGATGGCGGGGGTTCAGGTGCGGGAGGCGAGGGGAGCTGGGGCGGAAAGCTTCGGCCGACAAGCAGTCTTGTGCGGTTGGAGCAGGAGAGCAGGGGGGGTACGGCTGGGGAAGGAGGTGCGGCTGGAGAAGGAGAGCAGGGCGTGGCGACGGGAGAAAGGAGGAAGGGAGAAAAAGAAAAAAAAGGTAAAACGGTGTAACCAATTCGGTTACGGGAGAGAGAAAGAGAAAAAAAAAGTAAAATAATAAATAAAATAAACAAGGTAATAATAACAAATTACAAAATTTATAATAAAATTAAAAGTAATAACAATAATTATAATAATCAATAAAAATTTTAAAGACAATAATAACGATTTCATTATAAAAGTTATATATGAAATAAATAAATAATAATAATAATAATGATAATATAGTATTAGTAATAATGATAATACAATATATATATATTATCAATAATAATAATGTTATCAAAACAATTATAAAGGTAATAATAATGTTATTATATTAATCATAATAAAATAATGATACTAATATTATAATACTAATGATAATGACTTAATAATATATCATCAATAATACTATCATAATAATAACAATGATAATAATATAACATTGACAATAATAAAATAACCATGTTATAAAAATAACTAAAACCATGAAAGTTCCATCCAGAATTCATCGTTCGAGCATCGGCACTGCATGTCGATCGACATGAGGTAAACGCGCGCTTATCAGCGCCTCTGCAATTATTCCCTAACGACTCAGCCCACGCTTAACAAAACAATAAAATCAAGCCGACAAAATAAACTCATGAAATAAAAATTTAAAATTAAACGCATACCTCAAAAAAAAGTCCGAGCGTGACAATAAAGGAATTGAGTAGGATCTTCTTAAGAAATATAGATGAAAATATTTCTTTTCTAGAGACATCCCTCGGTAAATTCATGATATAAGTACATAGATTGACATTGTTAATGATTTCATGAATGAAACAAATTTATCTTTTGAGCTATCCAAAATTTAGGAAATTAAAGAAAATTATTTGAAAGATACCTTTAGGGTTAAATTTGTTAAATATGGTCAAATAAATACCTTATTCTTCAATTCTTTTTAGATGTAAAGGAATCTTTTTCGGACACTTCCTTTACAAAAAGATTGTGATAATTTCATGGTTGATTGGTAGTAATTTACCAATAATGTTGTTTCTTATTACATGGGACTATTTAATGTCCCTATAACTAATTAAAACCTAATTTAAAGCATAATTACAACTCTAATTACTAATATTGATAATGATATTCTCACCCCCTTCCCTCTAGAATGTGAAATAATAAAATCAGTGTCCAATCTTAATTCTGCAAGTTACCTGGGTCTAGATGGATTCAACAATAAGTTTTTCCAAAACTTTTGGGATCTTATCCATGAGGAGAATTGTATAATGGTTCAATGTATTTTTAAAGTAGGATTGTTAACACAAAGTATAAATGACCAATTTAATTCTCTGATTCTGAAAGTTGAAAATTCCTATTAAATACATCATTTTGGGCCCCTTGCTCTGGTCAATATTTTTTGTAAAATTATTGGTAAAATCCATGTCTTTAGAATTGTGAAAAATTAAAATAAAATCATATATTACTTAATTTGGATTCATTGCAGTCAAGACTATACTGAATTGTCTTTAAAATTCCTAGAAACATGATAAACGTGTTAGGAAATCCACCATAGTGGGATATATTTCACTAATGATTGATATCAAAAAGAAATTTGATACTATGGATTGATGTTTTATATGTACGGTGTTATCCATTTTTTCATTCATTGGTACTTTCATAAATTGGACAAAGTATCTTCTTACATTAGCACATATTTCAATATTAACAAATGGTTCTTCTGAAGGTTACATCAACTACTCGAGAGATATGAAGCAGGGTGAGCCACTATCAGAAATTATTTTTTCTATTATAGAGGATTAACTGAGAATACGTCTTTTAAACCTCTTTGATAATTAAAATCTTAAGACCATAATGGTTAATGAAGGTCTTTTTTCCCCTTCTCATATATTATAAATTAATGAGATTATTTTCTTTGTTCAAGGTGTAGAGAAAAATGTTGATCTCATCAAGGAGGTTTTTATACACTATCAAATGTTTTTAGGGCAGGAGATAAGTGGGGAAAAATATTTTATTTATTTTCGAAAAAATATAAATGTTTTAAGAAAATATTACATTTTTCATGAGCTGGGTATTAGGGAATGAATTATCCCTTTCACATATCTCAAGGATTCAATGTTTTGGGGAAATCCTAAAGCTTCTCCCTTTAGTGATGTTATGATTCAAATTTTAAATAAATTCGCTACCTGGAAAGTTAAATCTATTTCAATGGTTGGAATATTTTTCCATATGAAATGCATTATTATCTAAAAATTATTTTACTTATTTATTGTTTATAAATGGATGTATTTTTTTTGAGGAAGACCAATAAATATATTAAAGATTTCATCTATTGTGGAAACATTATTGAAAGAATAATTAAAACAGTACCTTGGAAGACATGTTGTAATCCTATTGATTTTAGGGGACTTTGTATCAATAATCTTGAGAGATTTAACTCGCCTCTTAATGAACACTTTATATTGATACTGGTTAATGATATATTAGATTCTATATCTTTTATTGAAGATATATTTATACACAATATTATGGTTTTATATAGCAGTTACTTAGTGTCATTTTTTTAACCTATGCATAAATACTCATTATGTTATATTCTTACTTAGGATCACTGGTTGGTGAGAAGAAACTCCTCTCTTAATTATTGGTATAATAAGGAGGTTGGATTCCCCACATCAAAATATGATAAATTCTAATGAATTTTTTAGAAATCCAAATGTTACATTAACGAATTGTTTAGAAAAATAAATTGACCTTGATCATAAAGTTAATAATTTTATGCATAATTATGTATTTTTCAATCAGGATGGTCTTCTAATCTAAGATCCTGAAACTAATGGTATTCTTAGGAAAATAATTATTATCAAAACTTCACTAAATGAAATTATCATGGATGGTTAATAAGGATACATAAAAAGGGATTTCAGCATCTATATTCATTTTGATATAGAGGATTTATCATTACAGACATATTATTGATGACTCTTGACAAGTATTTGGTATCTCCCTATGCACTAGATGTGATCTATGTCACAAACATAGAGAGGATATTAACAAACTATATTTGATTTGTTCCACTTCCACAAAACTATGTGATTTTATCTACTACATCATTGATGTTCGGATTCCCTAGATAGATTCCATTCTGGCATGTTTACTAGGTTATAATATAGTTATTCTATAAATGTATCTCCTTTATTTTCTTCATGTTAATTATAATGAAATTATAGATTTGATCTCGATGAGTAAAAATACTTTTAAAAATTATAACACTACTATCAACATTCATAGCACTCTTCCAAATATTATCACATAAGTCAAAAACAAAAACATAATTCACTTGGGAATATTTTCCAACTCAGTGTATGATCTACTGGTACTAATATTTCATGGAATTCAAATATGATTTACATATCCACAGGGAATGCTTAAGGATTCCCATATCTTCCCATTCATAGACAAGATAAAATGTCATTATAATGGGGCTTCCTAGGTCAATACAGGTCCTCCTATATTTAAGATAGCCTTCATGGATTAAAAATATGTTGTTATTGGATTTATTTTGGGATCTACTAGTGTTACAACATCCCTAGAGGGAGAAATTCTGGATCTAATAAATTTAATGAATAGAGAAAAGAAAACAGGATGGAATAAGATATATTTTAAATGTGATTATAATATCCTTTTTCAAGAATTGATAAATGGGAAGCTTCATTTACCATGGACACATTCAGCATAATAGTTTAATTTCATAGATATTATTTCAATAATGTGCCTCATTATCACGCATGTTTTTCTGAGAAACTAAATATCTTATAGATTGTCTTGAAAATAAAAGAGTTGGCATCTAATTTTATTTTAGATCATCTTCCTGATGACCTCATTCCCATTTTCTAAAGGGTTTATTATAAAATTCTATCTTTCTTACTTTTATAATCCTCTTATATTTTTAAATTAAATAGGCTTTCCCTTATGGGTGAGTACTCACCTTTTAGAAGAAAAAAAATAGATGATAATTTGAAAGGGATTTTTTTTCTAGAATACTCAATGTGGCATAATGAAAAGAAATAATGGGTGTCATTTATAAGTGAGGGAAAGGAAAAACATTTAATTTATTAAAAGATTAAAATATAATAATTTCATACTCTAGAAAAATTCATCCATATGGATAGAGATTCAAAATTTATATATGATTAGGTTTTAATATTTCCATACATTGGGATTTATACATGTTTAATGGGGGAAAACAATATTATCTCTTGGTTTAAAAAAAGTAAATTCATTTTAACTTTAATAGTAGTGACATATGTTTTCTATTTTTACCATTAACTATCATAAAAAATGATTTTAGACTCATTGAATTTTTTTAAAATTATTATTATAATTTGGAAATCCATTTTATCAAATTTTATTCACCTATGTGGTAGAATAAAATTTGATATTAAACCAAAAAATAGATGAATAGGGGTTTTAATAAACAATCTAATATAAATAGATTTTAAATCAAAATTAAAAATAAAATTGATTAAAATAACCTAAATTAAAATATTCATAAGAGAATTTTACTCATTATATTTTTAAAACTTTTAAAAAA
The DNA here is from genome assembly GCA_963277665.1 of Viscum album. NCBI lineage: Eukaryota > Viridiplantae > Streptophyta > Magnoliopsida > Santalales > Viscaceae > Viscum > Viscum album. The sequence goes on along the minus strand of OY728151.1, from coordinate 625,715,703 downwards.
TGAGACTTTATAAATTATTTAAATGAATATTAATTTGCTGATAAAAATAATTACTATTTAATATTCATAAAAAATTCCTTTTTAAAAAAATCTAACAAATTCAATATAAGAAAATAATGGAATTATGATTTAAAAATTAGTTAACTGTTTCAAATAAATTTTTTAAATTTGGATTAATTTAAATTTATTATTTACTCAAAAAAATTTGAAACCATTTTTGCGGATTTTTTTTTAATTACATAAATAGATAACTAAAAATTGAATACTTATTCATCAATATATTTTATTTAACAAAACCCCGTTTATATAATTTTTAAAAATTATTTATTCTTATTCATTCTTCATTTTAATTTATGGGTTTTCATTATATATAATATTATAGTTAATTTAGACTCAGGTTTGTGTGTATCATAAGAGATCAAATAAATTAAATTTATTTATAGATAAATATATCGTAAACATTTTTTGTGTTGCAAACACCATATCTTCATAGAGATATACTCTTTATCTGACCCCATAGTACTAAAGTGCTGAAAATTACTCACCTAGAACATGGAGGCTCAACCACATCCTATCTCTATTTTCTAAGAACTCCCATTCCCTATAAACATTACCTGAACCCATAGAATAGGTATGATAGAAAAAATTATTGCATAAAAATTGAAATAAACTTATATTAAAGAGAACAAATAAATGTAAAAAGATAATTATCATCCATAATAGGCTATATCAAACCTTGTCCATGATTTTTTATTCCCCATTTGATCATGTATCAACTCTTATGCTCCAATATTCACAATAATGCACAATTAATCAATTATAAGCATTTATAAAAAATTACCTAACTTATAACAAAGATTTATATTCAATCAAAAACTCATAGGAAATTCCTATTTCAATAACACCACAAGAAACCACAAATATAAGTTCTATGGAACATCCCTAATACTATCCACGATAAAATCCAATACCACCTACACTAGGACAATCCCCAATTCTGACTAATTTTATTGAAACCCAATATAAACTAGGGATGTGTCTTATGTTCCAAGAAATGATGATAATAAAATGAGAATATTTTATAACGATTCCTTCTATATGGTATGAGTGAAATCCCTATTGAAATTAGCTGATTCCACAATGATATAGTGGAATCAACACCAAAAATAGTAAAAAACTAATATGAAATTTATTAAAACTAAGTTTGAAAAAATAAAACAAATAAAATATATACTTATTCTAAACCACTCACTTATTTCACCAAAAATTACCCCATATAAAGGGGAATGAAGGGTATTAAGATAATGGGAGGAGCTAACCCCATTGCCCTCTTGACATCCACTTGGTCGACCAAAAACCAACGTAGTATGACTGTTAAAATATTAGCATAACCCAACATAAAAAAACCCAAACATAATTCACAATGTGAATCCATGGTTCACATATTTATCCACAAAAGGGAATCCCTCCCCTTAAAAAAACATCATTCATTGTGTGAACAATGTTTTTCACTGTGAAATACTCAAGTAAAAGCTCCTTGACCCACTTACTTTCCTCATTCATAATAAAAATCCTATGGGTAATAGTGTGAATGGTCACTACTACTAAATTTCATCATCCCAAGCACCTAATCATTCTATGGAACTCATAGAAGCATCAAAGGAATCTACCAATCCACAAACCATTCCCAATAACACAATTTAAGGATATCTAAATACTCAAAATCCTAATATATGTATTGATTCATAAAACAACCCATCACCAAACCATGAATTCAAATTCTCTTTGAAATTCACAACTCTTTATGTTTCCAGTCATTATAGACCAAATATTTCTATAAGGACTGTTTTGATTGGTGTAAAAGTTGATAATATATTATCCACACATGTTCAAGTATTTTAATGGGTCTAATGTATCTAGGACTCAAATTTACATTCTTTATGAATCTAAAAACCATATTCTATAGCAATACATAAAGGAATACATTATCTTTGATATCCAAATAAATATCTAACTAGAAATCAAAATTGTATATGTTAAATTTAATATTTATATTTTTAATGTGTTATTGAATGATGTAAATATTATCTAACATTTATTTAAAATGTTATAGTACCAAAAGTTAAAACACTCTTAATTAATCCCAACAAGTTAGAGTTCCACCTATTCCTAAACAGAGCCACATATGGGGTCATTTCAATTCCAAAAATTGTAACTTTTCTTATATGAAAAATCTTTCAAAGGAATATGTTGAACTAAAACCCCTTAATAGTCCATCAAAATGGATATCTTTATATCTTTCAGAGTTTTAATGGTCCTTTTATATTTATTATAAGTCTATGTAAGAAAATAATAGTTAATGAAAAATTCAATATTTATTAAATTTTGAGAAATTATCTTGAACATTGAGGTAATACTTAGGTATCGATTATATAAAATTAAAAGTGGTACTCCATGAAATGTTATATCTTCTTTTATGTATATTTGGATTTTTCACTGAGTATGAAATATTTTAAAGTAAAATTGAATAATGTTAAATTTTTAAGGTGATAAACTACAACCCAAATAGAATTTTTCTGTTTAGAGATTTTGGAAAGACCTAGAATGAAATAAATGGTGATAACCTCTTATATATATAGGTATGTGTAAACTTTACAACATCATCTTAGACATATATCATTTTTCCTTAATAATATATATTACTAAGAATTGAAATATATAATCTGCTATATCCCACTTCATTTTCTCAAATAATAAATTCTTCTTTAAATATCTATACATAATTACACTTATATTATTAATAGAGACTGATATTCTATGTACATCTCCCAATAGATCCATCTTTAATTATTGAATTTAAGGGACACATATTCATCTCCAAAATCATATAATTCCATCAAAATGAACACTAAAATCTATAATATACTATATCTTCTTCTGTATATCTTTATCAGCCTTCTAGGAATCCTTGATCTTCACATGGTTGGATGGTTAAACAATAATTTAGAAAAATATATGACTTTCTATCTTCCCTCGTTATTTTAAAGTATATCCTTTAAAAGTACATGATTATTGGGTCCCTTCCAATCTTTATCAAAGATACGATAGCCTGATCTTTCCTTCCCAGAGCATCATCCACAATATTTTCCTTCATAGTGTTGTAATGTATTGAGTAGTAATAATCCATGATAAATTAAAACTATCACCTTTGGAAACTAGTAAAACTACTATTATTTGAATTTATACATTATTATCTTATGACCGGTATATATTTCTAACAATTCCTAAAAGAGAAAAAACTTTAATAAATATAATTAAATTATTACATTTTCTAGATCAAAATCATAATATATGTAAATTTTCTTCTAATACATTAATTAACATGTCATTTAAGCTACCACCATGTCATTTTTTAGGATAAAAAATATTGACACCTTATTTGATGAATCATTACATATCACAAACCATTTTTTAAGACAAGGTATTGTGAGTATCATTGATCTGGAAAATATTTTATTAATATCATTTAAATTATCTTCAAATTCATCTATAAATATAAAATTGAATCCTATCATGATTAACATGGTCAGTGGATTTCAAATTCATGTCAAATTTCTGAAAAACATCAATTTTGTACATCCATACAAAGACAAGTATGTATTTATATTATGATGGTCGTTTTGGATCCATTCTTAAATTATATATACCATTTAACGATTAACATATATACCATATATTCTGATTATATAACCCTTTAATAACACTTTTTTGTAGTTATAATTCAAAAATCATGAATTTAGAACACAATTTATCTATTGTTATGGTCTTTAGCGCAATCCTAAAATGAACATAATTCTCTTTATTTGACATAGAATACATGAAAATATGATCTATAAATACATCCAATAACTGATTAAGTTGATCTATAGAGTATATATTCTTCAGATTCAGAAACAATGAAGGGTTATTTGTATGTTTGAGTAGAGTCACTATGAATTCATAGTGTTCATATCATGTATAAATGATTTTCTTGGAAACATCCTGTCTTTTCTAATTTAGTTAATAATATCTATATTATAGAAAAAATAATCAAAACGTATTGATCCTGTCATAATTGATCAAAAAAATCATCCATATGGGGTTGAGTATTATTTTTATTGATATTGATCTTATTATATTTACAATAATCAATGTTGAGACACAATAATCCATATTTCGTATTAACATTGATAATTGGTGCACCCTAAGGTGAAGCACATTGACATATAAGACCTGTATTTGGGTTCCCTTGGAGTTTCTTCATTAGTTATTAAAATTTACTAAGTGGAATTAAATATAAATTCAAGGATATATGCCTAACACCTTGTATGAGTTCAATTAAAAACTCATCCTCATGATCTGGGGGAAGACAATAGAACTCTTTAGAAAAAAAACATCAATGAATTCATTCACAATTATCATATACTAAATATAGAGTTTCTCCCCAACTACTAGAACATAACAGATCTCATCATTTGGTAATGAGACCCATATAATATATTTAGTTTCTATATGATTTCCAAATTCAACATTACTCTGACAGATGATCATGGGTGTTTTTAGGAAATGAAATGTGAGTTCTTTTTATTAGAAATTAACAACGAAACTATGTATAGAGATCCAATTCATTCAAAAAATCATATTTATTTCAACTAAAGGGAGAATAATAATATTTTGATGATTCCCATTCCCAAAAATTTCTATTTGATAATACTAATTAACATGGGGTTAAATCATCACAAAACTATGAGTGTTATTAATAATTAGATATATAATAATTTTTATGTTGATTTTATTCCCATAGAAAACTATTCAAATATAAATGAGTAGATGTAACTGTAATTGAATAGGACATTTCATATTATTGATTGGATGATTATTGTATCATTCACCACTTTGTTTAGTGACCTTCATAAATTCATTGTTATTGTATAGTATTCCATATTCTCCCTTGGATTTGAAGGGCACTGATGATAATTATTATTATAATCTCCTAGATTTTTCTATTGATTATTGTAACCTCTATACTTATTACCATTTATGCATTGGTGTTTATAGGGGAATTATAATCCTCTTTATTTGTATACATTTTATTAGTTTACATATTTGTATCATTTTATAATCCATGTCCTTGATGGCCTTTTTTCCAAAGTTATAGAACTTATATGTTTGGTTATGTAAATTACTCCCATTATTCATCCCAAATTTTTGGTTTTTAAGATGTTGAATCTTATTTTCACCTTGGGTTTTATTTTCTGAGTTTCATTGAAATTGATTATTTCACTTTTGTTTCCCAAACTGAATGAATAATTTGATCTCTAATTTCCATTTATATAAGGAGATCACATTGAAAAATTTATTTATATATAAAAAATTACATTATAACCAATGATTTCTAGTGTCTTGGATTTATGTTACTAAACAAATATCCAGTTTTTATTTTGGGTTCAATGAGGAAACATGAAATTTTTCATTAATGTGTCATTAATTTTTCATAATAAGTAAAATATGGATTGAAAATTATATTGATATAGCTCATGAAATTATCTCCTAATTTTTGGAAAAAGTGTATGGTAATAATATTTAATAAAAAATATCTTTTTAATCTACTATCATTATCTCAAGTAAATGTTTTTCCATTTATTTTTTATAAATGAGACCCCACCATTAATTTCCTCCACATTTTAGATTATAAAAATAAAAAAGAAACCTTTCCATGCTTCAGAAACTATATAATATAATATATATTTTTGTTGTATTGATCTACTATATAGTAATTATTAGATTGGAAGACCCATTAAAGGACGGTGGGAACTGTCACATAAAGGACATAGTAAAATATTTTTCATTATTAAATTTATGATTTTTACTTGTTTTTTGGTTATGTTTTATACTTTTTCAATGCCAGTTGAAGATAAAAATGTGAGTTCTCACTTCAGATCCAATCCCTTTTGGTAACACATTAACATAATCATTGCATATTACATTACACTCATTATTCACTCAGTTACTCTTAGTTCTATCTAGTGTCTAAAGCCAAAAGTTTGGGCTGGGTATCAATAAATAATAATTATATTAATCAATTATATGATATAGAAAATCAATCCTATTAAGACATAATTATGAAAATTTCATTTAAACGTATTAAATTTGAGGTTCTACCCATATCGTTTTTGGTTAAATATTTTTAAAGTTAGGTTTAACTCTATTTTTATTCACAAAGTAATGCAAAAAAATTACCTTAACCCCACTATTATATCAACTATTTTAACCCAACTATCAAATAAAAACATATTCAGTCATTTTAAATGAATATCGAACACATATCACAATATATCTCATACTAATAACTTATAGGTTCAATGTTATTAGAGATTAGATATATAATCAACTCATTTTAAAAATGTTCCTTAATATCTCCCAAAAAAAATTATTTTTACATGGTACACATCTAGACATAACATATATAATATCATTCTTCATATCATAGGGAAACCAAAAAAAATTGAGATCTTAGATGCACCGTAAGGGTTTAACAAAGGAGATGTCAACACAATATCATATGTAATAATAATATAAACTTTATGTATAGTACCACAATAAATGTTGTAGAAACCTAAGGTTTTCATATATAGATATTATATCTTAATATACAAATATTCAATACATTTTGCATATACAACCCCTTGTTCAGAAATGGTTTATTGTATTCATACAATAGGTACATAATCTTTTTATTTAATGAATGATCTTCAACATATCCCATAATGTTATTCCACTTTTACACTCCTAAAATATATTCAATACTTAAAAAATTTCTTAAAAACCTAGGGAAAGGAAACATAACAAAAGGTTAGCTTGTATTCTCAGTAAGGGTATGTATGGGAGATAATATTCAATGATAATATGAATGTATAAGATAGGCATAAGGGTATGATATAATGAACATAACATAAAATGTTCATACCAATCCTCTGATAGATCGTAAATATGAGTGATGGAATAAATGATTATAATTCCAAAAGATAATATTGAAAAGAGTGTGAAGTCAAAATAATTCATGAACTATATGATCATGTCATAAAAATTTGGTACCAACATAGGTATAACAACACTTTACTTTGTCTAAGTTAACTAAAATGACCATAAAACATAGTTTATCAGGCCACATCAACTATTTACCATGGTTGATCAGGCCATTCATCATGTTCCCCAATATGGATTAAGCTAATTTACTTGTTTCTCATTATTATCTCATGTCATATAAAGCATTACTGAATGAATTTGAGGAAGATATAAGTCCCACCCATCAAATTATCCATTCATTTTTATTCCATATGATAATAAAACATTCATCATATCATGTTCCATATAAATGAAATGGGTTTTATAAAGACTTCATCAAACCCTAACCCATAAAAATGAAATGGGTGTCATAATCATATCATTAATTTATCATATAATAACACATAGAAAAGAAAATGGGTTTCATAATAATATCATCAATTAATCATAGTATGACCCATGGAAAAGGAAATAGGTTTTAGAGTCATCTCATTAATTCATTATACCATAAACCAAGGAAAATGAATGGGATTCATATAAATAAATAAATTATAATAATAATATAATAAGGTAAGGAATAAAGATGGTATACATGGATCATATACCAATTAAATTTATGTAAAATCAATATATGTAACGTTTGATGAAAATGATTTTAAACGATCACTTGAAATATTTCTTCAGAAAAATAATCTTTTAACATTTAAAATTACTATTTTTAATTAAAAGATCACTAAACATTTTAAAAATAATTTTTTATATAATATTTTAAACATATAAAAATTTATTTGATATATTTATCATTAATGATTGATTAAAATATAATTCATTTTTTACATGTTAAAATAATGATTACTTTTTCAGTTTTGGTAAAAAGAAAAAAGATACCTCATTAAGTAAATGGTAGGATGATTCCTCTTAAAAAATTTAAAAAAATAAAATATTTAAAAATATATATTTAATAAATAATTAGACATCAGTAATAACCTTCATTATTGTATTTTTAAAAATCATGAAAAATGGATAAAAAGGGTCTCTGACTGAAAAGAGAAATAAATTCAATTTTTCTATAATTTGTTTTTTTGGAATAATTAGTACATAATGAGAGGAAAATTAAAGTAAAAAAATGTATTTTCATAAAACAAACAGGGTATATAAAAATTCACAAGTTTATTGAGATATTGATCAAAATATTTCAATGTTAGAAACATACTCATAAACAATCAAGACAAACAATAAGATTATAACATAAAAAGTTTTACCACATTAGTATATTATGAATCATAAATCCTATGAACGAAAGAAAAGTATATGAACATATATATCCCAATAATTATATTGTAAAATTAATAAAACTGATTCTTGATTATTGTCAACACCACTCAAAATAAAATAGTAGAGTATAAGGAATGTGTCCCACAGAAATAAAAGTGTGGGGAAAATCCCTTACATGATATGGTAGATTTCGAATCATAAGCACATTGAAAGAATAAAATTAAATGAAACTTTAAATATCATGAGAATAAATAAATTTATAATATAAAATTTCTAAGTTGTTTTACATTCCCAACAAAATATAATATAGGTGCATAATATAACATATATCCCCAAGAAAAAAAATTTAAGTATAAATCTCTTACCTTAAGTCTTGAATTACTTTTATCCCATTTGAAACTCATGTATAAAAAAATATAGGTTTATAAGAAATATATTAAATAAAAAACTTATTTTATATAATAACATGTATATCTTATACTTACAACCTTTTATTACCCACTTATTTACAATTGTTTGTTAAAATTATGGTTTGATTAATTACTGTTTTAGTATCGACAAATGTTTTGATTTTGTATTTTAAATAATTTTATATTGATTATGGTTCCATAATATCCAGAATTTAAAAAATTAAATAAATATAATATATAATCATTATATATTTATTTATATTAATCCATTAAATTGATATATAAAAAATGGATTACACCGTTCATGGAGAGGGTAGTCCGTATGTAGGTATAAAAATTGATTCCATTTTTTTAAAGGATGAAACAAAAGAAGGGTAAATAATTTGAATATACTATAAATTATTTATTACATAATCTATATGGAACTTATTCATTAAATTTATCCTTATTTCTTTCAATATAAAGCGTATGTGAAAAACAAATCACATCACTTTGTGAGGTGGTAGTCTCCTGTTCACAAGGGGGACGTTATCGTGTTCTCATGAAATGGAAAGTAATATGGTATATGTGATATTATAAAATTATAAGTATAATTATTTCATAAATATAACATATATTTTTGAAATTATTCATCATATCAATTCGTTATATACCGTGATGAAAAATGAACTACTTCAGTTCGTGAGGCGGTAGTCGCCTTACACACGATCGATAGTTTCATTTCCCAATTAATGGAAGAGGAGATGGATGAAGGTCAAGAAATTAATCTAATAAAATATCAAATTATGATATATAATGATGATATTATATCACCTTATTTAAATAAAATTTTAATGGGTTAAGGGAATTAATAAAATGAAAACTCATTGTTAAAGACTACACCTATTATTTGGAGAACCCCATTGGGTTTTAAAATAATGCATTATTATTAGGGTTTTCTAATCTAAATAAGGAATGTGTGATCTAGAAATGGATTTAAATAATATATTTGGCTAGTTTATGTCTATAATGACTAGTTTTATAACTATTATGTAGAGAGAATAGGGGGTTCCCTTTTATATGTAGGGGTGAGGACACACTTGGAATTTTTTAAAAGAAAAATCCACAATCACATTTTATATATGAAAAAATCCCCAAAAGTTTCTAATTATAAAATTTATATGATATAATGATAAAGGTTTCCTATATAATTGTATTTGGATATATTTTGGGTCATTTCAAAAACTTATTTTTTTATTTTCACACCCCGAAAACTCATTTTACCTCATCCACAGTAATTAATTTTTACTATTTCTCTATTCATTCCAACATAATATTTTGGACTTTTTATGTAATATCAATTATTATTATTATTATTAATATAGAATTCCTTTTTACAAATAAAATGTATAAAAGTTTTCAAATTTAATTAAAAAAACTACACACGGGATGAAAACATTGTTTTTTAAAGAATATTTTTTCATATATATAGAAAGTTCTAATATAAAATTTAAATATGATATTGATTAAAACATCATAAATTAGGTTAATAAGTATATAATTCAATAAATATTTCATTTATAACCGTACAGAATAAACTGAAACATCAAAATTTTTGTTAATGAAAAGGAAGTTTCTTTGTAAAGATTAATATTTGTTATTATACATTGAAAAAATAATCAGTTCATAAAATTGTAAAAAATTAATCAAAGATATTTTTTATATATAAATTTATAAGGTAAATTTTATTTTTTAAAATAAATTTTTTAAAATTTTCAAAAATAGATTTTAGTTTCTTACCAAATGTAATAAATTTCTTTTTAAAGAAACTATATTTCAAAATATATAAATATTTTACTAAAATAATTCTTTTTATCAATATATTTTGTTTATATAAAACCATTATAATTTATATTTAATACTTTTTTATTCCTATTCATACATCTATTTTTATTTTTTAGGTTATAAAAATTATTTTTAAAATAATTATATTAATATTATATTACGTTTCGGTAGAACTTTGTGTTGTGTGTAACCCAAGCTATCAAAAAAATAATTATTCAATAAATTAATAAAAACTAACATATGTTGTAACATTATACCCCTCATTGATTGGATTTATGCCTTTAAATTATAAAAATTTTGTACAAAAAACTATGGATAATTTGTCCTCATTACATCCTCAGGTTCCCTCATAGCTCCCTCAAACAGGTGGTTTCATAACACATCTTTGATCAATTGAGTGATATTGTTTTGTAGCACATTATCTTGGAGGTATATAATTTGAAAAAGGTTTTAATCATATGAAAAATCATTATCCACTTTTATGAATTATCAGTTTAGTATATGTGAAGGATCGAGTATGTACTTCTTCAAGTGAGATTCATGGAACACATACTGAACCGAAGAGAGGTTTAGTGGAAACACCAAGCGATAAGCTAAATCCCTCATAAGATCTAGAATATCAATGGATGAGATAAAACAAGGGATTTTTTAAACATTTATTCAAAATATCAAAACCATCTTCCATTGAGTAATTCATAAAAACACCTTATCGCTATCTTAAATTCTATGTCACACCGACATTTTTTAACATAACTTTTTTATCGAATTAGTGTTGCACTTATGTGTCGTTGAATGGATTAAATATTATATAACCTTTATTCATATTTATATGGTCACAATATATTTATTTATCTAATATCATTCCATCATGATGTATATCTACACTTCATTTCATAGTGGGATTATAAAGGAGCCATATGAATTCATGAATAAACAGAATTTTTGTCTGAAAAAATGTCTAGAGGAAGGTGTTGATCACAACAAGATTTTAAATCCATACAAAAAGATCTTATTATATCATATAATATTGTAATTTTTTACCTAGATAGAGCTTATTTCAGAGGATGATATAGAGTATTGAATCATAGATATATATCTAGGGCCTGATGAATATATCCCTAGAACAATAAGGAAAACCTCATACAAGATCAAATATGAAATAATTTGGAACTATGTAAAACCTAAAAACTTTATTAATGTATATCCTAATGACATGATCCATATATAAATATTCACTAATATAAAAAATGTGTTTTCTTTTATATAGATATTGAATAAAACCCGTATATCATTATGACTATTAGACTTTTGTGGATTCCAATAAGAAAAATCCACAGTGGTGTTTTCTGATTTCTATTCCCATATAGTTAATGAGTGTAATAGCCCATTATAAGTTTTTCTCTCAGGCATAACATTTTAACATACCATAAGTCGATATATAAGATTTGTGATATCTCTTTCATCTCATCCAATCATAAATACTCTTTGAAATGTCTATATCCATTTGTAGTAACATGATTAATAGAGAATGAAAAATAATGATCCCCTTCTAACATCTACTTGTTAAAAAATGGTATGGAAATAACACAAAAATAGTTCCCAAACCTTAAAATTCTATCATAATCAATATTTAACTTGTTAATATTTCTCATGTTCATTTACATCTCCATATAATCCTTCTCTTCCACTTTTATCCTCACATGGATAAATAGTTGAACTTTTATTTTGGAAAGGTATGATTTCTCCCCTTCCATAAATATTTCAAGTTCCATTATTTTCAAATCCATAAAAATTTTATATTTTTTTATCCTCGTCATAGAAAATATTGAATGATCATTTTGATTCAAATCATTGTCCACATTGATGGTTTTCCCTGGGTGGTAATATATTTAGATGTAACGATATATAATCAGTTCTAACCATTATTTATGGTTCATATTCAACTCCTTAATGAATATATACATTAAATATTTTTTATTGGCCTATATATAACACACTTCTCTGTAAAGATAATTCCTCCATATATTTTTGAAAAATGTACCACTATTAACTATAAATCATATTTGGGATAATTATTATCCTGAACCATTAATCATCATGAAAACTAAGCTATCACTATATTATTATTAATTCTATTTGTTTTATCTATGATACAAAATATTTTTATAAAATCAAAATTATCTTTATAGGTCACATTATTTTAAAAAATCACACTAACCAGGACATCTTGTAGGCTAGTTGTCGTCATTTCACCCCAACTGCCCTTTAGTCGTATGTTCGAGCCCTGTGGCCTTTTTATATGGAATAGGTTGTCATTTTTAATAAAAAAATATTTATATAATTCTTATAAAATCCAAAAAAATATGCTAAAGATCCATAAAATAACATTACTAATCAAATTTCTTATAAATACTAATGTATATCTATACCATTAATCTTATGAAAATATCATTCATCCTTAAATAATATATCATGTTGAAAATTAAAGTTATATATACCATATTCCAATATAACTCCTCCCAAAATTTCATTAATAATATTAAAATTCTACTAAAGAGAACCTAATAATAGGGTGTCTATGACTTTGATCTTATGATCAACCATAAACTAGTAAAAACACAATGGTATCAATAAATCTTAAGTTAATCTTATGTAGAGTCATATATACTTTAAAAATTAACACTGATACTAGATGTTTCATTATTATTATAACCAAAAAACAATTCATAAAAATACTTCTATAGTATAATTCTATAATCCTAATACATTAATATATCAATCCTTTTACTTCAATAATTTTGCATAACATTGGTACTTCCTTGGTATAGGGGATAACCCTTAGTTTAAGTCATTGAATCAGATAATTCCAAAGATCTCCATATATAATACATCAAATTAATTGATAATTAATTTCTATATAACATTCATTCCCCCTATATAAAACATCATCCCCATCATTTTAGATATTCTTATAGTTGATTCATAGCACCTTATTGTAGGTGGGAAGATGAATACTCTTTTCTCTATGGTCATTACCGCATGAAATTTCATAAACTTACATCTTACTCTTATTTTATATGTTAGTAATTTCATGGAAGTTCACATTATTAATCATATATAACGGTAGATATATTTGGAATAATCATAATGTCATTTTCTTTATTCATCATCCAATTTGGTGTCTCATAATCATTGAATTGTCCATCACATTAAATGTTAAAATGGTTTCTCTTGGTTCTAGTAATCAAATAAAACCATACCTAATAGTTTAACCAACACTAATTATTATGGAAAAGAAAAAAATAATGATGAATAATATATCGTATTTCCAACATATGACACATTAGGTTTAAACTAGGTCAATCATGATCATTATTAAAATCCTCCATGATAGTTTATAAAGAGTTTGTAAATTTCCAAATCATATGCCCATTGAGTGTCAAACCAAATGTGAAACAAGGTCCATTATCGTGAACTAGATGATAATCAATCTAAGAATAATGTTCGATTTTTTGAAATTAATTATATCTATGTAAAAATATTGTAGAGATATATATATTTTAAGTATCTATATAGGGATTTTATTTCATAAAAATCAGTCAAAATTTCCTTGACCAATATTCCATGATATTTTCTAAAACCATTATTTATACATAGAAATATCCTTAGAAATATCCCTTGGGATCTCACTCAACATTTTCTCATCATATTTTCAAGAGGTTAAAAAAATATTTTATTTGATACCAATAGTAAAGAACCCAACTTTTCATACATACGTATTTTTGGGACTGAGTTGGGTGGAAGTTGTTTTTTGGAAGCTCAAAGAAGTTACAAATTAGTGTGTTGTCTTTTTTTGTCGAATAAAAATTAATCAATTAACTTTTCAAGAGTTTTTTAATAATAATAACAACCAGAATCAGAATATCAAACCCAAAATTCTTACAAAATTACATTGGTTTTAATGAATGTTTCTAAGAGAAAAGGGACATTGAACTCACATTGAGTCTAAAAATAACGTTTTTATCCAAACGAGGAAGTGTATCGAAGTCTTAGTGGATCTAGTGGAAATATAATGTTGCTTTGATGAACGTGGATTTCTTATAAATTATAATTTTTCTACAAAACTTTTCATATAGTCTTTATGAACAAAATGAGGAGAACAAGTTCTCTTAATCGGTTTGGGAAAACAAATAAGATTCTAGAACAATGGGAAGTTATATTACTTTCTAATGAATTTTAGACGATGCTATTATGATCTAAAATGTTCTCAATTTCATGAGGAAATTATGATCAAAAGAAGAGGTATTTGGAAGAAGGATGTCATTGAAGTCAAAGTGTTCTTGTATCTGTCTATTGGTGTGACAACATCGAATACTAAATTTTTTGAAGAATATGATGTTTTGTTTAAAACATGAAGACTAATATTTTGGATTTTAGTCACACTAACATTCTACAATACATAAATTAATATAGAAAGAATTTGGTAAATGATGTAAGATTGTGTGAATCATAATCATAAAACAAAAGAAGTTATTGGTGATATCGGTCCATCGAACATGACGTTTCTCCCCAAATATTTTTTATACAGAGTTATTGGGAAAAAAGAAAACGAAAAAAAGTTTTGTTTTTCTTGGAATGATTTGTAGAATAAAATTATATACTAATAAATTAGATTATCAGCAATTTATTTGTCTATTTTAGTCTAGTTTAATTGTTTTGTTTTAAATAATTCACGAGATATGAGAACTTTTATTTGTTTTCATCAAATGGGATAAGATACATCATACAACATGTGGTGTTGACTATCAGAAAAGAGGTGACACCAATTCATCAAAAGAATATATATATTTATTCATCATATGCAAGATGAAACATATTCTTCAGCATATGAAGGATCGTCAGTCTAAATAAAATATGAAACAAATAATTGATAAAATTTGTTACAAAATCAGCATCACGGGGGATCTTGAAATTTTTTTGGATGATTTGGGTGGAGGTATTTTTCAATGAGGGTTTCATACTGTTTTTAGGTGTTTCTGATGAAGTTTATGAATATTTGGAAGTTTTGACTATGTTTATGGAAGATTTATTTCATTGTTTCATGCCCCTTAGTTGTTTTTGAGAATCATAATGATAAGTAATCTGATATTATTGTAATCAACTAGTACAAAACAACATAATTAAGAACATTTTTTCATACATATTTCATCATCATAATGAAGTAATTTGAATGAAAATTAAAATCATAAAAATTAATTATTAGAAAAATATAAGCATGATAAAGTTTTAAGAAGTTTCAGAATGGTTTGAGAAGAATCTAAATGAGTTGAGAATCACTAGAGAAATCAATAATGGACGTGAAATAATGTGAAAATTCATGTTTTGGGGAAATTTCGTTTAGTGGTAAGATATTTTATATTCCCACCTAAACCATTTTTTTCAAACCTATAAAAGAAAGAGAGTAAATTTTACATTTTAATGGATTAGAATACAATTCTTGTGTGGATAGAGGGAGAGAAGTTTTGAAGCTCTATAAAGATGAGGTTTCAAGAATAAATCATTACATAAAAATTTTTCTAGATAGATAAAGAAGGAATATTTTATTAATTGATTACTATATTGGGCCAAGAAATTAGACAACTATTTACATACTTGGATAGAAGCAATTGAGAATTACTTCAACAGCATTATAGAAAACAAATATTTATGGACTGAGCATTCAGATTGAGAAATCTGAATGGGAAATTGTACTATGTAACATTATGAAGTGTACATAAGTCATTACCTATTATTATGATGTAAATTGAATTTTTTTTCATATTTTTGGAATTTTTCTAGGAAACATAGTAAGATTTTTTGAATTAACTGGGGATATTTTCTTAACTTAATATATAAAATTTCATTACACTATTTCATGCTACTTGAATCGCATGCACTATGATATATAACATAGTACTACATAGAATTAAAGGTTTATACATATTATTGTATCCACACAAATGGATTGTTTTCTAGTGCATTACGTGGTATTGGATTATTTCCAAACAATACAAAGAATGTAGCTACTCTTATTTAGTTGTAAACCCTTTAAATACTTTTGTTATTATGGATTTGTGTTTATTTTGTTTTCAATAATGTGATAAATCTTTGGTAGGATATGAATGTTGATTCTAAATTAATAAAACTTAAAATAAAGTAATATCACTGATTTACTCACTCCTCCTACCAAAAATTGATCTTATCTAGGAAATATCAATTGGTATTTGAGTTAATATTTCATTAGTTTACTATTTAATAAATTCTTGGGAAGAGAAGTTGTGATGGAAAGTTAGAATTTTATGAATAGTAAGATGATTCAGATCATCGATGGAATGAAAAACCATAACTAAAAAGATTGATTAATTCCATATATTATGTGTCTTGGGAATGATGTTCTAGAAGTTTCAAAAGATTTATTTCCTCTAATTGGTGAAATAATTCCTCTCAAATATTTTGATAATATGAATAATGAGAATGATGGGAGAGATAAGATTTATTTACTCTCTTCAATTTATGAATGTTAATTCCTAATAGTAAATATATTTTCTACCACCAAAGGTATATAGGAAAATTGTAAGGACATTTATATATGAAATATAATGTTGAACAAATACAAGTTACAAATTAGGATTCTAAATTATGAATATCTGAAAATGGGTGAGAATGAATCAGTTGGTGAATTATTTACTAGGATTAATGAAATTGTCATTACTATTGTATTTCTTGTTGAAATGTTTTAAGATTATACTATTATTTAAACGATCTTAATAATTCTTCCTGATATTTTTCATGTCAATGATTCCTCATTAGAAGATAGAGATCCAAAAATATAATCTTTGTATGATCTTCATAGTACACTCATTAATTAAAAAATGAGAACAAAAAAATTTATGATGGGAAACAAGTTGATCATGAAATTACTTTCAAGAACATCAAGAATGAAAATCTTTAGATTATTATTGAAGAAGAATCTAGACATTCTGATTCCAAAACATAGGTATGTAAAAATCTTGATGATTTTATATCCTTGGCTTCATAAAATGTGAAATGACGTAGAGTTAAATATAAAGTTGAACTTCCCACAAAAGGATTTTAATGTGGATCTATTGGGAACATTGTCATTAATTTCCCTCGAAGGAATAAAGATGTGTATAGTGGTGAAGATTAAATAACACCAGGAAGATCATGTAATAATTAGGGAGATATGGCTAAATGTTACTCTGAAGGGAAAGATAAAAAGGTTCTCCAAATCAAAAAATAGAATTTTTTTGTCTAAAGATGTTGAATAAGAATATAGTGAAGCAGAATACAAAAACTGTACTATGAATATTGGAGAGAATAATTTCATTAAAATAGTTAATAATGAATTGTTCATAAGTAGAAGTTCTCAAGAAGAAGAAAATTGATTAAAATTTTACCCAAATGAGTAATTGAGAAAATTTATGATAATTATTGGAAGGCTTTGGAATGAAATACTAAAATTTATAAATTTAAGTTTCCTAAAAAATAATAAATAATTTTTTTCTTAATGAGATTGTTAATATACTAAAAGGGATAGATTAATTGAATACATATTTTAAGAAGGAAAAGAATCTGAATGGATATCTATAAGATAATATAAATGAAAAAGAAGGGGAGTTGTAACTTTTCCAAAAAACATTATAACATTGAGAAGAGGGTTACAAGATTTAGTAATTCGATCTCTAAAGTTGATGAAAGCTCTAGAAAGGGTAAACCTAGGATGGATGAAAAGTTACCTTCAAAGTTTCAGGATAATGTTGAACTTTTTTATGAGAACAAGAAAGCTGGGAATGTTTTGTTTGTGAGAAAAACCAATAAAGTGGAGAAGTCATAATATACTAAAAACTTTTAGTTGGAAAAATTTCCTAGAAATTTTGGTTCCAATAAGGATAAAAATAAAAATGAGAAAAAAAATAATATTTCATATGATAACATAAAGGTTGATGGTTAATAATTCGCTGATAAGAAAGATAAGAATTCTGTATAGAAACATTCTCTCATATAATAATAGTATGGAAGTTACAGAGGGAAACATTATTTATATGGATAATTCTAGTATTATGGTAGATTTAGGAATATTGAAAGTATGTGTTAGTTTAATAAGCAACATTACAACTATTCAAAAAAATTAAAGAAGGAAAAGTTTGACGGGTATTCAATCCTATCAATGGAATAATTCAAAGAAGTATGTTTTGAAGATAACTAAGAAGGTTAGTGTGAAAGTATAAAATAAGTTCCAAACATTAGAAACTATTTTTTAATGATGTTAACAAACTATACATATTGAAAAATAATTCCTTTTTCTATTATCGGAACATCAAATTGTTTTAAACAATTATCATATACTGACTGTAAAGAAAGATATTGGGAATTAACAGGACTCTATTGTATAAACTAATCTCATATATACGAAAGGAAAACACCCTTATATCTTTGATAGTGGGTGTTCATCTCATATGATTGGATACTTGATATTTTTCACAAATCTTAAAGGCTTCAAATATAGAACAATTACATTTGTAAATGAGGGATCCCAAGGAATTAAAGGTATTGGATATGAAATTATTGGGGTAGAAAAGTTAATGGATAAGAAATATTTGTTTTTTAATGGGGTAAAACACAACATGATAGGTACTTCATCTATTTCTGATGATGGAAACAATGTTATTTTCATAAAATATGGATTTTTTGTTAAAATATTACAATATATAAAACATAGTTACAATATTCCATTGTAAAAAAATGAATCTTGTTCTATGTTGGTGATTTTCAAGACTATTGTTATTTAGGCATGGTGGAAGAGAATCAGTTATTACATTAAAGGTTGGGGAACATTTGTTGGTGAAACATGTTAAATTAATCATATTAATATAATGTATGTGGTATTCTTGATATGTTAATAATTATATATTGGTCTTGCACAATATTCAAGAAAAAAATATTACAAAGTCTATTCATAAAAAGTTAACATTTTTTCATAATGACCCATGAAAATAATTCATTTTTATATCTAAGGGCTGATGATCACACAATAGAACCATATAGATAAGTACTTCATTACTTTCATTTATGGAAATAACCTCGTTACTTGTGTTATGTATATGAAACATAATTCAGATACTCTGAAAAGGATCATATGTTTCAGTAGAAAATATTAGAAGGAATGTAAATATTCTGTGAAGAAGCTAAGAATTAACATTAGTGGAGAATATATGAATGAAGAGTTTTAAAGTTAAATTAACAATGATGGAATTCGGAATGAGTTCTTCACACCTTACACCCATCAACAAAATGAGGTTTCTATAAGGAAAAATAAAATTCTAGTTGAAATGCGGTGGAAAATGTAACTTGACCATTTAACCTCTCATTACATTTGGAGGTAATACATAAGAACTAGTGTTTATATTCCATACTAAATTTAATTTAGGTCATGTTTAGATATGTCTCCCTATGAAATATTCTATGAAAAAAATCCATTTTTGAAACACCTAAGAGATTTCGGGTGTCCATGCATCAAAACGAAGAGAGGTGGAATGCATGTAAAGTTTGATCAGAGTATTGAAGATGGAATTTTTCTTAGATATGATCAAGAAAAAATTGGATATAGAGATATAAATATTAGTTTACTCTATTGATGTAAAATTTATTGAAAAATATGAGGATTATTCTAAAAACATATGAAGATAAAAAATATGGATATGATGAAATATCAATTGTTAGAAAATATGAAAATAATGAAAATAATTGTAATCCTACTAAAAAAAGAATCATACTTAGTTATTTCTAGTTATGAGGATGAATGTTTAAAATGTCATTATAGGATAAGGAATAAAATGGAAGATAAAAACATAATTGGCAATAAACATCATTTGGTTTAATCAATAAGAACATAAAAAGCTATTACACATACTTTAATATATTCAAAAGTTGAGCTGGAAGACGTGAATAAAGCTTTTGAGCTTCTACAATGGGTTCAGGCTATGAATTAATAGTTATATCAGATTGATAAGAATGATATTTGCAAACTCATGCATAATCCAAATAAAAAAATTGTATTAGATAAATTGGGTGTTTTGGAACAATTTAAATGAATACAGTGATGTGATAAGAAACTAAGAAAGATTGTTAGGAAAAATTTACTCACATATAGAGGGAATTGAATTTGATGATAAATTGTATCTAATGGAATGTTTACAAAAAAATAGAATATTTAATTTTATTACTACCCAAATAAGTTACAAAATATTTCATATACATGTGAAATCAAAATTTTTGAATGGTTTGCTTCATCAAGATTCTTATATTGAAAAAATATGTGTATTTGTTTATGGGAAAGATTAATGTTATGTGATTAAATTGAATAAATCCTTTTATAGACTAAAGAAATATCTAAGGAATAGGTATTCAAAATGGGATACCTATTTAAGAAAGTTGTGTTTTAAAAAGTATTTTTTTATGGTAATATTTACATAAAATAAATTCAAGAGTTTACCCTCATTGTAATTTATTATGGTGATGATAATATATTTTCTGGGATTGATGAAAGAAGCAATGAAATATTTTCTAAATAAATGGAAATGTTATATTAGATGTCCATGATTGGCTAAATGAAATACTTTCTGGGGTTAAAATATTCAGAAATTAGAATCATATTTTTATTTCCTGTGAAAAAGTATGCTAAGGAACTTATTAAACAGTTCAGAATATAAAAATTTAAAACGATTTTTCTCACTAGTTTTAGTGGAAACCAAGTTGACTAAACATGGAGAAGGATGGAAGTTTACTCTTGATAGTCTCATAAGTTAATTGGAAGTTTTATTTAATTTTACCAGCTCAAGATCAGACATTGTTTTTGTTGTTACCTAAGGTTAAAATGTTTATAGTTATTCAAATGAATCACAACTATTGTTTTGAAAAATAATTCACAGATATATCAAAGGCACAAAATTTTTTGGATTAAGTTATGAAAACAAAGAAATTATTGACATGTTTGGGTCTTCATATGCTAATAGAATTAGGTATGATAGCTCAGAAAGTATTGACTTGTTTGGTTATTCAGATACTGAAGTAATCATTTTTCAAAATTAGTTTGAATATGGTAGTCTAACATCATTATCATCAAGGTTGAGATATTTTTTCTATCCCATCTCTAAAATTTTTTTTGGATATTTTTTCAAGGGGGATAATTGTTTCATACATCAATCCATCAATATGTGATAAAACTTTTATGTAATCATGTATGTAGGGGGATTTGTGGGTATGTTATGACCACAACATGTATGTGGGTGAACAATTATACCTGTTTTTGGAATGGTTATAGGAAACTTGTGTTTTTGGAAAGAGGAAGAATAAAATAATGACATAAAGAAAGAAGTGAAAAAAAGTTGGAAAGATGAATAAGTTTTATGAGTTAATACTTTTGGATAGCATGGTTTTTCTATAAATAATTATTTTTTCCTAAAATGAGTTACCTCACATAGTGATATATTTGTGATAATTAATCCATTTCTTAAGGTCAAAACTTTTCAGTGATTTATGAAAAACATGGTTGACAACAAAATCAAAAGGGAGAGATTTTTTGGACCGAGTTTGCTGGAAGTTGTTTTTGGAAGTTGAAAGAAGTTTTTACAAAGAGTGTTTTATTTCATTTACTAAGATAAATAAATAACTTCACTTTGTAAGAGTTTGTGATCAGACCAAAAAACATAATTAGAATATCGGTCACAACATGCTTACGAAATTTCATTAGTTTGTGAAGAGATGTTCTAGGAGAAATGGTGTATCAGTCTCACCTTGGATCTAAAAAGAATGTTATGATCATAGTGAGGAAGTTTATCTGATTCTGAGTGGCATTGATGTCAATCTAACAATTATTTTGTAATCTTATAATTCTCATAGAAAATATTTTTTCTCAGAAACATGTGATTTATTCCATATGAAGAAAAAGATGACAAAAACTCATACCAATTGGTTTGGGAAAAGAAAGAAGATTCTAGAATAATATAAAGTTATAATACATTATATTTAAATTCATATGATAATATTCTGATCTTGAATGTTTTAAAAGTAATCAAGAAGTCATGGATATAATAAGTGGATTATGGAAAAAATATGATGTTGAAGACAATGATTTCCAATCTAAATATATCGTTGTGAGAACACTGGATACATCATTTTTTAAAGGTTGGGATGTTTTTTGAAATGTTAATATAATTATTTGGGTTTTCAGTCAGACCAATAAGCCACCAAAAAATATTCAAAGAAAGAAGTTTGTATATTCTCTAGGTCTATATGCACCATAATTTGGGCATCGATAATATGAGGAGAGTACATTCTACTTTCTGATGGATCAGAACACTATTCTTATATAGAAAAATAGAAAGAAGTTAGGATTTTATATAGAGAATATGTTTCCAAATATATTATTCAAGAAAATTTTTTCTAGATTGAATAATAACGAAGTAAGATTGTATTTAGTGGTAACTAGATCAGACTAACCAATTGGACTGGGATTTCTAAACTGAGACAAAAGCCATTCAGAATTGTGTAAGTGGTATTTTAGAAGACTTATATTTTTGGAATGACAAATCATACCGAGCCATGAATGAGTATCATTATGATGTCCAGATAAGTTATTACTTTTAACTGTGTAATAATGTGAACATTTGTTTTGAATGTTATATTTGGGAAATTTTATAAGTCACCATAGTAACATTATATGAAGAAACTGTTGAATGTTTCATAACTTGTTACACATTATTTTATTACATAATTTTGTTCTACTGGAAGCACATACACTATTTTATTGAATATAGTGTTATGGCCATTTAAGGGTATATAATACTTATTGTATCTTTACAAAAATATTGTTTTCTATTGGATTTTGTGGTATTGAATTGTTCTCAAACCATACCATGGATGAAACTACTTTATCGAGTAGTGATACTTGTAAATATGTTTGTTTCTATGGATGTATGAATATTTTGATTTCATCAAATTAATAAATCATTAATAGGAGGAGAAGTTTATTTCTAATGAAAGGAAAATTTATATAAAAAGGTATCACTAATTCACTCCCTCCCCCTCTATGTGATACATTAATCATGGATAGAAAAAATCATTTATTATATCTTAATTGAGTAATATTCAATACATTTAACAAAAACACACCTAATGAACATAATTTTTTAGTGTATTTGGAGACTAGGTACATAATAATCATATTTAATAAATTATATTCAATATTTCATATAATGGTCTTCAACTTTTTTAGTCTCTACAAACATACCCTAATTAAATGCATACTTCATATCATAGGAAATGGAAACATAAGAAAGTGTGATCTCAAATCCTCATTGAGGGTAAGCATGTGAGATTCATTCTCAAATCATATGAATACATAAGATAATCATAAGTGTATGAGATCATTAACTTGAATTAAAAAGTTCATAACTAGCCAGTAGTAGATCATAAACATGAATCATGGAATAAATAATTATCATTCCAAAAGACATGATTCATGAGAGTATGAAATTATCATAATTCATGAACCATAATCTCATGTCAAAAATTATGGAAAAAACATTGGTGTAGAAACCATTTCATTAATCATAGTTAACTACAAATACTATAAAATAGAGTGGATCATTCCTCATCACTTGTTTCCTATTATTGATTTAGCTAATCAACCATTTTCTCATTGTGGATCAATCCTATTAACATATTCCTCATTATTTTCTCATGAGATAAAAATATTTATCCAATGAATTGGGGGGAGATGTAGGTCTCACCAATCACATAATCCACACATTTTTTACTAAAATATCATAAAACATTAAGTATATCATAACCCATTGAATTTAAATGGATTTAATAGTCAATTCATCATAGAATAACCCATAGAAAGTAAATGGGTTTCATAATCATCACATAAAGTCATCGTATCATACCCAATGGAAAATTAATTAACATTCAAAATCATTCAATGAATTCATCATAGTATAACCCGTGGAAAATAAAATGGGTTTAACAATAATCTCATCAATTTATCATAGCATAACACATGGAAAAAATAAAAGTTTCATAACAATATATTCATTATAATCATAAACCATAAAAAGACAGAATAAGGATGGTTTCCGTGTATCATATCCCAATAAAATTATATGTAACATCAAAGGATTTCATCTACGATGTAAAATTATTTTGAATGATCAATTTTAACATTACATGATGAAAATAACATGTTCACATATAAAATTACTTTGTATATAACTAAAAATTCACAAAACATTATTTAAATAATTTTATATAAATAAAATATTTTAAACTAATAATTTATTATTTAAAACATTGATTGGTAATAATGGTGGAAAATATCGTTCTTTTTATATACATAAAAAAAAATTCCTTCCATATTTTTTGATAGAAAATAAAAAGGTTTCTCATTCACAAAATTATTAGAGTTTCCTTTTAAATTTTTTTGTAAAATTTCATACATGAGTAAAAATTTATTTCAATATTAATTTTAGAAAATAAATAACATTCTTGGATACATTTTTAGAAAACAAAAACATTAAAGAAAAACAGTCAACAACCAAAGAGAGGGAAAAATTAGTGTTTTAATTAAAAACATTATTTTCAAATCATTAGAAAAAAGAGAGGAAAATGAAATGAGAAAATTTCATTTTCAGATATTTTGGAAGTAATTATAGAATATATTAGGTAATTTATTGTCTAAACCAATATGTTTTGGATATATGAAGTGGTGAAGATAGTGGGTTCCCATTTATAAGTAGGGGAGAAGAAATAATTTGATTTTTTTTTAAAGTTATACCCGCATTTTTAACCTAAAAAAGGTTCCAAATTGATAATTATAAATAATTAAATGATAAAAGGTATTAATATAGACATAAAATGGTATTTGGACATGTTCTATTTCATTTTTAACCTTTATTATTTTAGTAAAACCCTTGATACACATGTTTTACCTTAATAAAGCTAACTAATTTTTATTGTTTCTACTATTAATTTTGATAAAAAATTAAGTTCACCATATTATATAAAATTATTTATTCTTATTAAAAACATCAAATCCATTTTTCTCAAATTCAATTAACATAAGTGGAAAATTTTATTTTCTTATTACACTCACAAATTTGTGAAAAAGTGATTTTCCAAAGAGAAATTTTTCATAATTATAGAATGTTTTAATATTATAATTAAATATAAATTTAAATAAATTAAATAAATATATAATTTGCTAAAATAATTTTACTTGTAAAATTATCCCCACAAAAAACGAAAATTTTAAATTCATTAAATAAAAATGTTATTTTTAATAAAAATCAATATATTTCACTATTAATCAAAAATTTAATATTTTCATAAAATTATAAAAACAACGCATAAAGATAATTTTGACATGTAAATTACATAAATTAGATTTTTTTCAAAAAATTGGAAAAAAAATATTTCTTTGTCTGTTCTTAAAAATAAAAACAAATTGTGAAAATTTTATCTTCAAATCATATAAATACATTACGAAATATTTATTACTTGTAAATTAGTAATTTTTTAATGTAAAAACACTATAAATAATATTTAAAAAAATAGTACAAGTAATATATAAATGTTTAATGGATATATTATAACCTTTATATTCAAATAATAACATTAATAGTATATTATGGTACGTTAAAACTAGGTGTTGTGGGTAATGCAGGATATCGAAGAAATTAAGTTATTCAAAACAATCATATAGAAATTGGGTGTTACATAAGTTAATTGAACCTAAAATATGGAAATATTACCCAAATCAACATGGATCATATAATAATGAATCATGATATAAGGATTTAAATATAAGATCTGAAATGAGGGATTGAAATCTGCGATCATGAGAAAATTATCATAAGACTTAAAAACATAAAATAAGAATGTGGAATTATATATAATTGTGGAATAATAATATTACACATACATAATCATTGTGAATAATTTCACATTTCAAGCATCACTTCAAAAACCACCATAATATTCTGGATGAAGTCCCATAATATAGTGAATTATGTTAACATTTCATTCCCAAATTATATTGTAAATGTTCCAAAAGTGGATTGAGTTAACTCCCATGTCCATTACATGTCATCACATGATATATAAATACTTACTAAATGAATGATAGGGATATATAATTCTATTAGTACTCATAAAATAATATAAATCCATACATATTGTGCCACATAAACATAATAACAGTCATAATTCAATCACAACATAGTTGAAATATGTGAAATAAATGAGTTACATGAAGGTCTCCATTAGAAATGATCATATGACATCATGATAAATAAGTTGGGCTCTATTATTAGACAATGACTCAATTGAATTAAAATTAGCAATAAAAATATAATTACATATATAAAAACACTTTATAAGTGGATTGTATAATTTCATTAAAAATAAAAGAAAATATATTTAAATTTTTAAAAAAATTATATTATAAATAAAATAGAGATTTATTTTTTTTAAATTTAATGGAAAATTTAATCAAAATTAAATTGAATAATTATGAAATCATTAAATGGAAGTTTCATAAATAAAACTGAATAAAATGGAAAGAGACAGTGACCTTGAGGAATACATTAAAAGTGATTCATTTGTATATTTATAAAATCAAGGAAAATAAATTGTAAACCGATGTTAAGAAGTAATAAAATTATATATAATTACGTCAATACAAGTATATGAAAAACATACATGTGGAGGAGAAACATTATTAATTTAATGTAAGAGATAAGGCCAATTCAACTTATAATCCTCTTTTCAGTTTAATTGTGATCTAAAGGAAGATGAAATGGTATTAAAAAATTCAAAGAATATAAATAAACACTAGATAAAAAATATATATTGGGTTTTAGTGATAATTAATATACAATATCATTAAATAGAAATTTAGAAATAGATAATCTTTTTTTCAATGTTTGATTCTAAAAGAAACCCATAACCTCGATTTATGATTTTTCAAACTAGTTCTAACTCCTTGTATTAGAAATTTAGATTTTCTATTCAAATATATAATTAAAATTTTCACATTTATTTTACTTAATAAAATCCTTTTACAATTACTTTTTTCCCATATATTATTTATTTATAGTCAAAAAAATATTATAGTGTCAGTTATTTTATTTTTTCTTGAGTGATTCGATTTGGTAGTTATGATCGTATAACACTGAAACTTTTGTTCAAAATAATAGTAATCTCCATATTTTTCTTAAAACGATACGTTTATCTTTAAGAAAATTGTGGTATAGTATAACAATATTCTTATTTAAATATTATTGTTATACCCTTGCCATTAAATTGGTGGGAATGAATGCCAGTTTCCACATTATAAATTATATGTATAATTTTCCTACTGAATAAAAAATTATTCATTAATTCAAGGGTAATGAGAAATAAATTTTAGTGAAGTCATTTATTTTCCTCAAATCTATATTTTTTTCCAAAAATGGTTGTTATAAATTATTGTGAGAAAATATTATAAGCAATTTCTTCCATTTTTATAATTTTTATTTTATAAAAACGATATAATTTCTTAAATCATAATGAGAAAATATATTATGGTGATTTTTTTTATTTTGTGGAAAAGATTGATTTTTTGTGTGAATAGTGTTTTTTTAAGTTATTCAATGGTATATTTCATTTTAATGTAATTATATTGTGAAAATATGAATCATTTTTTTTATTTTTTTTATTTCATTTTGATTAAAATTAAACTAATCAATTTTATTTTTATTTTAAATATATTGAATTTTGGTAAAAAAATTCATAAAAATTCATTTTTTTGGAAAATCTTTTTTCATCATGTTTTAAAGGATAATTTTAAAAGTAACTTATAATACTTATAAGGATTTAATTTGATAAAATTTATACCATATTTTTAATTTTAATGTCAAAATATGTAAAGTAATTTATAATTATTTCTTTATAATGAATACATACCATGGTAAATATTTGTCACATCGGTAAGGGTAAATCTGGTAATTAAGGATAAAAATAATGTAATCAGGCATTAAAAAATATATCTAACCCCCAAATTATTTTTATTAGATTAGTTTTTTTCAACCATTTTCTTCCAATATTCAAATATATGGAAGCCTGACACCAATTTTATTTATAAATACTTTAATATTATTTCAAAAAATGAATAAATATAATATTCCACTCACTTTTTTTAATATCTATAATGTCTTTAAATAGGAATAAAAAGGATAAGTTTAGTTATAAATGTTTATTTGAAATATTAATTTTTTATCATCATATTTTAAATTATATTTTTATTGATTGAATAATCTCCTTATATGATTACACAACACTAAAATTTTTCTTGTTCATATAATAGAATAATCATATTAAATGATTTTAAAAACAAAAGAGTAAAATTATTTAGATTATATATAGTTTCACATAAATTTTATTATTCATATTATGGTAAAATTTATTATTAATGAGTGTATATTATAATTTATTACATGTCATTCAATCATTAATGTCAAAATATGTGAATATTTCTTCAAATGATTTCAATGGTTTTTTAAATTTAATAATATAATATTCAATGTTTTAATAAAATATGTTTTTCGAAATAAGACAAGTGGGATGGTATATAGTCTAAAATATTGTCCATTTACCATTGGTGGGAAATTTTTTTTCATATACATAAATTTATAAACCGCTAGTATATATAATGGTCATACCATAATGAAGGTTAAAATTTTCTTACAATGGGGTTAAACCAAAATGTAAGGTTTAAAATTAAATATAAACATATAAAAATTTATTTCTTGAACTAATTAAAAACAAAAACTATATTAGCTTCAATATTTTGACCAATTTATTCCACATGATCATGAAAAAGTACTTATTGTTTTTAAATCTTTTATTTAATTCCAATGGTCATCATTCCTTCACAATAAATGAACACCACCTCTCCAATATTCATCAAACCACCTTGATCCCCTTGGTTCAACAATACCCTTAAAAAATTATCAAAAGCCATATATGTGTTTTAGATGTTTTGTTCTCTTGAAAATTACTTTCATATGGTTCTTAATAAGAAATTTAAAAGAGTTATCTCCAAGAGAAGGTATTCATTTTAACCAATATATTTTATTTTACTTCTTCTTATATCACAATAAATTATATAATAAACATTCCAATATAATATCATATATATCTCACATATATTAATATGTTAATATATCAATCAGATCACCGTATTCAACTCTTTTTTCATTCTAATTAGAAATGAATGTATCGGATTTCTATACGCATGGACAACCACCTCCATGAAGAAATGTGATTCAATATCCATGACAACATCACATGGATTTATTTAATTATGGATTTAATACATATATATTATTTTTATGATATTATTATTATTATGTATGTGTGAATTATTTTTTAATTTTCATTTGTTCAGTCCCTAAAAAATGGAATCATCACTCGGGTATACATATAGATTACTTTCTCTATGAATCGATGTAGTAAATTTTTATTCACCATGTTATATGAATAATTATAAAATTATATGTAATGATCGCATATTATAATCATGAAATTTTTTCATTATATAGTTAATAGAACCATGATCAATATACAATAACAAGAACTACAAACCTAAAACTTATATGATATAATGAAACAATTCACACATAGAAACGATGATTTTAATAATGAATTATTAGAAAATTGGTGATGAAATGTCATAATTGGATCATAAATGATATTATAAGTATTTATATGTGGTTTTATATAATTATAATATAATTAAATTTATTATATAGGTTCTTAGAGTGAATACTAGGAAATATAGACATGAAGTTAAGTTTTCACATCTTATTGTTATTTAAGTGAGACATATTCCATATTCACTCATTGTTTAATTTATGTGGTATATATAATAAAAATGAATTTATGTTATTTTTATTTTCATTCAAATTATTATTAATATTTACTAATATATAATTTTCTCTCTTTCATGATGTTTAGATTTAGATATTACAAAAGTTTTGAGGGTTCTTCTTCTTAATATTATTTCAATAAAATATATTAGATGTTATGCACATATTTATATTTATGAGGTTTATGTACTGCACCTATGATATGATATATAATTTATATATATAAATTTATAGTTTTTAATGTTGAAATTGAGGTTATTTAATCCAATGGGTTTTTATTCAGAAGTTACAATTGTGGTAATGATTTATCATCTATAATGTTCTTTATTAGGACATATATTATATTATGAACAAATCTTATATTATGAGATTCAAATAAAACCCATTTTATATGTTATATCATGAAACACATTAATTTAATTATATATAACGCTTAATATAATTTTATTCCTTCCTAGGGATTAGGATTCAAATGATACCAAAGTAGTAAGGGTTAATTCTTTAATCTCGCATATAATTGGAATAGTTTATATTTAAGCTTAATTATGGGAAATTATATTATTTAAATCTCCTAAAAACCATGTATTTTATTCTTATCTAGAAAATTCATAATTTTTCATGTTATTTTCTCATTTTACTCTCATTGGTACTCAAATAAAACCAAAAGAAGGTGTTTAATGTAAAACAAAAATATGTATCCTTTGAGTAAGGAATATTTTTCCCTCATGTCCGTGATTTTTTTAAAAAAAATTACATAATCCTGTTTTCTATGCCCAAATAATTTTTTCAACACATTTTAAACATATTTTACCTTTTTTAAATAGTTTTAAAATAAAATTATATTGTGTTTCTTTAGTGTGAAAAAACATTTTGAATTTTTACCAAATTTTGAATATAATAATTTTTAACAAACATGACATAATAATATTTTCCTTATTTTATGGTCATTATTGGATTTTATTATTATATTAAAAGCCATTATAGTTCATTTTAGAGAAATAATTCCCTCAGTATTTTGGAAAATGTTATATTTTCATTAAATTATTTAAAAATAATAAGGGTATTTTCCTAAAGAAATGTTCTAGTAATATTTTGAAGTCATTTTAAACATTCATTACTTACCTTGATGTTACTTACCCTTTATTGGGGATATTATTATATGATATCATACTTATGTTTACTCAGGATGGTTTATAATTATGATGATAAAATATTGATGAGACCCTTTTTCTTTTCCATGCATTAAGTTATAATTAATAGTTAATATTTTCATGATCTTGTGGCATATGAATGAATTGATTATGATTATATGATAGGTGGGATCATTATTTATTGCCAATACATTGGGTAAATATTATTGTTTTATGAGGCCAAATAGTACATGATAGGTTGTCTTATTCCCAAAATAGGGTATATGAGAGTTTTTCTCAAGCCCAAAAGAGGGTACATAGGAGGCTATACCAATCCCAAAGTAGGTATATGGGTAGTTATCCTATGAATAATATGTGATAAATGATTTTTTGGTTATCCATTACATAATATTTTAATAATTATGATTATTAAAAGCATTATGAAACTCTTTTATGACATATTATTAAGACAATATTATGCTCTCATGACTAATGTTTATTAATTCCATTGTCAATTATGACTTATAAAATACCAAAATATATCCCTCAACTCAATATTATGATATAATAATTGTTATCTTACAAATTTATATAATTTTTCTCATGTTCTCACACCCTCATTCTCATGTTATACAAACAAATGATCATCGATTGAAATCTCCCATGTCTACCCTTACTGAGTATCTGATCTTATCCTTTATTATATAATCTATTCCCTTGGATATAAATATACATTTTAATTATATTATTTCAAGATGTGTATAACACATGAAGAAAATATTTTTATATGATGTATATATTTATGAACCATTTTTTATGTTACCATGTTTTCAAAGGCACTAATTCAACATAGTTATATCGGGGATCGTAATTATATTTAATGAATATTCACCTAAAATAATTCGATATTTATGTATGAAATGATTTTGTCAGATCAGTAGGTAATAAAATAATTTTGGGTTATATTTAGAAATTCAGATGAGGAAATATTTGGTAATATCCTTCGGATTATGAAAATTATCAGAGAAAATTATACATTATGGTAAATAAGGGATTATGGTTTTAACAGTAAATACATATCTATCTAGATACTATTAAATTAATTTGATAGTCTTAAATGTCCTACACATTTTTTACAAATCGAAATGAGCTACTAAAATAGTCTACAAAAGGAAAATATATATTTTGACTCTTACTTATGGATTCTAGGTGAGAGAGCTATGATAGTGTAGAGCACCTCCTCTTCCAATTTCCTCTCTAAGGAAGGGAACGTATAAGTGGTCAACACTCAAGTAATTAAGGATGATGTTAATCGAAATGTAGATTTTGACGCATTGGGTACATGAGTTTCCTTCCTCATTTGAACAATTTAATCTAGGGAGCACTCATTATCAGTCCAGTGGTGATTTCCTAATATAGAATTTGAAGGAAAACCATTGAGAGAATACATAATAGAATAATATATTTATTGATCCACTTTAGATTCCTTACATACCCATATAAATTCAAAAGATATTATTATGACTTAAATTCTATCATATAGTTTAAATATGGTAACTAGTATTTTCTAACTTATTTATAAATAATATGGTGTCCATTTTTATCCATAGAAGCCACCATCACTCCACGAACCACCATCCACTGCACTATGGGTGATTAGTAGACCCATCCAATAATTGTTTTCATTATATCATAGAGTTCTAAAAGGAAATCAATGAACAATGTTGGATGAGTTTTCAATGAGAATCCAGCATGAGAAGTAACAAATGAGAATACTACTAAGAATATCTCCTTTTGGTGCAGTATCATTCGCAGTTCATCTTATGATTTTGATACCCTGTTGTTTATCCATTTTTAATACTCAATGGGAAATTCCATTGTAAGAATATATTCACTAACATGAATTGTTCACATTAGTGTGGCTCTGGTTGACTCTTTTTCTTGTAATGATACTGATGATAAATGTATCACCTCCTTATGAGGCTTCCCCAAGGGTTTTGGTCTGGTAGAAATGAGTTGCTTTCTAAGCCTTGATCTTCTACAGTGGATAGTGGTATTTTTTAGCATTAGTAATTGATGTGTATAAATTCTTTTGTAGATATGAGTGAAACCAAATATATTCCAAATGTTGAGACAAACTGATCCTCAAATCATTTGGTGGAAAGTCTATCTGAATTTGGGTCCCCTATATTATAAACAATAATGAGAACTAGTGAGCTATCATTAAATTATTTTCAGGCCAAACATGAAGAGGGGTAGTGAGTTCTATCTGAATTCACTGAAACTGGTGACTGAAACAACAAAAAATGCACCATTAATAGGGAATGGTATAACCAATTTGGGTAGAAGGGATACCCTCACATATTGACATCATATAATCGTAGGAAATAGATCCTCCCCCACCATTTTCAGTTATACTACTAGTGGGAATCACATCGTGGTTGAAAGATAAGGTGTCATGATGTCTTAGGTAATCCATAAATTTTTATTCCCTTAATGTGATTGTACATACCGTACTAATTAACTACAAAAAAATACATTAAATGGATTTTGAGAATGTTTTGGATGATTAGATATTGAAAATTGATAAGGTGAGCCCCGAACCAATCCCATATCACATATAAGGGACTAGATATTTTTTGAAGGGCCCTTCCTCTATAAATATAGTGTAGGAGGATATATATTTTAATAAAAGAAATAGCCTACCTAATGTTCCTCCCTTATTCCACATATTCTAGCATTATAAATTTTGAAACTATGACTCCACCCTTCTCCTACATTTGGATCTGATACCTATGTTGGCACATAGTAATAATGGTGGAGAACTAGATGGATCAGTTGATGCTAATAATAACCTCCCTCCCCTAGTTGGTGAATGATCACTCTTCAACTATGGTCCAGTAGTTGCTATCTACACTATGGTAATATTTAGCGGGAAAAGCCTATGGATTTTTATATTTGGGTTTAAAATGGTATTTCTTGATAAATTATCCCATACATTTCATAAATGGTATATCTTCCCTTGGGAGAGGGTCCTTCCCAAGGGACTATTCAACTAGCCTGGTCAACTCCCTGTAAATGGGAGAGTTCCACTCCACACCATCCGAACAAGAAGATGAAGGGATAAAATCATCTTTCATATAACCTAATATCAGTGCTCAACAAATATTCTCGACATTCGAAAGACTCATTATGACTTCACCATGTGTAAGATGAAATGTGTTAGTATCTAGACATCACCAAAAAACAAAATATTTCATGAAACCTTTATCATAATAAGTGATGGTATGGGAGATCATGATGACTTCATACATCCTAGTGTATTTTAGATCTGTTGAACATTTGAATGTAGTTTGTTGCACCAAGAAGGGTTATCCCTAATCTATCCCAATGCTCCCTCTAGATAAAATGTCTCAACAAGGAAACCATCCTAAACTTGGGTTTATAGAAAATTTATGCCTTATCAATCAGTACATATGAATATTGAAATAGTATTTACGAAAGTTCACCCCAATGTCTATTGGAATAAACATTAGAATATACTCAATCGATTGCATCTCCTTAGAAATAATGTTTCCCATATGGTATAGATTTTTTCTGAAGTCTTTATGGGTCCATAGGACCTACGAGGGAGACATGATAGATAAATATGGTGAAAGTATGGGAGGATCATTTGTAAGAACAATCCCATAATGGGTAAGAATGGGGATATTCCATTGGACTTATCAACATCTAGTCTAGATGAATCCTTTGTAATGACTGGATGATGTAATGATGGACAAAATCTACACATGAAAAAAGTGGAATTCCTACAATTCACCAATATTTTGAAATCATTTCTTAAAGTCTTACACAAACTAGAATCCTTCTGTATAGAGTAATAATTATATTTCATATGGGCAATGAACCATTACAAAAAACTGTATAACCTAGAAAACATCATATGAATCACATGAACCACATAAGGGTTCATGATCAGATGGACATATATATATATATATATCATGAAACTTGAAGCTTCTCACAATTGTATGAAAACCTGTAAGACATGTGATCCCCTGACAATGAGTTGGTCACACAAACCATGTAATGATTAAGAGATTAGGTGATCAAACTAGAGGTTCATGAAAATCCCTAAACAGAAATTCTACAAAGAACAAGCATTAATGTTAAAAAAAATATAGTAATTTATATTGTAGATTATTTGAAAAATTATCAAGATAAAAATGATTAGGAAAATAGATCCCATGATTTTATCTCCTGAACATTTCTCATGATAGCGGTTATGTAAATGAGTATTTTGATTCAGCCACATGAAAGAGGATATGTAAATTTCTCTAAAGGTTGGAGTCATCGATGGAATTAATGGTCCCTCTATACCCAATTTATAAGGCACCAAATGGAATACCAAAGGTCACCAAGAATAACAAAATCATACTAGAACCCCAATAGTGGAACACAAATGGAAATGGGTGGGCATATACTTTCCTCATGAATAATTCACTCTCCCAATAGTCCCCACTTATGTGGGGGATATTTGTTGACACCTACTAAATGATCATTGAAATTTTTATAATTATAAAGGTACCCGAAGTAAAGGTATTATTCCCTTCAACAAAGGAAGGATCGGCATTGATATAAAGAGATGGGTTTGATATTTTATATTGATTCCATGACCCCTATGAAGACATGAGGTCACATGACCCTGAGAATGTCTTTTGAATGATTTATATTCTTCAGAGGATATGTTCTTGATCACACGAAGCTCTCGGAAAAGCCTTAATGATCATGACAATGTTTCCAGATCACATCCTACAGTCATGTGTCATGTCAACTCATTGATGCATAAAAATCACTCAAATACCCTTATGAAATAAAATCAAAAAAGGATGAATGTGGATGAAATAGAAGTTACATTTATTTTCAAATGAAGGTATCATATGACTCACCTGATTAGTTCATTGATCATGGGATATCCCTAAAAGGATGTTCAATAGTTCATGTGAAAGCCTTTGGGTATGTCACCTACATCTTGATAAGGAAAAAAGGCACATCCATCTTATCAAGAGATACCCCCTATGAATCCATAGATAAGCGAAGCAACATTCCATGACAATGATCACATTCCATTGAGAGATTAGTCATCAATCACATGATGAACCATAGGAAATAGGAGAGTCCATCCATGAAAATGATCCCATTTTTTAACGATATAAATCATTGATCATATGATTCCTTGACTAAAACTAATGTGAAAAATTCAATGGTATTGGAAAATATTGGTTAAAAAGGCTGGAAAGTTTTGAAACATCACAAAAATGGAGAGTTATGCTAGTTTTCATGGAAATTCCCTCTAATGATCCAACTTGATCTCATGAATGGCCCTATAAAATTCTCCCTCAATCACACAAAAGCCTCTTGGATGGGTATCCTAATCTGGTGAGGACTCCAAAACATGTTATCCTAGTCATCAAAAATTCCTTTTACATGATGATTAGATTATATGAAATCTTTTTTACATGACATGGGTCCAATAATTATGATGATGATGGAGTGATATCACTGTCATTGTTTATCATGTGGCACAAATATGATGCAATGGGTGACATATGGAAGGTTCATTCCCAAAACGTGATGCTCCACTAACTCAAGAACATATTTTTTATATATTCTCCCTGAATAGTAGCATAGATTTAGGTTGGAGATACCTAAAAATTCACCCCCCTCAATATAAAAATAGACACGCATGAGAAAAGAAGAGATATTGGACTTCATAGAGTGTAAAGAAACATATATACAAGGTTTATAAGTATCATATGTTTCACATACCCTATCAATATCATTCGATAACCCCCAAGCATGTTAGAAAAGTCACATAAAGCCCTCCAAAAAATTAATCAAAATCATGAAAAATCCCCAATAAATTTTTTACAGGTCAGATGAATTCCTCTATACATATCATCCAATTCATGAGAACACCTATGGAAATGTTATATAGATCAAGCGGTTTCCCTATGTCATGTCATCCATGATCACACGACATATTTGGATGTGTCTGTATTGATCATGTGAAGGATCGCTGAAAAGTCAGTTAAATCATGCGGCATCCCTCTAACATGTATTAGTCAATATTTTGAACCACATTAGGTATATTATCCTTTTCATGTAGAGTTTACAAAACATGTCAATTGGATAATCTGGCAGAAAACTCATACATGTCCCCCAAATATCCTAAGTCATACCTGAAAATATAGTAACATTAATAGTAATTTCCATTGATTATAACAGCGTTCCATACTCTCCTAGAGCCTCTTGATAAATCTCAACTAGATCTTTATTTAATTCATTATTCTATACCTTTTGAACAAATTATCCTTGTGGTATTTCTTTCTTCTTTTATTCATTCTGAATGGATCGAAAAATTCAAACCTCAAGATTGGGGTGCCCTACCTGCTTAAATATCCTTCCATCATTTTCTTGTATAGCCTCATCTTGATAATAAGGGCCCTCTAGATGATACTCTTTATTACCCCTCGGCTAAAAATTATTCCCCTATAATAATTCTTGACCACTTCCATCAATAGTTTTTATCATATTCCCATTAATTTCAAAACAAAATATAGATGACTACCAAATTCATTACATTTGATGTTCCTCCCCTATTTAGAGGTGGATATTCCATTCCTTTATTTATTTTCTTTATTTTCTATAGACTTTCGGGTTTTTTCCCTTATAATATAAAAATTAACAATAATCATTTTGAAATAAATTTTATTTAAGATATAAAATAGCCTATAAATCCATGAAAAAACGAGTCATCTTGTCATGTTTAATCTATAAAAGGATGTCATATGCTGATCTAGAGAGAAAAACATGATTATGTACATCAAAATTGAGTTAAATATCGACTTATATCTTATAATAATAGCCAAACATAACCATTATGTGGTTCTATCAAACTTAATGAGAATAACCATGCCTAATGAAAAATCAAAAAAATATAGGGATCGCAAAAATTTCAATTAAGATCCAAAATTTTAATCAATACCTGAACTCTGGTTTTATTTATATAGAATGTATTGAAGTGAAAATACCACTCCGCAATGGTTACCATTCTTATTTTCCGAAAAATTCACAAAAATTTACCTTAAATTAGTTATGACAAAGCTGTATTTAGGATATAGACACATTCAACATCAATTATACATTATAATTATCCAATATATTATTATAATATCATACTTCATCAAAAAATATTTCTTTTATTGTTTTCAGATATAATTTATTTTCTTTTTCGACTGCATGCACATGTGTTGCATCGACATTACATAATTTTATAAGTAATTATACCATAACTAAAAATTAAAAAAAAATTCTATAAAAAAAATACTTTTTCATATAAAAAATAACCATTTAGAAACATTCATAAAAAATATTTCTATAGGAAATAATACAATATATATTAATATAAATTGAGTTACATTTTGTAATTATCATTTACATATAATAATATAAAGGTCATTATCCAAGTTAAATGATAAAAAACTATGAAAATGTAAAATA
This sequence comes from Viscum album, assembly GCA_963277665.1. NCBI lineage: Eukaryota > Viridiplantae > Streptophyta > Magnoliopsida > Santalales > Viscaceae > Viscum > Viscum album. Next base: position 625,676,367 of record OY728151.1, on the reverse strand, counting down.
TATAATGATTCAAGTCTAAATAAACAAATAGTATGATATAAATTCATTGTTTTTTATATATTTGGAGATCTTATCCCATATTTTTTAATTTTATTAAAAATATTTTACATTTTCCCTGGGAGATAAACTTGTACAATGATTACTACTGATTATGAAAAAAATGTAATTGAACTTGAAATCATATTTAAAAATTAGGGTTACAAATATGGAATCTATTTTATAATACTCAATGTTTATATGTGTAAAATAATAATTTTAATATAAGATCATATAATTCATTGAAAACCCATTTTTTAAAAAAATAAATGATTTTAAGAGAAAAATGATTTTATAAAAAATCAATTATAATGTTTATTTTCATAGATTTAGTTTATTTTAATATAAAAAAATAGAGTAATGTTATTTTCAAAATTAATGAAAAATATAATGGTACCTTTAAATTAATTTATTTAATAATAAGAAAATACAGATTTGAAAAAATTATAATTCTTCTCCATTCACACAAAAATAAGTCCATTTATAAAATCATCAAAATAAAATAAATCTTATCTACTTTTTAAATGATTATTTAAAAGTTTATATATAATTTTCCAAATAAAATTTCTAAAATTACATGAAATAAATTACCTAATCCATGCACAAAATTCCATAAAAATAATTTTAAAGATAATTAGTTTTTAAGGAAAAAATTGACATTCTTTCATTCCCTTCCTAAAAAATTAAAATTAAGTGAATATTGATTCTTTAATTTTTTACATAATCGAATCATTTTTTATTATAATTTATCAATAGTGACTAATTTAATTAATTAAGATAAAAATACATTGTGCACATAAAAATAGTTTATGAAAAATATCTCTTTTTCAACCAAATTTTTTTTATCTTAATTTATAAACAATTGGAAATATATGTATTATTGATTATTCATTTTTTCAAGATGAAATTTATAAATATATTTCATAATATGATTATTTTGATTTGTATTTATCAAACTAACATCTATGTTATTATGACCATAATTAAATACGAATATATATGTAGTATTCTGTCAAGGGTTTAAGCTCTGTATTTCATATACCACTCAATGACGAATGCAATATTTTTCAAAAAAAAATTAGAATATTGGGGAGTTAAATATAATGGTGTTTTAATAAAGGATCATTGTTTGTCTGGTAAATTTCTACAGAATTTGGTTAGTAATTTTTTAAAATTTTTATTATAATTGACTAGTTTGATCTATTTTTAATAGTTGGTAGATTGGAGTTTGTTTTATAATATCTAGACAATTCCACTTAGAGAGTCTTTAAAGAAAATTAGAATGTATGTTATTTATACCTCACTTTTAAATTATCATCTCTTTTTTAGGAGAGTTTTCCTTATATATAGACTCTTCCCATTTTTATAATAATGGTTTTGAGATTAATTCCTTCTATTCCTTCGACTTTATGTAGTAATTCATGAAATAAAATAACCTACATCTGAATAATGGGAGGGCGGTGTTTTTATTGTCTTAGGATATCTTGATGATATCTCTAGATCTTTCCAAAGTCTTGAAGGTGTGTTGTTAGTATAGTATATTTGGTTATTATCATAGGTTCATTTCTTTATTATATTGGATGAGGAAATATTGAGTATAGTTTCGCGGGCTCTTATTGGACTTCGTTTTCAAGGGTCATTTGTTTAGTGGATGTGGTGTTAGTTATGTTTTTTTATTTTAATGGAGTAATATATTTTTATACATAATTTTTAATCAATTATGGTGGGTTTAGTTATAATGTCACTCTATTTATCATGTGTCTATAGTTTCACAAATAATTTTGTATTTTTTATGGTTTTTGAAAAACCTTGGCTTCATGTGTGACTTATTGTTATTTGTTTTTTCACTTGAGGTTTTTGTTGTTTGGGAATGGTGAAAGTCGTGAGGTTCATCTTTGGGTGACTATGACGGGTGACTTTCCAGTTGGGATACCCTCATGGGTGTCTAGATTAAACTCTTATGTATTCACCATGAGGTAGTGATTCAATTGGGGACCCTATGTCACCTTTGTTCATTGTGACCTAAGGTTATAACACATATTATTCTTTAATGATTTTTTTTTATTTTATTCTTCCTTTTAGTTTAGATTTGTTTTTGGTTGATGATGATTATTATTTTTTTATATGTTATAAGGATGAACCATTTTATAGTTTCTTTATCTCCACAACATTAGATAAATTTAATATAGTGTAAAGGCCACAGTAGGTCTCCATTCTTAAAAGTATTAATAGTTTGAGGGATTCTTTAAGTGTTTCATGAATATGTTGAGATGTTTTTATTATTGGTTAATAATTTTTGAGAGTTTTAGATTTTGGTTTTATTGATGGTTTTCTTTCATTGGTTTCTTTTTGTTTAGTATTTTCTAAACCCTTCCCCAAACCACCCTCTCTCGTGTAGAGTGTCGGCTCTAGTTTTATTTTTTACTTATTTTTTTGACCAATGACTTCTTTGGGATAGAAATTGGCATATATGGGATAATTTTGAAAAACAAAATCACAATTAAATTAAATTTTATATTATATTATAATATTTTTGTTTATTCTTTGTATTTTTTGTATTTAAGATTGAAATTTAAATTTTTGTGCACTTTTGGGTGTCGAGCGGTTAGCTTATATGGTTACATGTAACTTATAATGTACCTATTGTTCCCTTATATGACTTTAAAAAATATGAAGAATTTGTTTTAGATCTAATGGCATATATGGCATGGAATTTTGATCCTCGGATATCCTCAATGTTGATATAATAAAAATATTAAATATATCATATCATGCATGAATTTTTTTCACAAATTTTGAAGTAACTCGTCAAAGGATTCTCAAATCAGAGATATGATACTACATTTTTGAGCAAAATGTGGTTTTTACCAAAGGTACGAAATTACCTTCTTCATTGTGGGTGATTGGTTAAAAAATGTTAGAGGTCAAAATATTAAATTATTATATTTATTTCATTATTTATTTTTCAATTACCTCACCCTCCCATATAAATTAATATTTATAAAAAATTCTGAGTTAGATACATAACCCTACTTATTCAAGAGGATAATGTGATGAATAATTGGCATACATCGGGATCATGGATTAACGATGGGAGTGAAATAGGGATCCCCAATGGTAATGGAATTTGACGATCTCGCTAATGATTACAATTCCGATTTGTCATTCATTAGTGATTGATCCTAACCTGAGGTATTCCATTTGATTTTTTTTATTTATCCAATTTTGGTAGACCATGTAAAACAAAAAACCAATTCATCTAACAAAATTTGTTTATGGATCGATGGTTTCATTTGGATTATTATTTATCTTTGTAATGTTCTATAATAAATCAGTTAATTTTTTTCATTAGGTATTTATTCATCATTATAAAAAAAATGAGGCCAACATAAAAAATGTTTGAGTTTTACCTCATTTTTTTACATTCCTCCCCCTCTTTGTTTATAATATTCATCAATGTAATTTCCTTGGCTAGTGGTTCAATGAATTCATGATATTCAATCATTTCAAACCCAATTTTTGGAAAAAAATATTTATATCAAGAGTTTAGGTCCATTTTTAATGATATGATCATGATGTGATGATGAAAATGGATGATTAGAGGTATATTAGGAATTATATAAATATCTCTAGTTTCACAGTGTTTTATGACATGCGACATGGTGTGAATGGAACTTCTTGCTGAGCGAATCAAATGGATGGAATCTGGCCACCAGTAAAGGAAAGGACCGGTCAAAATATATAATCATTTTGGTGGGTCTTGTAGTATATTTTGTGGTTGTGATGACATGGGTGTAATATGCATGATAATTCTATATTTTTTATAAATATCAAACTATGAATCGTGTAGTCCATAGAGAGACATGTCGTGTTGTCCCCTTAGTGAAACACTAAGACTTCTATGTAGGGAAAAGTATCACATGTCATGTGAAATGTTTCCCAATCCTTGTGACCTTAACATGAAATATCATCTTTTATATGGATTACATTCCCATGAAACTATGTGGTGATTCACACTACATGTTCCAAGTTATACACAGTGCAATCATTTTCTAGTGGCTCCATATGTATAGGGAGTACGAACCCATGATTCCATGTGGTATTACATGTTTTGTGTTGTGGGGATCATGTTGTGTACTTAAAAATGTACTCAAGAATGGATAGTGTTCATGGTAATTCCTTGAGTACATGGGAAAAAATAGTACATATCCTAGACCAGGTAGAACATTGGGTGCCAGACCAGTATCTACACATCGTGTACAAATATAGGACATTCCACTTTTTTAAAATATACAAGCCATGTGATATTGAGAAAAAACAGTTCCAATATTAGTGAGAAACAATGTTTTCACCTAACACATTACATGTACTCCTTGAAGGGTATTTTAGAGCTTCCATTCATCTTAGTTTAACTCTAGTATAATCTTGGGTGTTTTCCCTCAAAATATTTAACTGTAGACCAATATTGGTTGAGTGTGTTCCATTGTTTTATCCATAAAAGGGTGTCAGGTGGAATCATATCCTTATAATTAAATTGTTTTCCCTTTTATTGTCTGAGAATTGGATATAGTTTATAGTTTCCATCTATATGACTAGGGGTGTGATCCCCTATCATCCATTCATCCATCCTAGGTAGGTTTCGTGATAATTTTGTGACCGTAATGCATAGCGTTTTGACCCACTATCTAGAAGGATAAACCAGTAGGGTTCATAGTATCCTCATTCATATGATACCCTCCTTCGTTAGTTATTCTATTAGGGTTTGTGGTGTCCCCCGATGTTCTTTGGTGTGATCCCATATCGGGGTTTTGATATCATTCATATTTTTTGAGTACTTATTTAGTGAGGCATGAGAATGAGGACCTCTCATATGAGCATCATCCATGAAATAATAGCTCTTGGAGTGGAATCACCTACATGACCGTTAATCCAAATACCTGATCTGAATTGTATGGTTGGTATTATTATTGATACCTCTTTGAGACTTGTAGTCCTTTATTAGTATATATAGCTCTTTTTGTTCTTATTGTTATGTTATATATCCTGATTAAAATACTTTCTGATGAGCTCATTATTCCCATCGTGCATTTTGTTCAGTGAATTCAGGGAGTTCTACTGATTAGTTTTATACTAATTACTACATGGGGTATGAACTAACATATCATGTTTCATGTGTAGGAGAGTCCGTTTTATGAGTTCCTTAGAAGACCAAAAGAAAAAATGTATAGTTTTGGCTAGACATATAGTAGTTGTACCAGGAGTTGATGTAGATATAAATTCCAATACCCATAGAATATTAGAATTATTTTCCTATATTTTGTGGGATTTTATTTATCCTTTTTGATTTCATTTAATTTTATCATAGTATGATGTACGATAGATGTTGTTCCAGTGTTATGGTATCAGATGTTTTGTTCTACATTTCATCATTGTTTCGGTATTTATAAATGTGGGTGTGTGTACAGCGATATGGTTAGATGTAAGCGATGTATGATTATAACCCAGAGGCTTTGAGAGTGATTCTTGTTATGTTCTTTTTATTTTCTATTGTATCTATGGTTTTGATAGACATTCCAATAAGCCAAAAAATAATTTATATCCCTTGTGTGACACTTAGACTTTCAATTTGATCACTTTGATAAACCATTGTGTTTAGAGGATCTAGCAGTGAGAAGTGATGATCACAAACTTATTAAAATTGTTAAATAACTCTGTGATAAGGAATATGGGGATCCTAATGTGGAATCATTTTTTAGTGAAAATAATTCCTTGTGATGTTTTCCAAAACGGAGGCTAATGTTTTACAGTCTATGCCGTGTTGGTTATTAGGAGTGATGGTTTTAGTGAATTCATGTTGTGGGATGGATTTTTTATCCATTGGTAAAGTGAAATATTCTATATGTAATGATGATCTCATGCATGGGATGATACAATCGATTTATTTTAAGTTTTCTTGTATATCCCTTCAGAAAATGGATACTTTGAGATTTCAGTTCCCTGTGGTGTTATAGGAGTACGTGAAAGATTTCCCTGAGGATGTCCCATGCATAACTCCATATCATTTTTTTATATAATGAATTTAAAAAGGGATAGTTTGATATCTTTTTCATTCTATTAGATAAAACAATAGATTTGTGAGATATGAAGGTTTAGTTTAGGGTCTATAAAGGAAAAATATTTGTTAGATCCAATGAATTTTCCTAATAACATGATTTTGTTCTCATAAAAGTTAGATAAGATATTTTGGTTGGATTTGGAATTGTTTCACTAGAACCTAGTAACTATCCGGGAGGATCATCCACCCCCAATAATTGATGACTTATTAACAAGTGGATAGGGGAAAATTAGTTCTTTGTGTTTTCTCTCAGGACATGTTATCGTGTGCCGTAGTATGGAGAGAAGGATATATTGATGGTGTATTTTCTAAATCCTCTATAGTTTTATTAATTTCATGGTGATAGCTTTTAATGTGTTGGATACCCCAGTATCATTTGAGATACTTATGAACAAGATCCTTTGACCCTTTATGAAACGCATCATGGAATTCTACCTAGTCGATATCCATGTGTACATGGAATTAGTGACAGAGTACGTGATTCACATTAAGATGGTTCTAGAAATTCTCTGAGACTATAGTATTTATGACAATATCTTGAATTATTATTTCTTGATTCATGGGTTCCACTAATTGCACCCTGTTTTTTCACACTTTTGATTAAAACTGGACCCATCAAAGGTTGAGGCAGTGCTAGCTAAAGAGCCACCCAATTGTGTGGATTTAGTAGTAGATGATCATAGTGAAATTTCCCATACATTATTTATTATTAATGTCACAATGAAGTTAACCTATTTATAGTGGATCCATGAGGGCGAGGATAGTGTAATGTATCTCTAGATAATGGTTGTTACCCCTCCATCTCTTCAGTGAGTCAGGGAGGCATAGCTTGGGGATATCAATTGTGACGACTTTCATGACATGATATCCATTGGAAATGTTCTTGGTGGATTTCCAGAATCTAGGTAGTGCATCATCCTTCTAATGAAAAATGATGAAAGTATTCACCCTCAAGAGGAGGTGTTGAGTAGGATTATTTCCTTTAATAGTACATCCTAGAGTGGCGAGGATATAACAAAATCCTATGGAATCGGGTTTTGTGGATAAGAGTGTTGTATCATGTTTCTATATTTAAATGTTGATGTCTCTTTAATTAGTAGGTGAATTCCATGGTTCCATGATTGAAGTAGAAATTGGATAGTTCCATTGTGGTTTTTGTGTTAGATCTTACATGACCAGTGAGATATCATGATTATATATTATTGATTATGGAATGAATCACCAATATATTCCACTTTCTAAACATACATATGTAGTGATTACTTGAGAGCTTTATATTCCATTACATGTAGTAGGTAGTTATGATTCATGGAATTCAATCCATGGTAATTTTATACAGTGAATCTCACATCACATCATGATTTCATTGAGAATGCAGGTGACCTTGGGTATTAAATGTGGTTGGTCATGAATATTCTACACCAGATAGTTGGCTAGGTAAAGAAAACGATTCATGTTATAGATAACATCCCATAGTTTTTTTGTTAGCTTTTGTACATGAATAGAAAGATAATATACAATTTTCAAGGTTTTTTTGTCATAATATCTACCACTCAACCATAGGTGTGTCACTATTTGAGACCAAGTATGGGAGACCCTGTAGGTTTCTACTCTACTGGTTAAATCTAGTAAGAGACAACACTTGTGGGCCTACATTTAGTTCTATTGATAAATATAAAATTTTTAAAATCCATCCATATGTAGATGATTACTATCCACTACTTTCAAGAGTTTTATGGGCCATAGACAGTGACCTTTGGGTTCTAGGGGGAGATTATTTATTTTGAGAGGTCTCTCCACATCAAGGATTGTAAGGATTTTTCCAAGATGGAAAGAAACCCATATTGTTCTTAGGCTCTTTTAAAGTTAATATGATGGTTTAGTAAGGTGCGTATTTCTTGACCTTGTGACCATTATTTTACTAGGATCTTTTTTATTTTTTTGTTTCATAGTTGGGGAGATATGTGCATGATTCATTGTACGATGTCAACATGGATGAGTTGGAAATTGGGTATAAAGTTACATTTTCAAAGTGTTCAAGTAGACTGGTATTGTTTTTTAGTTTAAAACAAATAAGTGACTTTCTAGTAAAGTGTTTCCATTGGGTGTGTATTAGTGTATATCATGGGGAACTTAAGGATAACTTGTGTGATTAGGAAGCCCAGTTGACAGCCTGGTATCATCATTTTTATTATAATTATTTCATTCTTGTGAAAAATCCTTGCGGTGTGGAGAATATAACATCCTTATAGTTTCCTTTTAAGACTTTGGAAAATAATAAGGAATTTTTTAACTACAAGTGCTAAGTTTAATTGAGATTCAAAGGCACTGAGACCCTAAGTGTTGATATAATAATAATATTGAATATATTATTTTATGCATAAATATGTTTTTAGAAATGTAGGTATATTTCCCAAAGGAACTCCAAGACCACAAATTTGAGGCTTTCATTGACGTTATAATGTTGGTTTTACCCTAGAAGAGACATAAATTTCATAACCATCAGGTATTTGGTTAAAAGGTGTTCATTGGTGAAATAGTAAATTGATAAATTTATTTATTTTTTATTTTTTTATGATATAAATCTCCCATATAAATGTATATTTATAGCTAAATCATATATTTATTCACATTACCAAAGGTATTCAATATGATATGATGGAGGACCATTGATGGGTGCTGGGATAATGGATCAATTATTAGAGTACCACATGGATAGCCAATTCCAAAAAATCAAGGATATATCCAACTATGATAATGTAGATTCATTCTTCAACATTGATTAATCCTACCTCAATGTAGTGCGTTTTTATTAATTTTATTTAAACTATTTTGATATACCATGTTGAATGAATGCCCATTCATCTAACAAAATTGGTTCATGGGTTCATGGTTTATTTATAATGATTATTAATCAACCTACTATTTATAAATTTATTTACTATCATTGGATCTATATTCATATTTATAATGGAAATTCATAATGTCCAACAAACAAAATGACTGATGACAGTTCCTCTTTGTGGTTTGTTCTCCCCCCCCCCCTCTTTCTTGGCATGATTTATCACCAATATTTCATTATCTTGTGGTTTTATGAATACCATGAATTCGATCATTGGGAGACCACTAATTGGCATAAAGGATTGATACCATGGGTGGGGGTTTGTGATCAATTATGTGATTGGTTATTTATGGATACGAGGAATGATTAGAGGTATATCAAGATCGGATTATTGTTCCCTAGTTGCAGTTTTGTATACGAAGTTCTATGTGGTGTGATAAGAACCATTTCCCAAGCTAATTGGATGGATATAATATGACCATTGATGATGATGAGGCTTGGTTTATTAGATTTTTTAATTCTAGTGGTTATTGGGTGGAATTAGCCAGTGGAGATGATACCGGTGGAATGTGAATTAACATTCTTGAATTTATGATAAATTTTTATCTACACACCGTGCGGTCTAGTAGGGCACATGTTGTATTGTCCCCTCAGTGTGGATATAGGTTTTATTCATAGATAAATGTATCACACACTTTGGGACATGTTTCACACTCCATGTGACCCTTATCTATTCATCTCAGCATGTTCATAGAGTATATTCCTAGCAATACATGAGGTATTACAGGCCATTTGTTCCAAGTCACACATTGTGTAACCCATTGTGGATAACTCAACATCTTAATAGAGTACACACACAAGATCTAATGTGGCCCCACATACCATGTGATGTGGGGAGATCTTATTTTACTTATAAAAGTAATGAGACATAGTAGTTGTACATAGGCACACCCTAATTTCATGGGAATGTGTCAAAGTACATGGACTATAATAGATATCATATTATGTTCCAGACCAACATCTACACACTGAGTACCCCTATGATACACACCTTGTATTTTAGGAAGGATGCATACTATGTGAATAAGAGACACAGTTACTGTGAGGGTGTGAGTATCAAATAGATTTGTCCCTTCATATAACCCATGGTTTGATCCTCAATCATTATTTCATCCTCCATCATTAGGGTTTCTAAAATTAGCGTGACCACTACACACAAAGAATCCATCCTCTATCTAGCAGGATAAAATATTAGGTTTCATGGTATCAGCAATCATATGATACCCTTATTAGCGGGATATTATAGTTGTTGTTTTTTGGTTTCAAAAGTGGTACTAGGTGTAATCCCTACTCTAGGTGTTATGAATTTGGAGATCAAGTGATTACTTATTCAGTAATGCTCAAAAATCATGACCAATTATATTAGAATTATCAGTTACATAATATCTCAGGGAGTAGAATTTCATGGATGAGTGTTACCTTGAATACTTGATTGGGGTCCTCAAAAAGGTATTATAGTTGAGATAACATTGATATTTTGATTATATCATGAGTATATTTTGTTTTTGTTGTTTTTTATTTCAATTTTTCAAATCTTTATTGACATACCTTGTGATGAGCTTACCAATACCTTTATTATTTATGTTTGGTGATTTGGGAGTGTCCACTTAGATATTGTTATAATCACCCCTACATGTGATCTTCCTAAACACATAGCATCTTATGCAGACTATATGTATTTTTATGGAGTCCTTAGAGTTGCAGGAGTATGTGGAGTATGGTTTCAGTTAGACAGACGATGGTTTTATTTTGTGATCTATTAGGTATTAGTACCCTCCCTTTGAGTAGGTTTGACTTATTTTCCTATTTTTGGTGGGATTTTTTTCCTTTATACATTTCATTAGTTTTATTATATTTTTATTTGGTATTTTCTCCATACATTATGGTATTATATTATTTTTCTTAACGTTATGAATTGTATTGGTATTTGATGATGTGTGCATACCTATAGGTATATTAGGATAATTTCTACTTTGTGTGTGTTATTTCTTCGTGGAATTGGTCACTTTACCATGTACAATTAGAGGAGGTCATGGGGAGTCACATTTAGATTATCACTAGCCATATCTACCTCATTAAGTTAGGTCGTGACATACCCATTTATTTTAGATGTTAACCTGAGAATTTCAATTACCATAGTAAGCCTATAGTTAGTTAAAATAAGTGGGGTACTATGGGACACCATATTATATTTCCAATGTTTTATAGTAGCTTCCAAACATTTTGAACATTATTTAGTAAACCATGAAGTTTACTCCATTTTTAATGTTTACAAAAGAAAAAAAATTACCCTACCAAATTGGAAACTCAAATACCTTTATTTTATCCCCCCTCATGGGGTATGTGACCCCATCCACAAATCCTCCAAAATGGATTTCCTACTATTATTTAATATCCCTCCTCCCATGGGTTTTTTCTATAGTTTCATCTTTATTATTGTTTGACTCTCCTTGATAAGACCACCCATATTATTCCCTATATTTTATATTAGATCTATCCTCTCTTATCACAACACACTATCATGGATGAACCCTATGGTGTTATATTGACCAAATATTTTGGATTAACTTTCTCATAGGGTGTGGGACCCCTCATTTAGGTCCTATTAGACCCATATTTGATGTTCAAGACCAATCATCAAGGAATCAATTTAGGTTTGGCCCATTCCCCATCATTTATTTTTTATAATTATTGATGGATTGCCACATAAATTCATATATTAATTATTAAATAATATATTTATTTATATTTACTGAATTTATAAATAAAAAAGTTGGTTTTATTTTAGTTTCATTAGAAAAAATTTAGTTTTCCCCATTTTAGAGAATGGTTCAAATATAATTTTTCTTCACTGAACACACTAACCATTTAAGAAATTACCCAAATTACTCTTTAAAAAAGTATTTTGAATTGGTTATGTTTTATTTTTTTCTAAAAGTTATTTATTAAATGGTTTTACTTATCATTTCACATGATACATGAAATTTCATTTATTATAATAAATTCTTGAATTATTTTTAATAAAGTGTGTCCTTTAAAAAAATTCATACCTTATTTGGGTTATCAGGTAGATTAATGAATTTTATTTAAATATTTATAATATCTCTTATAAATGTTGGGTTTGTTTCATAGATTAATTTGAATTTTATTTTAAATTGTGGATAATTTGAATAATTCTTTATTGGTTTTTTATTTTTTACTTAAAACTAGTTATTGTCAGAGAGCATAGAGATAGAATAGTTGGAATATTCAAATTGGGTTCTATCACTTTTTTATTACTATTATTCATTATTTTTATTCTTATTATATCCATTTGGGGTTATATATTTATTTTTGATGATTGTATGATGTGAATTAGAGAAATTTTCTTCATTGGAATCTGGGGTGAGTAAGAGTTATAGTTTTTCCATTCATGTTGTTATTTTTCTATTTAATTTATCTCGTAAACTATTATATTGGTCAGATTTATATTAGGATAATAATGTTATTCTAGATTAATAGTTTAATTTTATAATTTAAACAAGTTATATAGTCCACTAGGAGAGTTTCACCCTCATAGGGGTTACTATTAGTAGGTCCCCAACACTCCCCAATAAAGATTCCTAATGATGAATCTTGTTAGTTTATTTATAGGGTACTTGTGAATCTAGTAAATTATTATATTATTGTTCTAGTAAGTTACAATACTATATCACCAGGACATGTATCCCCTAATTGTTGTCTTATGAAAGGAATATTTAACTTATATTTGATGATTTCCATTTTCATGAACTTGGTGGTTCCCCCTTCATCATATTTCCTATTATTATCTTTATCTTGAGTTATGGTTATAAATTTAATGAATGCACTATTCCATATTTGCAATACGTTTTCTTTGAAATGATTTTCAAAGATGTGTCGAAACATGTTTTTGCTTAAAGGATTTAAACATAGGGTTTTAAAGCTTTTTTTAATGGGGTTTCAGATAAAATGGACTGTATAACATCCCATTCTTTTAATATATATATATATTATGCATAACCATAACATTTTACAATATCTACCTTTTATAAAACAATTAATGTTTTTGATGGCTTTGCAATACACACAACACTTGATTTAAACGAAACAATATTTAGTCATGATTTGCACAATAAATGAAATTATAACACATTTATTTAGTTTATATAAAAAATTCATATTTTATATATGCAATAAAATATTTTTTATTTTCATCCAATAGATTTGATATGCATAGGATATGAAAAAACCAAATATTGCACATAAAAATCTACATTTTAATAAAGGTAGTTTTACCACCTATTAAGATAAAACCTATTTTAAGTCCAATTTTTTCCCTTTATAAATATAATATGTAAAAATAAGATTCATATTTGAAATAATAATAAAAAAATTATCTTATAATTATTTTTGGTATTTTTCTGGGAAGATTCATTTTTTAATGAATAGTGAAAAATACTGAATTTTAATTCAAAACTTCTTTTTCATATAATTTATTTATAAGGAATAATTACATAATAAATTTATTTTAATGTATAAATAGAACAATTATTTATTAATTAATCCATCCTAGGTCATTTTAATCTTTTTTCTTTGGAAATTGGAAATAAAAACTTATCAAACGTTTGATCAATTTTACTTTAAAATCAATCATTCTTGTCCTATCTGCAAGATTAAATTTAAGTTAATTTCTACCACTTCAATGATTGTAATTTGAAAAATAGATTTCATATTTAGAATAATCATGATTTTTAATTTATTATAAGGTCAAATTAGTTTTTGTCTAAAAAATTTAGGAAAAGTAATAAAAATTAATTACAATGATTAAGAAGATAGTTAGCTTAACAAGGGACTAAACCTTAAATGTATCATCCAGTATGACATAAAAACATATAAAAATCCTTAAAATATCCATATTTTCCTATATACCTAAAAGGATTTAATTTGGACCTTTATTTGATCCACTTTTAAACAGAAATATATTGGTGGAATTCCCTTTCCAAAAATTTACATGAGTGCCACTCCTCTACACCTATAAAAGGCACTCACCCCTAACACTTCCTCCAATATATGAACACATTTTTGATAGAATAAGATCTACCAAAATATTTCCTAGACATCCCACCTATCAAAATATAGGATTCACCTTGGTATTAAATTCATCAAATAAAACACGTTTGGTACAAACCAAAAGGAGTTACATGAAGAAAAGGTAACATCCTTTCTCAAGATATTTAGTTTTATTTTCCTTCTCCATTCCATAAAATCATCTTGTTCAAGGATTACATAATAAAAACATTATACTATATATATTAAAACGTTTTATACTAATTTTTAAACCAATATTTACACACACACTTCTATCTAATGGATAATGAACTTACCATTTGTTGGTATGGTGATCTACTGCCTCCCAAAACAATGTTCTTTTTTTCTATTACCACCATTCCTGGTTGAAAATTATGATGGAAATGATATTTATACAGTAAATTTTTTATATTTATAATCTATTTATTATTTTTTTAATTTTTATATATAATATAATTTTATTCATTCCATTGTGAGTATATATGATACCATCAATGGTGGTTGTGTGAACTATTACATCCTCAAAGAGATGTGATTCATTCCCACATTACATTTAATGTATAATTGATGGTTTTAATCAAACATATGTAAAATAAATTACATATATATTAAATTAAAGACATAATTACCTACATGTAAACATAATATATATTTCTCATTTTTCCCTTTTCACACACAAAAAAGTGTTAATGTTGTTCGTGGATGTGTTGAATACCACCACTAATAGAAATTTGGATTATATCTATGGATATATATTCATAGTATTTTTAAAATGGGATATATTAAACCTATATCCATTGGATAAAAGATATATCATGGTAGTACCCCTCCTCCCTTCATGATTACTACCAATCTCCCTCCTCCTACCTCATGATCTCCTACTTCGTATTTCTCCCTCCCCTTCCCCTCTCATGATTCCTTATTACCCACCTTCCCATCCCCCCCCCCCCACTCTTACTATACCATTGGTACTCCTCCTCCCTATTACTTTCTTCCTATAACATGGAATCCATCCCACCTCTCTGTAGACATGACTCCAATATGGAATCCCAACCTCCCTATCAACAAAGCTGTAGTGTAAGCAGCACATCTCCCTGCCGATGTGGCCTCCCCACCACCTAGATGACATGGATCTACCCCCCCCCCCCCCCCCACCACCGTCCTCTTAAATAGATTTCCACTACTCAACAAAGCTCTGATGTGGACACAACACCTTCTACGGTACTCCTTTGATGTGTCCACCCCACCTCTCCATGGTCCTTCTCCTATGATGTGGCGACCCCACATCCCTGATTTCTCACCCAAACCTAGCCCTATTATAACGACTCAGATTCACATGTATTAACCCATTATACATTTATTAATACTGAGTTACTCTACGAAGGCATATAGGATGATTATAAATGTTTGGATACTATAAGCTATAATTAGAAAGATTTCAGGATGTATAATAATTTTACATGACATGAATTTAGGTTTCCAGACATGTAATAAATCAGGTTAAGGAAAATAAATAAAAATAAGAAGGAATTTTTTTCAATGGAAATAAACCCTAAGTATTACAAGACATGAAAAGAGATCACATGCCGTGTAATTCACCATTTCATTTCTATTTTAATCATTTTAGCTTCTTGAGTAATTTGTAACCCTATGGATGAAACAGCTATTCCCCTCATTCCAGGTTACCCAATAACCCCCTCTTCGGCATTTTGGGGATTACTATTTTAGGTATTGATCTCTATAATACCTATTTTTATCCGTAGTGATCCATATTCAATATATGGTATTTGCTACATCTGTTCTTGTGGTTTCCTTGATCTATATCCTCATGTTCATATTTTCCAGGTGTTGTCTCTTGATCACCATTTTCTTATGGAGTTTTTTTGGTTGTATATTGGCATTGTTGTGGAGCGTCATCCTTGAGTGGATGTAGTTCTTGTGGGAGATGAAATTGGGATATTTGGTGTTGTTTTCTTCTTGTGTGAAGAACATTGAAAACATTTTTGAGGTGGGGGATTCATTTCTTCTTTATTTATTTATGTAAAACCATCAATCTAGCATTACTTATTCCCTTAGATCGCAATGAAATTTATCTGTTAATTAATTTAACTGTATTGAAGAATTGGTATCAATCGTTTAGAGATCTTGTTGTCTCAGCCATGACAATTGTTTCCCTTTATATTTCTAGAAATTGTTTTTTCTTGTGTTGTGCATTTTGTTCTTGTTTTATCATGTTATTCTAATATAAATTGTTAAGGAACATAAAGGTATAATTAATTTATAATTATTTGGAAAAAATATTAATGAATCATGTTTAATGAATTCAGTTGTTACTGTAATTTAATGATAATAAAATTGATGAAAGTATGAATGTTTAATTTAATTGGTTACGGAACATGAATCATGTTGATTAATTTTGATAAAAAATTAAAGGATATAAAAATTAATTGTCTAATTAATTGGTGATATCTATGATAACTTTTTTTCTTAGGTTTCTTATAGTTGGGACTTATGATAACCATTCAGTTAATTCAAGATTTAAATATAACTAGTTGCCTGATAATGTATAATGACTTTATAGTGCCTCATATTCGTATTTTATTATAAATTCCATGTTCCCTATATTATTGAGTCATGAGATATCGTTGTGTGTGAAAAATGGATGCCTTGATTTAGGGCCAAGGGCCAGATTTCTATGTTTGTTTCCTAAATCTTGGGGTGTGATGTGATCTTGGGATGGATGATCCTAGAGGGATGTTGTGGTATGTGGGGTGGGGAGGCCCAAATGTGTTGTGAGCCTAGGATGGCTAGTCTTGGAGGCATATTATGGTATGAGGGGTGGAGAGGCCCAATTTTTGATGCAATAGTTGATGCCTAGAGTACTAAGATACATCAGGATATGCATGTGGTGTTGGGGAGGACACCAGTGATGAAGGAATGGGGTGAACCTAGGCTTACATATTGTTATAATAGAAGGATTCTTGTTTGCATCAACTTTTTTGTTGGTGTCCATGTTTTTGTTTATCTTCTTTATTTTCCCCAGTGTTTGATGTATATGGTTTTTGTAACTCTCCTTCCAAGGGAGACAAAAAGAAGCATGGGGTATGACACATTATTTCTATATTATCTTCTCCTAGTTGGATGAGTTCATGCTCCTACTATAGTTGGGGAAGACTCAAAGGGTATCACCGTGTTGAGCCCCTTGTGTTTGGTAGATTATAATGTTTTCCTAGAATACCTTCTAATATGGAAATTAATGGTGTTAATAAATGAATAAAAAATTACCCCATGGGGTTGGAGCTTGTGGATATGAAATGTTGTGGTTTTAATGCTGAGAAGTTGTGTACTCAATTTACTTATCCCTAGAGGTCGTCGATCTTTTTTGTAATGCTAATGTAAAGTAATGTGGAAATGTTAATGGTTAATTAATGGTTAATTTATTAATTGATATAAATTTCCACTAATTAATGTAATAAATTAATTTAATGTATCTCTATAAACGGTTGTGTACATATAGGATTTATGGTCCTAAAAGAGGCAGTCGGGAGTCCAATGGACATTAGCTACATTTGAGTTTGAGACTAGATTATGCCCATAGTGTGGTTTTTATCTATATTATATCATGTACTTTTTTTTCTATATGCTACTCCACCATACCAATTAGGGAAACTATCAAAATGGGGATTCTCAGCACATGGGGTGTTTTACCCAAAATCCTAGCATGATAATGGATGACTGACTACCCCCTTTGGTCCCCCTCTCTCTTATTGGTAGTTACATGTTATAATATTCATAGTGGTGAGTTTTACCCATATATATGTGTATAAGGATATAATGGATTGTGTTTACATAAAACAAATTTGTCCTAGATATAGTTTCCTAAGGACTAATAATTTTATAACGTGTATAGGCTATGATTGATTACAGATTTTTACTCAATGTATTGGTTTTGATGACTTGATGTATAATACCTAATGTATAATACATGTTATTTGGGATGTGGTGGATCCCAAAAACTACATAGTTACTTTTGGTTATGTGTATGTGTTGGTGTGTTTCATGATGTTCATTTTTTGTTTCATCGCTGAGGTGTCTGCGAGCTAGCCTTTTTGAGAGAGATACTCAAGAGATACGGTGTTGGGGTAGAGTGGAAAACCAATGGGGAAGAGGTATTGGGGTACCCTTGATATTATTTATTATATTGTATTCCCTTTTTTGTGATACTTTGTGAGAATATCCATGGTGAGGGTGGAAAAATAGTATACCTATTTAGGGGATGATTTGGTTTCACTTATCATTCATTATTCTTTAGGATGAATTCTTAACTATTTTCAAGAGAGGCTTCATGGAGGATCCTATGGATTATAATTTTGTACCCACCCTAGATATATATAAATTGTTTTTCCGGTTTTTTGGAGTAGGTTGGAGATCATTCTGGTTACTAATAGGTTTAGGTTAAGTAGGAGTTTTTTGGGCTTCTTGGTCTCTTCCATAATACTTTATTTTGGTATATGTAGTTTCCCTTATAGTTGTATTAGTTCATGAATGTTAGAACATATGATTACTTGGGTTTTATTTTTATATTATAACCTATGAAGTATTAGGCTAGTGTATATCTTATCTCTCTCTTTAGCATGTGTTCTCTTAGAGGGTAATGGATCTCATCTATGTGTTTAATATACACTCACTGTGAGTTTTCAACCTGGAGCCTACTAGAGGTAGGACTTGGGTGTCACTATCCCTTTAATCCCATTGTCGGCCTTGGAGAGTACACCGTGTGGGGAGGGGTCATGATAAAAGTGTTATCAGTGCTCTGGTCGAGGGATAAGATGATGTTTGGAGTTAGTCACATGTGTGGTTTCATGGGCTTGTGGAGAAATGGTGATAGCTAAGTTTAGCAAGAACTGTAAACATGAGAGGCCGGCTTATACATAAGTATTTAGGGCCCCCTTTGATCTAATGCATGGACCTTTAAGCTTGCAACAACAACTAAATGTGGTGATACTAGTTTCTTGGTATAGACCTATGAAGGAATCATGCATCATTCTTCATTATGTCAATGTTTGAATGGGTAGAAATTAATATAGGTTAACTGAAAATGAATAAAAGAAACCAATTAATTAATGTTAAATTATTCCAAATTCTAGGTTTATGAGTTCTAATTTTTTTTCATTACAGGAATGGCTCTAGGTAGGAATCCTCATCAGGTTCATAAAGAAGATGTTAAGAATGTTGTGGTAGCGGATCTTGGCATACTAGATGTTGACAATGATGACACTTGTAGGTGGACACACCTATAGTTTCCGTTCCAAAGTCTGTAAAAGATTGAGGGATCTATTTCAGATATAGTCATAAAAGGCTACTTGGAAGAGGTTTAGATAGACTTTAGTTTAATCCATGCTCGAATGGAGAACTCGGTATCATTGGATATTACTATAGGGTGTGGGAAAGCTAGACATTGGTGGTTTTTTCCTCAAAGATCATGAGAAGTTTCTGGTCTCATGGAAGGAGTTCTAGGACCCATTCCGAGCCGATTGTCTTTCTTTGACTATAATGGAATCCAGTATACTAGAGTTTCTTACCCTTGGATAGGGGATATCTAGTTTTTGAGTGTTCAGGATGTGTTTTAACAACCTTCTATGATTTTATTTGGACTATATTCTTAATGAGGATGTTTTGGAAGGAATTTCGAGGAGGATTTGCATTGAGATATCTAGCGCCAGGTCACCCCATTAATGTTTGTAACACCCTAGTCTTTTATGAGAAATATTTTGTTTTTATGTTATATAAATCATCAAAGTAATCTTTCACTACACACAACACTAGCTTGGCTTGCTTTACACTCAACCGCGGCCTTCCTCGATATCTTGCGTCGTAGGTAATACCGAGTTTCACTAAACAACGATATGCTATTAAAATATTATTAAAACTAGCCGTTATGAATAGTAATAACCACTTTTTGAAATTTTGTAAATTTCATATTTAAAAATGGACTTCATTTTTGGATTCGGAATATCGAAATTATCCTAGGGTTAAATTTTGGTATTTTTCTGAAAACTTTCAATTTTTAATGAATAGTGAAAACACTAGGTTACTATTTAAAAACTGACTTTTTATTTAAATAATTATTTATTTTATTTAAATTTATTTTAGGTCAAAATTGATACATAATACCTATATAAGTTCAATTCAATTCATTAAAGTCATTTTATAATAATTTTAGATATATAAAAATTTTATTAAACTTTTCACCGTCTTTTACCCACCTCCTAGGAGAATTTGAAAATTTACATAAAACATAATTTAACCGCTTATGAGACTGGAATTTCAAAAATCCGACAGACATGGTTAATATCAAGGACTAAAATGTGGTTCAATGAGATGAAAATAATTTTTGGTGAATAATAACTTTTTACTTTTTTTACCATAGTTAAAAGTATATAGGGAAATTAACGGTAAAAATGTTATTATTATTACCCTAACACATGTCTTAATTCTATTGGATAAGTCGACCACAAACAACCTTAGGAATAAAATATGACCATTTATTCCCACATTGATTAGATTAGGACATTTATTATTAATTTATTTAAATAAGGGTTAAAATAGTTAAAATCAAAGTTTAATAACTAAAGCATTTTTAATATAGGTTTATACGTAAGATAAATTCGACTCTAAATATTCATTATAAATCTAAAAAGATTTCCTAAATAATGATATTTTATTTGTAATTTTTATAAATTAAATAATTTAATTTATTTATGACACAATGATGACGGAGTAATTATCTTATTAATGAAATATTGACATAATTGATGTTATAAATTCCCAAATAAATGTAATTTGAGACTTTTTGTGAATTCCAATAATTATATAGGTTAGTATTATATTTTATTACTGATTTATAAAAAAATTTCGAACTAATATTTCTTTTATGATTTTCACAAAATTCAATTACCAAATAGTGTGAAAATTGACATAAAATAGTTATTAAAACCAATATTATATTATTAATTGTTATTTTATTCCTAAAAAACAATGTTCGGCCAAATGACTTAGATAGGGTTAAATATATTAATAATAAACACCTTGGGGTTTTTTGGCTTTTTATAGTAAGTTTATTAACCTTATAGTGTAAGAAAACAAGAAGACACGGTAAAAGTATAATTATTTAACTTAAAGTTAAATCTAAATGATAAGGTTACAATAGATACCTAAACTTGTCTAAATTCTATTGGATGAGAGGATTTAGACCCATCCCCATCTTAGATTTGAAATAAATCAATTTGGAACTATTAAAAACTGAATATGACTTTATAATAAAATAATATTTTTAGTTTTTCCAAAGGTGCCCCTCTTCTCCCTTATAAAAGGGCACCTCCTCCCTCTCTTCCTCACACAACTTTGAGACTTCAAGCTCAGACAACCCCTGAAAAATTATCTTCTCCACTTCCCTAGAAACATCCTAGAGGTCCTGGTCTTCTTCAAAGACCAATTTTTGTGCCCTAAGAGGAGGTCTCAAAGAGGCGCTTAAAAGAAGAGGTAATGTCTGTTACCAATTCTTTCAACTTTATTTCTTCTTCCACTTCTTCTTCTTTAGTTGTTTCATTATGAAGTAATAACATCCATATCACTCATATACTGATATTTAATTATAAGTATAAAAAACCCCTATTTTACCATATATCCATCCTACGGAAAATGAAATCACCGTGCGTGCTTACGTACAGTATACCGTCTCCACGTCGTGGTGTAATCTATTTTCCACCACCACCTTACTTGGATGGGTATAATAGTGAAAATAAATAACTATATATGATTATTGTAAAGTGGTATTGATTCTGAAATAGTATACATACACTCCAATACAATTCCACGATCATGGGAATGATATCATCTCTCGTGCGTACCTACGGAATACCGTCTCCACGATGTGATGTGACTCGTTCTACATGATCTTCATTGCATACTGATTATATAAATGAATTGAATGAATAAATATGATATATAGTACACTAATACCATTCTGAAAATTAGGAATCTATAACCTAAAGATAAGAAAAAGAATTTATTCGACAAAACACGCATAAGAACAAAAAGTAATAAACACCCGAATAACAAGTAGAAATGAAACATTACTAATAAGAAGCTGAGAATATGACCGTATATGATATCAGAACAATGATTATGATTTTTTAATAATTCAATGACATTATTTAAATCATTATAAAGGAGGTTCAGACACTTACGAAGCAAATCGGACCTAAGGTAAGGGAAAATGTCACAATCTCATTTTTATCCGAGATTGTTTATACTTTGGTATTTACTGGGGTGTATTTTATCATACACATCCATGTTTCCTCAATATGTAATATTATTTCCATCCACCTACAATTTTTTAAATCCAATTTTACCATTCAGTGAGTTTTTAGTAAAATATATGAAAAGAATCTTTTATCGTTCTTCGTACGAGGTACTTTTTGACTTTTCCGACAAAAGTACGAGAAGAATGTTTTTTTAACTTATACGGCATGAATGGATTTTTAAAACATTATTTCCAACAAGCTTCCGTTACAAGTTTTCATGTTTATTTTTAATCAACTTCTTTTAGTTTAAAATTGTATGACATGTTAAGAAAGGAAAATGTTTTTAAAGTATAAAGGATATTTTCCTCAAGAATGGAGTTCAAGTGTTTTATAAAAATTATTTTCCATCTAATATAATATAGGGTTCTGTTTCTATCCCTATTATTACATTTATTTGATTATGTTGTGATGGAATTATTTTTTATGAATTCCTTTATCTTATATGAATTGTTTTATGATGTCATGATGTTTAAGAATCCCATTTTTATTACATGGGTTATGCAATTATGTATGATTTATGATTTTGTGGCACACATAAGAAGGGTATCATTATGAGATGGGTGGGACCTATATCTCCCTAAAATGAATTGGGTAAATATTTATATCACATGAGATAGACATGGCTGGAATGGCAGGTTAATCCGATTTAGGGAAACTGGACTGAAACGAGGAGTGAACTCGGTTAAGAAATGGACTTTGTCTGCTAAGATGTCTTGGATATAAGTCTTGACTACTAAGAAATGATTCTCTATAATTATGTGTGTATTCCATAAAGTATCATGTTTTAAGTTATGATTATTGGGATTACATTTCACTTCTATGATTTATCCCATGATATGAAATTATGATTTCTTTTTCAGGTTAAGATTTCCAAAATGTTATGTTCTTATGAATATGATGTGATTGATTTTTCTTTTGTTTACCCTTACTTAGCATTTGAGCTCACCCTTTTGTATGTTTTCATTCCCCAGGTCAGGAAGATGGTTATTAAGTAGGATATGCCAAAAGAGACTCTAGATATGATGAAATAAATGGGAGACAATGTAGATGCTTTATGAACCATTTGTTTATGTTTCCCAGTTTCTAAACACATTATACCTATACGGTCCTTTCATGGTTTTGTTATATGTTGTAATAAGTGTGCTTTAATTTTGAATTATTAACAATGTATGTAAAGTATGGTTCGTTATAGTTGGTATCAGAGGAAAGGTATAGTCAACCTTTGGAAACTAGGATTTGAAAGCCTTAGTAAGAAACCTAAGGATATGTCTAAGAATAGAACACAATCTTAGTGTTTTAGAAATGGCCATGAATAACCTATGATAAGACCTTAAGTGTAAAATTTTTATCTTGATTATGTGGTTTTCCTATTGTAATTAGTGTTTCTCACACTATTCTTCTTGGTTTTAGTCAATGGCTGGAACCCGAAGGAACCGTGTTAATGTGGAATGCGACGGGCAATGCAATGATTGTCCCCCTAAGAAACCAAATGTTATGGGAGCGGGAATGAAAAATCTTGTAGCCATGCTCACACAACTTTCTCAAGCTATGAATCATGGAGGACTTTCAAATGAGAAAAAGAAGGAGCAACATTCTATTGAATCCTTCATTGGGCAGTGTCCACCTTCATTCAGTGGGTCTTCTGATCCATTAGTGGCTGAACAATGGATCAGTACCACTGAAAAGATATTTTCAGTTCTTCAATGTTCTGAACATGATAATGTCATCTTAGCGGTGTATCGTTTGGAAGGTGATGTTGATCATTGGTGGAATCTTATTAAGAATACGTGGCAAAGGGATGAAATTGAGTCCATGGAATGGGACAAGCTCAAGAACTTATTTTTCAATAAGTACTTCCCTCAGATTCTTCGAACAAAGATGGAGAAGGAGTTTCTTGAACTGAAGTAAAAGGATGATGAATCTGTTGGTACCTATGAAGAAAATTTTACAAGACTTGCAAGGTATGCTTCCGGAATTATTATCCAACCTGAGAGTAAGATCGATCGATTCTTTAGTGTCTTAAAACCAATTCTTTGAAGGGTGTTATCCATAAGGGACTTCAATAGCTACGAGGAAATCGTTTGATGTGCTCTCAAAGTTGAGATGGAGATTGGAGTAACCCATCAGTCATATGGGTTTGATAAGAAGATGAAAATGGAATTCAAAGGAAAATCTAAAGAGCACACTAAAAAGAAGATGATTTTTCCCTTATTCTCAAAGTGTGGAAAGAAACATGGAGGAAATTGTCTTAAGGGGACAAGAAAATGTTTTAAGTGTGGAAAAGAATGTCATCGGGCGATTGAATGTCGAAATAATGGGAAGAAAATTTCTAATGATGCAAACAAAGGAAGGGATACACAGAATGAACCTACTACACTTCAATGTTTCAAGTTCAAGGAGATGGGGAATTATGCCAATCAATGCCCAAATCCAAGGGTTGATGATGATGATTGACGTCAACAAACTCTTAAGGCTAAACACAAAGGAAATTCACATTCAATGACTATCGGTGATGTGGAGTATGATAACGAAGTGGGGAAAGGTACACTTACCATCCACTCTAAAGTATCAAATGTTTTATTTGATACTGGATCCACCCACTCTTTTATTTTTGAAGAATTTTCAAAGGGTATCACCGTATTACCTCAACAATTAGATGTTGAGTTAGCTGTGACAACTCCTAATGGCACAACAGTCGCATCAAAAGTTTATAATTCTTATCCGATTGAAGTTTGTGGGAAAGTGCTTCCTGCAAATCTTGTGATCCTTCCTATAGTGGAATTTTATGTGATTATTTTCATGGATTGGCTTTCTTTATATGGATCTCATATCAATTGCCAAAGAAGAGAAGTCACATTTCATATTCCAGATCAATCTATGATCGTCTATCGATGCAAGGATGAACATAACCTTCCAGTAGAAATTTCTTCCATATTATGGGTCTTGATTCCACTAAATGAAGGTTATTTATCTCAAATGGTTGGTGAGAAACTCACGATTAAGAATATGCCCATTGTAGGGGAGTTTGGCGATGTATTTCCGGAGGAATTGTCGGGTCTTCCACCAAATCATGAAGTTGAGTTTTCAATAGAACTCGTACCAGGTGCTTTGACTATTTCAAAGACACCTTATAGAATGGCCCCAATTGAGTTACAAGAATTGAAGAATCAACTCCAAGAGAATCTTGATAAAGTATTTGTACGCCCTAGTGCGTCACCTTGGGGAGCACATGTTCTTTTTGTTAAGAAGAAATATGAATCAATGAGACTCTGCATTGATTATCGAGAACTTAACAAGATCACTATCAAGAACAAATATTCTCTCCCATGCATTGATGACTTATTTGACCAACTACGTGGAGCTCAATACTTTTCCAAGGTTTATCTTCGTTAAGGGTATCATCAATTAAGGGTCAAAAGGGAGGATATACCAAATACGACTTTCCGTACAAGGTATGGACACTATGAATTTATAGTGATGGCATTTGGTCTTACTAATTCCCCTGCTATCTTCATGGATCTGATGAATAGAGTCTTTAGAGACTATCTTGATCAGTTTGTGGTAGTCATTATAGACGATATTCTTGTCTATTCAAAGATCAAGTAAGAACATGAAGATCACTTGAGAATTATATTGAAGACCCTGAGAAAGGAGAATCTTTATGCCAAATTTACCAAGTGTGAATTTTGTCTTCAAAAAGTTGCATTTTTTGGTCACATAATCTCAA
The DNA here is from genome assembly GCA_963277665.1 of Viscum album. NCBI lineage: Eukaryota > Viridiplantae > Streptophyta > Magnoliopsida > Santalales > Viscaceae > Viscum > Viscum album. The sequence goes on along the minus strand of OY728151.1, from coordinate 625,650,133 downwards.
GAGAGGGGATATATGTGGATCCAGCAAAAATAGAGGTTATCGAAAGATGGTCGAGACCAACAACAGTAACTGAGATCTGATGTTTTCTTGGTTTGGCTGGATATTATTGATGTTTTGTGAAAGATTTTTCACGATTATCTAATCCACTCACCAAGTTGACTCGGAAAGGAGTTAAGTTTGTTTGGACAGAGGAATGTGAAGGTAATTTCAAGGAGTTGAAAAGAAGGTTATCAAGTACACCTGTGCTCACACTTCCTTGTAGTAGAGAAAGGTTTGTGATCTACAGTGACGAATCCTTGAAGGGATTGGGGTGTGTTCTTATGCAAAATTATATGGTGATAGCTTATGCCTCACGACCGTTGAAAATCCATGAGCAAAATTACCCAACTCATGATTTGGAGTTAGCTGCGGTAATCTTTGCATTAAAGATTTGGAGGCGTTATCTTTATGGAGAAAAGTGTGATATGTATACTGATCATAAAAGTTTAAAGTATATTTTCACACAAAAGGAGCTGAATATGCACCAAAGAAGATGGTTGGAGCTGATTAAGGATTATGACTGCTCAATTCATCACCACCCTGTGAAAGCAAACAAGGTGGCAGATGCATTAAGTCGACAAGACCATGCTAGATTATCCATGATGAGGATCACAAAAGATCCAATATTTATGGATTTACAAAGGATGGATATTGGAATTATAATAGAAGGGGAAAAATTGTGTCTTTATCAATTGAATGTTCAACCACCTATACATTTGAAGATTAAAGAGGCGCAGGAAGAAGATGTAAAGTTACAAAAGAAGTTGAGAAATACTCTTGAATTCAACCTTGATTGTGATGGGATAATAAAGTTCAGGATTCGGGTTTATGTTCCTCCCATCCCAGAATTAAAGGAGCTGCTGGATGAGGCTCATAGTTCATCATTCTCTATTCATCCTGGAAGCACGAAGATGTATAGGGACCTGAAAGAGTACTTCTGGTGGGATGGAATGAAAAGAGATGTTGCTGAATATGTCCCTCGATGCTTGGTTAGTCAGCAAGTTAAAGTAGAGAGACAGAAGTCCAAGGGGATGTTACAACCATTACCCATACCAGAATGGAAATGGGAAAACATCACTATGGACATTGTCACTGGGATTCCTAAAACATCCAAAGGCATTAATGTTATCTGGGTCATAGTTGATCGTCTTACAAAGTCGGCACACTTCATTGCTATTAGAGAGGATTTCTCTCTGGATCAGCTTTCCAGGATATATGAAAAGGAAGAGGTAAGATTGCATGGAGTACCACATTCTATTATATCTGATCGGGATCCAAGGTTTTCTTCAAAGTTCTAGAGAAGTCTTCAGCATACTCTGGATACAGAGTTGAGTTTCAGCACTGCTTATCATCCTCAGACAGACAGTTATTCTAAGAGGAAAATTCAAACTCTAGAAGATATGTTGAGAGCTTGCTCTATGGATTTCAAAGGTGGTTGGGATCAACACCTACCTTTGGTGGAATTTTCTTATAATAATAGCTTTCACTCCAGTATTCAGATGGCTCCTTATTAAGCTCTCTATGGAAATAAATGCAGGACTCCAACTTGTTGGGATGAAGTTGGGGAAAGAATGTTATTAGGACCTGATCTTGTTGATGAGATGGCAGAAAAGGTCATATCTATTCAAAAACCCATTAGAGCAGCTTAGATTCGACAAAAAATTATGCCGACAACCGAAGAAAATACCTAGAGTTTGAAGTGGATGATAAAGTGTTCTTACGAATATCTCCTTGGAAGATAGTAATGAGATTTGGAAAGAAGGGAAAGTTGTTCCCTAGTTATATCGGTCCTTTTGAAATACTGGATCATGTTGGGAAGGTAGCTTACTGATTGGAACTTCCACCGAATCTCTCCCAAGTTCACGATGTGATCCATGTATCTCTCCTGAGAAAGTACATACCCGATCCTTCATATGTACTCAGCTTAGAAGTTGTACCGCTGGAACAAGATCTTTCTTATGAATAACAGCCGATAGAGATTCTGGATCGTAGCGAAAAAGTCATACGGAACAAGACAAATCGCTTGGTGAAAGTTTTATGGAGGAACCACCAATTAGAAGAAGCTACATGGGAGCTTGAGGATATGATGAGGGAAAGTTATCCTCATCTGTTTGTTACAAAGTGACGAATTTCGAGGGAAAAATGCATTTTAAGGGGGGTAGAATGTAACACCCGAGACTTTTATGAGAAATATTTTGTTTTTATGTTATATGAATCATCAAAGGAATATTTCACTACACACAACATTGTCTTGTCTTGCTTTACATGCAACTGCGGCCTTCCTAGATAGCTTGCGTCGTACGCAATACCGAGTTTCACTAAACAACGATATGCTATTAAAATATTATTAAAACTAGCCGTTATGAATAGTAATAACCACTTTTTGAAATTTTTTAAATTTCACCATTCAAAATGGACTTCATTTTTGGATTCGGAATATTGAAATTATCCTAGGGTAAAATTTTGGTATTTTTCTGAAAACTTTGAATTTTTGATGAATAGTGAAAACACTAGGTTACTATTTAAAAACTGACTTTTTATTTAAATAATTATTTATATTATTTAAATTTATTTTAGGTCAAAATTGATACATAATACCTATATAAGTTCAATGCAATTCATTAGAGTCATTTTATAATAATTTTAGATATATGAAAATTTTATTGAACTTTTCACCGTCTTTTACCCACCTCCTAGGAGAATTTGCAAATTTACATAAAACTTAATTCTACCGCTTCTTTGAGTGGAATTTTGAAAATACGAGAGACGCAGTTAATATCAAGGACTAAAATGTGGTTTAATGAGATGAAAATAATTTTTGGTGAATAGTAACTTTTTACTTTTTTTACCACAGTTTAAAGTATATAGGGAAATTAAGGGTAAAAATGTTATTATTATTACCCTAACACATGTCCTAATTCTATTGGATAAGTCGACCAAAAACAAACTTAGGAATAAAATATGACCATTTAGGCCCACATGGATTAGATTAAGACATTTATTATTAATTTATTTAAAGAAGGGTTAAAATAGTTAAAATCAAAGTTTAATAACTAATGAATTTTTAATATAGGGTTATACATCTGATAAATTAGACTATAAATATTAATTAGAAAGATAAAAAGATTTCCTACATAATGATATTTTATTTGTAATTTTTAGACATTAAATAATTTAATTTTTTTATGACACAATGATGATGGAGTAATTATCTTGTTAATGAAATATTGACATAATTGATGTTATAAATACCCAAATAAATGTAATTTGAGACTTTTTTTGAATTCCAATAATTTTATAGGTTAATATTACATATTATTACTGATTTAGTTAATTTATTGCGAACTAATAGTTCTGTTATGAGTTTCACAAAAATCAATTACCAAATAGTATCAAAATTGACATAAAATAGTTTTTAAAACAAATATTATATTATTAAATGTTATTTTATTCCTAAAAATCTAAGGTTCTTCCAAATGACTTAGATAAGGTTATATATATTAATAATAAACAACTTGGGGTTTTTCGGCTTCTTATAGTAAGTTTATTAACCTTATATTGTAAGAAAACAAGAAGACACGGTAAAATTAAAATTATTTAACTTAAAGTTAAATCTAAATGATAAGGTTAAAATAGATACCTAAACTTGTATAAATTATATTTTATGAGAGTATTTCCACCCATCACCACCTTATATTAGAAATAAATCAATTTGGAGCTATTAAAAACCGAATATGACTTTATAATAAAATAATAGTTTTAGTTTTTCCAAAGGTGCCCCTCTCCTCCCTTATAAAAGGGAACATCTTCCCTCTCTTCCTCACACCACTTTGAGCCTTCAATCTCGGCCAAAACCTGCCAAATTCTCTTCACCACTTCACTAGAAACATCCTAGAGGTTATGGTCTTCTTTAAAGACCAATTTTAGTGCCCTAAGAAGAGGTCTCAAAGAGGTGCTTCAAAGAAGAGGTAATTTCCGTTACCGATTCTTTCAACATTATTTATTCTTCCACTTATTCTTATTCAGATGTTTAATTATGAAGTAATAACATCAGTATAACTCATATAATGATATGTTATTATAAGTATGAAACAACCATATTTCACCATTTATCCATCCTACGGAAAATGAAATCACCGCATGTGCGTACGTACAGAATACCGTCTCCACACCGTGGTGTAATCTATTTTACACCACCACCTTACTTGGATGGGTATAATGGTGAAAATAAATAACTATATATGATTATTGTAAATTGGTATTGATTATGAAATATTATACATACACTCCAATGCAATTCCACAATCATGGGAACGATATCATCGCTCGTGCGTACGTACCGAATACCATCTCCATGATGTGATGTGACTCGTTCTACATGATCTTCATTGCATAATGATTATATAAATGAATTGAATGAATAAATATGATATATAGTACACTAATACCATTCTGGAAATGAGGTATATATAACCTAAAGATAATAATAAGAATTTATTCAACAAAACACGCATAAGAACAAAAAGTAATAAACACCCGAATAACAAGTAGCAATGAAATATTACAAATAAGAAGCTAAGAATATGACCATATATGATATCATAACAATGATTATGATTCTAGAATAAGTCAATTACATTATTTAAATCATTATACAGGAGGTTTGGACACTTACAAAGCAAATCAGACCTAAGGTAAGGGAAAATATCACAATCTCATTTTTATCCGAGATTGTTTATACTTTGGTATTTACTGGGGTGTATTTTATCATCCACATCCATGTTTCCTCAATATGTAATATTATTTCCATCCACCTAGAATTGTTTAAATCCAATTTTACCCTTCGGTGAGTTTTTAGTAAAATATATGAAAGGAATCTTCTGTCGTTCTTCGTACGAGGTACTTTTTTACTTTTCCAACAAAAGTACGAGAAGAATGTTTTTTTAAATTATACGGAATGATGGATTTTTAAAACATTATTTCCAAGAAGCTTCCTTTAAAAGTTTTCAAGTTTATTTTTAATCAAATTATTTTAGTTTAAAATTGTATAACATGTTAATAAAGGAAAAAAAAATTGAAATAGAAAGGATATTTTCCTCAAGAATGGAGTTCAACTAATTTATCAAAATTATTTTCCCTCTAAGATAATATAGGGTTCTGTTTCTATCCCTATTATTACATTGATTTTATTATGTTGTGATGGAATTATTTTTATGAATTCCTTTATCTTATATGAATTGTTTTATGATGTCATGATGTTTAAGAATCCCATTTTTATTATATGGGTTATGCAATGATGTATGATTTATTATTTTGTGGCACACATAAGAATGGTATCATTATGAGATGTGTGGGACCTATATCTCCCTCCAATGAATTGGGTAAAGATTTATATCTCATGAGATAGACATGGCTAGAATGGTAGGTTTATCTGGTTCAGTGAAACAGGACTGAAACGAGGAGTGAACTTGGTTCAGAAATGGACTTTTTCCGCTAAGATAGTCTTGTCTATGAGTCTTGACTACTAAGAAATGATTCTCTATGATTATGTGTGTATGCCACAAAGTTTCATGTTTTAAGTTATGATTATTGGGATTACATCTCACTTCTATTATTTATCCCATGATATGAAATTATGATTTCTTTTATAGGATAAGATTTCCAAAATGTTATGTTCTTATGAATATGATGTGATTGATTTTTCTTTTGTTTACCCTTACTGAGCATTTGAGCTCACCCTTTTTTATGTTTTCTTTCCCCCATTTCAGGAAGAAGTTTATTAAGTAGGATATTCCAAAAGGGACTCTAGATAAGATGAAATAAATGGGAGATAATGTAGATGCTTTATGAACCAGTTGTTTATGTTTCCCAGTTTCTAAAGACATTATACCTATAAGGTCCTTTCATGGTCTTGTTATATGTTGTAATATGTGTACTTAAATTTTGAAGTATTAACAATGTACGTAAAGTATGGGTCGTTATAACATTAATATGTATATTAAGGTACTGGAGAGATAAGAGGTCATTAAAAAGATGTTATTAAGAATCAGATAGTCAAGAGAGGGGAGTTGTTTGGATTCATCCCAAAGAAGATCTATGGTCCGGGGTTCCCATTTGTTAGGACAGAAGAGCTTCTGATCTGCTGGGGGTAAGTCACAATCCTTAATATCTTGTATCTAAAGGGGAATCAACTCTTATGCCTAGTCCAATTTATTAGACTTATACTCATATTGTGGAGTATAAGTTTATCGGTGGATAGAGTACCTGACCTTTCTGAGTATTCCATGTGCACCAGTTGTTTTGATTCAGGATCCTCTTAGCAATAGGTCAAGCTAAAGTATAGGTAGTAGGTTACTCCATCTTGGGATAATTAGAGAGTAGTGGGGGTAGGTAGAGGATATCCACGGGATGCTCCTCATCCTCAAAGAGAAGATAACTTTCTTGGAGGTGTTCATCATTTTGGTCAATGAGGTCATAAATTAGGTTGTGGTCATCTTCATACTGTATCATTTCCAGCACCGGGTGAGCTGGTTATTATTTGAGGTACCCTTTTCTTGTATTCTACAAGGGACTATGCCTTGTTTGATCCAAGTGAAATTATCCCCTTCATATCACCAACCAATTTCAAATATTTGGGAAATGATGTAGGGAGGATAATAGTGTCCTTGGCATTTACTATGCCAATTAGAGGTCAATATTACTTTTTTGATGTATATAGATACTGTGAGCTACTTCTGGTGTAGCACCTCTCTTTGGTATATTTCTTATGGTTACCAATACGTCTATATAAAATCAACCTCATCATGGATTGGTTATATTTATTATAAGAATTTGTGGATTGCTTAATGTAGCAGGTTTTGTTCTTTGATGCTGATGGAGAGCCAGCTATGTTTATTGGTGATCAAGTCCTTTTGATGGGTCAGAGGCTTGCTTCATACTTGTAACCCTTGATGGATATTCTGATGTTGATTTCATCATAGGTTCAGAAAATCAGTATTTCCCAAGGACATATAAGAGTACCCTGATGTCTTCCCTAGAGAAGTTATAGCATTACCCCCTCGATGAGAGATCAAGTTCAATATTGAACTACAGCTAGGCATTTCTCATATCTCGTTATCTCAATATAGGGAGGAACCTTTTTTGGTGATAGATACAAATATAACTCAATGGTCTCTTGTGGGGTGGTATTGTTTGGCCAAGTGTGTCACCCTAGGAAGCACCGGGTTTTTTCATAAACAATACTGACAAAAGTTTGTGGTTGGGTATTGATTATCATTTCTTGAACTAAGTGATAGTGAAGAACAACTATCCTATTCCTTGGATTTAGGAATTATTCATTTAACTGAATTTGAAAATTGGTTCTCGAATATCTATTTTTGGTTATGATATCATCATGTGACTGTAACTTATGAGTATATTCTGAAGACTTAAATCCATTACCGTCATGGGAATTATGAGTTTTTTTTATGTTGTTCATTTTGATGAATGATTCAGCTTTGTTCATGTGGTTAATGAACACTTTTATCTATGAGTTCTTGGATAAATTCATGGTGGTTTTCCTTGATTACATATGTATTTACTATGTATATCAGGAGGATCATACGGAGAATCTGAATGCCCTTTTGGGAGTTCTAGTACATCAATTGTTGTTTGGGATGTTTTTGAAGTGTGAGCTTTGGGCATGAGAATTCCATTTCATGGGGTATGTTGTAACCCACTAGGGAATAGTCATGGATCTGTTATAAGTAAAATCAGTTGTGTCTAGAGAATCCCCCAAGATAGTGGAAGAGGTTTGAAGTTTCCTTTCCCTTATAGGCCATTACAAGAAGTTCATATCCAATTTGTCTCGAGTTTTAACTCCTATAATAGTTTTAACCAGAATGGATAAGTCATTCTTATGGACTGTTCAATGTCAAACAACATTTGAGTATCTAAAGGATAATTTGGTTAGTGCTCCATTTCTTTATCTTCCAGCTGAAGAAGTTCAGTTTGATGTATTCTTTGATTCTTTATGTCTTGGGTTGGGTGTATTCTAATGCATTAGAGACCAGAAATTACTTATGGGTCTCAGTAGTTATGTTCCTATGAATGAAACTATACCACCCGCAATCTTGAGTAGGCGGTAGTGGTGTTTTATATAAATTTTTGGAGATGTTACCTCATTAATGATATTTTTTTCTCTTCACTGATCATAAGATCTTGTGGTATGCTTTCTCCCAATGTGACATAAACTTACTTCAGTGTAGGTGGATGAATTTAAAACTGGATTGCAACTTCAAGAATTTATATACACTTAGAAAGGGGAATTTCACGGTTGATGTGATGATCAGGATTTCATGTAGTGATGTAGTATGGGAATCAAGAGATTTATAGAGAGTATTGGAAGAATATTGTGCATTGCATCCATATATGGGAGAAGTTGTGGGAAGTTATTCCCCTTTTTAGATGATGGAGTAGTTATATCTAGTTCATTAGGTGGAAGAATCCCATTTGGGGGATCATGAGGTGGAGTTTTAGAGATATAGAGTAGTTTGTGGGGAGCCCCTAATGGTTGGTCTGAGGATGAACAACACTAAGGGTTGTTTTAGGGAAGGATTTATATTCATTTGGTTATGTGTGATATGGTTCTCAGTGAGTTCTATAGTTATCTATTGGTGGTACGTCTTGGAATGAAAAAGATGTACCATGCTTTGAGAGTTCAGTTTTAGTGGCCTTGTTTGAAGCATGTAGTTGTAGAGTTTATGTCTTTATGTTTGGTTTTCCTGAATTTTAAGGTCAGACACTATGTTCCTGGTGGTTTCCTCTAGCCATTATATGTTCCTCATTAGATGTGGGAGGATATATCAATTGACATTATTTCTATTTTACCTCAATATGATCAAGGTTGTGATGCTATATAGGTGGTAGTGGATCGTTTGACAAATTCAACCCACATTATAGAGATCAAGGAGTCAATCTTAGTGGATATTTTTTTTCAAGGATGTGTCTGGAGGAGGTTTTGAGACACCATGATGTATCGAGAAAAATATTTTCTGATTAAGATCCTTATTTTACATACATTGTTTAGAGAGGTATCTGGTAAGATATTGGTTATTAGTTATTCTTTAGTACTACTTTTCATCTATAGATAGATGTTCAGACAGAGCATACAATATTGGCTCCTGAATACATGTTGTACTCTTATGTACTAGGTTTTGGAGGTTTTTGGATGTGGAACCTTCCCTTGATAGAGTTCTGTTGTAATAATTTTTTCACTCCAACATCAATATGGAACCATTTAGAACATTGTATGGATGACCTTTCCATTATACATTATGCTTGACTAGGGTCTGAGAGTCAGTAATTCTCAGGAAAAAACAGGTATAAAATACAAAAAATATGGTTCAGGTGATTCTCATGAGGGTAAAATCATTTAAGGATCATTATAAATCATATTCTAATCATAGGATGAGAGCTCTATAGTTCTATGTTGGGATTTATGTGTTTTGAAGGTTACTCCCTTCGTGTTCATTGAGGTTTTTTTCGTGGGAGTAATCTTTCTCCATGGTTTTCTTGACTTTTGAGGTTATCTCTCATGTTGGATCCATGGTGTATCGGATAACTCTTCCCCCAATTATGAGCCTAATACATGATGTTTTTCATATCTCTCAGAATCATTGTTATCTTCATGAAGACTCTAACATAATAAATTGGGGTGATATTGATGTTGACGATGATATGACCTTTGATGAGTATCCTATAGAGATCTAATACCAATATGAGAAGGTGTTGTACGGGCATGTTATTACATTGGTTCATGTCTTGTGGTGGAACGGTGGTATGGAGGAGAGTACCTAGGAATGTGATTCATATATACATGATCAGTACACCGGTCTATTTGTTATTAAGATATTCTCTTCTAATGTTGTTCATTTTATGGTTTTTGACCTTATCTAGTTTGTGAGTTTGATTTCCCTTGTTCATGTGTGTGGTGGTTGAGCTCCTATGTTGGTGAGGTACTATAGAGGTTACTTGCATGGTGGTTGTTTGTATGACCCCTTATTGATTTCCTATCTACATTGGTTTTGGATACTCAGGGATGAGAATGTTTTGAGATGTATCTAATGTAAGTTTCTGGATCAGTTTGGATCAACCCTTTGCACGTTTTCTAAGGTTGAGGTGATCAGAGGAGGCTTGGAGGAAGTCTAGAGGAGTTCAGCTACTAGAGGATGGAATCGGGGATATTTCAAGATGTGTGCTAATTTAACACAACCTGAAATTAAGAATAATAATGTGTAGTGAATCTGGGTTATAAAAATAAATAAAAAAGAAGACTTGATGGGTTTTTTGGTGGAAACAGAACCCTGAGGATTACATGATGTTAAAAAGGATTACATGTCGTGAAATTCTATGACGTAGTTCTATTTTATGTGTTTCTAGTAGCTCAGGTTATTCATAACACTATGGATTCAGAAGCTCTCTATATCATTCTAAGTGACCCGAAAACCCCCTCTTTGATGTTTTGGGGATTCCTTTGTTGAGGATTGATCTATATATTCCCTCCTTCGATTTATAGAGATATTTCATTAGTCTAAGGTATGTTCTACCATTGTTCTTGCAGTTTATTCGGTAAATTTCCTCCCTTTTTTCTATGGGGATTCTTGATCTCCATGTTTCTTTTGGAGTTTTTTGGTTTTTTTGTTATTGTGGTAGTGACACAGTGTCCTTGGGTGGATGCAAGTCTTACAGGAGAGGAAATTAGGATCTATGGCATTAGTACATTCTCATACGAAGAATGTTGACACCATTTTTGAGGAAATGGATTCATATATTCTCTATTTTTTTACATGGAGTTGTAGATATTACATGATTTATCCCCTTGGATCATAATAAAATTAAAATAATAATTAGATGAGTTGGATTAAATAATTGGTATCAATCACATAATGATGCTGTTTTTTATACTATGATAATGGGTTTTCTATTTTGTTTCAAGATAATGTTGTATCTATGTTGGGCATGTTATTATTGATTTATCATGTTTTTCTTGATGTTAATTGGTAAAGAATGTAAATACAAAATTAATTTATATTTAATTTGATAAAATATTAAAGATTCATGCTTTATGAATCTATTTGTAATTATAATTTGTTGATAATAAAATTGATGCAAGTATGTATTATTAAATTAACTGGTTAAATAACTTGAAGCATGTTGATGCCTATTGATAAAATAATTAAAGTCATGTTTAATTAATTATTTTATAAATCTATGATAGTTGTGATAGTGTGTTTCTTAGGCTTCCTGTAGTTGGAACTTGTGATAATGAATTTGTTAATTCAAGATGGAATAAGAATCAGTTGTGTGATAAAATATATTTCATTTATATGGTATGAGTTTCACATTTTCTTGTAAAGGACATGTGACTTGTGTTATGGATTTATGAGAGCTTCTTGTGTGTAAAGGTTGTATTCCATTCGTTAGGGACAAGTTCTTAGTTGTTATGTTTGCTTCCTACTCCTTGTGATGTGATGTGAATTTGGGATGGATGATACTGATGGGATATTGAGGTATGTGGTGTGGAGAGGCCTTGGTGTGTTGTGAGCCTAGGATGGCTAATCCAAGAGGGTTATTTTGGTATGGTCGGGAGGCCCAGTTGCTGAGGGAGTAGTTGACTCCTGGAGTGGAGATATGCATCTGGATATGCATTCGTTGTCATGGGGGACACCAAAGATGATGGAACTGGTCAAATTTGGGATTACATGTTGTTATAAAAGATAAATTCTTTTTTGAATCAGTTTTTTAATAGGTGATCATGTTGTTGTTCATCTATATTCCTTTCCCCACAACTTGAGGCAAATGGTTTTGGTTACACTCCTTCCAATAGATTCAAAGATGCAGGAGGTATGCCATGATATTTTTGTGTTTAGCTTCTAATGGTTAGATGAGTCTAGGATCTTTCTATATCTGATGAAGAATCGGTGGGTAGTTCATCTACTTACTATGTTGATACCCTTGTGTTTGGTAGATTATAATGTTTTCCTAGAATAACAGGTAGTATGGAAATTAATGATGATAATAAATGAATAAATGTTTAACCCATGGGTTAGGAGCTTGCTGGGATGCAATGTTGAGGTTATAATTCTAGGAATATACGGACTTGGATAACTTATCCTGATAGGGAATGGATGATTGTTCTAATGCTAATGTAATGTAATGTGGAATTGATAATTCTTAATTTACGATTAATAAATAAATTAATGTAAATTGAAACTGATGAATTGAATAATGTAATTTAATGTATCATTCTAAATTTTTGTGTGCTTATTGGATATCAGGTCCTAGAAGTGGTAGCTGGGAGTCTGATACACATTAGATACAGTTGAATCTGAGACTAGGTTATGAACAAAGTGTGGTTTTGATCTATATTATATCATCTAATTTTTTTGTTTTTATATTCTACTCTACTGTATTAGTTAGTCCAACTGATATGTAGGGTATTCTGAGCCCTGGAGTGTTTTCCTCAACATCTCGATGGGGGATTGATGGTTGACTACCCCCTTTGGGCCCATTCGCTTCTCTTGGTAGTTGCATTTTCTGGTATGTAAGTTGGTTGGTTTCCACATATGTGTGTGTAGAGAGTTGTAATGGCCTATGGTTATTTCAAAAATATTTATTTTGGATCTATTTTTTAAAGTAATACAATATGTATAACATTTATATGTTTTGATGGTTTGGGGATCCTTACTCTATTTACAGGTCATGATGGTTTGAGGTATAATACTTGTTGTACGATACATCTTATACAGGATGTGGTGGATCCTAAAATCTATATAGTAACTCTTGGTTATGTGGATGTGGTGGTGTGTTGCATGACATGCATCTTTTGGTGCTTCACCCAGGTGTCTTCGGGCAAGCATTTTTTGAGATAGATGCTCAGGATGTGTGATGTTGGGCTACAGTAGCAAACTGGTGGGGAAGCGGTTGTAGGGTACCCTTGATATCCTTTATTAAATTATATTCCCCTTTTATTCAATACTTTGTTAGAGTATCCCTGGTGATGTTGGGATCTTAGTATACCTATTTTGATGACAAATTGGTTTCACTTTTTGGTAATTGTGCTTTAGCATTCTTTCTTTACCTTTTTCATGAGAGACACTAGGGAGGATCTCATTGAGTATACTTTTATAACCACCCTATGTATAAATAAACATTTTTTTTCATTTGGAGTAGGTTGGAGATCTGTCTAGATACTACAAAAATGATTTTTAGGATGTTCTATTTGGGATTCATGGTCACTATCATCTTAACTTTTTTTTTGGTACTTTTAATTTTCCTTTTTGTTGAAGTAGTTATTTCTTGTCATTAAATATGTGCACTTGGGTGTTCTTTTATATTATAGTCTTATAAGGAGTTGGTTGGTTTCTGTATTATCTCTCTCTTTCAAATGTGTTCTCTTAGAGGGTGACATCTCCCATTTTCATGTTTGTAATACCATCGATGCAAGTCTATATCCCAAGGCCAAATTGAGGTGGGACTCATGTGTCACTATCTCTCTTCTTTGTTTTCTATCCTAGGAGTGGTACACCTTCTCGGGAGGGGTGTCATGACACCTACCCTCACTACCCACTTTCTAATGGGATTTATCACTAACCCCCATCACCAACACTTGTTAAATCCTTAATTATGACATTTCTCAAGTGAAATACATACCATTAATCTTCTATTGAATTATTTCTACATAAATAGAAAGGGTTATAACATAGTGAGTTTTTACTTAATTATAGGTATCGTACTATTTGTTTGTATTTTTTACCCCAATCAACAACTACAAATGAATTTCTATTTATGAATTTTGGTTTACCCAATCTTATATCCCATGTGAACTGATTTTTATTCTATTAGAATATGTTGTTATATATGTAGGATTGAAATAATGATGTAGATGATCAATATACAAGAGGGGGGTGAATTGTATACTTTAAAAATTCCTTTAGAACCTTTAAAGTTAGTTACGAATAGATATGTTTTCCTTAAGCAAAGGAAAGGGATAAGTTTAACAAAGTTAAACTAAGAAAATTCACAACACCTCTAACACCAAATGAAAACTTGGAATAAGGAATGAAGTTTATAAACATCAAGTCCTATGAACTTTCTTAAAACTGGAAAGAGATTTCGAAAGTAGGTTCCGGAAATATGGTTCCGGAAATTGAAACTTAACAAAAGATTACAATATGAGATTCTACCTTAAAGCGTATAGAATCTAAATGAAACAGAGTACAAGTAAAGAAGTATAAGAAAGTTATATTTTCCTTATAATACAAAATACAGCGGAAACAAACAAGTAGTAAAACTAAAAATAACAAGATATAAGTATTTTAACCCAAAGAGAAGGGTATCCAACAACCTTGGATAAAGGTCCCTTGATTTATACTTTCAAGCAAGTCTGTCTTACCAACACCAGGGTAAGCCCTCGATACGAAGATCGGAGTCTCTATCTTGCTATCCCCGCAAGCCCTAAACTTCAAGGTAGTTGGTCACCTCTGTCTTCCTCAACAAGGAAGACCTCAACTTTAAGGTAATAGGAACCTTTGTCTTCTTATCCCCGGAATTCCTCGAATGTGATCACCAACATTCGGAGTCGCACGAAGAAAAAACTGAATGAGCGGTTCAGTACGCACAAGGCATGAAAAGCTTTGCCTCTCTAAAAATCACCTTAGCAGCGTGTGGTCTCTAGATCAATCAACTTCTCTATATGTGTCTTCTGAGCTCTTTCAAATGAGCTCCTATTTATAGGCAAGGTCAGCCTCCTTTCCAACGGTCATATTTTCCTTAAAAATCGGAGGGACATGTACACGTGTAACTTAACCAATGGTTAGTTTATAACAGAATAGACGACATCGTTTTATAACAAAACAAGTGTAACAGAATGTACGACATCGTTTTAAGTCTAACAAAAAAGTTCGGAGTGAAGATTCGGAGTGAAGGTTTGGAGTGTAGGAAAAATATTAAAGAGTAGAAAAATTATAAAAGCATAAGCAAAATGAAAGTTCGGAGTCTAACCAAAATAATTTTCAGAGTCCAAATAAATTCGGAGTGTATAAAACAAAGATGATCATATTCTGTTTAATAGGTGAATTCGGAATGAGAATTCGGAATGAGAATTTGTCATCAGAATTCATAATGAGAATTCATCATCAGAATTCGTAATGAGAATTCGTCATCAGAATTTGTAATGAGAATTCGTTATCAGAATTCTATATGAGAATTCATCATCAGAATTCGTAATGAGAGTTCGTATCCAGAATTCGGAGTAGAACTTCATTACAGTTCTTATCCAGATTTCGGATCCTAAAACTGAATGCTTCATATTAAGGTTTCAAATGATTCCGAGAATATGGAAATGAATCTGAAACTTATACTTAAGAAATATATGGATGAAAATATGATAAGGATAATTTTTCTTACAAAAGAATTTATCCTTATAAAATCAATTTTCCTTATAAAATCAATTTTCCTTATAAAAGCGATTTTCTTTATAAGAGCAATTTTCCTAAAGATAAGGTGTTTCTGATTTTCAAAAAAAGAAGGAATGGAAAATTCATAGGGAAAACCTTATTGACTCAACAATCTCCCCCTTTTTGGAAAGCACAAACATCCTTACGAAAAAGAAATTCTAAGAAGAAAGAAAACATTAAGGCTTATCTCCCTTTGCTTTAAGGATATTGATGAATACGACTAACTCCCCCTTAGGCTTCGAAACTCTAAGGATCGTATTCTAGATTTCCGGAATGATATTTCATTACGAATAAGAAAGTATTCTTTAATGAAAAACTCCCCCTTAGATAAACTCTATTAGAGTTTGTTTTCTTTCTCACCCTTTGTTAAGATTCTTTTTCACCTTTTATTAGGGTTCTTTTCCTTCTCCTCCTTTGTGATTTTCAAAAGGAATTCAAGGGAATAGAAAATATAACAAAGTACCTAAAAAATTAGTAGAAACAACAAAAGAAACGAGCATGCACAAATTTCATTATGTTTGAAAACTCAACAACAAAGAAGATTGGATATAACAAAAGATCGGATCTGTCTATTTTGGATCTTTTTCCTTAACCATGAGACCCTTAAGAATAGTCTTTATCTTCTTCAAGTCTTTATGGTCTTCCTCAGCTTGCTTCTCTAACACAACAATTCTTTCACTTTGGGCTTCAATCTTTTCTTCCTGGTCTTAAAGCTTTTCTTCCTGAGTTTTAATCTTTTCTTCCTGAGCCTTCAATTTTTCTTCAAACTCAATCCGATGATCCCTTTCAAATTTCCAGTTTTGAGAAACAGAATTCAGATTCCCATTCAGATCTCTGACATCTTGAATTCGGAAATTCTTTTCATCTGTCAACTTTTCTTCAAAGGATAAAGTAAGATCATTTATCTTCCTGTCTTCTGTCTCAAAGGCATCCTTCACATTGTCTTGAAATTCATCAAAGAGCCTCATCACTTCAATAGTCTTCCTCGACCAACTAGTCATCCTCTTGCAAGATCTTTTGTGGGCTTCATAGTCGACAAAGAAAGTTTTGAACTGAGCCTCTATCTCAACACATTTGTCCATAACCATGGATACGGAGTCTGTTTTTTGATTCAAAGTATGTTGGAGCATCTGGAATCTTGAATCAATACTTGAGAAAGTCGGAATAGTACCTACCAACTTCTTTAATGACTGAACAACAAATTCATGCCCCAACGAAGATGACTCCGAATCCGAAACTTTTCTTGGAGAATTTTCTTCTTCAAAATGCTCAAATTTCTTCTTAGAAGAATCACCGACATCCCTTTTCTTTACAACCACTGAGCTCGAGGTATCAACAACAAGTTGTTTTCCCTTGTCCTTTTTCGGAATGGATTCATGTTCCATAGTTCTCTTTTCACTGTCAGACACTTGGACAACATTGTCTTCTTTATTAGCAACTTTCTGAGCACCAACCTCTACATTCTCCATTTGAGCAATATCATGTAGAAGTTGTTCTTCCTCTACATGATAATTTACTTCTTCTTCTCCTTTCTCCTCATCCATCGCTAGAGTAACTAACTTAGAAGACTCAGCTTCTGAGGTTCGGAGCGAAAAATGTTCCGAAGGAGTCCCCTTATAATCATCTACTTGCTTTAAAACATCTCCGGTTTCACCACTTCCTCCAGCAACAGCTTCTTCTTCTTCCACTTTCTCAACCTGCTCTACTTCCTCAACATGCTTAGCAACTGCCTCTTCCAGGGCGACAAAGTTTCTTCATAGAGTCTCAGGTAGAGATTCCAGAGAAAAAGATCTTGGAACGGGAATGTTTGCTGAAACCATCTCATTAAAATTCAATAAAGCCTAAGCTACCTCAGCTTCAGACATCTTCTTCTTAAGCTTCTTTTCTTTCACTTTTTTTTCTATCCCATCCGCAGTTCTTTCCTTCAAGGCCTTAGCCTCCGCAGGATCCAAGCCAAACTGAGGCTCCCCTTGCACTCTCTTCTCTTTGATTTCCCTCCATTTAGCAACTACTTCATCTGGGTAATATTTCTTCTTCTTCGGTTTTGGAGGTGCGGAATGAACTTCCTTAGATTTGGGATTCTCTACTTCACCTTTAACTTCTTTCATCTTTCTCTTCCTCATTGGCTTAGAGGATTCTGGTTCAGCAACTTTCGGAACCGTTTCTTCTTGAGCAGGTAAATCAATAAACTGACGAGTCTTCTTGTCGAAGGCTACATCCATCCTTTTGAGAGTACCATCACTCACCAACATAATCTTGCAAACTCTTGGCTTAGACTTTCAATCCTCCTTGAAAGACTCAAGGCACTAAACTATCAATTTTGAGAGGATTGCTGGATACATTATGATCTGAGCTCTCAAATTCCCTTTCTTAACATTCTCAAGGGTAATAAGAATGTGTTTCATCAAATTAAACTTCCTCAGATTTATTAGAAAATATAGGATGTATATATCACTCTTCTTTAAAGTATCTTTGTCACCCTTTCTCGGTACGATAAGGCCTTGTACTCATAACTCTAGAATTCAGAAATTTCTAGACAGAGAAGCAATCTTCGGAGCCATATCATCTGATAGTCCGAGAGTTTCCAAATCCTTTTCCTTGTCAAATATTGCCTTTGAATTCGGCAAAACATGAGAAATAAACTCAGCTTCTACTTCATTGTTCAGCCCTACCAAGCCAGCTGCCTTGGCATAAGAAAGCTTATAAGTCTTACCGTAAGACTTAAACGATAATTTGTCCCTGCCATCTTCCTTATAGAGGGAAACTGTATCAGAGAATTCTACAAGAAAATATGAAAACACTTCATCTTGATTCCCGGGCTTTGACACCGCAACATCTTCCCATCCGTTGAGCTTAATATTCTTGGATATAAGAGAATCATACTTGTTGAAGAAATCAGGATGAACAAACATTTCTCTATATACTATCCACTTCGAAATTGGCTTAGAGGAAGACATGTCTTGAGAAGCTACTTCTACAAACATTCGGATCTAAAGACCTCTGAGAAGTTCGGAACGGAGAAAGCAAAAGTTCGGAACGGTCTTAAAACAGAGAGGCAGAACTTAAGAACACTGGAGCTTGAAAACTGATGTGGGACAACCATTTGGGGTCCCCTTTATATAGGTAACGAGAAGACGGTTCAACTTCCATGGTTGATCGAACGGTTGTGACAAGCTGAGATCAGATCTTATGGTTGAAAAACAATTCACAAGAAAACTTGGATCCGGTCTTTTGAGGTTTTTATTAAAACAAAGATTTAAAAAAATTATAATCCGAAAACAAAATATAAGAAAATGCTAGCAAGTAATGTATGACTATGAAAACTTGAGTAAGGAAATCATACCTTTCAGATTGGCTTAGGAGGATTATTCGTAATGGGTAATAATAAAAAAATCGCAAAACTCACTACGAAAAACCAACTCAATACGAAAAACATTATAAGGATTTCAGTATGAAAATTTCATTACAAAGGGAAAAAAATAAAAAAACTCATTATGAAAGCTTCGGTATGAAAATCTCGTTATGGAAATACCAGTACGATATTATTCATTCTGGAAGTTTTCAATACGAAAATTTCCATTCCAGAATTTTTCTATATGAAAATATACATTCTGGAGATTTTCTGTTCTGGAAATTTCCATATAGGAAATTTAGTTCCGAAAAGTTTGAAAACAAATTTTTAAAAACATAGTTACTCTAACAAACAAATGTACTCCCCCTATGAAAAGGAGTTTATTACTGTAAGTAGATTTTTTCAACAGAAAGTTAATTAAGAAATATTACCTTACAGTTATCATTCCTAACTTCTGTTTAATGTATTCAAATCTATCAGTATGCATAGATTTTGTGAAAATATCAGCAAGTTGATATTGTGTTCCGATAAATTGAAGAATGATATCTCCTTTTAGTGTGTGATCCCAAAGAAAGTGATGACTAATATCTATGTGCTTTTCACGAGAGTGGTGTGTAGGGTTCTTACTTAGGGTAATGGAACTTGTGTTATCACACAAAATTTGAGTTTTAGTAAAACTCAATCCATAGTCTGTGAGTGTGTGTTGCATCCACAACACTTGAGCACAACAACTTCCAGCTGTTACATATTTAGCTTCAGTAGTGGAGAGTGCTACAGAATGTTGCTTCTTTCAAGACCAAGAAACTAATGAATCTTCTAAGAAATGACAAGTTCTGGATGTACTTTTTCTATCCATTATACATCCACCAAAGTCATCATCAGAAAAGCTTTTTAGAATAAAATCATTTCTATAAGTATAAAATAATCCTAGATCCATGGTTCCCTTAAGGTAGCGAAAAATTCTTTTTACTGCCTTTAAGTGAGATTCCTTAGGATTGGATTGATATCTTGCACATAAGCATACTGAGAACATTAAGTCTGGTCGACTAGCTGTTAAGTAAAGTAAACTTCCTATCATACCTCTAAAAGATGTGTGATCTACTGGTTTCCCAGCTTCATTAAGATCTAAAGAGTTTGAGGAAACAATGGGAGTACTTATACTCTTAGTGTTTTCATAACCATACTTTTTGATAAGATCTTTAATATACTTATGTGGAGATATATAGAATCCTTCTTGTTCTTGAGAAATTTGAAAACCAAGGAAAAAAGATAACTCACCCATCATACTCATTTCAAACCTAGATTTCATTAGACTTGAAAAGAGTCAGTTAAAGATTACTGAGTTGAACCAAATATGATGTCATCAACATACATTTGAACAATCAAAACAGTTTTATTATCTTTCTTTATAAAAAAAAGTTGGATCTACATTTCCCTTAACATAGTTATTTTGAAACAAAAATTGAGTGAGTCTATCATACCACGCTCGTGGAGCTTGTTTAAGGCCATACAGAGCTTTGGTAAGTCTAAAAACATAATCAGGATGTTTTGTATCTTCAAAGCCAGGAGGTTGTTCAACAAAAACATCCTCTTGAACATAACCATTAAGAAAATCACATTTCACATCCATTTGAAAAAGTTTAAAATTAAAGAATGCTGCAAAGGCAAGTAGAATATGGTTAGATTCAAGTCTAGCTACTGGGGCATAGGTTTCTTCATAGTATATTCCCTCTTGATGATTATAGCCTTTAGCAACAAGTATAGATTTATTTCTTACTATGACTCCATTTTCATCACATTTATTTCTGAAAACCCATTTTACTCCAATAACAGAAGATTCCTTAGGTCTTTCAACCAAAGTCCAGACATTATTCCTTTCAAATTCATTTAGTTCATCTTACATGGCATTGATCAAATCATCATTACCTAAAGCTTCATCAGTGCTTTTGGGTTCTAATTGGGAAAGAAATTCTAGATGTTCTACTTTATTTCATAAGGAACTTCTAGCCCTTATAGGTTGATTTACATCACCAATGATGCTATCACTGGAATGATTCTTAAGAAACACCTGATTTGGGTTTTGAAAAGCCTGTTCATCAACATAGGGTAGAAAGTCTTCCGGGGTAAATGTTTCAGAATTATCTTCTTGAACATTATCCTTATTAGAAGGTTATTCTGTCGAAGGTTGATAATCAGTTTCTGAAAACACATCTGAGGATGTAGGCTGGGATGGTTTAAAAACAAAAGGATCAGACTCAACAAATTTTACATGTACTGTTTCTTCAACAGTACAAGTATTTTTATTAAAAACTCTATAAGCCTTAGAAGTTGTGGAATAACCTAAGAAAATTACTTCATCAGATTTTGGTGTGAATTTATGTAGGTTATCTTTAGTATTCAAAATTAATACTTTGCAACCAAAAACCATGAAGTAGGATAGTCTTGGTTTTCTACCATTTCATAACTCATAAGGGGTTTTATTAAGAAAAGGTCTAATCAAAACTCGATTTATAGTATAGAAATAAGTACTTACAGCTTCATCCCAGAAATGTCTAGCTATAGATTATTCACTCAACATGGTTCTAGTTATTTCTTGAATAATTTTATTTCTTCTCTCAACTACACCATTTTTTGAGGAGTTCTAGGTGCTGAAAAATTGTGATTAATACCTTTTCTACTACAAAAAGTTTGAAAATAAGAATTTTGAAATTCTCCTCCATGATCACTATAAATAGTTTTCAATGGAAGGTTTTTCTGATTTTTAACTTGAGCTCTAAAACTTTTGAAATAAGAAAAAGCTTCATACTTCCTTGCTAGAAAATAAACCCAAGTAAATCTAGTGTAATCATCAACTCGAACAAACACATAGTATTTGCCTCCAATACTTCCAGTTTGTGTTAGACCAAAAAGATCCATGTGCACTAACTGTAATGCATCAGTTGTTGAGACTTCCCCAATTGATTTAAAACTATATTTATGTTTCATTCCATATTGACAAGGATCAAAAACTTTATAAGAATCAAATATAAGCTCTGGTAGATCCTTAACTAGTTTCTTCTTAGAGAGTTTACATAGATTTATAAGGTTATAGTGACCTAGTCTTCTATGCCATAACCAGGAATGGTCTTCCATTGCACTTAGGCAAGGTAAATCTAGGCTCCTGAGGTCTTCTAAGTTCAAAGTGTAAACATTCTCTTGCCTATTGGCTGAGAGAATAAACTCTTCTTTGGAATTGTGAACTAAGCACTTATCATTCCTAAAATTCACAAGGTAACCTTTATCACAGAACTGACTTATGCTAATGAGGTTGTTCTTAAGACCCTTAACAAAAAGAACATTTGAAATCAAAGTTTTTTCTAAAAGAACAATATTACCAATACCAACAATCTCTCCCTTAGCATTGTCTCCGAAAGTTACCTTTCCTCCTTTCGTTTTGATAATCTTTTCAAAATAGCTTTTGTTACCAGTCATGTGCCGGAAACATCCACTATCCATGTACCATGTATTGTTGTTGGTACTCTTTTTATTTTCCTGAAATCAAGAAGAGAATTAATCTTTCAGAATCCAAACTTTTTTAGATCCGAGATTTCCAGATAACAAAATTTTAGGAACCCACATCTTCTTGGAAAAGTAAGCTTTGTGAAAACCTAAGGATTGGGTTTTGTTTAAGGAACAATTCTTTTCCCAGTGACCACCACATTCTCACTTGGTACAAAATGGGGCACTTTGAGGAACAAACTAATTGTTACTAAAAAATGGTTTTGCATGGGGATAACCAAATCCGGATTTATTTCTTAAAGGTCGTATTTGGGAATACATTTTATCAAAATTTTCCTTACCATGGGTAAAGTTTGATAAGCACTTCTTTAAGGAAAAAATTTCGGACTTGAGTTTTATAACCAAGTTTTTATCCTCAAAATCATTTTTTAGAACTAGAGCTAGGCTCGAAAACATTTTTCTTAGAAATTACTTTTTCTAACTCTCTAGAAAGTTGGTTCTTCCTAGGACTTACTTCCTCAAGATTTTTTGAAATACTTTCAAAATCAGCATTTTTCTTATCAAGATCTTTAGAATGATCTGATATCTCTTTTGTAAGAATATAATTCCTAGAGTTTTCCTTATCAAGTTTCTTATTGAGTTTAGAGTTCTCAATTTCAAGAAGTTCAGCAAACCTAGAGACTTCTTCATAAGAAGGTATTGCATTTTCTTCATCAAAAGAGGAATCTTCATTAGAAGAGTTATAATACTTACTATTATTTGAATTTAAAGAAAAATTGGTCAATGATTCTGCATTTCTTACCTTAGCCATAAAACAGTGATTATCAACAGGTAATCTGGCTATAAGACAAAGATTCTTTTGTCCTAAAGATTCGTAATCAGAAGATTCATCTGAAGAATCACCACCACTGAACATTCTTAGCTTTGGATTTATAATACTTCTTTCTGTTCCTGTCTGGATGTCTTTCTTTCCTTTCTTTATTTTTGAGAAAAGGGAAACCTGGTCTAATATGTTTAGCTCTCTTGCATTCATAACATGTTACTTCTCCATCTTTCCTATCTTTCCTTTCCTTTTTCTTATACTTGGATTGGAAATTTCTTTGGCCATCTATCTTGTTCATCCTTCGAGCAAGATTTGCTAACTCATTTTTGAGACTTCACTTTCACTAGAATAATTCCCATTCTTCTTTTTGATGTTGTCAGCATCTCTCTTCATTCTAGTTTCATGTTGTAGAAGAGTTCTAAATAACTCATCAAGAGAAATTTGAGTGACCTTCCTGTTCTCATCTATAGCAGTTCTTTTGGATTCCCATTCATTGGGAATAATATCAATTATCTTATCAACAAGTGCTTCATCATCTAACCCTTTTTCTCCCATAGACTGTAAGTTGTTAACGATATTCATAAACCTCTGTTGAACTTTACAAATTGGTTCACCATACGGAAAATTGAAGCCATGATATTCAGCTCTAAGCATAGCTCTCCTAGCCTCAATCACTTTAGAAGTTCCAAAGTGTGTAACTTCTAACTTCTTCCAGATACAATTAGCTGCTTCACAAGAAGAAATTTGGCTATATATATTTCTAGTCATTAAACAAAGTAAAGTGTTGCGTACCTTATAGTTGAGTTGATACTCTTTCTTTTCCTGGTTAGTAAAAGTTCTAACTTCCTTATCAGGAATTTTATAATCTCCAATAAGCATAACAAAGTTGTCTACTCCAGTATTGATAACAAAAGTCTTCATTCGATCTCTCCAGTACTCATAATCATTACCATCAAAGATTGGTGGTCTTGTAGGATTTATATTATCAATAGAACCAACATTAACTCCTTTCATACTTAAAATAACCTTCATCACACAAACTTGTTAGGAAAAAATCGTAATAACAAAGTTCGGAATGAGAAAGTTCGGAATGAAAAAGTTTGGAATGAGAAAGTGAGCAAGAAAAACATATACGTGAGTACAAGTATTTCAGAAACCACCTCTGATACCAATTATAGGATTGAAATAATGATGTAGATGCTCAATATACAAGAGGGGGTAAATTGTATACTTTAAAAATTCCGTTGGAACCTTTAAAGTTAGTTACGAATAGCTATGTTTTCCTTAAGCAAAGGAAAGGGCTATGTTTAAAAAATTTAAACTAAGCAAATTCACAACACCTCTAACACCAAATGAAAACTTGGAATAAGGAATGAATTTTAAAAACTTCATGTCTTATGAACTTTCTTAAAACTGTAATGAGATTCCGAAAGTAGGTTCCGGAAATATAGTTCTGGAAATTGAAACTTAACAAAAGATTACAATATGAGATTCTACCTTAAAGCGTATAGAATCTAAATGAAATAGAGTACAAGTAAGGAAGTATAAGAAAGTTATACTTTCCTTATAATATAAAATGTAGCTGAAACAAACAAGTAGTAAAACTACAAGTAACAATATATAAGTCTTTTAACCCAAAGAGAAGGGTATCCAACAACCTTGGATAAAGGTCCCTTGATTTATACTTTCAAGAAAGTCTGTCTTACCCACACCAGGGTAAGACCTCGATACAAATATCGGAGTCTCTATCTTGCTATCCCTGCAAGCCCTCAACTTCAAGGTAGTTGGTCACCTCTGTCTTCCTCAGAAAGGAAGCCCTCAACTTCAATGTAGTCGGCACCTCTGTCTTCCTATCCCCGGAAGTCCTCGAATGTGATCACCAACATTCGGAGTCGCACAATGAAAAAACTGAACGAGCGGTTCAGTACGCACAAGGCATGAAAATCTTTCTCTCTCTAGAAATCAACTTAGCAGCGTGTGGTCTCTAGATCGATTAACTTCTCTATATGTGTCTTCTGAGCTCTTTCAAATGAGATCCTATTTATAGGCAAGGTCGGCCTCCTTTCCAATGGTCATATTTTCCTTAAAAATCGAAGGGACCTGTACACATGTAACTTAACCAACGGTTAGTTTATAATAGAATAAACGACGTCATTTTATAACAAAACAAGTGTAACAGAATGTACGAAATCGTTTTAAGTCTAACAAAAAAGTTCGGAGTGAAGGAAAAATATTAAAGAGTAGACAAATTATAAAAGCGTAAGAAAAATGAATGTTCGGAGTCTAACCAAAATAATTTTCGGAGTCTAAATAAATTTGGAGTGTATAAAACAAAGATGATCAGATTCTGTTTAATAGGTGAATTCGGAATGAGAATTCGGAATGAGAATTCATCATCAGAATTCGTAATGAGAATTCATCATCAAAATTCGTAATGAGAATTCATCATCAGAATTCGTAATGAGAATTCATAATCAGAATTCTATATGAGAATCCATCATCAGAATTCGTAATGAGAGTTCATATCTAGAATTCGGAGTAGAACTTCATTACAATTCTTATCCAGATTTCGGAGCCTAAAACAGTATGCTTCATATTAAGGTTTCAAACGATTCCGAGAATATAGAAATGAATCCGAAACTTATACTTAAGAAATATATGGATGAAAATATGACAAGGATAATTTTTCATACAAAAGCAGTTATCCTTATAAAAACAATTTTCATTATAAAAGCAATTTTCCTTATAAAAGCGATTTTCCTTATAAGAGCAATTTTCCTATAGATAAGGTGTTTGTGATTTTCAAAACAAGAAGGAATGGAAAAGTCATAGGGAAAACCTTATTGACTCAACAATATAGACACTTGAAAATATTTCATTCATAATCATACAATTTTAAGCTTTTCTCCCTTCAATAATTACTTATTTGGATCCCACTGTATTTTTGTTTCATAATGTTATTAATATAATATTTATACAGTATTACACCATGTCATATGTATTATTTTTCAATTTTTCATTTCATTTATTTATTTTATAAATTTATAATTATTTCAATATTTTTTTGATTTTTTGAACAGTTTATTTATTTATTTTTTCATTTGTTAATAGTGGATACATTTAAGTAACAAATAATTTTAGTTCAGATTTTATTATTCATTTTCCATAGAAAATTCCTAGGAAATAATATTATATTCTTCAAAATATAAATATATTTTAATATATAAAGGTTATTTAAGAATCTTTGTATGTGTAGATTCATGTTATTTTCAGTTTATATTTATTTTATATTTACCCTAATCATGTAGATTAGTAAATCTAATTCTATTTTTTTTAACTTTTTCTATTAATTGAAAACAGTATTCTATGATATTATCTTATTATTATGGGAATTTTTTTTCTATAAATTTATAATTCATATTCTTTTAATTTTATATTTATGTAACTTTGCACTAGTGACTACCAATTATTTTCATCAAGTGAGGGACTATTTGATATAAAACATTGAAAAATTTCTATAGTGCATATCACATATTATAAGTGATTTTGTATAAATTTATCATGTTGGAAAAAATCATTTTCCCCCCGTATTTAAATAATACATGTTTAAAAAACTACTATTTTATGTAATTTATATATTCAAGATGACATATTTTTGATAAATTACTATGAGAAATGCAAGAAGGTATATATTTTCTTAAAAACTACAATTTTTATATTATCTATATATTCTAAAAAGAATGTTCTTGATCAACTAACTTTAATGGTATGAGATGGTATATATTCAAGTGAATGTTTTTTTCTAAATATATTTTCCTTGCATAACTACAATTTTCATGCTAGTATGTGCTTGAAAAAAAACAATTTTTTAGGCATGTTTCTATTATTGATAAATGATACTTGTTTCTAAACCACTCTTTTATGTTAAAATTATATTCAGGATTGAATTTTATTTCTAAATTACTATTATAAATGCAAGAAGGTATATATTTTCTTATAAAAATATTATTTTTATATTATTTTTACATTCAAAAAAACATGTTCTTGATAAAATACTATAATCAATTTCAGCAGTTATATATTCAAGTGGGTGTATATATTATTTTCTAAATATATTTCCTTACATAACTATAAATTTTCATCAATCCTTGATTGTATTTTCTTGATAATTTTCTAATTCTAATGTGATATAGAATCCAAAAAAAATTCTATTAATTTTTTTAAAATATTGCCTAATTGTAATTTTTTGGTTTAAAATATGACAATCACCTTTTATATTTGTATATATCATCAAAAGTGTTTAGTGATCAAAATATTATTTACATTTTGGTAAATATTTTTTTATGAATTTTTGAAACAACACAACCCATTTAATCCATAACCATTTTTTTCTATGAAAAACCATGGAAATTGAATTATAATTACTCTGCCTATTTGATAGTACATAATATCATCATTCTATTTTGAAATGTCTCACTAGAAAAACTGAATATCTTTTTCTTCATGTTATGGTTTGTGTTATTAGTATTATATATCTCTCAAAATTTCACTAAAATTTCATATATAATCATATTATAATAATCTTTACCAACCAAATGCATATACTTCCACTTCTATTAACATATTAAAGATTCAAAAATACTCTCTTAGAAACATGTTAAACTATGACATTTTTGAAAAACACTATAATATCAGAAGGAAAATTGAAATATGCTTCATGTGGCCATTATTATTCCTTATACCCTCGAAATTTTTCATTACTATCACAATAGTGTGTTTTCTTCCCTTTGATGTTTGTTCTTTATCATTTATTTTAAAAAAATTATTAAAATAAATCATAAAAACCCAATGTAGATCATAAATTTCAGGTCATTATGGTGAAGAATCATTCATTTTAAAATGTAATGTATTGATCCCAACATGTGAGAAATACTCATGCTCAATCTTTGATGAGATCACATATTTATGATTATAACTGAAAAAGCAAACTGA
This sequence comes from Viscum album, assembly GCA_963277665.1. Taxonomy (NCBI): domain Eukaryota; kingdom Viridiplantae; phylum Streptophyta; class Magnoliopsida; order Santalales; family Viscaceae; genus Viscum; species Viscum album. The sequence goes on along the minus strand of OY728151.1, from coordinate 625,621,932 downwards.
TGCCACTTTATTGCCCTAAATTTTTAGTATTATATTCAATTTTTTTAGAGTTGATATTTTTTATTACCATGGACCATTTATTATTAAAGGATTCCATAAAGAGAGACTTCATTGTCATGTTATGTTGTTTACCATGGGATTGAAATTATAGGAAAGTTTATGTAATATCCAAAGAATTTTAATATATACATTATTATAAGATAACAGAAAAGTTTTAGGTTTATAAATAATTAATGTTTTTATATCATTGTATTTAATATAAATTAATAGTTTATGGTGTAGATACACATATTAAATATAGTTGATATTAATCATTTATTGTTCCAGTTCCATTAGTGAATGAATCTAAATTTTTCTAGGTGTTCTCTTGGTTCTAATCATCGATCTTTTAACTATAAGATCTAGAATTTATGAGATACAATTGTCATTGTTGATATACTAAGGAGGTTCCTAATGATGTTGAGTAAAATTTTATTATTTTCAGACAGGGTAGTTACTAAGGGAAATGACTAGAGTAGGCACATTTGACATTTCGGTTTGGGAAACATGGCCAATAGTGCTATAGTATTTTCAGTTCACTCAATCAAAAAAAACAACCAAAGTGTGTTGTTGTTGATGTATTCCTATATTAATAATTCAATCATTTTTTGACTCATATGAGTAGTGAGTTTATTTTTAAAATAGTATTGCGTGGTTTTTATATAAATCTTATAGTGATTAATTAATTATCTATATACATTTTTTTTTCATGATATGATATTTAGAGATAGAGAGATGGGAGATTATAATAAAATCCTCTAAAAGTTTCCCTTTTATATATTAAAAAACTCTCAAGAATTTTAAATCTCATCTAAATGTGATACATTATTATATGATACTTTACTAAAAATGTAGGATTTGAGTTTGAATATGTATACAGATAGTAATCTTCATATTTATATTGATTGTGATTGTGGTGGGACCTTCATACATCGACATAAGTATGATGACCTACACCTACTTCAATATCTAGGAAATGGATGTTATTAAGGTTGAGACACCATTCATCATTCATATACAATATTATTTATGTCACTTAATTTTACTCATGTCCTAGAGAGATACTAATTCAAGGTGATGGGTGTTGGTTGTCTTATATTGATTTGATGGTTCATGTATAGTGAAATTCTAGGATATTTTTCTCGTTGATGTAATCAGATAGATGGATTGTGGTTGGAATTTATAAATATTTTATTCATTTATATTAGTATAATTAACTCTAAGAGTTCTTGATTTTTATAATAGGATAAATATTGTCTCTGGTTATGGGGGAAGATAGATTATAAGTGAATTACAATAGTTTATCCAACCACATAATCCATATAGTACTACATATTGATTCATGTATGATTCACCCATTTGGTGCAAGCTATTTTTCTTATATATTTTTCATAGATGTAACCATACTTTTTTGTTTTATGGTTTCATTTAATTATTACCATGTTCATGTTAGTATTGGAACATTATGTTAAAACAGTGGAGTTGTTGAATTCATGAGTTTAATTATCTAGACTAGATGGAACCCATGTGGTATTAACATGGGATTTATAGTTCATTAATTTACTTCAAAAACTATTCATAACATCTTTACATCAATATATGCAATGTATTTCCATAATATTACCTCTTTTGTATAGATTAATCTATGGAAATACTATACATTCTCAATAATATTACCAATTTTGTATCAGTATTTTGGATTTTAAGAACCTAATGGATTGATATGATGAGTGTTATATTTTTTCAATAGTTAATAAATTCAATATGTAAGGAAAAGGGTAGATTGAATATAAATGAGTAGTTTTTTATGGTTTTAAAGTCTATCTTCCAGACGCCTTCATTCTATAATAATGAAAATATCAGGTTTTAGACAATATATAGTATCACTTGATGAAATTTTTATTCTAGATGAACCAAATTTATTTTAATCCATTAGTATATCATATATCTACTAAAATTTTATTGGATCTTATTTGATTAATGACAAGTGTTTATAGTCAAAAAATATTGTTCCAAAAGCACAATCTACTCTAGTTATATAACATGTATTTTAAAAAATAATTGAATATACATTCTGAAATACAAGAGATAGCTATATGGATGTATTTTCAATAGAATAATGGAAATTTTAAAGTTTTTATTATTAATAAGGGATGAGGATACTGGAAAAACAATGAAATATTTACTTAAAAGTAATTTGGGAAGAATTTTATAAATACATAGTGATTCAAAGTGGTGAAGTATTATTCATTGGAAACTAAATATATGTAATACATACTTTGTAATATTATTTGAGTCTAAAAAAGTCTATAGGATGATATCTATGATAATTATAAGATATTCTATCCATATTTTTTATTTTTTATCGATGATATGGTAGATTAACTATAATCATGATTAACTTATCAATTATTATGTAAGACATGTAAAAGTAGAATTTAATTCAGAGTTGTGAAGTAACTGAAAGATATCTTAGCTAATAAAATTTAATATATAGAATATTGTAAGAAAATATCAATGTATAAATTACTAAAACCTATCACTAACAAGAGGGTTATCTATTTTTTGAATTTTAATAGATGCTCCAAAGTAGAATATTGATGAAAAAACTTGACATTTATTTTTAGATATTTTAATTAAAAAATATAATTATGTATTAGGAATAGACTATGATACAAGATATGATTTTTTTTAAAGTGATTTGATGATAAAAAAAATTAGTTCAATAAAAATTTATTCTGGAAGTTAATATGTTATACCAGTTGAGTAGGTGAAGGTTGATACCAAGGATACCAGAATATGAGTGGCTAAATCCAAGTTAATGAGAATGATGTTCTAAAATATAACTTAATAAACTTGATAAAAATTAATTTTTAAAATAATTAAAGCTGAATAAAGGTTGACGAAAAAGAAATAACCCTAGAATAACCATAATATCATAGAGGGTGATTTAAGAAGTGAAAACAGTCAATAATGCTAATAACATTGGATGATATAAATATAAAACATTCCATATGATGCAATCATAATTCAATGATCTAGATAGTGTAAATGATGATTGAATTAGTAAAGGGTGATGTAAAATAATGGAGGTTTAGGCATATATGAATGTTGAAAGAATTTACCTATGGATAACTCAATAACATGTATATGGAGGGATTTATGTTCTTCATTATAATATAAATGAAAAATAGTTCTTAAATTTGTTTCAAGTGGAGTAACATTCATACTCTCCGTATAAGTTATAAACCGAAACAAAATATTTTTTTACTATAAATGATAATGAAAATTCAATATTAAATATTAAAAAAAAGAAGTGTTCTATAAAAAATCCAATAAGGATTATATATTATAATATGGGATGATGCATTGAAAGTCCATAAGCACTGTTTTGAAAAACATGATAAGACCATGATAAATATTAGGAAACCTAAAATTTTAAATTTAATTTTTTTACATTTTAATGGTAAAATAGATATACTTGTCATGGATTTTAAGTAAATTCAACCAATTTTTAATAGTGGGAATATAAATAACATAAATTTTGAAACAATTTTTTCTTTCAATGTTTATGGGTGTTTATATGGAAATCATATCCAAAAGGGTTGGAACCATTTCAAATTTTTTTGAAATGTTTTGAATAAAACCTATGATGAATACATGAATTTGGTAGATTATTGTAAATATTCACCAAATTAAAGGGTTTCTATAGTAAAATCAATCATGTTGTGGTTTGTGTTATTTAGTGATTAATGTAACCACTCTTTGGTGTACATATTGAATAAAATTGGATATCATTTGATCAAAATGCCTTTATTAATGATCATGTTATTTAGTATTGGGATTTACATATCAATAATAATATTCTTTGGTCATTTTTGGTTATGGAGTCATGTATCATTTATCATGTACATTTGAAACACTAATCTCATGTACATAAGAATTTATTATAACTCTCACTTCTTTTCCCATCATTTTTTATAAGTGTTTTCTTATTATAATGTTTTTTATATCTGCCTCCACCAAAGGCAGTGATTTACATATCATATTTTGGTTAGGTTTCTTCTGTTTTTATTCATTGGCCCAATTTTAATTATGGATTTTGTGATTTTTAGATTCCATATATTTTTTAGTTCATTTTGGATCTCATTGAGTTTGATTCAAGACACCATTATCGAAGACAACATATATGTGTATTCATAGGTAGGAATATACATATATAAGTTTTTTTCTTATATACATTCACTCATGGTAGTATGAATATGTATATATTGGTTCTATGTGTGGTTATATATAGATATGAAAAATGCATATGTGTGTAAGAGAAAATGGGTATATGAAACTATAAATGTATATATAAGGACCCCCTTGTGCATATTTGGCCATAAAAACATATAGAAAGGGGATATGTGTCCAGAAATATGTGTAAATATGTGTATTCATGAAATAATAAAAAATTATGATTCAAGTTATCTTCATCAAAAGCACTACGCCTTGTGGTTGAGGTAGGTTCCATATTCGTAACCATTTAATTTAAATTGAATAATTTCATGATTGTTTTAAAAAAATTATTCCATTATTATTTATTGTGTATATTATATGAAAATTTTGTGTGGCCCTTTAACATTTTATTTTCACATATTTTACATGATTTCCCTAAACCTTCAATGTGGAAAAGTTTATATCTTGGTACCCAACCCTATTCATCAGTATCTAAACTAATTTCATTTATATTAATAGAATGTGCATCGTCATCACTTTTGGTAACAACAATAAAGGTGATATTTTCATCCCTAACTACATCATTTATTCTAATTAATAGAATATCATCAACCCAAACATCAAAATCCTTAGTATCTTCCCTTAAATCTTATACAAGAGAAGTAATTGGACTATGCACATAAAAACCATCTTCTACATGAACATAAAATTATTTGTTTCTATAAATTATATATACTCATTAATCATCTCCTGATGAGACTAAATATTAATTTTTTCTCACCGTCTATCCTCTAAACATCATTAGCTTCAACTACATGACCCCAAATCGCATTATGTAGAGGATCATTACCCTCATTAGTAGACTATTTTAAATCTATCATACCATGATTCAATAATAGGTGAGGTGAGTTCCTCTACCATAGCTACTACAGGTAATTTAGGGACTAAATAATGTTCTCTATGATGTTTCCCCAAAGAATCTATAGGAATTGAATCATCATTTTCATTCTACTCTACTTTTTTTCTAATAATAACTAGATTTTTAAAGGAATAATTTTAGAATAACTTAATGTTTATAAGTTTATCATATAATAAAATTAATCTATGATGACATTTTATTAGATGATTTGAATTTATATATACCTTTTAAAAAAATATTATCACCAGACCAAAAGGATAGAAATGGATTCTCCCTGATCTATGTGAGAAATGATACATGTATCTCAACATATATCTGTTCGGGTTTACATTCCCTTATTTTATTTTAAAATAATGAAAATACATGTATTGAATTAATAATTTTCAAAAATCCCCAATCCTTTGAGAAATCCCTACCAATGTTCAAAAAATATGGAACGTATATTCTTGTTCTAGGTCCTTTACAAGAATCATCATGATTGTATGGGATCCAAATGGATTAAATATACCATACTCTAGAATAAAAAACTCATCATTCTTTGTCTTAGGGATAAACATGAATCTCCTTCCAGGAGTTTTGAATAAAATTTATTCACAATATGTCCTCTAATTTCATGAAATTTAATCTCCTTAAAAAATTAATAATATCATATTGAAATAATGAGATTCTATATAGATGAAATCTCAATTGAGAAAGATACAATGACCATTAAGAATGATTAGTTAGGGGAATAAGTTAGTGTCATGGTAGTAATGGGTTAGTAATTAACCTAAGCGTGGTTTGAGGGTTTGGTTTATTGATGGAGTCACTAACATTCATATATTAAAGGACTTGTTTTTGGAAAATTCCTTTAGGTTGTAACCAATATAGAAGTAGTACTAAATTGATGATATTAAGAGTGTGACAATAGTAGTTCCCTTTAGATAAAAATGGGTATGTTCTATAATCTATACAATAAACAAGTAAGAGAATGAAATGATTCTATTTTAATAGGTATGAAATTTAAATAGTTCTTATGGAACAATGTGTGATAGATTCCTATTTATGAAGTGGGATAGCTAATCCATTGAAATTACTAAGGGTTAACCTATATTTATTTGTGAGTGATAGGTTATATTTTTATTATTAATTTATTCGATGATAAGATGACATGTACTAGAGAGAACAGTTATATTTTCATTACTCATTCCATTCTATTTCGTATACATATTGATAGTGTCACTAGGACTCCATACTATTACATAAATACAAGAAACTAGTTTTTTTATCATTAACCAATTTTAATCTATGATATGTTCTTGAATAAACTATTATAAAAAAACAATGATGATCAAACATGGTATGGTTGTGATTCAATTATTTCATATCATTATATGATAACATGGAACTAATTCATTAATTTTCATGTTATAATATTATTTATTTTCTCATGAACAGAATAGTGGTAGGGTTATATAACTATAGAAGAACTTAATGAATTCCAAAAAAATGATACACATTAACTTCTAATGGATAAGATATCCAAAGGAGAAGGAAATAATGGGTAAGATATTACCCAATAACCATATTTATGAAATGAACACCCGCTAATGAACGTGTTCAATGATAAATAGAAAATATAAAAACCCTCACAACTAATTAGAAGTGTTAATGTAGTAAAAGAGGGGAAAACTCAATTTTCAAGGTTATCCATAATAAATTCAACATAAAGGATATCAAGCAACATATCATTCAATAGAAACACAATGAAAATTGAGTCTCATAAAATTCAAAACTCACCCACTAGCCTCCAGGTTTACTACCACTAGAGAAATAATGAACACTCCACTCTCAATCATTGAAAATTCTCATTCCATCCATGAGTGCCATTATCTTGATCATTATGAACAAAGAGTGTTTAAAAAAATATGGGTCTATCAATTCTAATTCAATATCATCCACTATTGGACTTTATTAACTTATAACGAGAACACCCCATGCATTTACTTCTGTTAACTTTTGAGGAAATGTTTATAACACCCCTATTAAATATTCCTTTATTTATATATTAAATAAGAATTTATCCTCATATTTAAATATATGATATCTCTCATATCATTAAATAATAACCTTAATTCCTTATAGATAGATCATAAATAAACATTTTTTATGTGGATAAAATTCATTCATACACCCCCATTGACTATGAGTCTAAATTAGTCATTTTACTCTAGGGACTTCCTCTTAAATAACACAAAATTAAAACCTATGTGTCTTCTGACTTGACTTCTCCATGGAATGGCCATTATCACTATAGTGTGTACCATATATATTTCACATGAACACATACAACATTTTTTTGAGATTACTTAATAATAATCCTTTTAAATTCACACCATGACATTGTGTAGGGATAATCATGGAATAATTCATCTCCATAAAACATTCCCCTTAGAATTCCCAAAACCATGTTCACATTTTCTATATTAAATTCATATTTAGTTCTCTAATACTATATATCTACAACCACAAAAAATAGGACTCTAGGATCCTATTCTATATAATCGTTAATGAGTCTCATTCCATAAAATAATCACCAATTGTGACCTTTAAAATTTCCAACATTAATTATGAAAATCCATTATGGAATTCAGTATAATTTTCTATCCATTAATTTTCCCATTTAATTGATTTTCTCAAATAAATTAATTACATTAAGGAAATTATCATTTTTTTAAATTTCATAAAATATATTCTTTATACTGGTAATATTTCTCCCTATTATATTTTTTAATTCAATACCATCCACCACCAAACACATATTGTTATTGGGAAATCATATTACAACAATGGAGTTATAGAATTCATGAGTTTGGTTATCTTGACTGGATGGAACCCCTATAGTATGCACTTGGGATTTATAATTCATTGATTTTTTTCAAAAAAAATCATAACATATTTACAATAATATATCAAATTTATTTAAATAATATTAACTATTTTGTATAGATTTATTTTTTTCTTTGAATTTTCACTTGATGGATTGTGTTCAAATAATTTTATAAAGTTTCATGTCAATAGAAGCTTGAAATTGTAGGTTTTTTCTACAAATATTGTTATAAAATGTTTGTATAGAACATTATATTTTTATTTTATTATTGTTTTTATTTTTGATAATGAGTCTTTACCTACTGAGATCAAAATGTTTGAATATTACATGAACTTTATTTTAAATTGGTGAGAATTGTATATGTGTTTCAGTGATATCCAAGTGTATATTTTATTTTTTGAGGTTATATATGTGTTTTATTAGTTGGTAGGGTGCAGTAGGCATGTTATTTGTTTTTTCATGTTCTATATGAGGTTTATATTGGGTGAAGAAAGGTGTTGGGGGGGTTATAGCGGGGTAGGGGTGTGTGGAGTGGGGTGCAGTGTGGTTGAGGGGTGCAGTAGGGTAGAGGGGTGAAAAGGGGTTGATGGGTGGATGCATGTGGTGAAAAGTGGTAGATGGGGTTATGAAGTGGGAAGACGGGTGTAGAGGGGAATATAGGTGTATTAAAGGGGGTGTAGAGGATAATAGGGGTGTATGCCTGGGGTATGAAGAGGATCATAAGAGTGTATGAAGGGGGTAAGGAGGGGAAGAGGGGTATAGGGGTGTATGAAGGGGGAATAGAGGTTTATTAAGGGGTGAAGATGGGAATAGGGGTGTATGAAGGTGTGCATAGGGGTATATGGGTGAATTAATGAAGGGTAGAGGGGGTTTCTATTCCACTCTAGAAATCTATGTATATAACCATGGTAGTCAAACATGGTTATAGAGATAATTTTTTTCTGGGAACTAGAGGATATAGTCACAATTTTCAACCATGTGTGTAGACCTATTTCCATGGTTTTAACCATTCCATTTTTCTAAGTTCCATAGTTATAACCCATGGTAATTCGTTTATGGGAAATAGGCTATTACCGAGATTTATAACATTGTAAATATACCTATTGACATGGCTCAAACCATGGCCATGTCACTATTTCCAACTTTATAAACTACAGATATAGTATTTTCCCTATATACATGCCACTTGGTACCAGCGTCTATGAAACTATGTCTATAACCTATAGAAACATTTTCAGTGTCTATAGCCATGGATATAAACCATGTCTATAGTCTATTTTCTAAAAGTGTGCCTCCCTGACACAATGTGATTCCTTTTACCTGATATAAATTCTATTTAAATGTGTATATGATTTAATAACATGTTATTTATGAAATAATTATCATTATATAATGATATTCTGTTACTTACCTTTCTTCCATACTGATCATTGAAAAATAGTAATGTTACTCATGCGTACGTATGGCCTGCTATCTCTATGATTGTCACATTGGTTCATTTTTCAAAAACATCTGAAATGATTTTTTTTTAGAGTATAATTTCCATATAAATTTGATAACTATGAAAAGATTATTATTCATAATATATATATTTAACAACTCCATTGATCAAATTCTACCTACCAAAGTCATTTTTGACACATAAACCAAATTTTGTCAAAAACACCTAACAAAAATTTAATTGTTCAAGCAGTTGTATACAAAATCCTAATAAATGAAGTAAAATTAATAATAAACATGAAAACTTTATGATGTTAGTAATTAATTAACATAAGTTTATTATTCCATAATATAAATACACACCTGAAAAGTCAAACTTAATGAAAGGGATTTCATCTCAATTTACATTCCATTGAGACTGTTTTGATGATATCCACCAATTAAATATTATACGGTGTATATACTTCCATTTGAAATTTTATATCACGAGTCAAGTTATTCTCAGGATATTATAAGTTTCATTTAATATTATTTATTGATGGAGATTATGATTCAAATTTCTCAATGTGTTATGGGACACTTTGTAATGTTTAAAGATTATTCTCCTCAAGATGGGTTTTAAGGATTATATTTTCAATTTCAAATTCATTTTTATTGTTAACATTATATTGAAATAATAACTTTTTTATAATCATTTAAATATCCACATTCATTTTTTATGGAAATTATTGTTTCCAAAAACATATAACATTTTAACATATAGTGTTCACTTGGAAAATTATTTGATTAATTAAGCAATTATTGATAAATATATATCTTTTATTCAATGTGGATATTTGAAAAGGCATATTTTCTACTAGTTAAATTTATTATTCAATATTAAGAATGATTTATACATGCAATGATGGGTGGTTCCAAGGCTTTATATATCCCATCAACTCATATATAAGTTCACATGAAACAAATAATTTATCCAAACTAAATATGTTTCTGCAAATGGTCTTTAACATTCTAGTGGATGGATCTTGATAGTATAGTTTTTTATGTTTCTAAAACAAGAATTCTAATAATTAATAATATTCTTAAAACATATTTTAGTTATAATTTTCATTATCCTTGTATTTTTCATGTGATAAAATTTATTGATGAATTTTTTTCTCAGTTTATTGATTAAATGGAATGTGGTTTTAGTTTCATATATTTCCATATTTATTATAACATATATAGATATTTTAATGGAATGTGTCGTCCATTATTTTCCATGAAAAATATTATTTTTTACTAATGATTCGTTATTTATTCCTCTTTATATACCCTTACTGAGCATTTGATCTCAACCTTATTATGTTTAATTTCTACAGATTATAAAGAGTAATCCTTTAAATGAGTTTCAAGGATGTTATTTAATTTAATTATGTACCAATTTTTTTCCTTTATTTCCCAATGTATAATTTGTATCATTTATGTAATATGGTTTTACAAAACCACTAAACTGATCAGTCCTTTGGGATTTGATTCCTTGTAATCATGTCAATTGAATAAAATAATGAAGAGTCTTCAGGTTTCTTCGGTTAGGGCATTATAGTTGGTATAAGAGGCAGTTTAGAAGTAATTATAGAAACTAGATTTATAAAAGATATATTGAGGAATGTAATCCTAAGATAGAATATGAGGATAATTATAAAATAACATCCTATAATTTTTGTAAGGTATTGATTAGGTTGGTATTCTAAGAAATACATCATTGTATGGATACTATAGATGGATGTGGCTCTATAACAGATGTACCAAAGTGTAACAAATCCTACAATGTATGTTAGGCCTAACTCGGGGTAACATGTTATAAGAAAACATGCCTTACTAAACTTATTGTTTGACACAACCAGATGACACACTAGGGATAATTTACATTTTCTTTATAAACCATTATAAATGATTTAGAATAAAATATATCCCTAAAGAAACCTTTTTTAGGATTAAAATATTTTCTATGAGTGGTAATTTCAATTTATGTAATGTGTTAATATATATTTAGAATTATATAATACTTATAATTTTATGATCAAACTTGGTATATTTCATTGTTTCAAAATAACTCCTACAAGGAAGAATGGTATTAATAATGATGTAAAATGTAGATATTTCCCTTCTAAGAAATCCAATATAGCTGGTATTAGAATAGAGAAAATTATATCTATATTATAAAAACATCATATAGTTATGATAAATTACCTTGCATGAATGTAGAAACCTATTCCATAAAGATAATCTCCTATTCTTGATTTCTTTATATGATATAATCCCCCATCATTTAGTGGGACTAATAATCCAATTGTTTCTACATAATGGATTAAGTATTGAGAAAATATATTTGCGGCCTTGGTATGCCATGAAATAAAAAAAGATACACTTTAGGTCTATTACATCAATGGTGATGTTGGTCAATGGTTGAACTTGATCCAAAATAATCGGTCAGAGGAATAAATAAAACTCATGGAATGGAGAACCTTTAATGATACATTATTGGATAAATACTTCCATTATGATCAACAAATTGAGATGAAGAGTAATTTTTATACCTTAAAGAATAATAAATAATATAGTGTTGTAGATTATTTACCAACCATTATAGGGTGGAATATTCATTGAGTAGAAAGAATCATGGATTTCTAAACCAGATGAGGATTGAAAATGATCTTATATTCATGAATCTAGAAAATATGTATAAAGGAATTTATAAGGAACATGAGACATCAACAATTTTTTAAATGATTAAAAAAAATTATTTATTAGAGATGATAAATAATTATCAAACTAGTGCTAATGAATTTTAGAATAAAATAAATGTTGTGATTGATGGAATATTAGCATGCCTTATTAGTGAATATGGCCTTCTAAAATATAGAAATATGTAATATTTTCCATCTATACATGAGAAGAAAATGGAATTATTAGATTATACCCATAGCTAAAAATTCTTTATACACACTGGTAGCACAAAGATGCATTGTAAAATTAAGGAAAATTTTCTGGGGATAACATTAAGTAGTAAATTTCTGATTATGTGTCCAAATGCTTAGTTTTCCAACAAGTTAATGTTGTGAGGTCGCATCATATAGAAGTATTGAAACCTCTTCATATTCTTGTTTGAAAATGGGAAAAATTACTATAGACTTTATCATGGGACTAAAAAATAACCCTACACGTTATAATTCAATATGGGTTACTTTTTATTCAATATATTTGATAGGCAATGGACAAGAACAACTCTAATATTACATATAAAAACCTGTATTTTTTTAAATTCAATTTTACAACCTATTAATGGAAAGAAAATATTTTAAATATAATTTTTGAATCTTTTATAAATCTAATATGTATAAATAAACATCATCATTGAAATTGGAACATAAAAATTTTCTCAATGTGAATTTTGGGTATTTTTCTTTGAAGTTTCATTTTTAAAGAATATTGAAAATTACTGAATTTCAATTCAAAACTTATTTTTTGTATTATTTATTTATAATAATATTTTATATTTTAAATTGGTTTTAATGATTAATTAGATAAATTTTTTATTAATTAATCCAATTTATTTTATTGGAATCAATTCCCTTTGAAATTGGATATAAAAACTGAGCAAACTTACTTTTTCACTTTAAAAACCTACATTGTCGTCTAATTTGGGGGATTAAATTTAAATTAATTTATACCACATATATGATTGGAATTTGAAAAAATATATTCTATATTTATAATCATAATAATTTATAATTTATAATTAGTTCAACTTAGTTTTTGACCAAAAATATTAGTGGAAGTAATTAATATTAATTTCAAAAAATATGAGAAAAATTAAATTAACAAAAGACTAAGAGTTAAACATAAGATCCAAAATGTCCTAGAGAAATGTAAGAAATCCATTTTCTGGAAATATTTTTCTGACATATCCTCCCTTTTCTATAATTTTTATCATTATTGGATCCACTCATTATAAGAAAAACATGGGTATAATTTCCTTTCCAAAAATTTATAAGAGTTCCAATCCTTCTCCACCTTAAAAAGGCACCCACCCTCCCACATCCTCACAATACTCAAGAAAATTTGGATAAAAAAATATCTTCTCCAATAACTCATAAAAATCCCTCACCTAAGCCTTCAATAATTACCTTGGTATGAAATCGATCAATTGAATCCCTTTGCTGCAAACCAGAAGGAGTGTCCTGAAGAAGTTGCAACATCCTTCCTCAAGCTATTTATTTATATTTTAATTATCCAACCTATAAAATAATCATATTCCATGATTAAATAAAAAATAATAATCCTAAAAATTCTAATATATTTTTATCTTTATTGTTTCTACCTACACTTACACACATACATCTGTTTAATGGGTAAAGAACATACCATTTATGTGTAAAAAAATACTACCTCACAAAACAATGTTGTTCATTTTTTCTTTACCACCTTTCATAGTTGGGAATTATGATGTGAATACTCTTTATATATGATATTTATAATTTATTTATTCCAATTTAATTCTTATATTTAACTTAACTTTTTATTTCCATTTAGAATAAATATGATACCATCATGTGTGAAAGTGTGGACTACCACATACTCAAGGTGATGTTAATCATTTATAGTATACATTGAACTTATATAGTATTATATTAATTAAAAAATGTAAAATAAATTAAATATATACGATATTAATGAAATAATTAAATTTTTAAAAACATAATATTTGATTTTCTTTACCACCCCTTCCTCAAACAAAAAAGTGATAATGTCAGTCATGGATGTGTGGACTACTGCCTCCCCAACCCATTGTGATTTGTTTTACATCACAAGAATTATATTTGTAGTTAAATTTGATTAAGTAAATGGTATTATGATATAATTATTATACTATAAAGATATATTGTTATTTACCTTCTTTCCATAATGATTATTGAAAAATGGGAACGTTACTCATACGTGCGTACGGCCAACTATCTCAGTGATTATAACAGTGGTACATTTTTCATAACCATGTTTCTTGATTGGTATTAAATGTATAATTGATGTATAAATATGACAATTATATCAGGATTATTGTTTTATATATGCCTATATAATTAACACTTTGACCATAGTCATGCTACCAAATTCATTTTTGACACATGAGTGGAATTTTTTCAAAAACACATGACCTAAAAATAATTTTTTTAGTAGTTTTATAAAACTCTGTAATATGTGATGTAAAAGTAATAATATTCTAGAAAAATGTTCTGATGAAATTAAATAATTAACATAAGTTTATTATTCAATAATATAAATACACATGTGACCAACTGGACTCAATGTAAGGGATTCATTTCAATTTACATTCCCTTTAGATTTGTTTTTTTTATTCACCACTATACATTTATATGGTGTATATAATGATATTCTTCATGTCATGTCATGAATATAATTATTATAATGATTTTATAAGTTTAATTTCATTTTATTATTTCATGGATATTGTGATTGAAATGTTTTAATGTGGTATGAGACACTTTGGAATGTTTAAATATTACTCTCCTCAATAATTTTTTTAATGATTATCTTTGAAATATCAATTAATTTATGGTTGTTAACTTTCTCTCGAAACAATAAATTTATTATAGTAATTTAAACATCAAAATTCTTGCATGATGGATATTATTATTTCCTAAACTGTATAGAATTTTTACATATAGTTTTCATATTGATAATTATTTGATTAAGTGGGGAATAATTCATAAATATGTATCTTTCATTCAATATTGATATCTGATGAGCCATATTTTCTATTGATTAAGCCAATTATTCTATGTGTGGAATTATTGGGACATTCAATATTGGGTGTGGCCCATACAATATATATCCTCTCAATGCATTGAAATCTTCTTATGAGACAAATAAGTTCACCAAATTAAACCGATTTATACCTATAGTTTTTAACTGCCGGGAGAATATATCTTGAAAATATAGGTTTTCATGTTCCTCAGACATGATGTCAAATAATTAATAATTTACATCATAGAGATTTTAGTTATCATTGTTTTTATTAATGAGGTTTCCATATGATAAAATATGTAGATAGATTTATTTTTCAATTTATTGATTAAATAGAATGTGTTTTCAGTTTATAAACTTTCTATATTAATTATTCCTTATCTAATAATTTTTATGGAATGTGTTATCAGTTATTTACCTTTCCATGTTTATTTATTCCCATTTATTCATTATCACTTCTTCTTTACATACCATTAATGGGAATTTGAGCTAACCCTTATTAGGCTTCTTCTCCCTAGTTTTTGAATTGGAATCCTTTGAATGAGTTTTAGGTATGTTCTTTATTACATTTTTTTATGTATCATTTTTTTATTTCTTATTTACCGATTTATTATGGGAATCATGTATCTAATATGGGTTTCCAAAACTACTAAATTGATCAGTCACTTTTGATTTTATTCCTTGTAATCATGAAAATGTAATTAAATAATTCATTTTCTCCAAGTTAAGAAATTATTTACATTTATATAATCGTTCTCGAGTGTTGAATATTGAAAATTAATCTCCTCACATCATGGTGATGATAGGTCATATGTACGCATGAGTGATGGTATCATTCTCCTAATAGTAAAAGGGTAAATAATTGTATGGTACATATTTTTTTAGAAAATAAATATCATGTTATAATTATTATATATATATATATATTATTTCCATTATTATACCCATCTAAATAATGTGGTGAAGAAAAACAGATTACACCATAGCATAGAGATGGGAAACCGTACATACACATGCATGGTGATATCATTTTTTATAGGATATATGTAAGGTGGAATATAGTAGTTATATAATCATAATCACATCTAATAATATATGGTGATACTGTATTTATTACATTAAATTGGAAACAATTCATGAATATGGAGTAGAAGAAGAGATAATCTAAGATAAGTTGGTAAAGACGATTACCTATTTATTGGCGAACTTCCCTAAGATATCCCTTAGAGACACTACGATTGGTCTTTTTAGAAGATCAAAACCTCTAGAATGTGGATAGAGAGGATGAGAAGTTAAATTTTTAGGGTATGGTCAATCGTGGAGGCTCAATTTTATCTGAATAAGTGAGGAAGGTGGTGCCCTTTTATAATTGAGGTAAGGGGAAATTTTGAAATTTTATCAAAATATTAATTTATAAAAAATTCAATGTCTATAAAAATACCTCCAAAAGGACCCATATTCTAATAAAAGATGATATAAGGTTTTAATATAATCAATAAATAGATTTTACAAATGTTTTGGTGTTATATTAAACATTATAATTTTGATTAACCCCTAGTTAACAAATTTAAAGTTTAACTAAGCTAATAAAATTTTCAATATTAAAAGGTTGTAAATTTTACTTATGTGATGTAAATTAAATCATAAATGATAAATTTATAAAATTTTAGACCATATTATAATTTTTTTATTTTTAAATATTTTTTTAAATTTTTAAGTAAATTAAGAAAATATTGTTTTGATAAAATATTACTAGTGTCAATTTTGACACTATTCATTACATGGATATTCAAAAATATAAAAATAACAAGTTAAAATTTAACCAAATATTTTACTATAACCCCAATAGTTAAAGTTCAACTATAATTTTTTTAATTACATTAATTATATCATATTCTATTTATTTTAATATTTGTTGTAACATTTATTTTATATTTTCATTAATAAAATAAATATGACAGGAGTGTTATATAATTACTTAATATACATATTTATTCAATAAAATTTAAAAATAAAAAAATATGAAATATTTAAATCTTCTATATTTTCGATTAATATTTATATTAAAGAAAAAATTCTACATAAACATATATAAAAAATGATGTAGTATTTAAAACATGAATGTCACATCTTTAAATTTGTATTAAACAAAATATTATAAATACCATAATTTCATCTAGGTGGCCCAAAGATCAAAAATAAATTTATATCATTAAAATATGTTTATTAATTTAAAATTTTAATTTTATATTCATTCATAATATGACTTGTTCAACATGTGGACACAAAAGAGATATTAAAGTTAAATAATGTGACATTTTGGGACATTCTTGGATTTAAATGTTATATATTTCATTTTCATGGACATGTGTCCATTAAACAACTTAATTTAGATCCATATGTATTAAGGGTTGATTTTAGTTCATAAAATAAAATTTTCTCAAGTGTTAAAGTCATTTTATATTCTTTACAATTTTATTTTTAACCTAAATTACTCAATTTACTATTTATCGTGGTAACAAAATTTACCAAGGTTTCAATTAGTGTTGGAAAAAATTAAAATGAACCTACTTAATAAATTTGAAACATTCATATACATATTTTACATCCAATTTTTAAAATTAAAAACATATATTTTTCATTATTTTTATTAATATAAAACCTTTAGAATTCCCTAAAAACCAGTTTTTTTCAGAAAAATGACCTTTTAAATCATAAAATGTTTTTTTAATAAATTAATGAATAAAATAATTTTTTAAATAATAATTGTAATATTTTAAAAAATAATCAACTTATTAAAATTTAAAACTAATTAAAACATTATTTTATTTTTTAAATTCTATAAAATAAAATAAAATTTTAAATTAAAATCTATATTTTCACTATTCCTTAAAAAAGTATTTCATCATAAATAATTTTAACATATTTTTGACATGATGTCTTCTAAAAAAATTAAAATTGTTTTTTCAAATACATTTTATATAAATTCTAAAAATTTATTAATAAACACAAAAAATCTAATTTTTCAAGAAAATGAATTTCTTCGAAGAATAAAGTGCCTTCATGAAAAATAGTCTGATCATTTTTTATGAACATACCAATACATTAATATTGAGATTAAATATTATATTTGTTTCACAAATTAGTTATTCAATGTTATTCCCACCAATTTAATGGTTATTTTATAACTGTCATTTTAAAATAATAGTTTCTCATGGTTTTTTTAATTCACGGTTGCATACAACACAATATATTAAAGAATTTTTATTATTTAAATAGAAATGGTTATTAAAATATTAGGGTGTCAAGTTATAACCCCCTTAAAATTTATTTTTCCCTTGAAAGTTTTCACAAGGAAATAGACAGATTTGTTTCTCTCCACCTCGTCATGCCTTCAAGTTCCCATATAGTTCCCCCACATTGGTGGTTCTACCATAATATTTTAACCAAGGCAGTGGCCTTGTTTTGTAGAAATTACTCTCTACAGTCTGTAATTTCTATTGGTTGTTATTCATAAGAACGATCTTCATCCAGTGATAAAAATTCTCAGTTTAGTACATGTGAAGGATCATGTATGTTCTGTATCAAGATAGATACATGGAACACATTATGAACTTGATAGATATTTGTTGGAAGATCCAATTGAATACCTTCTTTCCCAACACAATCAATAATTTTAAAGGGACCTTTATACTTCTTTCCAAATCACATCACTGTCTTCTAGTCAAATATTCTTAGAAATACCTTGTCACCTACTTCAAACTCTAGTAATTTTCATCGATTATCAGGAAAAAAAATAGTTGAATCTGAACTTCTATTATGTTTTTTTAATAGATCTAACCATATCTATTGTCTCCATAACTATATCAGGTCCTAATAGATTTCTTTCACCAAATTAATTCCCATATGTTTGATTTCTACACTTTTTACCATAGATGGATTCAAAGTGATCCATCTGAATACTGGAGTAAAATCTATTTTTGTAAAAAACATTCTACCAATGGTAGGTGTTGATCTCAAACATCTTTGAAATACATATAGAAATATATCAATATATAATTTTGAGTGTAAATTTTCCACTCATAATGACCATCTATATAAGGATTAATGTAGTGTTGAAACTTAACTCTATATTTAGAGCTTGTTAAATACTTCCCCAAAACATTGAGGTGAATATTTGATCTGCATCAGATATAGTGTAAAGTGTTATTCCATGAAATATTATCATTTCCTTAATATATATTGTGGAAAGATGATGAAGATAAAAAATTTCTCTGATAGAAATAATGTGCGCATAAATTTTATGGTGATTAACTATAACCCATATTTCATTATGTTATTTAGATTTTGTAGGTTGTACAATGAAAAAATTCATGGTGATGTTTTCCAATTTCCATTCTAGTATGGGTTATAGTTGTATTGTCACCTTAGAATTCTATCTATCGGCCTTAAATTTTTTTAAAAACTAGTAATGAAAAACATAATCTATAATATCTTTTTTCATTCCACCCCATCGGAAATACAGTTCCATGTCCCAATATAAATTTTTTCTTCTAGGATGAATAGAAATTTATGAACTATGAGCCCCATCAAATAGATCCTTATTTAGTTCTAGAATGGGAGGGAAAAAACATAGTTTTTAGAACTTATTATTTCATCACAATCAAGGATGAACCCAAGAACATTTACCACCTTCTCTTATAGATCTACATCTTCATTCTATGACTCTTTAATCTTTACATGTATAAATAGTCAAACATTCATTTGAGAAAGATAAGATTTATCCCCTTACATTATTATTTCTATATCCATCTTTTACAAATACATAAATATTGAATATTTTTTATCCCCATCATAGATAGGATAGCATGGTCCTTTTGACTCAAAGCATCTCCACCTTGTTCCCTTTCATAGGGTGGTAATGTATTGAGTAGTCATAATCGTTGAACTCTCTATGAGATAGTTATTTTAATAATCACAAATCATTGTTTTATTTATGAAAATTTAGTCTTTTGTTTAATTTGTTCTAAATGTATTTACATATTTTTGAATCTTATCTACATGATGTTTATCTACGTTAATTTATGTTTTACTATTGACCGGGAAGTATTCTGGATTGAAAAGACACTTAGTGTGAATTTCAGGTTTACGAATCACCGTTATTTATTTTCTTGAGTCACCGATGATGAACGGTCGCACCGATGATGAATGGTCGCACCGATGATGAACAGTCCCACCGATGATGAACGGTCGCACCGATGATGAACGGTCGCACATATGATGAACAGTCGCACATATGATAAATGGTTGCACCGATGGCAACGGTCAAGCCGATACTGATCACAAGCTACCGAAGCTGATGCTGATCACAAGCTACCAAAGCCGATACTGATCACAAGCTACCGAAGCTGATACTGATCACAAGCTACTAAAGCTGATATTGATCACAAGCTACCTCAGCTGATACTGATCACAAGCTACCGAAGCTGATACTGATCACAAGCTACCAAAGCCGATACTGATCACAACCTACCGAAGCTGATACTGATCACAAGCTATTGAAGCGGATTATGATCACATGCTACTGATACCGATGCTGATCACATGCTACCGATACAGATGCAGATTCAAAATGACCTACCAATCTTATGGATCACTGATAGTCATGAAAACTGTTTGAATTTCTATTAACTCTTATTTAATTCCAACGATCATATTTTTTGTTTTTAATTCAATTAATGATATTTAATGTTAGTTATTGGCATGTCAGGGAACCATACCTCATACCTATGAAAAGGTAATCATTCCTATTGTCAGAGCTCATGGAATATAAGGAAGATCAAGTTTCAATAAAAGAGAGAGGCGAAAAGGAATAGAAAAATAGTTCTTCCACGCACGCACATACATAAAAATAAGAACACATGAGGAACTTGAGAGAAAACTCATACTCATCAAGAATACAATTTCAAAAAAGAATCTAAAGCATTACAAAGAACACTTTCACATTCAAGCTGAACACCTACACTGGAAGTTAAGAAACAAGAACTAAGACACTTTGTTTTCTTGACCAAAACCAGAGAAGGACTCAGAGAATATTTTACATCAATCCAAGGAGTCGAGATCTTCACTCACAACACATAGATCACTCTAAACTCATCTCTATCTGTTTTGCTCTATTGTGTTTCATTCATTTACTTTATGAGCATTATGTGTTGTATTTACACATTAACTCCTGGACTGAACAGGAGGATACTAAATCCTCACTCCAAACTTCTTACATCTTATTGTATCCTACTATAAATTGTGGAAGAGGTCAAGTGTGACCTGGATAGTCTGTGTGTTATTGCTTTTTGTTTTCCCACGTAGAACTGTGGTAGAGGTCTTAGGACCAGGAAAATTTTTGTACAGTTGTTTACCCCGATCTAGGGTGTGGACTAAATTTTATATAAATTATTTTATAGGACTAAGTCTCTACTTGAGACTGAACCTCTTGTTTTAAAACTGTTTTGATTACCTATTTTAGTTTTAACCTATATTGAATATTCCGTTGCCAATTACTTTTAAATATAAAATTGTTTTAAATTTACTGTATTATTAATCTAGAAAGAGTATGTATATATTGTAAAGAATTTGGTTAGCTTCAAAAGTTAATTAATCTTTAGATTGAATTAACTGAGAACTAATCAATCTCTTGAGAACCTAACTGACCCTTTGCTCTAATACAAATTCACTACAGATTATTTTGTTATTCAATTTGGGAGATGTTAATAGAGATATTTTTTAAACAGAAACTTCAATTGGAACTCAATTCACCCCCCCACCCTCATGAGTATCCACTCCGACCAACATTTAGTATCAAAGGAATTGTTTTATTTATCAAGGTTTTCAAAATACTCTATTTTTCAACTGTGATTTTAGTTGTATCTTGAAGATATTAAATTTCTGTTAGTTCTAAATTTTATCTCTTTAAATCTATTGATAAAATCTAACTATGGACAATAGATTAGAGGGTGATGCTACCAATAGGACACCTTTCTTTAATGGTACAAATTATGCTCAGTTGAAGCTTAAAATGAAAATTCATTTAGAAAGTATGGGATTTCATATCTGGACTGCAATAGAGACTCAATATAAGATTCTAGAAACTAAAATAACTACTTGGGAAGAACCAAATAAGACTGCTTACAATAATAACTATAAAGCAATGAATGCCCTGTATTGTGCCTTGGGAGATGAGGAAATAAATAGAATATCTTCTTGTAAAACTCCTTATGAAATCTGGGACACTGGCTATTTCCTATAAGGGAACAACCAATGTTAAAAAAATGAGACTAAAAAACTATAATATTAAATATGATAATTCTAAAATGAAATATGATGAACCTATTTCTTATATGTGTCTCAGGTTCAATGAGATTTTCAAAACTATGAGCTCACCTGGAATAGTTGTTCTTGCAAAGGAGAAGATTATGAGAATACTACGATGTCTTCCAGAAAGATGGAGAGGGACATCTGTCTCAATTAGAGAATCATATGATATTGGTACTTTTCCTATTAAGGAGCTTATTGTTAAGCTTATGGTGTATTAAGAAGAGCTCAAAGTAAATAAGGAGAAGAAGATGAACCAAAAGGGAATTCAGTGGCTTTTAAGTTTACTACCTCAAAGAGCAAGGACAAGGAAAAAGTTCACATACCTACTGAAATGTCAACAAGTGAAAGTTCGGATTCTGATAGTGATGCTGAAATGGATCAGATAGCTAGGAGATTTAAGAAATTATATAGAAAGAAGAAATTCTTCAGAAAAACAATTTACAAAGGAAAATATGATAATAAGGGTCATTAGAAGAAGTATTGGAGAAATTCTGATAAAAGTGATGAAATTATTTTCTATGAGTGAAAAAGGAAAGGACATGTAAAAGCATACTGTCCAAAATTAATGTTCAAAAAGTAACATGAATACAAGGACACTAAATACAAGAAAGCTATGAAAGAAACCTAGAGTGATTCGGAAGATAGTTCAAGTGATTATGATCCTACTAATGATGAAAAATCTCAGAAAGATAACATGTGCTTTATGACAAACACATCTAAGGTAACATTAGATACTCTTACTTTAAATTCATAATATTCTGGTGTTGAATATGATTCTAAATCTGAAAATATTTCTAGTAAAAAGTTATTTAAAAATTGTAATATGCTATAAGAAACTTGTAATAAATTGAAGGATAAATATAAGACCTTAAAAAACAGCATGCTTTGACCAGCTCTGTTAAATCTTCACTTGATATAGAAAAGGACAAGAATGCTCAATTACTTAAGGAAAATACTGAACTAAAATTTTCTAATGAAAAGTTAAGGAAGGACATAGAAAAATTTGAAAATGGAAAAGATACACTAACTCAAATTCTAGGAAAACAAGTGGCACCAATGTATACTACTGGTTTAGGATGTCATCCTGGACAGAGACAATTTACTAAAACTAGATTTATTTCTAAATATGAACAGAAGGGTGCTAGTTCAAGTTCTGGAAATTCATATGCCTCAACTAGTTACTCACATAGTTATAGATAAAATAAATTTTATCTTTCAAAATCTATTGATTCTGTAAATTATATGAAACCCATAAGACAAATATGGGTACGTAAATCTATTCTTGCTAACCTATCTGGACCCAAGAAGATCTGGGTACCAAAATCATTTTCCATCTAAATTTGTTTTGTTGGAAACTTTCTTGAAGAGTTCTCATAAGAAGATATGGTACTTGTACAGTGTATGCTCAAGGCATATGATTGGGGACTACTCATGCTTTAAGAGTTTAATCAAAGTTTATGGAGGCCATGTTACATTTGGTGATAACTCTAAAGGAAAGATCATTTACCTATGCCAGATTGGTAACACTGATTCAGTTTTAATTTCTAAAGTGTTATTTGTTGATAAACTTAAATATAATCTGTTGAGTATTTCTCAGTTATGTGATGATGGATTCAATGTTAAATTTGAAAATGATTCTTGTAATGTATTTATCTCTAAATTTTTTTTAGTATTCTCTACATTGAGAAATTAAAATGTATATGAAGTCGATTTAAATTCTTTATCCAAGAAAAATGTTACTTGTTTAAATTCTTTTCATAAATAATCATGGCTTTGGAACAAAATATTAGGACACTGCAACATTCATTCACATAGAAAACTGACTAGGAAGAACTTAGTTAGAGACCTACCCAAACTTGAATTCCCATCTGACAAAGTTTGTAATCCCTATCAAAAGGGAAAGAAACATAAAATTTCTTTTAAATCAATGAAATAAGTTTAAACTTCTCAACCTCTTGAGTTGGTTCACATGTACTTGTTTGGACCTTCTATATTTTCTAGTTTAAATGGGAAGCACTATGTTTATGTTCTAGTAGATGACTTTTCTAGATATATTTGGGTATACGTCTTAGCTCACAAAAGTTAATCTTGTTCTTACTTTATTAACTACTCCAAGTCTGTATAAAACCATAGTGGACTTAAGATTAAGACCCTATGAAGTGAACATGGTCATGAGTTTGAAAATCATGAGTTTGAATATTATTGCTCACACAATGGATATAGTCACAATTTCTCTTCCCCTAGGACACCTAAAAAGAATGGTGTCGTAGAAAGAAGAAATAGAACCCTTTAGGAAATTGGAAGAACAATGCTAAATGAATATGACCTACCTATTTATTTTTGGGATGAATCTGTTAATACAACCTTTTATAATATCAGCAGACTTTTGATCAGACCTGTTCTTAAGAAAACCCCTTATGATATTTGGAACAACAGGAAACCTGAGGTTAACTACTTCAGAGTTTTTGGTTGCAAAGTCTTCATTCTCAATACTAAGGATAATCTAGAAAAAATTTCATCCAAGAGTGATAAAGGAATATTTTTAGGATATTCACTTTCTATCAAAACCTATAGAGTCTTTAATAAGAGATCCAAGTGTGTGGAAGAATCTGTTCACATCAAGTTTGATGAAGCTGATCCACATGAACCTAAGTCTTCCATTGAAAATATTGAAGAAGATTTGTCTATTCTGAACCTTAGTGATAAATTCAATGAACCTATTGTAAAGACAACCTGTTCTGGAAACATTCCAGAATCTCCTCCTAATGAACCCGAACCTAGAGAAGAACCTGTAATTTCTAGTCCTACCTTTACTAGATCAACTAGGATTATAAAAAATCATCCTTTAGATGCTGTTGTTGGTAATATTGATAGAGGGAAACATACCAGAGATTATCTAAGAAATCAGGTTGAAAATTAATCCTTTCTTTCATGGCTAGAACCTAAAAATATCAATGATGCAATCAATGATGAATTTTGGGTAATGGATATGCAAGAATAACTAAATCAATTTGAAAGAAACAAAGTCTGGGAATTGGTAGAAATACCTAAGGACACCTTGACCATAGGCACTAATTGGGTTTTTAGAATTAAGTTTGATGAGTCAGAAAATATAGTTAGAAACAAAGCAAGGCTAGTTGGACAAGGGTATAGTCAAGAGGAAGGTATAGACTATGAGGAAACCTTTTCACCTACAGATAGATTAGAGGCTATTAGGATTATACTTGCATATGCTACTCATTTAAATTTCAAGTTTTATCAAATGGATGTCAAAAGTGCTTTTCTAAAAGGTTTTATAATTGAAGATGTTTTTATTGAACAACCACATGGATTTAAAAACCCCCATTTCAAAAATCATTTCTTTAAACAATCTAAAGCTTTATATGGTTTACAACAAGCTCCAAGATCTTGGTATGATAGACTTACAAATTTTCTTATTTCTTAGGGTTTTACAAAAGGGATTGTTGATCCTACTATTTTTATTTAAACAATTTCTAAAGATATTTTGATAGTACGAATCAATGTTGATGATATTATTTTTGGATATTCTAAACATTCTTTATGTACTGATATTTCAAAGATTTTGTAAAATAAATTTGAAATGAGTTTAATGGGAGAACTTAAGTATTTTCTTGGATTTCAAATTTTTCAAAAGAAGGATGGTATTATTTTAAATCAAAGTAAATATACAAAGGATCTTTTAAAACATTTTGCTTTGGATAGTAATAAGGGAAGTGACAAACATATGAGTACCACTTCTAAGTTGTATGATGATGAAACTAGGAAACCAGTTGATCAAACCAATTATATAGGTATGATTGGGAGTCTACTTTACCTTACTGCTAGTTGACCAGATATTATGTTTAGTGTGTGTGTGTGTACTAGATTTCAATCCAATACTAAAAAATCTCATTTTCTTGCTGTTAAAAGGATTTTCAAATATCTTAAAAATACTACCAATTTTGGTTTTTTTATCCAAAAGGACAATCCTTTGACTTAATGAGTTATTCAGATGATGAATTTGATGGTTGCAAGATGGATAGAAAGAGCACATCTGGAACATGTCATATTTTAGGAAAGTCCCTAGTATCTTGGTGTAGTAAGAAACAGAACTCTGTTGCATTATCTACTACTGAAGCAGAATACATTGCTGCTACTAGTTGTTGTGCACAGATTTTGTGGGTGAAACATACTTTGTTGGGATATGGATATCAATTTAGACAAGTGTCTATAAACTATGATAACACTAGTGCAATTATCATCTCTAAGAATCATGTGTCTCAATCTAGGACCAAACACATTGATGTAAGACATCACTTCTTGAGAGATCACTATCAAAAGGGTGATATTTCTCTAGAATTTATTTACTCTAAACATCAATTATTTGATATCTTCACAAAATCGATGCGCTCATAAAGGTTAAATTTTATTAAACAAGATTTGGGTATGAGAGATCTGTGAAACTGATCTTCGAAACCGATTTGTGAAACCGATCTTTGAAACCGATTGAGTTGTACAGTTTGTAAAACTGTTAGTGTTTTTCCAAACGACGTTCTTTTTCTAAATCATTATTATTGTTTATTATTATTATTGTACCCCTAAATGATAAAAATAATGACCCGCAGCTATTTCTAAATGACTATTGACCTTCCATCTCCTGCCAAACCCTCTCTTCTTTTCTGAATCCCAAACCATCCCGAACCTTTCGAACCTTTCCAACCTCTCAATCCTCTTAAACCTCCTAATGGAAATGCAATAGCGACAAGGCAAGGAATCTGAAGGTTCCTCTCCTGTGAAATTCACTCAAGGAGAATCGAGCAACACGACTCAAAGGTCAATAAACCCATAGTTGGAAAAATAGGTAGTTACTATAGAAAAGTAAGTGAGTTCTGAATGGGTGTTATCCAGCAAGTCTGCTCTTTTAAAAGTTTTAGAGATGCAAGGATGGAAATACTGGTTCTATGATAATGATCGAGTCTACTACCTGAAGCTGGTGCATGAGTTTTATCTAAACATAAGTATTGTTTTGGATGGAGCAGAAGCTGCGAGATTATCACCGATAATCAAAAGGAAAAAAGATAACTTTTTCATCGAAGCAGTGGGCTGAATGTTTAGGAGTACCTCATAATGGCAGATACGAGGATTATACTAGTAATATTCCTCCTACCACTGAATACTTTTCTTATGAGATAGCTCTAGAGATGTTGAATGGAAATTATGAATCCAGAAGAATAACTGTTGTTGAGTTATATGGTGAGTGTATAATTTTGTTTAAGTTTATTCAACACCAAGTCTATCCAATAAAAGGTTATTTTGCTTCTGTAAAGTATCAAGATGTTTTTCTATTGTTTCTGTTGTTGAATGGTTAAAAGGTCAACCTTTGTAGATATTTTTTTGTCCATATTACTCGGATGTTTAATCCATCCAAGAAAGCTACAACCCTATTCTATTCCATGAAAATATCTGTCATGCTAACGTTCTTGGGCTGTGTTGATGATGGAGATCAGTGTACCTAATCTAGTAGTAGCTTCTGTATTAACAAGTATATTTATAAAAGGATGAAAATCAACTGGAACCCATGGAAGAAGGCTTGTGTTGCTAATGAAGAAAAGATGTATGAATCCTTCAATCCTATAGATCATCCTAAGATACCAAAGGGGATGAGAGATCCTAGTTTAAAACCGGGTAAAGAAGTGGTTTATTCTGATGAAGAAGAGTAAGTAATAGTTCGTAAGGAAATTGGTGAGTCCAGTAAGAAGGGAACGGAAGAAGAAGAAGCTGAAGAAGAAGCTGATGCTGAAAAGGAGCCTGAATCACCTCCTAATGACAGGAGTGATCTGGATACGGTTAGTCCAAAGAAAAGAAGAATGGAATTTGGACTAGCTAGTCCACCTTTCATGTTACCAGAGAATGAACCTATTTTATATGATGAAGAAGAAGGTGAGACTAAAGAATCAAATTCTGAGCAGTATGAATCCAGTAGTAAAGACAGTTCAAATGAGCAAACGGTCAATGATAGTGAAGATGGTGATGGCAGTGATGGTGATAGTAGTGAAGATGATAGTATTGATGGTGATGACGCAAGTACTTGACCAGTGAATAGTCAAA
Source organism: Viscum album (assembly GCA_963277665.1). NCBI lineage: Eukaryota > Viridiplantae > Streptophyta > Magnoliopsida > Santalales > Viscaceae > Viscum > Viscum album. The sequence goes on along the minus strand of OY728151.1, from coordinate 625,593,160 downwards.
ATGTGATTCAAGCTGATCCTCAACCCCAACTAAATGAGAAAGAACCTATTCCTGAGACTGAAAGGAGAGTATAGTCAGAGATAGATGTGGATGGGGAAGTTTCTCCTGTAAGCTCTGGAAGATCTAGTTTTGTGAAACCTCTATATCCTTCATGCAAAACCACATGGGGAGAACACCCAGGTCTTGCAGTTCTGGGTTTAGATTATCCAAAGGAAGAGGAATATGAAGTGAATACTGCAAGTGTAAGAGATTCACTTAAGGCTCGATTGGTTGCTGAGTATATGCAGGTGATAGTAGATAGATCTGGACCTTCAGTTTCTCAATCTAGACCTGATCCTATAGTGGCACAATCTGATCTTGATAGATTTAAATCTAAGTTGCTTCAAGCAGTTAGAGAGACAATAAAAGAGGAATTGTTTAATTCTCCTGCTCTTTCTCTTGTGAACTTATCTGAGGCGGCTATGGATGCTCTGACCTAGAGAGTGGTAAGAATCATCAAACTAGACCTCTGCAACACCGGTGAGATTATTGGAAGGCATATTACCTCTCTGAATCAAATGATCAAAGATTTAAGCAGTGGTCTAGTCTCTTTGTCATGTGATTTTAGAATAACCATCTCTAGTATGATGGAAGTGTTAAGAAATTTGGTAGAACACCTGAAGAAAGCTGATTTAAGGAAGTTGAAAGCTGAGATCACTCAGATTGTTGCTCAGGCCAGCTCCTCCAAAATATCCAAGATCACCAGTCATGAAATCAATACCTTAAAGGATATTATAAGAGATGAGTTAGCACCTCTTGGGTAGATCCTAGATTTGGGTTCCTTGAAAAAGATGAAAGAAAATAGTAATAATATCCAAAAAATGGTGCAGTTGTATTCAGCTAATGATACTATGGCTCAGAAAGAGATCAAAGAGAAAGTGGATCACTACTTCTCTAAGCTTTATACCAAGCATGAGTTGAACCATCATTTTAAGGTTTTGGTTGAGAATTTGAGGCTCCCTCCAGTCACTCAAGCCTTCAAGGATCAAGTCCAGCAGTTGAAGGATTTCACTCCTACTCTGGAAAGTTTCATGTAGAACAAGGATGAATTTGAAAAGGCTATGAAATATGGTGGTGAAGTAATTCAATATTTTATCAATATGCTCAAACCATATCTTCATGTGCAAGCGAAGGCAATTGTTATTCCTACTGCAGAGCCTCTCATTTCATCATATGTTTCTCCTGGAAAGATACCAGTGTCTCAAGATCTATAAAATATATGGCCAGTATTTCAGCAGCCACCTTCAGAAATATCTTCTACTCCTCAGCAAGTGACCTTAGCACCTACTATGCTACCAGCCAGAGCTGTCCTGCCTCCTCTCTCCATCCGTCTAGATCAACCTTCCACTAAAGCACCCTCTGGACCATCCATTCCTCCATCTGTGAAAGGGAATTCTCCTTTCCTCCCAAATAAGTAGTTGTTCCAGTCATTTTTTGATAGGGTGTCTATTTCTTGTACTTTTAACATTTGTATCTAGTTTTTGTACTCTTTCTCAGAACTTATTTCTAAGTGTAATTTTTCTACTTGCGTATATTCCTTCTACTCTTCTTTTTGATAATCCCAAAGGGGGAGAAATTATGGAAGGGGGAGAACTAATGAAAGGGGGAGAAATGATGGAAGGGGGAGAAATGAATATATATTTATAACAGGGGAGAAATGACTAATTATTTAATGCTATGTTGCTATATTCTCTCTTTATTTATACTCTAATGACATTCTCTGATGATCTGTTTATCTTTTTGCATATACTATTTTTATATATGGGTAGCATACTAAATTAAATACTCTCTTCTATCTTAGTTTATTCCATTGATTTGTGATTATAAAAAAGGGGGAGATTGTTAAACTCTCTATGAGATGGTTATTTTAATAATCACAAATCATTGTTTTATTTATGAAAATGTATTCCTTTGTTTAATTTTTCTAAATTTATTTACATATGTTTGAATATTGTCTACATGATGTTTATCTATGTCAATTTATGTTTTACTTTTGACATGGAAGTATTCTGGATTGACTCGCTGTTAGTTATTTTCTTCAGTCACTGATGATGAACGGTCGCACCGATGATGAACGGTCGCACCGGTGATGAACGGTCGCACCAATGATGAACGGTCGCACCGATGATGAACGGTCGCACCGATGATGAAACTTCTCACAGATGATGAACGGTCACACAGATGATAAACGGTTTCACCAATTGAAATGGTCAAGATGATACTGATCACAAGCTACCGAAGCTGATGCTAATCACACGCTACCGAAGCTGATACTGATCACAAGATACAAAAGCTGATACTGATCACAAGCTACCAAAGCCGATACTGATCACAAGCTACCAAAGCCAATACTGATCACAAGCTACTGAAGCTGATACTGATCACAAGCTACTGAAGCTGATACTGATCACAAGCTACTGAAGCCGATTACGATCACATTCTATCGATACTGATGCTGATCAAATGCTACCGATACCGATGCAGATTCAAAATGACCTACCAATCGCATGACTCACCGATAGTCATGAAAACTTTTTTGAATTTCCATTAACTTTTATTTAATTCAAACGGTCATATTTGTTGTTTTTAATGAAATTAATGATATTTAATGTTAGTTGTTGTCATGTCATGGAACCATACCTCATACATATGAAAAGGGAATCATTCACATTATCGGAGCTCATGGAATATAAGGAATATCGAGCTGCAGTAAAAGAGATAGGCGAAAAGGCAGAGAAAAAGAATTCTTCCATGCACACACATACATAAAAAGAAAAAACACGAGGAACTTTGGAGAACACTCATACTCATAAAGAATAAATGTTCAAAGAACATGTTGACGCATTACAAAGAACACTTTCACATTAAAGCTGAACACCTACACTTGAAATGAAGAAACAATAACTACAACTTTGTTTTCTTGAAAAAAACTAGAGAAGGACTCAGAACTTCTTTTACATCAATCCAAGGAGTTCAGATCTTCACTCACAACACATAGAGCAGTCTAAACTCATCACTATCTGTTTAGTTCTATTGTGTTTTATAAATTTACTTTTTTAGAATTATGTGTTGCATTTACACACTGACTCTTGGACTGAATTGTAGGATACTAAATCCTCACTCCAAACTTCTTACATCTTATTTTATCCTACTGTGAATTGTGGAAGAGGTCAAGTGTGACATGGATAGCCTGTGTGCTATTGCTTTTTTTCCATGTAGAACCATGGTAGAGGTCTTAGAACCTGGATAGGTTTTGTATGGTTGTTTACCCCGATCCAGGGTGTGGATTAAAATTTATATAAATTATTTTAGTGGACTAAGTCTCTACTTGAGACTGAACCTCTTGTTTTAAAACTGTTGTGATTACATATTTTAGTTTTAACCTATATTGAATATTTCTCTTCCAATTACTTTGAAATATAAATTTTTTTAAAGATACTTTAATAGTTAATCTATCGTGTGTTAGTATATATTGTAAATCATTAGGTTAGCTTCAAAAGTTAATTAATATTCATATTGAACTAACTAAGAACTAATCAATCTCTTGAGAAGCTAACTGGCCCTTTGATCTAATACAAATTCAATACAGATTATCTTGTTATTCAATTTGGGGGATGTTAATAGAGATATTTTTTAAACAGAAATTTTAATTGGAACTCAATTCACCCCTCCCCCCTCTTGAGTATCCACTCCGACCAACAATAATCATTAATCAACTCTAACCATCTTATATGATGCATATTCAACTATTTTTGAGTGAAAATATACTTTTGACTTTTATGATCATTATATATATCACATATCTCTCCAAAAAGATAATGGGACTATATCTTGAATTTAAATATCTCTACATCTAACCATAAATAATGAGTTGGGTATTTTTTCTCATTGATCTTCAATTTTAGTGCGGAACAATCTTCCAATATATCATTTTTCATGAGAACATATCCTAGCCCCTTCATGGATGCATCACTATTGATCACAAACCTTTCACTATTATAGGGTAGTGTAATCATAGGTACACTAACTAACCTTCTTTTCAACTCCTTGATAATATTTTCACATTCCTCTATCCATAATAACTTACCTTTTTTATGAGTCTACTTAGTGAGTGGGTTAGATAATCATGGGAAATATTTCACGAAAAATAGATAATATCCTAGAAAACCAAGAAAAATTTATGTCTCAACTACCAAATTTGGCCTAGTCAAACGTTCATTAACTTTTTTCCTTCTCAGATCCAAAGATATACCGTCTCTTGAGATTACATGACCCAAAAATGAAACATTAAAATTCCAGAATTCACACTTGGTAATTTTTTCATAAATCGGATCATTTATCATGGTATTTAGTAAAATCTTCAATTGAACCTCATGTTCTTCCTTTATCTTAAAATATACAAGAATATAATCTATAAAGACTACCAAAAACTGATCAAGGTAGTCTCTAAGGACACTATTCATTAAATCTATGAAGATAGTGGAGGAATTAATAAGATCAAAATGCATCACTATAAATTAATAGTTTTTATACCTTTTACAGACCATTATCTTGGTTATATCCTCTTTCTGAAACCTCAATTTATCATATCTAAAACCAAGAATACTCTTTCATAAATATTCATATCTACATAGTTGGACAAATAAGTCATCAATTTTTGGATAATATATTTATTATTGATAGTGATCTTGTAAGGTTTTGGATAAACAACACAGAGCCTCATTGATCCTTATTTCTTCATAAAAAAAGAGTAGGTTCAGCCTAAGGTTATTAAAAAGGGAATATGAATCCCTTCTCAACACTCATTTTTAGTTTCTTTTTTAATTCCTGAAACATAATTGGTTCCATTCAATAAGGATCATTTTAAACAATCATAGCACATGGTATGAGTTATATTGAAATGTGAACTTCACAATTCAGATGGAAGACCTAAAAATTATTCAATAAAGTCATAAAACATACCATACCATAGGAGTACCCTTAATGGTGTGTTTCTCCCTAGCCCTCTGAGATTGATAACCTTTATTTATAAACAAATATTCAACCCATGATGAAATTATTTTCCAATATAATTTTATATTCATCCATGAATCGATATATGATCATAAATTTATTCATGATATGAAATGTGACTTCCCTTCCTTAGAAATTGATATGATATCCACATAGAGAAAGTAAATCCTTTTCTATAATCACATAAAATTCAACTAAAGTAATGATCACATGATTTACATAAATCAATTTCCCAAAAACATAAACTAGAGAAGATTCATTAAATTTTGATTCCACCTTTTTATCATTAGGAGTTTTAATATCTAAATAAACATCTAATTGTAGAGGTAATCAGATTATACCTTAGAAAATTCATTACAAATAAAAGAGTGGGTGGATCCAATATCAAATAAAACATTGGGTAATTTTGATTGGATGCTATGTATACCTTTCACCACATCATTGTCGCACTCCACATCGTCAATGGTGATCTCATGTGATTTTTAATTTCCTTTGGACATAATAGGGTTATAAAATCATCAACTTTGTTAACCCATAAATTAGGACATCAGTTAGAATAATTCCCATTTTCTATACACCTGAAACATTGAAATGTGGGAGGTGAATTTTTAATCCCTATCTCTATTTTCATCATTAGTTATCTTTTTCCCAAAAATTTAGAAGTCAATTTCCCAATAACCTTATTTCCCACAATAAAACCCATTAATTGTCACCTTATGAATGTTTCCTATATTTTTCTTTTCACTAGTGGATCATAAAGGAAAGATCGTATTCTTTTCAATATGATTTTCATATTTTCCCTTGAATTCTATTTTTTTATTCTTATCAAACCCATAACATTGATTGGTGAATCTAATCTCTATCTTATCCTTGAGAGAACATCAAATTATTTTTGTATAGTTACTAAAGACCTGTATAGATAATTACCTTAGAATACTTGGTTTTAAGCCACATAATAATTGATTATCCTTACTCTTAGGTTAAATGATAATTATAGAATCATACCTTGCATGTATGGTAAAATTTTCTCCAAAGGTACCAACAGATTCATCATCATTTTGATTAATCTTAGGGAACTCAATTTCCATCTTTGTTTTAATAATATGAGGAAATTACTTATTGAAAATATAGTTTCTAAACTTATTTCATTCTATAGAGTCTATTTCATATCATTTCCTCATATTCTTTATGGGATTCCACTATTGATCTGTATCACCTTCCAAATGATAAAATTAAAAAATGATTATCTCATGTTATGAACATTGGATTACTAAAAATAACTTTTCAATGGTACTGATGCATTGTCCAGAAACTAGTGGATCAGAAGACCTACTTAAATAAGGTGGATGATACTTCATGAAGGACTCAATAAAATTTTGTTCCCTTATTTTCTCTTTGGATGTCCTAAATGATTCATTACGTTAAAATGTTTTGAGAGCATAGAAAAATAATTTTTTATTCCATCTCCCATAACATTATTTTTCTCAGGAGGACAATCATTGTATTTCTTGTCACATTTAGTATTAATGTGTTTCCTTCATGTTTCATCCATTTATTAAAACCAAAAATAATAGTAAGAGGAACACTAATCATAACGGTAAAACCACATAATAAAGGGGAATTGCGTATAAAATTTCAATATATGATACCTTAGGTTTAATTAACAGGTTATTCATGATCATTTCAAATCTTTAGGATTTAATTCTATACATATACATATCCTTAGGGTTATTACTATGTCTTTCTCATCCTTGTTTCCAAAGGTTAACAAAACCATTCTATGATACCAACTGTAATGAACCATAATATTTATATATAGATATTAAATATAAATAGAATAGTATTAATTATATAACATAAGAAAACCACACCATAAAAATATAGGTTTAGTGTCTTCAAAATTGGGAAATGTAAACAAGTGAATCCTAAAACATATAAAATGTCTCCTGTTTATTGTTTAATAACTAGAACACTTTTTGAAACAAATTACTTAATAAATTTTTTCATATGCTAGGGAATATTAACATAGTAAAGGGTGAGATCATACGCTCATTAAGGGTAAACAAGGGATATTTCAATAATATATTATTCATGAGATAGAAGAACATAAACAAAACTTTTGGAAATTTTATCCTCTATATCAAAAAATCATAATATCATATCATGGTATAAATCATTGAATTTCATAAAGAATCAAATAACATATTCAATGAGATCATAACATAAGACAAGGAATTTTGGATTACACATAAGAATACAAAATAAATTCCACATTAGTCAAGGATCATTAACAATACTATCACATTAGGAAAATTCTCTTACTAAACTGGGTTTACTCCCCTTTCGAGCCATGTATTACAGAATTGAGTTCTCTCCTATTTCAGTCCAGTATTTTGTAACTATGTTCCCTTCCCATTCTAGTCATGATTATCTCATGAGATATAAATATTTACCCAATTTATTTGAGGTATATATATCTCACACCCATAAAATAATGAAAACTATATATATGTGTTCCATAGGAACATAAATCAATTATCATGTCAGAACCCATGAAAATAAATGGGTCTCATAAACATCACTCAATTATAACATAACCCATTGAAAGAAATTGGTGTCATAAATATAATTCCTTCATTAACATAATTCAACCATAGAAATAATTAGTATTGAATCCTTGAGAAATACCACAATTAAAAAATAAGTAACATCAAATAATTTTATCATAAATGGATAATAATATTGAGATATCACTTGAAAATAATTCATGAGGAAAAAAACATTTGTCCTTTGAAAATAATTTCTTTTATTAAAATTCTATGAAATTTTAAAATAAAAGATTTTATCTAAAAAATAACCTTTTAAACTTATAAAATAATATTTGGGGAATTAAGGAATTATGAAAGCATAAAAATCCATTATTGTCATATAATTTAAAGAAATATTCTTCTCATACTTTTCCATGAAATTTCAAAATTTACCATATTAGAACAATGACAAGAAGAGTCCTTTCAAATCATTTATTTAAATTTCATACATGGGTAAAAATGAATTAAAAATTTCTAAAATAATAGTACAAAAAAATTGAAAAAAAATTTATGAAACATGGACATGGAAAATAAATATTCCCCAATAGAAACTTACGTATAAACAATCCATAATAATAATGAAATTGTGAAATAAACCCTCAACATATCTTTAATTTAATTCATATGTATTTTCAAATACTGTATAATGGATTATAGAATGTTATTAACTTATTACCAAACCATATTCATTTTTATTAAAACATATATGATCATATTATCACCCATTTTTTAATAATATTTCATTATTACAAATCTTTTGGGTGTTAACTACTTCAACTTTTATGCATGTTTTGTCATTTAAGTCTCTATTATTGTGCATAAGATATAATCAGATTATTCAATTAATGATATTAGGGTAATATATACTATATTTATCCATTATATAAATTTATATGACCATTATTTAATGGTGAATATAGAATGTGAATCACATCGCATCTTGGAGACGGTAGGTCATACGTATGCACTTGCGATTATATCATTTCGTTAATAGTAAAATGGACATGTATTGGGTGGTATGTATTTTTTTATAGTATAAATATAATGTTATAATTATTATATATATATATATATATTATTTCCATAATTATACCCATCCAAATAAAGTGGTGATGAAAATTTTATTACACCACGACCTGGAGACAGTAAGTCATACGCACAAACATTTTTTGATTTAATTTTTTATAAGATGGATAAAATGCGGAATATGATTGTTATATAATGATAATAATATCTCAGAATATAGTTTATTCTGTATTTATTAAATTATAATCAAATAAAAATATGAAGTGGAAGTAGAACAAGATATAATTTTGGAACCGTCAGTAACCATGATTACCTCTATCTTAGAGAAATTCACTTCGATTTCCTCTTAGGGGCATTAGGGTAGGCCTTTAGAGAAGTCCATAACATCTATAATGTGTCTAGTGAAGTTAAGAAGAGAAATTTATACGTTGTGGTGGATCTTTAAGGATTAGTGTGACATGAATAAGTTAAGGAGAAGGTTCTCTTTTATAATTGAGTTGAGGGGAACTTTTGGAATTTTCTTGAACATATTAATTTATAAAATATTAAATCTAAAAAAAATACATTGAAAAGGAAAATTATTCTGATATAAGGTATTAATATAATCAACTAATATCTTGTAGACCTGTTTTGGTATTATTTTAAACCATATCATTTTGATTAACCTCTAGTTAACCATTTTCAATTTTAACTGTGGTAATAACTTTTTCAATATTAAAATGTAGTAAATTTTACTTATTTGATTTAAATTTAGTATTAATTGATAAATTTTTCACATTTTCTAAAAAAATAATTTTTTCTTTATTTTTGATGATTTTTTTTATTCTCAAATAATTTAAGAGATTATTATTTTTATAAAATATCATTAGTGTAAATTTTTACACTATTCAGTACTTTGATTTTTAAAAATATCAATATATCACATTTACTTAGAAAAAAATATTTTATTATATACCTAAGAGTCAAATTTCGTCTATAAATTTTTTTTAACATATTAATTTTGTCAAATAATATTTATTTTAATATTTTTTTAATAATATTTATCTGATATATCAAACAATAAAATAATCATTATATTAGTGTTGTGTAGTTATTTAATAGACATATTTTTAGACTAAAAATTAAAAATAAAATCCCATGTGAAAGATAAATTTTCAATGTTTTATAAAAATATGTATAGCCTAATATATATTTTGTGTGACCCTATAAAATAATGATATAGTATTTAAAACATTAATGCGATATTTTAAAACTTTTATTAATTAAAATAACATAAATAAGATAATTATTTTGAGAGAGGATCAGTATTTCAAAAAGATTACATTCTTTAAGAATTCATAATAAATTATATAATTTAGAAATATTAAATATAATTAACATATATTAATGTCTTTTATAGGATTATAACAAACTAAATCGTTATTAAGAAAAAATTTGTAGTTTTTACAAAACATGGAAATAAATTAGGAAAATATATTTTAATCGATTGACATAAATATTAGAAAATTATATAATAAATTAATAATAATTTAAATAATTTAAATAGGTATAGTATTTGATAAAGTATTAAGATAATACTAAATAATAAATAGAATATAAATATTATAAATATTTTTCAAATCAACAGGATACATTATTATAAAAATAATGAAATAAATAAATTTAAAAAATAATTTTCAAAAGGTGATACAATTATTTATAAAACATTATTTTAATAATAAATTTCTCTAATGATACAATGATGATAATAAATAGAATTAAAGTATAAAAACTATATAGAGGAATGTAGAAATTGTAAATGACTCCCTTGAAATCATTATCATTTTTTACTTAAATAAATAAATTGAAGGAAACATAAAGCAATGTATAACAATTGAAAAATTAAGGATATGTAAGTAAAAACTAAATAAAATAAGTATATGAGAATGATCAATTATTATAAGGGAGAATGATACTGGGAGATAGAGAACATATGATCATAAATGTGAAAGGGTAGGAAAACCCATATAAAAAAGTAAGATATGATATATGAATATATTTGAGATGTAATGGGACAATTAATACATAATAAGTAAGGTAAATATAATATATAATAACTTTAATACTTTTTAAAAAATATATTAAAAACTTTATAGTAAATATAAAAGTAAAACATGAAAATAATTTAGGTTTAAAAGAAAAATCTTTACCTCTAGTACCAATACGATATCGATATCCTAAGAACTGGTAAATAATTAAATTATATTTATTAATACATTAATTTATAACATTATTAATTGTTTTATTATCATTATTATTACATTTAGTTAATTTATTATCATTTATTATTAAATTACTTATTTAATAGTCTTATAATTAGTTGTATTGAGTTACAATATTTTAAAATTTCAAAAATGGATTCAGAATAATGGTATTTGTAACATCCTGCCCCATTTCATTGTCTTGAGAGGGATGAGGACTGATACTTGGCTATAAGAAACATTCCCAAGACACCAAAGGCTAGCAATAAATTCAAAGGGAATAAAGAATAAATTGGGGAATGTTTTTCCCTTAAGATACAACCAACCAACCAAACAGTCCACTAATAACAAATAATATGATGCATTGGAACAAATCATCCAAACCCATACATTACCATAATAGAAACAATAATTCAAAAATAATTCCCAAGAACCAATACGAACAAACACAATATAAGAGTACCATGTGGAATACTAAACAAGAGACCCAAAATAAACCAAGATGCACTCCACAGCTCCACACTAAGCTCCATGCTCCAAGCACCACCATATCTCCCATGCATCACCACTAACCACTAACAATGAGATACTTTACCAATAATTTTGTCCAATAATATGACATATGAAAAAGTACACAAGTGTAAACGTAGGGGGTGGGTACTAATACTAGGTAGGTTTTTCTCAAATGACTTCCATGCACACAACACTAGGATAAAACTATTAGTACATTTATATAAAACAGTCAACAGTGCAATAACTTATAATAAGCCAAACACGCCTTATCATTCTATTTCTACCCAGATTCCCACAACACATAAGAAATAAAAACAAAAATTAAAAATCCAATTCACCATTAAAAATTAGGAAAACAAATTCCATCTTTCAAACAACACACAACAAAGAAAACCAATACAGTGGAGCTTTCGTCCAACCCGTTCACCCATTCCCAACTAGCGGTACTTCCCACCCACTTATCCTTTGATGGTGGCCCTTCCATCCACTATCATTCCACGTATTATAGTGGTACTTCCCACCCACATCCACAAAATCTATAACACTTAATAAACTAACAAGCATAAATAACTAAGGCAGCACAAAAGCAGATCGTCATACCCATTACATGCCAATTCACTTCATTATAAAACCCATTTCTTAAAATCACCATTTAATCATTTTCCATCCTAAAAAATATTTCAATAAAACAAAATCATTATTAAAAAACAACTTCATCAACTATTTTCCTAAATCAATCCCAGCAACCAATTTTAAAATCCACAACCACATCATTTCACCCCAAAGCCCCCTTTTTCTCAAAAATCCCCTAAACATCATAAATTGATTTCCAGCCAATTTTGAACATAAAAACACAATTAATTTTAATAAAAACAATTAATTGTAATCATGATTCAAGTTATATAAAATTTGAGTAAAGAGAGAAGCCACCTACCTTTTGGGTTATGGCAAAATCGACCCACAAGAAACCACACCTCAATTCCAGAAAACTCACCACCAAAACCACTCAAGATCTCTTTCCCTAACATCTAAAATACTTAAAATAAATATCCAAGGAAACCACAAACCTAGATATACACACAACAGGTGTAGATATAGAAAACCGAGAGAGAGGGAGATGTAGATGTAGAGAGAAACCAAATAATACAAGGGGAGAGAATTACCCAGAATAACCCACCTTGAAACCCCTTCTAATCACTTACAAAATGAGTGGGAGATCCCCTATAACCCTTGAGAACCAAAAATCACGATTGACGATCGACTGGGAAGAATTTTGGAATGAGAAAGGTTAAGACCATGGGAGAATGGATAAAAAACTCTACCTTTAAGAGGTTTCATGGTTAGCCTGCACAATTTGAAAAACTATGCACAAACTATGTGCATGCCATTATCTCGAGAGAGGGGGTCCAAACGGTTTCCTCACATGGTTTGGAAAACCATGCGAAGCCTACTGTATCCCCCTGCACGATTTCTTAGAGACCCTTCAGGGTTTTCCCTAACCATTCTCAAACTTTTCATCCTTAAAACATCATCAATACTTATTCGAAATCGTTCCAAACTCTCCTAACCTCTTCCCAACTCATCTCAAGCACTTTACACACATAAAAATTCATAAATAAAAGCTACATACCTCAAACTGAGGGTGATACAATAATGATGAATGATTTTCTAAAGTGGTTTCATAATCATTGTATGTATAAATTTATAGTCATAATTTAATTCTATAAGTAAAGGATTTCAATAGTTCAATATATTCAACAAAAGATTACCAAATGGATAAGTGTTTCTTTATAATCTTATTTATGTGAATAAAATGACATTTATTGGTTACTATTAACACCATTTTGAGCATGGAAATATTTTCATTATAGATTAAAAAACATGATATTAATCTATTACTAAAGATATATTTAATCATGAAATATTTTTTAAAAAATATCCTTCAAATGAATTTGTGAAAAAAACAACATCGGTCACTTAGCAAGAAAAAAACCACCAAGTTGAATGATTTTTTTATAGATTTTAAAATTATTGAAAATATAATAAATATTAGAGTTTTATAGAAATAATTAGTGTATAATTAAATATGTTTTTTTTTATTCTTTTAGTGATCAAAAATATTATAAATGGGATAAAAGTATTATTTAAATTATAAGTAATTGGTTTTTAAATATCTATTTCAATATAGTACCAGCTTATGTAAAATGGTACATTGAGAGAGAATGGGTTATTATCACCAATAATAGATCAAAATTATACAAATAAAATGGTAACATAATCATGTAATAATAATAAGAAAAGTTTTAAAATATTATTATGACACAATAATCTCAAATAAGCATGAAAAGGGAGATTTGAGAACCCTTACTTTTATACAGTAATGACTTATGAGAAAATGGTTTTATGAGTGGGAGAGGATAATCACTCATCTATAAAAGGTAAAATTAGAAAACTAAAACATAGTTATAATAAATAAATTATATAAATAGGATGTTTGTATTATATTTTAAAATTAGATTCATAATATTAAGAGGAAGAACAAGGAACCCTTATAATGATCTTCAAGTCACCTTTTTTAAATTGAGTTCAAGGAATTGTAAGGAGGAAATTTTGGCTAGAACAATGCCTAAGGAAATTTTATAGGGAAATTTAGAGAAGTATTTTGGTACTGTTTTACTAATGTAAAGGGTCATATAAGTGAGGTTAAAGGGGTGGTGGAGGGGTGTTTATATAGGTAATTAGGGGAGGTATCTTAGCGAAAAATATTGATTATTATATTATTTAGGAACAAAACTATGAATTGTATTGATTTATATGAATTTAATTAGTGATTTATAAAAAATTGGAGGGTGTTTTTTATATTTTAACATCAAAAAACAAAAAATAATATTTTAAATATTTCATAAAATATAAAGAATCAAATACCAATTTTTATTTGCAAAAAATATCTTAGTATCTGGAAATTGATTTATAGGTTTAGAAATTAAGTTTATTATTATTAAATTATATTTTACTTACTAAATACATTTTTACTCATGAAATATTTTCTAAATTTTTTTAATTCATATTAATTTCATGATTATTCAATAAAACTTACGGTATGCATAAAAACTGTATTTTTTTCTATTCATCAAAAAATAATTTTTTTGTAAAAATCAAAAACATTTACCCTAATATAGTTTTATCATTTTTATTCAAAAAATGAATTAATTTATGTAAAATTAAAATTTAAAATTTTAGAATTTTAAGATTCAAATTATATCATATAAAACATTAAAATGTTAATTTTATCTCAATAAAAGAATATTTTCTCTATATGTGATTAAATTTTGGTTTATTTTTACTTAATAATTATTATATGTTTCCTAATTAAATATTTATACATTTTAAAAAACAATTTCATATAAATTTTTTACTAATTTATAGGAATTAATCTTTCAAATTCATTCTTTAGAAAAAAAATTGGATGCAATGAACATTATAAAATTCTATATTAATGAGAATTTAACTTCTCAATTTTTTTATAAATGTAATGAATATTATTTTATAATCATTAAACATATGAATAATTATATTTCAAAATAAAAAATAATAAAATTCTTGATAAAATTATTTTGCTTTAAATTAATTTATTTAACAATTTAAAAATGAATTTTTTATAGTAATAATGATTACATACAGAATTTGATAAATATAATATAAGGGAAAAATTAATTTTATATGCTTTTTAAATGCATCATAAAATTTTATTTTAGTGTATACAATTAATTCAACATATTCTTTTAATCGTATGATGCATATAAAATTTAATTTGAATTTACAAATTGTTACATTACAGTTAATAATTATATGTTTTAAATACATGAATATCAAAACACGTATCAAAATTTACCAAAAATTATTTTTCAATGAATAAATTACTATTTAAATGTCAACATAAAAATAACAATATAATTAAGAGTAATGTGATTTTTAAAGTAATTTATATGTGTAAAAATAATCAATATTTTATTTTAATATAATTTATAAAACAATTTTCATAAATAGTTATTATTCATAAGAATAAATTATTATAAATGGATTAAAAATAATTGTAAAATTTTACTCAATATAATACTACTAATGTATTAAATATTAATTCATGAAAAATATAATTATGTGAATAAAAATTAATATTATATTTCATTAAGTATAAGTTATGATTGATTTAATTTTAATTAAAAATATTTCATTACAACTTCATGTTTAAAATATTATGTAATGAAATTATAGTTTCATATCTTTAATAAAGGAAAAATAATGGCATTTTACATATAATTTGGGGGAAATTCTTATTCGAAATCTAAGAATTTATATTCCAAACATCTTAAATGAAATTGTTTCATCAAAATATTTACTCATTGAAATAATCTAATTAATATTTTCTCTTATTTTTAAGAATCATGATTCTAATATTAAATGTTATCTAAAATAATAAATAGGATAAGGTTATAATATGATTCTAATTATATGGATGTGAAATTGGTTTCCATATGTATTGATACTAGTCATACAAAACCAAGTTCTCTATGTCTAGTTGATACATTTATAAATAATTCAATTAATATTTTCAATATAACTACAATAAATAAACATATTATTATAATCTTGATCCTTTTGTTTAAATTTTCATAGTAAAATAAAACCATGAAAACTATAATCATAATAACAACCAAAAACTATGCTATAAAACTCATAAGAATACAAGGAGAAACTGTAATCCTGTACTGTAGAGGATCAAACTCTAAAAACAACGAAAATATAAACAATTCATTGTTATTATTAAGATGTCCATAAGATTCAAAATAGAAATAATGCAATAACTAAGATAATGATATGAATTATTTTAGTGGATAGAATGATATTTGTATATATGGGGTAATATTTCTATAGAAAAAGTAAGGTGATCATTTGAATCTCACCATTGGGAATCAGACTCTTATAATTATAACATCCATATATAATTATTGTAATATTAATGTAAACATTATGCTTAAAAATTTCTAAAAATAAATATAAAATTACTTTTCAACAATAAAATTATTAATTTTTAATAATGTATATTCATTTATGAATAATAATATTATAATATTTATGCCTTAGAAAAGAGTTTTAAAATTTTCAGCACCAAATCCAATGCACTATACTTTTTATTTTGTAACAATCGGGTAGGGTTTCAACCTGAACCAGTGTCCGACTAGGATCACCATAGATCCAAGGAGAATTTTAAATCCCCACTAGAAAACTAAAACCATCAAGGTATTAGACATAATAAATTATAGTGATTTATCCCTTAATCTATATTTAAAGCGTAATGTGACTTTCTCCAAAAAAAATATAGCACCAACCATCCATAAGTTAAATATCCACATGAAATAAAATAAGTAATTAAAACCAAGTAGATATAATTTTTTTTAAATTATTTAATGTAAATATAATCCATTAACTCACATCAAACTCCCTCACATAGAACATCCTTCAGCATCAATGTCCATAAATCAAAATTTATAGTGTCCCCCAATTAATGAAAATAAATATGGAAAGACACCTAATTTATCCAACTAAATAAATAAAATAAATAAATAAAAAATAAACAAAAACTCTATGTGACATTACAAGTCACATATCAAACCCAATGACAAACACTCTCAATGAGATGAAAACCGTTGAATAAATCATGAAACTGAAATGTAATAATTATAATGAGAATAAATATGATCTCTAAGTGGACACCTACCTTACTAAAAGATTAAATAACAATTTGAAAATCATTTATGCTAGTTTAAATTAAATTATTTAAATATTGTATTTTCTTTTTTATAGACAAAAAATTTCAGAAAACATTAAGTTGGGTTTATAAAAATTTGTATATATTTTTTTATTTAATAAAAATAGTCACATGTAATACACTTTCTTAGACCAATATGTGACACCCTATTTTTTAATAAATATTTCTCTTTAAATAATTTTAATTCTTCAATAGCTTCTATTAAACACAATAGTGAGTTTAAATAAACAACGAGACACTATTAGTATAAAATTATTCTTACTGCCTAGCCATTAAATTGGAGGAAATAAATTTGAATAAATAATTTATGAAATAAATGTAAAGGTACAACTAATTAAGAATGTATTGATAAGTTAATTGAAAATGATTACGCAATTTGTAAAAAAATCCCTTTATTCTTCAAAAAAATAACTTTTGACAAAAATGATTTTTCCTGTTTTTATTAATTATATTTATTATAGGTTATAGAAAATAGATTTAGAAAAATGAAATTTTTTAACTTAGAAGGTCAAAATTATGTCAAAAATTATTATTTTTCAAAATCAATTGTTTTTTAATGAATAATAAAAATACTGATTTTTATTGAAAACAGTATTTTCATCTAAAGTATTTATAATTTAAAATTATTTTTTTAATTAGTGTTAAATTTTAATTAGTTCATTTTTATTTAAAATAATCCAATTATTAATTTTTAATATTATTTTATACATTAATTTATTATAAAATATTTTTATTTTTAAAAAGGTTATATTTCTAAAAACTATTTTCCATGGTATTTTACTAGTTTTATATCAAATTAAACTCAAGAAATTATGTGATTTGAATTTTAAAATTTTATTCCATTTTTTGATTCATAAGGTTCAAATTTATTAATTATTTCCCTTTTAATTTTGGCCAATATGAATAGTAACCTTAATAAATGTTTTTACCACAGTAAAGGGTAAATTGAATAATATAAGTTAAAAATAAAATTATACAGAATATAAAATAAATCTAACATATTAAAAAAATTATTGGATGAATAAAATTCAACCCATTACAAATTATTATATATATTTAGTTTTTAATTTTCAATTATCTATGAAAATGACTTATATAATATATAAATCAAAGAAAGTCACAAAATATCACTTTCTTTGTCTTTAATATCCCTTATGTGTTAGCATGTGGAAAAAGCTATATAATTAAAAAATATAATAGTAAATGTTTAACTAAATATACATATTTTCATGATATAAATTTTTATTTGACTTTTTGGGTCACATAGATAAAATTATGGTATTTAAAAAAATTTAAAAAATTTAAAGATGTCACATTCATGTTTTATATACTATACCATTTTTTATATAGGGTGACACCAAATATATATTCACATATACATATTTTTATAAAATATAGAATATTTATATTTTTAACGGATTTTATTTTATATTCTTTGTGAAAATATAAGTATATTAAAAAATATCACAACACTGATGGAGTGATTATTTTATTTACATAATTATCAAATAAATGTTATTAATATATTAAAAATAAAAATAATTTTATATAAATAATGTGATAAATGAATTTCCATGATTAAATTTTACTCTTAGAGGTATAATAAAATATTTTTTTGAAGTTAATGATTCATATTTATATTTTTAAACATCCAGGTAATGAATAGTGTCAAAATTGACAAGAATGATATCTTATAGAAATAATATATTCTAAAATTGTTTAAAAATAAAAAAACATCATAAAAAATATAAAAAATATAATATGTTTTAAAATTTAACAAGTATATCATTTATTATTTAATTTAAATAAAATAATTAAAATTTACTACCTTTTAATACTCCAAAAATTATTACCTTAGTTAAAATTAGAATAGGTTAACTATGTGTAAATCAAAATGATAATGTTTAAAATAATATCAAAACATGTCAAAAATATATTGGTTGATAAGATTAAAACCTTATATAAGCATATCTTCGAATAAATAGACTTTTGAGGTATTTGGATTCATATTGAATTTGTTATAAATTATTATTTTAAGAAAATTCCTAAAGTGCCCCTCACCTCAATTATAAAAGGGAACCTCGTCTGTCACTTCTTCACATCATATAGATCCATAAAGATCAAACATACCCTATTAATTTCTCTTCTAAACCTCCATATAAATATTATATAGGATCTGGTCCTCTAAAAAGGCAAACCCTATTATCCCTAAAAGGATATCTAAGGGATGTTATGCAATATAAAGGTAATCATCGTTACCAACTCTTCGAATATTATATCTTCTTATACTCCCTCTTTATGTGTTCTTTCCATTAAAAATTAATAAATATAGTATCAACTCTATTATGAGAAATTATTATTATTTACCAACCATATTCCACCTTTTATCCATCCTATAAAAAATGAAATTACCATATCTGCATATATTCGACTAACCGTCTCTACACGGTGGTGTAATCTTTTTTTCATCACTACTTTATTTCGATGGGTATAATGATGGTAATATTATATATATAAATTAATTATAAAATTATATTTATTCTAGAATAAAATATATACCATCCACTTTCTTAACCTTTTATCATTAAGGGAAAGATATCATCGCTCGTGTGTATACACAGTATACTGTCTCCACGACATGATTTGATTCAATTTACATATTCACCATAAAATAATGATTATATAAATGTAGATAATGAAAAAATGATATATATTGCAATAATGGAATTATTGAAATGACAGATCTATATTTAATGCATAAAAATTGGGTCTTATACGACAAAACATACAAAAGAAAATGATATATCTAACACCCGAAATAATAATAATACTGAAATCTTATTAACAAAAGGGTGATAATATAATCATATATGATATAATAAATTTGAATATGGTTTGGTAATAAGTTACTAGTATTATTAACTTCATTATACATGATTTTAAAATATGTACAAAGGAAATCAGATGTAAGCTAAGGGTTGATTTTAAAATCTCATTATTATTGAGGATTGTATATATGTAAGCATCTACTGGGAAATATTTATCTTCAATGTCCATGTTTTATAAAGAGAATTTCCAAAATATTTTTAATATTATTCTAAAATTTTTAAATTCATTTTTACCCATATTTTAAAATTAACATAATGATTTTAAAGGATACATTTTTCCATTTCCCTAATAAGGCACTTTTTGACATTTACATCAAAAGTATGAGAGGATTGTGTTTTTGGAATTATGATATGAATTAATTTTTCCAATTTCATGAATCCTTAAGGACCATAATTTTACCTTAAAATATTACATAATTATTTCTAGATAAAATGTTTTATTTTTAAAAAATTCATCATTTCAAAAAATGAAATCATTTTCAAACCAACAGGATATTTTCCTCAAGAATTATTTTCAAGTGATATCTCAAGATTATATTCCATTTATGATAACATTATTTGATGATACTTATACTTTAATCGGGGTATTTTCCAAGGATAATATCCATATTATTCCTATGGTTGGTTTAGTTCTATGATGGAATGATATCTATCAAACCCATTTTTTCCATAAGTTATGTTATGATTGAGTGATGTTTATAAAATCCATTTCTTTTCATGGGTTCTCATATAATGAATGATTTTTGTTTTTTTGGCACACATATATATATGGTTTTTTTATTTGATGTTGGGGGCTTCAATCTACCCCCAATGCATTAGGTTATGATTTATATCTCATGAGATAGACATGAATGGAATGAGAAATTAAATATGATCAAAAATATAGGATTGTAACAGGAGTAAAATTGGTTCTGTGATACATGGATGGAATGGGGAGTGGACCCAGTTCAGCAATGGACTTTTTCCACTATGATAGTCCTTGTAATGATCCTTGAATAATTTTTAAATTATTTTATATGATTAGGTGTATCCCAAAATTCCATTTCTTATGTTATTCTCTCATAGAATATATTCTATGATACTTTATAAACTTCAATGATTTATTCCATGACATGATATAATGATATTTGATATTCAAGATATAATTTTGAAAATATTTTTTATGTTCCTATGTATTATTGTCTAGTTATGATTTAAGTATCCCTTGTTTAACATTAACGAGCATTTGATCTCACCATTTAATATGTTTATTTTCCCCTAAGATATGGTCAATGTTATTTAGTAAGATGTGTCAGAAAAGGGTTCTTGTTATGATGAAAAAATTGGGAAATGATGTAGATGTTTTATGATTCAGTTGTTATATCTCCCAATTTCAATGATACTAAACCTATACAGTTATGGTGGGGTTTATTTGTGTTATATAATGAATATTATTCTATTTAGATATAATATCTATGTATGAAAAGTATGGAATGTAATATTTGGCATCAGAGAAAGGTTTAGTTATCCTTTAGAGACTATGATAGGAAAACCAAAGTATGAACTGTAAGGATATGTATAATTATACGATACAATCCTAAAGTTATGTAATAATCATGAGTAACCAAGGAATGAAACCAACGGTGTCATAAATTGAAATTTTATAAATAATTTCTCTTTATTAGGTGGTTTTCCTATTATGACTAGTGTTCCTCTCACTATGATTTGTGGTTTCAGTCAATGGATGGAACCCCAAGGAACCAAGTTAATACTTAATGTTATGGTAAATGAAATGATTGTCCTCCTATGAAATTTTTATTATGGTAGATATAATGAAAAATATTTTTTATATTCTCACAAAAAATTTTCAATCAATAAATCATATAGTAATTCTAAATCAAAAATGTAGGGAACAACATTCTATTGAGTCCTTTATTATGCTAAGTCCACCTTCTTTCAGTGGTTCTTTTGATCAAGTAGTGGCTAAAAAATGGATCAGTACCACTAAAAATATATTTTAAGTTATCCAGTGTTCATAATATGATAAATTAATTTTTTAATTTTATCATTTGGTTAGTGAAGCATATCAATGATGTAATATCATTAAGAATGTGGGGAAATGTGATGGACTAGACTCTATGGAAAGGGATGAGTTAAAGAAAATTTATTTAAATAATTACATTCCTTATATTATTCAAAAAAATGTGGATAAGTATTTCATTTATATTATGTAAAAGGATGATGATTATATTGGTACATATAAATAAAATTATATAAGAATTTTAAGTTATGCTTCTGGAATTATCATTCAATAAGAAAGTAATGTGGATCAATTTATCATTGGATAAAAAAATATCTTAGGGAAATTATTCATAAGGGAATTTGGTATATGTGATTAAATAATTCTATATTATCTCAATGTTTATATAGATATTATAGTCACCCATCAATCTTATGGTTTTTATTAGAAGAGAAAAATAGAATTCATGGGAAAATCTATAAGCCATAGTGAAAAAGGTGACCTTTTTTTATGATCGATGTGTGTAAAGAAACATGGGGGAAATTTTATTAAGGGGAAAATTTAATGTTTTATGTGTGGAAAATATGTTCATTAGGAGATTAACAACTGAAGTGATAGAAAAAATATAGCTAATGATGCAAATAGAGAAAAGGCTACACAAAATGCATGTCCCGCATTTTAAAGTTACAAGTTCAAGGAAAGTGGTAATTATGATAACCAATGGTCTAACACATGGGTTATTGATAGTGATAGACATAATAAAACTCTTAATACCAAATATAAAAGGATAATAATATATGATCACTATTGGTGATGTGTATTATGATGATGTTGTGGGGAATGGTACACTTACCATCCACTCTAAAGTAGTTAATGTTTTTTTATGATTCTGGATCCTCCCACACTTTTATTTCTAAAAAAATTCTAGGGGTATCATATTGTTACCTAAAAAATTATATTTTGATTTATCTATTAAAACTCTCAATGTAACAACATTTACATCACATGTTGATAACGCTTCTCTAGTTGATGTTTGAGGGAAAGTGGTTCTTGAAAATCTTGTGATCCTTACTTTAGTTGAATTTGATGTGATCATTAACAAGGATTAGATTTATGTCTATGGATATCATGTCAATTTCTGAGAAAGGGAAGTCACATTTCATATTCCAAATGAATATATGATCATCTATCAATGCAAGGATAAATATGAAATTACAGTGGAAATTACTTCGACCTTTCAGGTCTAAATTCCTATAAAGAAAGGCTGCATATCTCAAATGGTTGGGGAGAAACTCACCATTATTTATACACCTACTGTATTGGATTTTTTTATGTCCATATAGAAGATTATTTATATCACCAACTAAATCCTGAAGTTTTGTTTCAATTGAACTCATACCGGGTGTTATGCCTATTTCAAAGACTCCTTATAGAATGGACCAAATTGAGTTACATGAATTGAAGAAGAAACTCCAAGAGAATCATGAAAATTGATTTAGCCTTTATAGTTCATCACAATAGGGTTCATGTATTCTTTTTTTAACAGTAAATATGGGTCAATCATACTCTGCATTGATTATCGAGAACTTAACAAGATCACTATCAAGAAAAAATATCCTCTCCAAATTATTGATGACTTATTTGACCAAATACGTGGAGCTCAATAATTTTCTAATATTGATCTTTCATTCTAGATAACATCAATTGAGTGTTAATAATGTGTAAATACCCATGATGAAATTCCATACAATGTTCAAACACTATGAATTTAGAGTTATTCCTTTTGGTCTTACTAATGCCCCCACTATCTTTATGGATTTAATGGATATGGTCTTTAAAGACTATCTTAATCAGTTTGTGACAGTATTTATCATCTATATTCTTATATATTTTAATATAAATTAATAACATTATGATCAATCTAGGATTATAAAAAATACTATTAGAAAGGATAATATTTATGAAAAATTTACCAAGTGTGAATTTTCAGTTCAGAAAATTAATTTTTTGGGTCACATAATTTCAATAGAGGGGATATCTTTGGAACCAACAAAGACGAATGTTATTCCACATTGGCCTGAACAAAAAATGGTAACAAATTTATTAATATTTCATTTTCTGTATGGATATTATTGATGTTTTTTGAAAAATTTCTCATGATTATCTAATCCAGTATCCATGTTGACTGATAAAGGAGTTAAGTTCATATAAACATAGGAATGTGAAGAGAATTTCAAGGAGTATAGAATAAGATTAGTTAGTGTACCTATGATCACATGAACCAGAAGTGGTGAAAGTTTTGTGATAAATAGGGATTCATGAAAGAAGGGGTTGGTATGTGCTCTCATGAAAATTGAAATTTTGATATCATGTTCCTAATGAAAATTGAAAATCCATGAGAAAAATTACCTAACTCGTGATTTGAAGTTAGTTGTTGTAATTTTTTCATTAATGATATAAAAGCATTACCTTTTGGATAAATATATTACATATATATTGATAATAAAAGTTTAAAGTATATTTTCACTCAAAAGGATTAGAAAATGTGCCAATAATATGTTTAGAGTTGATTTATGATTATAACTCTTCAATACATTACCACCCTAGGAAAGAAAACACGGTCAAAGGTTATTTGAGTTGAAAGGATCATACTAGCCTATCTATGATCACATAATATACAATATTTATGAATTTTTAAAGGATGGATTTGGAAATAATAATGGAAGGGGAGAAATATTATCTTTCTCA
The DNA here is from genome assembly GCA_963277665.1 of Viscum album. NCBI lineage: Eukaryota > Viridiplantae > Streptophyta > Magnoliopsida > Santalales > Viscaceae > Viscum > Viscum album. Next base: position 625,568,279 of record OY728151.1, on the reverse strand, counting down.
AATGAATGTTTAACTATATATATGAGTGAAGACAAAGGAGGCTCATAATGAAGATGCAGAGCTGTAAATGATGGTGAGAAATGTTCCTAAGTTCAAAAATGATTTATATGGAACATTAAGGTTCAAAAACTCTATTTTTTCCCACCAATATTATATTTAAATAAGATGTGTTGGATGGGGATCATAGTTTGTCAATATCTATTCATCTTGGAATAATAATGATATATACAGACCTGAAAGAGTATTTCGAGTGGGATGGAATAAAGGAAGATATTGTAGAGTATGTTTCTCAGTACATGGTTTTTCAGAAAGATAAGGTTGAGAGATATATGTCTAATGGGATGTTACTACCATTACCCATATGATAATAGAGATAAAGAACATCACCATAATTTTTGTCTTCGAACATCACAAAATATCTAAATGCCATACTGAAATATGGTTTATAATTAATATCCATAATAAGTCTTCACACTTAATTTCTATCATAAAAGACATATCACTTGATCATATTTCATGAATATATGTTATGTAAGTTTTAAGATTTCATGGAATAACACTTTTTGTTACATCTGATGAGGATCTGAGACTTACTTCGATGTTCTGGAGAGTTCGATAATAGGATCTGGATACAGAGTTTAGTTTCAAGATTACAAATCATACATAGATAGAAGGTCAGTATGATAGGAAAATTCACACTCTATAATACATGATGAGATCTTTTTATATGGATTTCAAATATTATTGTGATCAACACAAACCTTTTATAAAATGTTTATACCATAATAGATTTCACTCAAGTATTTAGATGGATCATATGAATCAATATATGGAAAGAAGTGTAAAAATAAAACTTTCTAGAATGAAGTTGGGGAAATAAAGCTATTTAGACCAGATCTAGTTGAGGATATGGTATAGAATGTTAGATCTAATCAATAACACATAAGAGTAGCTAAGATTCAATAAGACATTATGCTGATAATGGAAAAAAAGACATCAAGTTTGAAGTGGCTGAAATGGTATTTCTATGAATATTTCATTTCCAAAGAGTGATGATATTTGGAAAAAATAGAACTCTGTAAGAACCCGGTTTTTGGATATAAAAGACTTTGGGATATTCTTGATGTTATTCTAGAGCAGTGCCTTCAGACGGCGTGTGATTCAGAGCCTCGGTGTGGCCAGAATTAGGTTTTCAGTACGTTCACACTAGGCACTCCAAATAAATGGGATAACTCATAAACAGTGCTTCAGATCAGAAATCTGAGTGTACATATGGGTTTCAAATGGGGTTTTTACCCTAAGAACGACATAAAGAATGTCGACGCGGGACGTTTGGACCCCTCGTCCGCTACCAGAATGTTAAATGGATAAATTAATTAATTAATTTATTCGTTTAATGGTTAAACTCAAGTATCTCTTAAAATGTTGATCAGATGGGAAAACTGAGGGCATCGTTGAGTTCGGAACGTTCCGTTTACCCTAGGAGGGGTGTAAGTTTTGCGGGCGCGGGCCGTCAGTGAAAAATGGCCCCGGGGGCGTTTTCGTAATTTGGTGGCCACGAGCGTCAAGTTTAATAACTTTTGAATGGGGCATCAGATTAAAATTATGAGACTGCCGTTGTGCTCGGTAGGTGGTGTTAGGCCTAGGGGAGGCTTAATCTTGACCACACCAAATGTTCGGGTTCGGGTCGATGGGCGGGTGGTTAAGTGTGTTTCTATTTAAACACTTAACCCCCTCCCCCTCTCCCCCTTTGTTCACCCCCTGGTAGGAGCTCTGAAGGGGGAACTCCTCCTATCCTCCACCTCTTCGGTGAGGCGCGACATCTCCGGCAAGGCGTGACAGCTCCGGCGAGGCGCGGCAGCTCCGGCGGATCGACGACGAAGCTTCGGGCAACGCCCAAGAGGTAGGATTCGTGCGTTTATTATTTTTAAACTCTCACACCTTCATTTATCCTATTTATATGTGTCAATTTTCTGTTTAATTTCCGAGAAAATACCACTATTGCGTATTACTTTTTATAATCTTTCTGACGCTTGTTTCAGATTGAATTTTCAAGTCCTGAGTCGCCCGCATCGGTCCGGCGAAGTTTGGATGTGTTTTGGGGTTTTCCTGAGGTTTCGGTACTCCAGCGGCGGCGGCGTGGGTCTTCCAGCGGCAGCGGCGAGCTCCAGCGGTGGCGGCGCGGGTCTTCCAGGCTGCGGTGGCCTCGGCTCAGGCATATGGCATGGCGTTCGGCTTCGGTGGCGGCTTCGGGCGTCCTTCGGTGCGGCGGCGAGCTCCTCAGCTACGGCGGCTTCGCGCGGCGCAGAGCGGAAGAGCCGGCTGGTTGGGCCGGCCGGTTGACTTGGAGCATCGGGGTCGCGGCGTGCCACCCCGAGGGGGAGACAAGACCCACCTTCGGCGGTTATTCATGGGGCGGGACGACCAACCCCACAAGGGTCGGTTGGCGGTGGACCGCGGGTCAGCGCCAGGCCAACTAGCGCGGGCCAGCCGGTCCAGCCCAAGGGGATCCGTCCCCTCTTCCGACACCCGTATTTTTCGCTACGGGTATCTGTTTTGCATGCCGTCTATGGCAGTGCAAACCTTGGCTCGAGGTGGAGATTTTGAGATGGTCTTGAGAAATTTTAATTCCTGAGATGAGGGGCTCAGTGCCACGATGTGAATTTAAGTGAATTGGCGTTTTTCCGGGGGGGTTCTTGTTTTGGACGGTGCGGACACATCCGACGTCTGTTTTGAGCGCCGTCAGCGGCGTTGTGACCCTATCATCGAGGCGGACTTTTCCAGAGGGTTTTCGGGCAACAAAGACAGATTTGAGGTGTCTTCCCCATGGCCCGTCTGTTGAGCTGTTAGCATCATTTTGTAACTTTTTCATCGGACGTCCGTTTGGGGCGTGCGAGCAGTCGTTTTTGGGTGTTTTTCTAAGGGCATTGCAATGGTGCAATCCGACCACTCTAATTCCGCACGCTGGTGCAGGCCCCGCGAGGTCCGTTTTGGGAGTTGACGGTGATTTCTAGCTTTATCACCAGGTGTCCGTTTTGGACAAGTGAATAGGCCATCTTGTGTACTTTTTCGGGAGGAACGCAATGGTGAGATCGGTTCGTTGTGTTTTTTTACCGGGATGTAGTTCCCACGAAGCACCGCTCATGTGAGGTGCACCAAAATGCATCTTTTTCTCTAGATATCTGTTCCACTCAAGTGAGTAGTCCTTTTGACATGTTTTCCCAAGGGGATCGCAATGGTGCGATGCGCCCGACTGTTTTTGGGGCTGAGGCTGGGGATCACGGGGTGTCGTTTGGGCGTAAAGCGGTGTTGGCGACTTTTTCGTTGGATATCCGTTGGAGGCGAGTAAGTAGTCAATATCGCATGTTTTTTCACGAGGATTACAACGGTGTAATCTGTTCAGGCGAGCAGAGCCTCTTACGCGATCTTATTAAATGTGTAAATATGAAGGGTGCTCCGGTGGTGGTTTGTCCTACTGTGTTTGTAGCGGACCATTGGTGAGTGATCGCGTGCACTCCCGTGTGAGTGAAATAAATGTTTGAAGAGATGTAGTTGGTCCTTCCTGGTCCATTGAGGTGGCAGGTTGGAGTTGTTACATTTACGCCTTTGCGTTGACGATGGGTGTCATGTGTATCTTAGACATTGGGATGGAGACGTGGCATACTCTGGGGGTATGCGGGAACTCTTGGAGGTACATGTGGATGGTTGTACCTCAAAACGTTTGTTCACTTGGTTGGGGTTGACTTGGGGCCACACGTCATGTATACCCCATGTGCGTGTCATGTTCTTCTTTATGTACTTTTGAACTCTCGTGATGTAGAGGGTTCCTCGGTTCTCATTTGTTGACCAGAAGGGTTGAGTTTTCACTTGGTTCCGTTCTTATTTGTTGACAAGTAGGGTTGAATTTTCCCCTAGTTCTATTCTCATTTGTTGACCAGCAGGGTTGAGTTTTCCCTTGGTTATGTTCTCAATTATTGACCAGCAGGGTTGAGTTTTCCCCAATTTCAGTTCTCGTTTGGTCGGAAGAGATGGTTTGGTTCCTTTGTTTCTTTAGTTGTGAGAGGTTTCAGTACCATGCCCCTTTCACTGGACCGCGACACCGTTTACAACTACATGTGGTCATACAGTGTGGGTGTTTTCCCGCTTTATGGGATGAGTTGTCTCGGTCCGCTTCGACAGTGACTCAGCAGATTGGATAGTTATCACCCTAAGAGGCTCAGAGAGTTTCTCTCATCCCTCCATGTTCCCTAATAGAGTTCTTGTGGATTCGGTGTGACCAACACTTTACACGGGAACCGATCCTCTACCCATGAGGTTGTTTCTAGCCGGGATGGCTAGGAGGTTGTACCATCCAGCAGGGATGGCCAGTGGGGTACCATCCAGCAGGGATGTCCAGAGAAGTACCATCCAGCAGGGATGGCCAGTGGGTTACCATCCAGCAGGGATGGACAGTACAGTGGTGTTCACCAAGCAGTACCGTCCAGCCAGGATGGACATAGTGGTTCTGGGTTTACCTCCAGCGGGGCTGGGAAGTGATCCCCGATGCTGGGTTTACCTCCAGCTAGGCTGGGAAGTGGTCCCCGATGCCGGGTTTACCTCTAGATGGGCTTGGAAGTGGTCCCCGATGATGGTTTTGAGCCTCCCTCCAGTGGAGTATTTTTTTACGGGACTGGGAATTGGGACTCGTCGACGAATTTAGCCGGGTCGCCCTCCAGTGGATTACCCTTTTACGGGACCGGGCAGTGTGGCACTCGTCGACTCTTGTCGGGTCCCCCTCTAGTGGGAACTCGTCGACTTCCAGGGATTACCCTCCAGCGGGGCTGGGTCGGGGGTCACCTGTCGACTTTGAGGAGACCTCTCAACTACGGGGCAGTTATGAGGTGTGGCTTAACGTTCCCCAATAACTCTCAAGTATGAGGGGCGATTTCCCCACCGAGATGAGTCCTTGTGACGTGACCTAAAACTGTGCGGGCGTGTCAGTGCCGCCCAAAGCGGATAGTTTTGAGGTGCGGTGATTTGAGCCCTTGACTTGCAGTTCAGGGCAGATGTGCAGGATGTTGGGCATCGATGGTGTTTACTTTGGGGACTATTGTCTTCACACTTTATTGGGCTGAGCTACGGGATGTAGATCCCCTTACGATCTTTTTCAGGCTTCTTTATTGAGCATATGTATATGTATAGCTTGTTCTAGTACCCACTCCTTCAGTTTTGGATGATCTCCTTCCAGGGGAGGAGAAGATGTGTGGGGTATGCCACGTGCTTTCCGTGTTTAGCTTCTCGTGGTTGGACGAGTCTACTCTCCTGCTATAGGTAGCGAAGACTTGACAAGAATTTCATCTTCTCACTATTTCCATCTCCTTGTGTTTGGACGAGTCTACTTCCTTTCTCTTGTTGGGTTGAGCTGGAATCTTTACTGTACTCTTTACTACACTTTCGGTTGTACTCCTTTACTTTTCCCCTATTCGATCTACTGCTCACCCTTCAGTACCTACTTTGTTGCTCCCTTGATCCTTCGGGGTATCCTAATGAGTATTCTTATACTCACACCTTCTTATTCTTTGCCCGCACTTGGTGTGCCCTTGAAGTGGAAAGACAAGTTGGTCGTGACTTCAGTGGAGCTTAGTAGTTCAGGAGCTTGGACTGCATGCGGTGGTCGGAGTCGGGTTCCAGGTGGGGGACCCTTCCAGCTTTTTTTCTTTTGTTTACCTGTTTCCTTGTTGTGGCACCTTTTCTGGTTGGGCGCGTGTTTTCCCCCTTTTCATTTTCAATTTAACTTCAGCACTTTCTTTGTACTTTTAGAGGTCAATGCACATTGTGGTTTATTTATAGCAGTTGGTACTTTTCTTTTATTTTTACTCTACACTTTTTCATTGAGTGTGTTGCGTGTGTGTGTATAGGTACATAGGCAAATGCCTCCCCGAGTTGTTGTGCCTTTGGCGCTGGTCGCCATCCCCTAGCCTATGGAGGCGGTCTTGGGGTAGTTGCGACTCGATCCCGGGTAGGATCGGGTCGTGACAAAGTGGTATCAGAGGTGGTTTGTTCCTTGGGACGCTATTCGAATGTCCCTAAAATAAAAAGTAATTGGTTGGGATTTAGGGAAACAGTGTTAACATGTGTCGGGAGCGGCTCTCAGGCCAGGGATTCTAGTGATGGTGCAGTGTCCGACGTATCCATTCACCAGGACCCTAATAAACTGCTTGTCGACTCGGCATGCTAAGACACTTGGTGCAGGGAAAATTGGTTTGTGCATCACATAGGATTGAGTCTTTGACTGACCTTCTTGAGTCAACTCCCCATTGTTGTTACTGTTATATACATATATGCTCATCTGACCGCAGAACTCCTTGATAACATTCAGGATGTCTCCGTGAAGACAGTCAGCTAGGATACTAGCTTTGGTTCATGAAAACGACCCTGTGAGCTACAAGGCCTCAGTCCATGACCCATCATGTGAGCCCCTTTCTCTAGGTGGGACGATAGCAGTACCCCCACTTTTTGAGCATTAGACAGCTTCAGTAGAGCAGACTGAGCTTGAGTGAAGGTTGAGCGCGCTCCGCGAGTTTCAGTGGTAGGGACCGCTGAGATTTAGTGATGAGCCAGACCCTCAGGCAGAAGAGGTTTGGCTAGAGACAGTGGTTTTCCTTTTTAGGCTTGTGCAGACGCCGACAGATCTTATGGTGGCTTTGGCCGCCAGCCTTTTCCACGGAGCAGTTTGGCGTTGGTGGAGTCTGGTGACTCAGTTTCTTGACGAGTCGTCGCTTTCATGGGTGACTTCCAGTTGTTGTTTCGTGAGGAGTTTTCCCCACCTTCTTACGCACTGTTCGGGTTTAGGAGCTCCCATAGTTTCAGCAGGGATAGATGATGGTGGTCGAGTACGCGGTTAGTTTCACAGACCGTGCACACTTTTACTTGGACTTGGTCCATGACAACAACATCCGAGCACGAAAGTTTGAGCAGGGTCTCCGCCGAGAGATTCATGCTGTCATAGTACCCTTGGGCATTTCCACATATGTATGGGTGCTAGAGCAGGCTCTGGTGATAGAGAGATTCCTGTCATGTTCTAGAGTTGGTGGTGGCAGCAGGCACATTGGAGCTGAGACGTCTGCCACAGCTAGCGGGCGTCGGCAATCAGAACCTCAATGCAGGTAACATTCTGACAACCGAACTCAGGGGCATGGTCGTACACCACAGTGGCGCTGGAGGGCACCAGTGCATCCAAGAGAGTGCTGGTACTATGCTTGCGATGGGCGAGGTCACCTGGCATGAGACTGCCCAACCAGGCATGCAGAGAGCTTCAGGAAGGCATCAGGTGCACCACCACGACGAAGGCAGCGCCATGATTGGAGTAGTACCCAAAGAGGTGGTGCTAGTAGAGGAGTGAGAGGAGATGGAAGTTGAGTAAGTCCTTATGAGGTCTTCCTATCAGCACTAGGTGGTCCACGTCATGCTCCGGGAGTTGACATTTGGGATCGTGGATAGCCATGAGCTTTATATGTCTATGATCCTGTAGAGCATGAGGTGATAAGAGGCACACTCTATAGATCTTCTACTTTTTTCAATAGAATTTTTGGACTCTGTGTGTGAAATTATTTTCTCCATGCACCTTGTTTGATTTTTCATCAGGGTGGTACGGGGCGTCGGTGTAACCCTGTGTTGGTAAGGTAAAAGGTGTAGGACCTTTCTCTTTAGTCAATGGTGTTGACTCCTTCACTTCTGAGCATGTAAGAGGGTCTTGGTTGTGGGATATCAACTATGAAATCTTGCGTAACCGGATATCCTTGGGTGTTTCACCATATGGATATTATGAAGGAGTGAATCACCGGGCTTGTCCCAGGTTCAAGCGGTGATTCCAGTCACGGCGTGTGACGTAGGGGTTTGGTTGGGGAGGTGAGCTACCCCCAAGAGCCTTTGGGCCGTTCGAGACCATGCCAAGGGATGGTGAGGTTCCCTACCACCTTTCCTTAACCCCAAAGTCTAGAGTGGGTGCATGACTTCTCCCACATGGCTCATCCGAGAAGAAATGTGTGTTCTCCTATGCACGTCATTGGCAAGGGCAGACCTCGCATGAACAGATCAAACCCTTTGGTCTGTATGTGGTGACGCGGGACTGTGCAAGAGTTAGTCTGGGAACGGGAGATCCAGGTATGGGCTTAGTACCCTAAATTGTTCCCTAGTTTTTCTTTTCAGGGATGAAAATATTGAAGGAGATAATGATGTAATAACCTGGTTTTGGCTATAAAATACTTTGGTATATTCATGAAGTTATTCCAGAGTTGTGCCTTCAGACGGCGTGCGATTTCGAGCCCTGGTGTGGCCGGAAATATGTTTTTAGTGCGTTCACACTGGGCATGACAAATATATGGGATAACTCCTAAATGGTGCTTTAGATCAGAAATATAAGTGTACGGATGGGTTCGAAATGGGGTTTTTACCCTAGGAACAACATAAAGCATGTCGGCGCGGGACGTTTGGACCCCTCGCTCGCTATCGGAATGTTAAACGGATAAATTAATTAATTAATTAATTCGTTGAATGGTTAAACTCAAGTATCTCTTAAAAGGTGGCTCAGATAGGAAAACCAAGGGAACCGTTGAGTTCGGAAGGTTTCGTTTACCCTAGAAGGGGTGTAAGTTTCGCGGGCGCGGGCTGTCAGTGAAAAATGGCCCCGAGGGCCTTTTCGTAATTTGGCGGCCTTGGGCGTCGAGTTTAATAACTTTTGAACGGGGCCTTGGAATTAACTTCCGAGATCGAAGTTGTGTTTGGGGGGTGGTGTTTGGCCTCAGGGAGGCTTAATATCAACCCCACCGGAAGTTTGGGTTCGGGCTGACGAGCGGGTGGTCAAGTGTGTTTCTATTTAAACACTTAACCCCCCCCCCCCTCTCTCCCCCTTTGTTCACCCCCTAGTAGGAGCTCTCAAGGAGGAACTCCTCCTATCCTCCACCTCTCCATCAAGGCGTGATAGCTCTGGCGAGGTACGACAGCTCCGGCAGATCGACGGCGATGCTCTGGGCAACGCCCAAGAGGTAGGATTCATGCGTTTATTATTTTTCAACTCCCGCACCTCCTTTGATCCCATTTATATGTGTCAATTTGCTGTTTAATTTCTGATTAAAGACCATGGTTTCGTATTAATTTTTATGATCTTTACAATGCTTATTTCGGATTGAATTTCCGAGTCTGGAGCCTCCTGCACCGGTCCGGTGAAGTTTGGATGTGTTTTGGGGTTTTCCGGCGGTTCCGGCACTCCAGCGGCGGCGGCGCGGGTCTTCCAGGCGGCGGCGGCCTCAGCTCAAGCATATGGCATGGCGGCGGGGGCATTTGGCTTCGGTGGTGTCTCTGGGAGGCCTTTGGTGTGGTGGCGAGCTCCTCAGCCGTGGCGGCTTCGCACGGCACGGAGCGGAAGAGATGGCCTGTTGTGCCGGCCGGTTGACTCGAAGCATCGGGGTCACGGAGCGTGACCCCGAGGGGGATACAAGACCCGCCTTTGGTGGGTCTTCACACGGCGGGACAACCGACCCCATGAGGTTCGGTCGGTGGTGGACCACGGGTCAGCGTCGGACCGGCCAGCACGGGCCGGTCCAGCCCAAGGGGATCCGTCCCCTCTTCGGACACCCGTATTTTTCGCTACGGGTGTCCGTTTGGCATGCCGTCTGCGGCAGTGCGAACCTTGGCTCGAGGCGGAGATTATAAAATGGTCTTTGTAAATTATAATTCCAAAGACGAGGGGCTCAGTGCCACGATGTGACTTTAAGTGAATTTGTGTTTTTCCCAGGGGTTCTTGTTTTGGACGGCGCGGACACATCCGACGTCCGTTTTGAGCGTCGTCAGCGGCGTTGCGACCCTGGAGTCGAGGCGGACTTTTCCAAAGGGTTTTCAAGCATTGAATCCGGAGATGAGGCATGGGCCCCACGGCCCGTCTGTTGAGCTATTAGCAGCATTTTGTAACTTTTTCATCAGACATCCGTTCACGGCGTGCGAGCAGTCATTTTCGGGTTTTTTTTCGAGGGAATTTCAATGGTGCAATCCGCCCACTCTAGTTCCGCACGCCAGTACGGGCCCTGCGAGGGTCATTTCACATGTTGACGGTGATTTCCAGATTTATCACTGGGTGTCTGTTTTGGACAAGTGAATAGTTCATCTTCTGTACTTTTTCGAGAATATTGCAATGGTGCGATCCGTTCATTGTGTTTTGGGACCAGGATGTGGGTCCCACGAAACACCGCTCGTGTGTTCTGCGCCGAAATGCATCTTTTTCTCCAGATATCTATTCCACTCAAGTGAGTAGTCCTTTTGACGTGTTTTCCCAAGGGGATCGCAATGGTGTGATGCGCCCGACTATTTTCAGGGTCGAGGCTTGGGATCACAGGACGTCGTTCGGGCGTAAAGCGGTGTTGGCGACTTTTCTGTTGGATATCCATTGGAGGCGAGTAAGTAGTCGATCTCGCATGTTTTTTCGCGAGGATTACAACGGTATAATCTGTTCAGGTGAGCATAGCCTCTTATGCGATCTTATTAAATGTGGAAATATGAAGGGTGCTCCGATGGTGGTTCATCCTACTATGTTTGTAGCATACCCTTGGCATTTGATCGCGTGCACTCCTGTGTGAGTGAAATAAATGTTTGAAGATATGTAGTTGGTCATGCATGGGATGTTGAGGTGGCATGTTGGAGTTGTTATGTTTACGCCTTCGTGTTGACAATGGGTGTTGTGTGCATTTTAGCCTTTGGGCTGGAGACGTGGCATACTCTGGGAGTATGCGAGAACGCTCAGAGGTACATGTGGATGGTTGTACCTGAGAACGTTTGTGCGCTTGGTTGGGGTTGACTTGGGGCCACACGTCGTGGGGACCCCATGTGCGGGTCATGTTCTGGTTTACGTGCTTTTGACCTCTCGCGAAGTAGAGGGTTCCTCAGTTCTCATTTATTGACCAGCAGGGTTGAGTTTTCCCCTGGTTCTGTTCTCATTTGTTGACCTGCAGGGTTGAGTTTTCCCCTGGTTATGTTATCGTTTGTTGACCAGTAGGTTTGAGTTTTCCCCTAGTTCTGTTCTCGTTTGTTGACCATCAGGGTTAAGTTTTCCACTGTTTCTGTTCTCGTTTGGCCGGAAGATATGGTTTCGTTCCACTGTTTCTTCAGCTGTGAAGGTTTCAGTACAGTTCCCCTTTCACCGGACTGCGGAACCGTTTACAACTACGTGTGCTCGTACAGCGTGGGTGTTTTCCCGCTTTATCGGGTGAGTTGTCTTTGTCTTCTTCAACAGTGACTCAGCGGATTGGAGCGTGATCTCCCTGAGAGGCCCAGGGAGTTTCTCTCATCCCTTCATGTTCCCTGATAGAGATCTTGTGGATTCGGTGTGACCAACACTTTACGCGGGCACTGATCGTCTACCCAGGAGGTTGTTTCCAGTAGGGTTGGCCAGGAGGTTGTACCATCCAACACGGATGGCCAGTGGGGTACCATCCAACAGGGATGGCCAGAGCAGTACCATCTAGCACGGATGGCCAGTGGGTTACCATCCAGCAGGGATGGCCAGTACAGCAGTGTTCACCGAGCAGTTCCATCCAGCCAGGATGGCCAGAGTGGTTCCAGGGTTTACCTCCAGCGGGGCTGGGAAGTGGTCCTCGATGTCGGGTTTACCTCTAGCTGGGCTGGGAAGTGGTCCCTTATGCCGAGTTTACCTCCAGATGGGCTGGGAAGTGGTCCCCAATGACGGTTCTGAGCCTCCCTCCAGTGGAGTACCCTTTTTACGGGACCGGGAATTGGGACTCATTGACGACTTTAGCCGGGTCGCCCTCCAGGGGATTACCCTTTTACGGGACCGTGCAGTGTGGCACCCGTCGACTCTTGCCAAGTCTCCCTCCAGTAGGAACCCGTCGACTTCTAGGGATTACCCTCTAGCGGGGTTGGGCAGGGGGTCGCCTGTCGACTTTGAGGATACCTCTCGACTGCGGGGCAATGATGAGGTGTGGCTTGACGTTCCCCTAGAACTCTCAAGTACGAGGGGAGCTTTCCCCACCGAGACGCTTCCTTGCGACGCGACCTAAAACCGTGCGGGCGAGTCAGTGTCGCCCCAAGAGGATAGTTTCAAGGTGCGGTGATTTGAGCCCTTGACTTGCAGTTTGGGGCAGACGTGTGGGATGTTGGGCATCAATGGTGTTTACTTCTGAGAATGTTGGCTACTCAATTTCTTGGGCTGATCTATGGGATCGAGATCCCCTTATGATCTTGTTCGGGCTACTTGATTGAGCATATGTATATGTATACCTTGTTCTAGTACCCACTCCTTGGGTTTTGGATGCTCTCCTTCCAGGGGAGGTGAATACGCGCAGGGTATGCCATGTGATTTCCATGTCTAGCTTCTCGTGGTTGGGCAAGTCTACTCTCCTGCTATAGGTATTGAATACTCAATTAGAAGTTCATCTTCTCACTGTTTCGATCTCCTTGTGTTTGGAAGAGTCTACTTCCTTTCTCTTATTGGGTAGAGCTGGACTCTTTACTATACTCTTTACTGCACTTTCGGTTGTACTCCTTTCATTTTCCCATGTTCGATTTACTGCTCACCCTCCGGTCCCTCCTTTGTTACTCCCTCGAGCCTTCGAGGTATCCTAATGAGTATTCTTATACTCACCCCTTCTTGGGTTTTTCCCGCACTTGGTGCGCCCTTACTTACTATGGACAGGTTGGTCGTGACTTCAGCGGAGCTTAGGAGTTCATGAGCGCGGACTGCATGCGGTGGTCGGAGTCGGGTTTCAGGTGGGGGACCCTTATAGCTATTTTTCTTTTGTTTACCTATTGTCGGGTTGTGATACCTTTTCTGGATGGGCGCGTGTTTGCCCCTTTCCTTTTTCAGTTTACCTTCAGCACTTTCTTTGTACTTTTAGTGGTCGATGCACATTGTGGTTTATTTATAGTAGTTGGTACTTTTCTTTTCTTTTTACTCTTCACTTTTGCATTGAGTGTGTTGTGTGTGTGTGTACAGGTACTTAGGCAAAGGCCTCCCCATGTTTTTGTGCCTTCAGTGCTGGTCGCCAGCCCCTGGCCTATGGAGGCGGGCTTGGGGTAGTTGTGGCTCGAGCGCAGGTAGGGTCGGGTCATGACAAAATCTAATCACTAGGTACATCTTCCATTCTAAATTTACAAATCATTTTATGAAGGCAGCTTATCGATTGGCACTTCCAATGAATCATTCTAAAGTTCATGACATGTTCCATTTATCTCTCATGAGAAAGTAAATACATGATCCTTCCCATTTACTAATCTCAGAAGTCATACCTCTGGATAAAAATATTTCTTATGAATAAAAATAGATAGAATTTCTGTATCATAGGGAGAAATTTCTATAAAACAATACCACTCACTTGGTTAATGTTTTATGGTTGAACCAATAATTTGAAGGAGCTATGTGGGAACCCAAGGATGTGATGAAGAAAATTTATCCTCATATGTTTATTTCCAACTGAAAAATTTCTCTTTCAATATTCATTTTATGGGGAGGATGTAGAATATAACCCCATAATATTCAAATAAATAATTCTATTTAAATAATTATAATTCTTAAATATTGTGCATTACACGCAACTGTGTGTTTAAAAAAATGATGAGGCACTATTAGTACAAAATGATTGTTATAACCTAGATGTGAAATTAGTGGGAAAAAATTTCAATAACTAATTTTTGTAATAAAAATAAAGTTCTACGATAATATAAATGTATTCGTATATTCTTTGAGATTGATTATACAATTTTTAATAAAATTAATTTATTTTTAAAATAAATACATTTTCATCAAAAAATGGTTCTCTTTTTTTTTTATTAATTAATTTTTAGAATTTATTGAAAATTTATTTGGTAAAATTATTATATTTATTTCATCATGTCAAAATTATGCTATTTTATTTCAAAAATCATTAATTTTTTAAAGAATAATGAAAAAATATTTTTTATTGAAAACCATATTTTCTTTTAAAGCTTTTACGATGTAAAATTATGTTTTTAGTTAGTTTTAATTTTTATTTAAAATAATATAATTATAGTTTTGAAGAGGATTTTATACGTATATTGATTATAAAAACATTTAATAAACCTCAATCGAAGTTCAATCGTGGAAGAAAATTGAGGTCTGTTAAGCTGGATGAATGAATTATCAATTCTTGGAAGAGGGTATTTTTCTTCACTTTGATCCCATTATGATCTCTATAATCCATGATTAACTATATTGATTCATCCCTATTATTCACAAAGAGAATCATTGCTCCCCAATGAGACACCCTTATTCAAATAAAACCCTTCTCTAAAGATCTTGAAGTGCCATATTTAATTCCACTAAATCCACTTATTTATTTCTATATGGGTTCTTCAATATTGTATTGGATCTTGTTAGGAGTTCAATTTATACCTATACCACTTATAATGGTGGAGTTCCAAGTAACGCTTTAGTAAATAAATCAATGTATTCCCAAATAATATGTACATATCCTATCTTGATAATTTCTTTTCATTCTCCTTCTTCGCCAATAATTTACATAAATAAGTCAATAAGATATGGTTCTTGGTAAGACTTAGGTTGGGATGTATCTTATTTAAATATAATTATAAGCTTTCCCTTCAATATAAAAAAAATTTATGCTCTTCTATAGTTTATAATCGTATTATTCTTTGAAAACCAATCTATCCCATGTATTATGTCAAATTTCACTATTGGAATGACCACTTGTGTTGTGGTGAGATTTTACACACCAAAGTTGATAGTTGAATCCCTATATATCCTTGATTATTAAATAGTTCCTCTAATATTTTTGACTAAAAACTCTACCATTTGTAGTTCAATGTTTAATTTTATGTTCTTTTCAAACATGAATGAGATAAAAGAATGTATATAAATTGAATTAAACAATGTACTTGGTAGATTTGAGTGTTTGATGAGTGTACATGCCACTAAATTATTTATAAACATTAATTCATCCATATTTTTTACAAAATCATGAGCTTTCTCTATAATGACCCAAACATTTATATATGAAATTCTCTTTGTGATTAATTTAAATTTTCATATTACGTAATATTGTTATGGAAAACACATGCATTAATTTGGTTATTTTGGAATTTTATATCCTTTTGGATTTAAAATAACATTAAGAAACATATACATTTATAATATATCTATTGAAAGGCTAACATATGACTTATATATATAAAGAGTTGTGATAAAGTCCCATTGATACAGATGAAAGAAGTTACGACCTCGACTAGTAATATTGTACCCCAGGAAGCCTATTTATCAGTACTTCTGAGGGAGATAGAATCATTGAAATTTTTCCTCGATCAATCCCAAGACATGATTAAATAAATAAATAATCAGAAAACCCATCTACAATAAAACATCAATATCATCAATATCATGACCCAAACCATGTTTGTTGAACCACCCAATAAAAACCTCATAATCACATATCTTACCATTATGTATTTTTTTGGTATAATAAAGGGTTGTGTATCAAGAAAATAAATGTTTCAATTTTTATATTTTTTTAAAATAATGGTTATATTTATCTATTATTATTATTATTAATTTTTAATTATTTTTTAAAGGGTTTGAAAAAAATTATAGATATGATAAAATGAAAATTGTATTTCTCTTAGGAAATCTATAATTTCGATAGAGACTCTATATTTTAATGAAATAAATACTTTTCTGAAATAAATTTTATTTTATTAAAATATTATTATTAAATATGTTTTATTAAATATAAATTATAATAAAATTTTATGAAGTAAAAACTAATTTTTATAATTTTTATAAGGGTCGGAAAACTATAATTGTGAGAAAACAAGTATTTATCATTAATTGTAGATTTTTTATTTAAAAGTTTAAATTGGTATCCATAGAGATTTTTTTGATAAAATAAAAATTATTTTTGAAATAATTACAATGAAAGTATACAGTGGTGATTTATTCATAATTTTTGGAGATAGTTGATCTTTTGGGTTAAAAATAAACTCGGTATAAATATACTATATGTATTATAACATATTAATGACATAAAAGTGTTGTAGTATATTCCATAAATGGTATACATGACCAAATAAATATTTCACCTTTAAATTTATTTATTTTTAAGGTTAATTTATTAATTTTATAAACCCTTATTGTATCCTTGAAGATTTATATTATATTTTAAGGTTTTAAAATCAATTATTTGTAAATAATACTCACTACCACATAAACAACGGTATTATTTTAATGAGTTATGTTGTTAAACTTTTAAAATATTCAAAAAAACTATAATTTGTTAGAAACCATTGTTAAAAACCATAGTAAGTTTTGTGTTTTTGAATACTTTTTTTATAGAGTCCAAAACCTATGTTTGGGAAATAATAAAGAACTCCCATCTCTTTTCCTATATAAACTCACACAAGATCCCATTTATATTCACTCAAAAACCTTAAGGAATGTCTATAGTTTGAAAATATCTCTATATATACCTCCCATGGTTCCCCCAATCTCTCAATAATCTCCTCCTAAGATTTTGGAAAAACTCTCTCAATGTAAGGGATCAACTCCTTCTCCTCTTTATTCAAGAACATTCTCTGACTTCTTCCTTTAAATTTCCAATTTTTTACTAGATTATGTCCTTAAATATCCATATTACTAAAAAATTTATTTTCAAGTGATTATATACCCCTTTCACAATAATTATTATCTCCCATTAATATTTTATTACCATTATTATGCTTCTGAAATTATCCCGAGATTCTCCATGCCTAACATTTGTTTTCTGAATACTCATCCCCATTTCCACTCAAGGTTATTAACCATGATTTACCTATCCATAATTGGTTTAGGACTTCAATTTATATATACCACACTCTTTAATCATGGTATTAAATGTGATTAATATGATATTATGTTGAATGATCTATGTGGAACACTCATGCTTGTAATGATATGAAAGTGATGGGTGGGACCAAAAGTATATAGCCCTCCAATACATTGGGTAATGTCTTAATCTCAGGATATTCCATGTATGATGCATGGGATTTTATCCTAATAACACTATGTTATGTTTTCTTAGTGTTTATAGTAGACCTATATTTATGATGCCTTATTTTAAATTTTTTCCATATTCCCATGATGCCTTTATATTATTATCATATATCATTCATCAATGTTCATGTTTATGATTCTCACCCATTTAATGTTACATTAAAATTAATATTTACTAGCATTTAATACTTTATTTATTTTATTTTTTTATTCCCTTTCTAGTCTTTATAGATCAACCCTTACTTATGTACATCCATAGGTTATCCCATGTTGTTCTAAAAGGGAAATGGAATTTTATATCATGTAAGGAAGTTTTCAATGATATTGTTATATCCATGTGTCTTGTCAATATGATATATACCTAATATCCCATAGACACTATTATTTATCATCATTTTGGATGGTATTATATTTACCATTATGTAAAAAATTACAAATTGAAGTCTTTTAAAATATGTGTTTTCATGGTTGGTATCAGATAAAAATCTCATTTTTTTGGATTGGGGTTATAAAACACTGGACAAATAATTTGGGAAAATACTAAACATAGCAAAAAATCCCTAAATTTTGGTAAAGTATAAATTAAATGGTTTCCAATAAAATTAATCTATTTATGGATACTACATATGGGTGTGGCTCTGGCGCAGATGTACCTAAGGGTAAAAACCCTGAAAATGGGGAATTGAGCTAGACATGATCATGAACTATTGCTTGAAAATATTCCTTATTTCACACCTTGATTGACACTCCCAAGGAATATGCTTTGGTAAATTCAAAATCTAATTAGGTATCATTAAAAAGGGATCAAATTTTCCCATAATATTTTATATTAGGAAATATATCATGGATAACTTATTTTGAAGCCTAGAAATTCATAGGTTAAGGAATATATGTCATTTATGAGTTTCTAATTTAATATTCATGGTTACCCTTTTTATGTGATTAAAAGTTTTAAAATCATAATCCCTAAGTAAATTAATTAAATGATTAGAACCATAATAAAATAGTGAAAGGAAGGCATATCATTCATGGTTCTATATTCAAACACCACTAAAAAATCATGGAAGTAGAGCTTCTAGTTAAAATGGGAAGTGGGGAAATTAGTTCATCCCAAATATATAACTTGTTACCTATAAACTTTTGTGGCCTTAACTTCTCAATTATACTTCTGATACTCCCTTTGGTGGAATTAGATGTTATTATGGGTATTTATTATCTTTCCTTATATAGATCCCACATAAATTTTTGAGAGAAGAAAATTATCCTTTGTATCAGGAATTTCCCATTGATTCTATAAAAGTGAAAGGAGGTTGATGAATATTATTTGGTATTATCACCTTAATAATAGATATCATTTCCCTAAAATAAATCATATTTATCTTAAATTATTGAGATTAATTAAAATATTTATCTTGAATACATGCCCATTATGTGGGTTTATACTGATGTGTTCACCAAATAATTGCATTGTCTTCCTCCTAAATAAGTGGTTGACTTATCAATTAAACTTATACCTGAACCAAGTAACATTAATGGGTAATTTTATCACTAGAAGAAGGATATCTATAGACCCTTCCAAAATAGAGTCAATTGAAGGATGGCCAATATTGTACTCTATGATAGTAATCCAAAGTTTCCTTGGATAATATGGGTACTATCATCATTTAGTGAGAAACTTATCATGATTTTCAATCCCCCTAACCAAGATAACTCAATAAGGATTCATGTTTATCTATAATAATGAATTTTTGGAAAGTTTTAAAGTGTTGAGAAGAGTTTTATCACTACAACTATGCTCATATTACCAACTAGTGGGGTAGGATTTTTTATCTATAGTGATGCATAAAAAATGGGAATGGATTGTGTACTCATGGAAGATGAAAAAATGATAGCCAATGAAACCCACTAACTAAATATCCATGATAATAAATACCAAAATCATGATCTATAATTATATGTGGTGATCTTTATATTAAATATTTTTTAGGAATATCTCTACAGGGAGAAGTGTGATATATATACATATTATAAAAGCCTCCAATATATATTCACACAAAAGGATATTAATAAGTGCCAATGGAAGTGGTTAGATATGATGAAGGATTATGATTATTCAATCTATTACCATCACACGAAATCAAATGAAGTGAAATATTTTCCAAGTAGAAAGTATCCCATAACTCTATCCATGATGAGGATTGAAGTGGATTCAATATTCTAATACATACAAAGGATGGATATGGGAATAATAAAAGGATCTTCATCCTACCTTTATCAAATAACTTATCTACCTTCCATTATTGAGAGGGTCATGGAGGATCATAAGGTTGATTAGGTGATATAGAAAAAGGTAGCGAATATTCTGGAGTTTAAATTTATTTGAGATTGAGTAATAAGGTTTTCAATTCAGATATGTTTCTAATCAAAACCAAAAAAAATAGGGAACTTCATATTGATGAAAATATTTAATCTTTCTCTATTCATCTAGGAAACACTAATATGTATGTAAATATTTTAATCAAAACTTTATGTGTGCTAAAATTAATAGGGGATTTTGGAATTCAAATCTCAATGCTTGGTATGCCAACAAGTTATGGCCGAATGATAGAAGTATAAGGATATGATGAAACCATTTCGTATACCAGTATCTAAAATGGAAAACATAACCATGGATTTCATCATAGTACTCCCTAGTATATCTGAAGGCAATAACTCCATTTAGGTGGTAGTCATTCACCTTACAATGTAATCTATTTTTTATTTATACCATGTAAGATTTCTCTATTAGCCAACTCACTAATATATAAAAAATGGAAGTGGTAAGACTACATGGAGTTCCGCCATCCAATGTATCTAATCAATATGTGAGGTTAAACTAGTGGTTTTGTAGTAGCCTTGATAATCTGTTGGATATATAATTGAAATTCAGCATTGATTATCACCCTCATATTGATTTTTAGTCTAAAATGACCATGAAAACTCTGGAGGATATGTTGAGATCATGTTCAATGGATTTTAAAGGATGTTGGGGCCAGCACCTTCCCCTACTGGAGTTATCATATTACAAAAATTTTGATTCTAGAAATAAAATGTCACCTTATGAGGCTCTATATGGGAAAAGGTGTAGGACACTGACATGATGGGATAATGTTAAAGAGTATAAGTTAATGGGATATAATATTATTTGAGAGATAATAGATAATGTTCAAACCATTTAGCAAGATATGATATTTTCACAAAGTGGATAGAAAATCTAAGCAAACAATTATTGACCAAACCTTGAGTTAGAGTTTGGTAATAAAGTGTTCTATTTTATAATTCTAAGGAAGAAATTAATGAGTTTTGGGAATAAGTTAAATATTAGTCCTAGATACATCATCCCCTTTGAGATCCTTGGCCACATCAAAATAGTGTCCTATCGACTAGCACTCCCACCTAACCTATCATAAGTGCATCATGTGTTCCATTTATCCATCTTGAGGAAGTACATACCAAACCCCTCACATTTAATGAATCCATAGGTGGTACCATTGAAGAAATATAATTAATAAGAGGGGAATTTGTTGAAGATAATATATTTTAGAGATAAATTTTTATGAAATAAGACAAATCACATGGTTGAAGTATTGTAGAACCATAAGTTTAAGGAATTGACTTGGGAACTGGAAGATGTAATGAAACATAAGTACCCTCATCTGTTTTAGTGTATGAAATAAAATATTCAAGGGAAAATTTTATAAATGTGGTAATAATGTAATGAAAGAACATTTATAAATTAAATTACCTTTTTGATTAGATTAAATGCCTAATTATGTAATGTGGTTATAGAAAACACATTCACTACTTTGGTTATTTTTTTAATGTTATATCTTTTAGGATATAAAATATCATTAAGAATCATAACTATTGATAATATAGTCATTTAATGATGATCACATGAATTTTATATATAAAGGGTTATTATAAATTTTAATTGATGTAGACAAAAGAAGTGATTTCCTTGAACAGTAGGATCGTACAGTATGAATCCCATTTATCAGATCTTTCTAGGGTGATAACATCAGGAAAATTTTCCCTTTATCAATCCAAATCCAAAATTAAATAAATAAAGACTAATAAAAAACATTTATGGAAAATTAATAATCTCATCAAGATCATGACCCAAACCATGTTTATTGAACCACCACATGCAAATCTCACAATCGCACACCTTACCCTTATAGGGTTTTGTTGGTGTGGTAAAGAGTTATGTATCAAAACCCTTAAAGTATGGGTTTTTTATTTTTATAAAATAATTTTTATATGTATATTTTATGATTATTAATAATTTTTATTGATTATATAATGGGCTTCATAAAAATTATATTTTGATACAATAAAATAAAAATTTTATTTTTCTTTTGAAATGTATAATATTAATCAAGACACTCTATTTTAATGAATTATATAATTAATTCATAGGTTAAATTTTAATAAAATATTATTATTAAATAATTTTTGTTAAATATAAATGATAATATAATTTTATGAAGTCAAAAATAATTTTTATAAGTGTTAGAAAACTATTATTGTCAAAAAATGGTATTTTTCAATAATTGTGTATTTTTTTATTTAAAAATCAAAACTCTCATACTTAAAGATTTTTTTGGGATAAAATAAATATTATTTTTTAACTTATCATGTCTAAATTAACCAATCATAATTTCTTTTTAATTTTCATAGACATTCTAATTTCTTGTCAAAATTAAATATGGTATAAATATATGGAATGTATTATGACATCCCAATGACACTAAATTGATGTAATATATTCCATAAAGGGTATAAAAAGACAAAATAAATATTTCCCATTTAAAATAATTATTTTTTTAGTTATTTAATTAATTTTTTAAACCCTTAAGGGGCCCTATAAAACCAATATTATATTTTTAAGTTTTCAAAATTATTTAATTTTAAACATGACTCACTTCCATATCACCATGGGTTTTATTTTAAGGATATCGGTTTAAAAAATTAAAAAACAATTATATCCACTAAAATTTAGAAGAAACCTTGGGAGAATCCCATAGGAAGGTTTATGGTTTTTGAATACTTTGTTGTATAGAGTACAAAATGTAACTTTGGGAAATAATAAAGAACTCTCATCTCTTTTACTATATAGACTCACCCAAGATCCCATATTTCATCACTAAAACCCCGTGGATAAGGGATATACTTTTAACTTTCCTCTCTATATCCCTTGAAATGTTCCACAAAGCTCTGAAGAATCTCCTACCACAATTTTTGGAAACACCCTCTCAAGGTAAGGTATCCACTCCTTCTCCTCTTTATTCAAGAACATTCTTTATCTTTTTCCTTTTAATTCCTAGTTATTAATGTTTTATTATGTTATTTAATATCCCTATTAAATCTCTTATTATTTAAAACTAATTATATAACACTTTCACTCTCATTAAACCATCTCATGAATCTTTGAGTGCCCCCGTTATGCAGTCAAAAAAATCATGTGATTTTTCATGCCGAACTTTTGTTTTGTAAATACTCATCTCCATTTCCACTCAATAGTATTCACCTATATTTACATATAATTAGTTTATTAGGAAATTCCATGTATGTATCCCAGACTACTTTATTTTCTGATTAAATGTGATGAAATATAATCTTATATTTAATGATTTATGTGGAACAATTATGCATATATATGATGTGAAAGTGATGGGTGGTCCTGGAATAATATAGCCCTCCAATGCATTGGGTAATGTTTTAATCTCATTATATTCCATGTATGGTATGAGGGTGGTTATACTAATAACACTATGTTATGTTTTCTTGTCATTCATCCTTAACATGTGTTTATTATGTCATGTTTTAAGTAGTTTCCACATTCCCATGTTTTTATTATGTTATCATCGTATATAATGATTTGATGATAAAGATTATGATTCATACCCCTTTTATGTACCATTTAAATTTATATTGACTAACATGTAACAATTTCTTCATGTTATGTTTTTTTTATTCCCTTACTGAGCTTTATAGATCACCCCTTTGTTATGTATGTCGACATGTTATCCCGTATAGTTTAAAAAGTACAATGTAATTTTAGGGCATGTTAAGGAAGATTTCAATTTTTTTATACATGAATCAAGTTGATATTTTAGGTACATGATCTCTTAAAGAAACTAGGCTTCATGATATTTGGGTACTATATAATTTTTATCTTTATATAATAAATCATGAATTAAAGTGTTTTAAATTATGGTCTCTCATATTATCTCTTTTAATTTTCTATTGTTGATGGTAGTTTACCTTCCTTATCTTCTAATAAGGACATTTATTATTTAAATTTATATGTTATCCACACTACATTCATTATAATTCAAGTTTTACTTGCACTATCTTCTCATTTTAGTTATCTTTAAAATGTTAAGGAACTATATCTCCATGATAGCTTTGAGATATATCTTCATAACTTCTATAATTACAATACTTTCCACTTAATTTTGAACAATTCATTAATTTATTATTTCTACACTTTTTGCACAAGAGTATTTGATTTTTCATTCCTTTTCTTTTATGGTCAAAATTCTTTTTGTAATTTGGTTTCATCTTCATCTTCTTATCATTAAGTCCATAAGGCCATTGTGAATCTCCAAACTCCATTTCCACTTTGAGAGAACACGAAACTATCTCCTCATAACTCCAAAATTCATATATTGCAATAGATTTCTATATATTAGGTCTTATCCCACAAAATAATCAGTCTATATTACCATAAAAATCAATGACAAAGCTTGATTCATATGACGTAATCCTTGTAAGGTTTTTCTCATAGCATCCCACTGACTACTATTTCTTTAACATGAGGAATTATCTCTTCATATGTTTTCATAGGCATCAAGGAAAATAATTATTGAAAAATATTTTTTTGAAGTATTCCCACTACATGGAATATATCGCATCATTTGGATTTTTTTATTAATTAGTTTCCACCCCTGATCAAATACTCCCTCAAAGAAGTATAATACCATATTAACTTTCTCTTACTCAAAATAATTGAGGATAGAAACTATATTTAATATATTATTGATTAATTTTTCTCTGATCAATAGATTAGAGAATCCATTAAAAATATGAGGTTTTTGATGCATGATGGATTGAACTGATAGTTTTTTCCTTCCATGGAAAATACAAACAGACTATGTGGTTACGGTTATTATTAATAACTTGATTTATCATCCCCATAAAGATTTTAAGTCTATATCCCATTACATTGGGAATCCATCCTTATATTTTCCATCACATTAATTATTCACTTAAGCTCTTTTATTCCCCACCATTTATCTAGAAGATGAAAAATAATAATAAAATGGATATTATTGTAAATCTTATAAAGATAGTTATAAAGGTAAATTTTAATCCAAAAATTTTCTAATAGTATGTTTATTAAATGTTATATATCATTAATAATGGTTTGTAAAAAGTAATTAAACTAACCATATCCTCTAGAAGTTACAAACTATGTGTTCCTCAAGGACACTATTTTGTACACCTTGTAAAAGTTTAGTTAATACCCAATGAACAATTTTTGTGTTATTTATATTAGGTAAATCTATGTCAGTGTTGTATCCACTTGTGGTATCTAGACAGATAATTCATTACATGGAAACTACTCTCTTTCTACTTTACCAAAATTTCATGAGGATTTTATATATTTAGACAAATAACTAGGGTTCATACTAATGTTTTCTTTTACTAATTTAAAAAATATAAACATTTCCTCTTATTCCAACATTGGATACCATTCTTTTTCATACATTATTTTTAATATAATTCCTTGAAAAAATATTACATTAAAATTTTCAAAGGATATATTGATGTTTCATTTCTTAGATACTAGGAAGATAATACATGAATCACAAAAATATTATTTAATCCTCTTGAAAAATTAATTTAATCTCAACCTAGTTAATTTTGTTGAAAACTATTTTTGAGGGACATATATCGAAGGAAAGTAGTGAGCATAAAGTATAATGATGGATAACAAAGGAAATTTCAAGTATTTAACCATGTATAATTCAAGATGCATAACAATATATAATGATCATAAATAAGTTAGGCATAATATAGGATAATTATCATAAGTGAATGAGGCATAACATAAGAGAATGATCATAAGTACATGAGGCGTAACATGAAAATGTTTCTATAACATATAGATGATACTTTTGTAAAAATATCACCATGGTTCATGATCATGGTTTCATAATGCATTTTAATATGGTTATTCATCAAGGTGTCATAAATAGGTTATCTCTCGAAATTAATTCATTACCTAATAAATTGGAGAACTATCAGGGTGCGCACTTCTTATGTCTAAATTCATGTGTGGCCATAGATCATATATCATAAAAAATCATAATTTTAACCCATGAGCTGGGAGTCTGGATTTCATAAATATAATCCCCTCATCAATGAATCATATTTATATCAAGAATAATTTCATTAAATTAATATACGGTTGGATATTCAAAAAAAATATAGCATGGAAAATCAAGGTATAATTTTGGATTAATAATGGATGTACATGAAAGTTCATGGAAGTTTTTAATCATAGATCAAGGTTTTATTTTATTATTTGGGTAGTATGGGTTATATATGAACATATGTAAACATAATTATTTGTAAATAAATGGCTTATAAAAAATTAAACTCTTGAATTGAAAAGTGATGGGAGAAAACCCCTCACATTGAGAGGTTACTTCTTAAATTTTGGAAAAAGAATATTGGATCCTTAATAACTACTTGGCTAGAATATATAGAGATAAATTGAGAGTAAAATAGTGTTCAAAGTCTTAAGAGTGGAGAGGAATGGGTGAATGGGTGGGTTTTATACCAAACTAGTGGGAATGTTTTTTTAATTTATAAACATAGGCCTTAGACAACTAGTTAATAAAAAATACACAAACATAGGCCTTATAATGGTATTTTCCAATGGTATTTTCCTAGTAAGATTGGTGTTTAATATTTTATTAGTTTCGAAACTGAAAACCTTAAATTAATATCATTGATGATGTGGAAGTGAGTAATGATCTTAATGAATTTTTTTTAAAATCATAAAATGTACTTTAGGTTTCATATGGTTCTTTATAACTTTTTATAATTAATCATGTCACTTTAAAATAAATTATTTTAAGGAGAAAATAGTTTTTTCGGTTAATAAATTCATTAAATAATTTATTACATAACTTTTATATCATTCAAATTTCATAATACCTGCCATATATTTATACCATACTTTAATTTTTACCCAAAAATTCGAATGTCTCGAAAAATTATTAAAATTTACTATTGGATAATTTCAATGTGCTGATTTAAAAAGAGGAGGAAATTTTTTCTAAAAATTTATCTAAATTTGAGAGATTTAATTTATTAAATAAAATTATAATTTTGATGACATAATTAAATTTATAACCCTTACAAAATTATTTGGGACCTTATATAATTATATTATAATTTATAGTTTAATATATAGTTTATTATAAGGATATTACATTAAAATATATGTTATTTAAAATACCTAAAATTATAAAAAAATCTGTATTTTAATTGAAATTATATATTTTCCTAAAAAAATTATGTTTTATTGGTATTTAAAAATATATTTATCATATTGATCTAATATTAATGTTTAATTTACTAAATAAAAAAATAATGAAAATGGGATTAAAGAAACCACTATTTAGTTTATAAACAAATTACACCTTATAATACAATGATCTTGATACATAACCCCTTATTACACAAAAATATTCTCTACAGGTAATGGGTATGATAGAGGTATTTTCGTGGGGTGGCTTAGTAAACATTGATCTAGTAGTGATCTCCACTAACTTGAAATTATCATATAGTCGATTTATCTTGAGACTTACTTGTTGACTCTCTACTCTGGATTGGTCAAGGGAAAACCCCAGTAATATTTCCTTCCACCTAAGTCCTAATAAATGAGGTTCAAAATGCATGATCCTCCTGATTGAGGCTCTCATTTTTTCCATCTGTATCAATTATTTCTCATCATTATCCATCATATAAACTATTTTAAATGGTCATAATGCCCAATGGTTATATTTTACAATGGTTATATTGACCAACTATTAGGTAATTGTGACATCTTATTGATTACTTTCTCCATTACAGACTATATGTACTCTACTATTCTCACACTTCATTATTCTCTACTTCAATGATAAATGTTCTATAATTCCCTTGATAATGTTAACCATATTCATAAATCTTTTATTTATTTTATGGTTTAAAAGGAGTGATGTTAATTGGATAGTTCAATCATAGAGTTTACATTATTGTGTATATTTTTCTCTTTCATTTATCTCCTTGTACCATTTCTAGTTATTAGAGTCAATATAAATTGATAATGTATAATAAAATGTAAAAGTCTTTTTTGGTGCTCCTATAATAAAACATAATAAAATTTTCAATATATATAAGATCTCTTATTGATAATAAAAGGAAATTTTGTGTTGGTATATTATCATATTATTATATTAAAATATTTTTAATAATATTAATCTTCTATAAAAAATTTATTTATAACATATGTATATATTATAAATATCTATCCCATGATTTTTTACACATATCTTTAACTGTCAATCTCATCCACCTATAAGGATGTTGTCGATGATTCACTTATCACTAAATTCATGGGTATTTATTGAATATTATCTTTTATATTTATAAATTTATTTTAATTTACTATAATTATCTACAAGTAATTTAAAAAAACAATAAATTACATATCATCAAACAATGAAACGAAAATAAAATAGAGATTATTTAAAGAAACATATCGATAATGATAATTCATTTTAATAAAAAAAATAGATATATAGATTTAAATGGTTATAATTGATCAAGAATAAAACAATTTAATATAATAAAATACTATATTAATTTATTAAAAACATACTTTTATTATATAGGAAGCATGAAGGTGATGAAATAAATCTAATATTAAGGTATGAGGAGTCTTGAACCTAACTATTTCCTTTTGTTTTTATAACCTTTATCACCTTATTTCCTATGTGGATTCTTCTCAAAAACTTTTAAAAATTCTCTTTTATTCTTATTTCCCTTTTTCTTTCCTTGGTATATTCACTCTTCTATGTCATAGGTATGGTTTCAAAGCCACTATAATGATTCATCAAAAATAATTTATTTTAAAAAAACATCTCATTTGTTCCTATTGAATTGTTTATTCTTCCCACAATGACCTACAATCCTCTGTATGAAAATTTAATGTCTAATGATATTTTTCCCCTTATTATTTTAATAATCTCAAAGTTTATTCACAAAAATTGTATTTATAACACCCTTATGAAAACTGTTCTCTTTCTATGGATTATTTAATATCTACGATTACTATATGTTTCCTTTCTATGTATCACGCATAATTATGGACATTTTATGATTTAAATGGTGGGATAGGAATTTTAAATCCCATAAATTCATTGGTTAGTATGATATATCTCATGAAATTATGGGAATTTTTCATTAACATGAATATATCTTTGTTAACATTTATGATATTAAGATTTGTCCAGAGATGAAATTTGTAAAAATGATGCTAGATTTGGTCACAAGTTATGTGTCGTATTTGACCAAAATGTTATGATGTTTATTATTATGATTATTTTACATTGAATTCCATTTTTAAATTATTTCATCATGCGTATAATAATAATCCTTTGATCATGTTATGATAATGGTGATTATGTTCACCCATGTATTATTGATTTGTTTCTCTTATTCCTTATATATAATTCCCCCTAATATTATTTTATATAACCCATTTATTAAACATATATATTTGGGGGAATACATTTACTAATAAAAATATTATGTCTTTTAGGAGGAAAAAAGAACAAAATTTTAAATAATTAGAAAATTTTGTTATGTATTGATGATGTGTGAACATAATTATCCTAATATACTAAACCTATTGATTATGTATTTTATTATTATTATTATTCTTATCATTAAAATTATTTAACATACATGTTTGAAAAATTAATGTCACTATAGTTGGTAATAGAGTAAGGTTGGTTTACTATTGAGGCTGATACAAGAATGCATTGGTTGAAACCATATGTATAATTCAAAATATTGAAAAAATTATAAAATTTTACTGATGTATAGAGTTTGTAGATTTCTATGAATTACATCCTAGTTTGGATACAAAAAAGTGAATATAAGATCTATCATTTATTCACCTAAGGGTAATAACCCTGAAAAAGGCTAGTTGTGCGTTAACTCAATCTCTACTCAGTGAACAACAAGTGGGTCTAAATGTATACCTAGTTTGGAACTCATAGGAAATATAATTTGTTTTCTCACATGATCTTTAAAAATTAATATGAAGAAAATATATCTAAAGTAATTGATGTTATTTTTAGGTTATAAAATATTAATGTATATGATCCTAGAAGAATGTTTTGTGAATTATGTAAATAAAATCTTATCTTGACTAAACAAATGGATTTTGAATTGATTTTCACATGAGAATAAATAATTTATTCATGATTTACTGGATTACATTTTTTCCAAACCTTTTATTATTTGTTAAATGGTGGGAAATAGGATAATTTAGACCAAAACCCATATGATGCATAATGAATTAATCATATAAATGAACTTATCAATGAAAAGGGATGTGGAGTTAAAAACCCCATAGTGGTAATTAACTATTTTTCCTAGTTTATGAAAAATAACCATGATAATGAATAACATCCTGCCTTTCCCAAGAAGGAGAAATTATTCATATAGTTCTTTATGTGCCAATGACCACCAAAATTCAATGGAACCACTGATCTATTTGATCTGGAATAATGGTTCAAACCCTTAGAAAATAAAATTTTCATAATTAAATATCTCAAGAAGGAGAAAGATGATTTCATCATCCACTATTTAAAAGGGGAAGTAAATCAATGGTATACATTGATTGGGAATAAGAATTTGAAAGATGAAGTGAAGGGAATGGAGTGGGAATACATTGTGAATATTTTTCTTAATAATTATTTCCTTCCAAATATTTTCAACAGGATATAAAGAGAATTTATAGATCTTAAGAAAAAGGATAGTGACTCTGTAAAAAATTACAAGTTAACAATTTTAAGGATTACAAATTATGACTTATATTTTTTATCAACAATAAAAAAAATTATTTGGTGGATTGAAACCACATATTTGAACATGTCTATCCATCTAATAATTTTGTAGTTATTAAGAAGTGGTTTGGTGTACTTGAAAAGAATATATGGTGTTAAAAGAATGATCTCATGGACATGGGGATAAAAAAAGATGTATCTTTAATCTAGGGATCATATAATAAAGGAAAGAAGAAGATACAACCTCCCACATGTCAAAGATGTAGAAAGAAGAACCATAGGAATTTTCATAAAGTAACTAAGAAATGATTTAATTATAGGATAAAATGGAATCAATATAATGAATGTTGAAGGGATATGGAGAATACAACCAATATTATATAGTAAATGAAGTCCCTCCCAATGCACCACCCATGGTTCGATTCTTTAACTATAAATAGAATGGTAACTATTAAATCCAGTGGACCATAACAAGGGTCTTCAAGGGGAATCAATGTTAAAAACCACCTATGAAAAGGGATCAAGGGAAATATTTCTCCATCACCACCACTAAGGTAGATCATAAAAATGAAGTTTTACATGCTATACATACTATTCACTCAGTAATAGTGATATTTTTATTTGATTCTAGTTGTACACATTATTTTATATCCTATATGTTTTATAGAACTATTTAGTCACCTCCCTAAAACCTTGAATTTGATATATCTATAAAAACACCTAGTGGTGTAATCATTATAGAAAAATTATTGTAATCTTCCCCAATCAGAGTCCATGAGAAGAATATTCTATAAAAATATTATAATCCTTCCTTTGGTGTAATATGATTTTATACGTGGAATATATTATATCTCTTATATAGAGATCACATCAACTATTAGAAAAAGGAAATATCTTCTTATATCTGGAATCATCTTATGCACTTATATAAATTCAAGGAAGATAATTAATCCCATTTATAAAATCCATAAATGTTGTGTGTATTGATACCCAATAAAGAAGCATATCCTACTCAAATAGTCAAGTCAAAAGAAAAAATCAGCTTTGAATACATGCACATTCGGAGGGAATATATTGATGTATAACCTGAAGAGTTTCTTGGACTTCCACAAATCATGAGTTTGAGTTCCCAATAACACTTATACCCATAGCAACACCTATATCCTAGAGCCTTTATGGGATATCCCAAATATAATTGGAGTTAAAAAATCAATTACATGTGATTTTGGACAAGGAGTTCATATTTCTCTAGTGTATCTCCTCGGGGTGTGGTAGTTATATCATTCAAGAAGAATAATGGATCAATTCACATATGTATCAATTATTGGGAGCTCAAAAATATCACCATAAATAAATTATCCCCAATAAAGGATTGATGACTTGTTCTCTCAACATTAATGCGATCAGTACTTCCCAAAAGTGGTTCTTCATTTAGGATATCATCATTTGACGGTGAAGAGAGAACATATTCAAAATTTATACTTCCATAAATGATATGGGAACTATCAGTTCATAATTACACCATTTAAACATAAAAAATTTCTTTTATTATTAATGGAACTGATGAATAGAGTATCTAGAGACTATATTAATATATTTAGTTTAGTCATTATTGATGAAATTCCCATCTAATATAAGAGAATAGTGGAGTGTGAAGAGCATCTAAAGTTTTTTTGGTGAAAATAAAGAAGTAAAATCTATATGATTGGTTTATTAATTTTCAAATTTGGATACAATAAGTCACATTCATAGGGTATTTGGTCCCAAGTTAATTAATCTCAATGGATCCTTCAAAGAAAAATAAAATTGAGGAATGGTCTAGACCCTTAAGTGTCGCAAATATCTATAGTTTCTTAGATTAGCTTGGTACAACTAATTATTTGTTAGAAATTTCTTATGATTTTAAAGACTTCTAAATAAGATAACATAGAATGTGGTAAATTATATGAAGATGAAATAATGTGAATAAATATTTATAGAAAAAAAAAGAAGAGGATAATCACTGCATTTATACTCACACTACCCTCAAATGGGGAAGGTTTTGTGATATAAAGATATGATTTAAAGAAAGTATTATGGATTTTAATAATGAAAACTTATATATTAATAACCCAAAACTCATAAAAATAGAATATTCATGAGTATAAATACCTGAATTGATATTTAGATATAGTAGTTGTGATCTCCACATTGAATATTTAGAGTCACTCCTTTTATGGAAAGATGCATGACATATATATCGATTATAAAATTTTAATTTATATTTTCATATAAAAATAGATAATAATTCATAAATGCAGATGATTAGAGTTAATAAAATACTATTATTACACAATACACTACTTTATCTAGAAAAGAAATTACGAAAACTAATGCTCCTAGTAAAAAAGAACCTATTACTTTGTCTAGGATTGGGATTAAAAAAGACCCTATATTGATGGATATTCAAAGGAAATATCTAGAAATAATAATGTTTTGGATGATATACTAGCTTTACCAAATTATTATTTGGTTATACATATAATATAATATCAAGGAGGGGAAAATGAATGATTTGGAGCTTCAAAATAAGGTGTTAGAAATAATGAAATGCAAGATTCGTGAATTCAATATTGATAAAGATAGATTTATTTAGTTGGAACTGGACATTATGCATCATAATCACCTAGGACCATAGGTCTTATTTCTCCATAAATCATATAAATACTAAGATATATCTATATATTTGATAGCACTTCTTGTGGGAAAATATAAATAAGTATATTTTTTGATACATATCGAAGTGTTTGATATTTCATCAAGTGAAGGCAAAAAAGAAAAAATTCCTAGGAGATGATACAACCATTAACCACACCCACAAGGAAATAGGTAAGCATAACCATTTATTTTTTCACTATTTTCCCAAATAAATCTGAAGGAAACAATGTGATTTGATCGGTAATGAATCAACTCACCATTACTTCCCACTATATCCTTATTTGGGAAGATCTCTCATGTGATTAACTGTACAAGATATATATAATGGAAGTGTAAAGGGTATACGGGCTTCCAAATTTTATTATATATAATATAGGTCTAATTTTTACTTCTAAATTCTATTGGAGCCTTTATCATGGCCTAAATACTATGTTGACCTTCAGTATGGACCATCAGAACCAAACCGATGGACAATCTGAAAGAAATATTTAGAATATTGAAGGAATTATAATATCTTTCTCAATGGACTTGAATGGAGGATGGTACTAATATATTATATTAGTATATTTATAATAAAATAATATTATCCACTTGAGTATTTATATGGCACCATATGAAGCTCTTTATGGTAAAAAATGTAGAAATCCTACATGTTAGGATAAAGATGGTGAATGAAATCTTCTTGGACCCAATATTGTGAAAGAAATTACAAATGAGGTTTAATAATTTTAGAAACACATTAAATAATTTAATATTAAAAAACTAATTTATTATAATAATAATTTAAGGAAACTAATGTTTTTTTCTGTACAATGTAATGAATGGGCCTGATCTTCCACCTAAAATAGAACATGACTCGGCTTTCCACAATTCCTGAAGGCTATTCTCAATCCCCAAACTAGTTATTGGGAATCATAGAACATAATTTTGGTGTTTCATGCACCAAAATATATCAATAAAATTTTATATATTAAAAAATATAGGGAATTTAAAATAGTCCATTTATGGACCATTATTCCTTTTATATAAACTATATTAACCCCTCAAGAGTAAAAAAAATTAATATCTTCATAATTTTCAAAAGGGTTAATATAGGGTTAAAACAAAATTATAAGGGTAATAATGTGATATAAAATTGTCTAAATTTTATTAAATAATATTATTTAGACTAAATATCATATTATCTTATAATGTTAGCAACTTTGTGCCCTTTGGACATCAAAGTTTATTTATATTAATTTAATACATTAATAAATTTTAAGAGTTCCCCTACACTCTTATAAAAGGGTGGATCTTTTTCTCCTGTCTTCACACATAAAAATCTTATTTGTTTAGAAAATCCCTGAAAAAATCTCATCCTTATATCCCTCATCATATCCTAGAGTCCTTAGTTTGATTATAAAACCAACTTAGGAAGGTTTTTTGTGTAAACCATAAGATTTTTTCCAAATAAGAGGTATAGTTATTAACCAATTGTTTTGATTTTATTTAATATTCCACCTACCCTGAATCATATTCAACCATTCATAAATAATTACACCATTATCTTCCATATATTGAGATATTCTTTTTGAGTCATCTCAAGCCCGATTAACTAATAAATAACAAGAACCAGTTGTCCACATGGCCTCAAGAGCACCTCCTTGTATGCTAGAAGCTGTCAACTAGTAGTGAGGGTATATGATGGTATGATGGGGAGACTATACCATCATTATTGGAGTCTATCATAGTGGTAAACAAGAATAGTAAGTAACTGAAATAGTATAATAAATGAATTGTAGAATAATAACATATCCAGATGAAATAATAATCAATAGGAAAAAATCACAAGAGTAAACATATTCATATCCAGTAACATATAAAAATGATGTAATGTTTGTATGTTATACAAAAATAGAAAATACATGGTAAAAGAAGTATAATTTATATAGATAATGCTGTAAAAATTAAAAAATATAAAAATCTATCTTCAATAGAATCATGACAATTAGATCGGTCCTTTTCTTTTGTACTCCATCCTAGTATAAAAAATCAGGTGTTTGTAGCTGGAAGATTCCCTTTCCCCATACATTTATCCATGAAGTCTATCTTGGTACCAATCGATGGATTGAACAGTGTTTGAGATAAACATAGTATGACACCACCAATGGTTTCTGGAAATATCTAGTATTTGAATATACAATGATTTGTGTGAAGGTAATAATCAATGTAAAACAATGAATTAAATAAACCACATTGGTTTGAGTTCCTCTTGGGACACATGACCAGGACAACCTACTACATCTTAAGCAATAATGTCTCTAATCACTTATCATTTTAAGTTTATATTTATAAGTTCAAAACCCAAGTTTTATAGCAAATGAATCCATTTATAATGTTATTCATATGATTTTCCATAATTATCAATACATTTAAGCTTAAGAAGGATGTGAAACCAGGCCATCAAGTATTTAAAGCATAAACTAAATCTAATTATGTTCTTCGACTTGGTAGATTTGTTAATCAAATTATCTTACATCATCATCCCATCCAAGTAATTATATATATGGGACCCTAGTATCACTCTATGTATATTATAAAAACCCCTCACCCTATAAGCTTGTCCATAGAATTCCATATAGGAACCTAGGTATCGCTCAAAGTATGGTATAATGGAAGTTCCCCCTAATTCTATCTAAGATAATCTATATAGGTAACCATGTATTTCTTGTCGAATAATATAAATCCATCATACCAATGATCTCATCCAAGGTATTCTATATTATAATCTATATATCACCCCTGGAATTATAAAATCCATTAATAGTTTTGTTAACTCAATATTCTTGATGGACCCATCCAAGTAATTTTGATTCAAAACCCTTGTATCACCCTCATAATGTAATTTTAGATAGTAATGGTTGTCATTAAATCCATACCATTTAACAATTCACTTAATTCACTTCATTAATTTAATTCATAAGGATAACTCTAGCTATAAATAAGAAAAAATAAGGGACTATGTACATGGTGTATCATTATCCCTTTGTTTATTTCAAAATAAACATCATTCACAAGGTCCAAGTAAACACACCTAAATTGGTTGTTCAATTTCATTTACAAGCATAGGGCTCATGGGAATTTAGAACTGACACATCCTAAGGGATGGATCACTTCAAGTTATACATCATCCTTTAATTAATTTAGGTTACTAGTACTATCTTAAAAAAGTTTGTATACATTCATTTAATTAATTATACATTAAGGTTACATATCATGGAAAGTATGGTGCATGGAATGAAAATGCATAATATAAACTTCAATACTTTGGGTAAAAATAATTAGATCAACTCTATTAGCTTGGTAGATGACTCCACATTTAGTATTATTTTCATATTTTTTCTAAAATAGGAGTAATAAGAGAATTAGATAAATACATTAAAATAACCCATATAATCTTGCAGAAACATAGCATTCCATAAGGTGAGTTAAATAAAGAAACAAAAATATATGATTAAATAAATTTCTAATATGGATCCAATGTGACCAATGACACTTGAGTCATACATCATATGAGGTAAGAGGATAATATCCAAGGAGGAGGGAGGAGAGGAGATCCCATGGTGGATGTTACTTTGTAAAATTAAAAGGGGGCAGAGGTGTTTTAGTTTTAAGGAGGTAAATGTGAATTTCAACCATTTTTAAAGGGTTCATGGTTTGGTCACATAGTTATCCTAACCATATTCCAACCATGTGTACCCACTTTCTAGGGTGCCACACCCCCTACCCAACCCCACCCCATGGCTATGTGAATGGTCTAAAAAGCTATTCAAAACCTATGTGGATCTCCTATGAAAGAAGTCGACACCATTTTACATGGCGATGTGTCTTCCCTCACAGGGTTTTTCATACCATGATCCTTCTTTACAAGACCTCGTGGTTGATTCTCATGGTTACTACTAGTTATGTGTTAATCATGTGTCACTTCTTGTTTCTTAAAAAAATGAAGATTTGGGCTCTAAACGAGCTCTTGAAACTCACAAAACATTACTTGGTCTCTTCAGAGATATTGAATGGATAAAATAATTGGTCTAGACTAAAGTCTAATGAAATTTTACCTATCAAAAGTCAAGATCTTACAACCTCCCCTCCTTAAAAAAACTTATCCCTCAATTGAAATTTCTAGGATGATAAAGCCTGGCCTGGTAGTAACTCTAGCCATTGACCATGTATATCAACCTCTCTCTCCCAATTCTCATCATGTACATGATTTTTTTCCACATAAACTAAACTATAGGAACTGAAATTTCTTCAAGGAGCCTTTATACTATAATCAACAATATTTATAGGATGATCCTCAAATGACTCATCAATATCAAACTCAACCTCATCTGGTTGAAAAACATAGGATGGTTCAGAGTGATAATGATGTAACTGAGAGATATAGAAGACAGCGTGTATTCCCCTTTAACTTTAGGGGAGTGTTATCCAATAAGACATTGATCTAGCCCTATCCAAGACCTCAAAACTTCTTATAAAAAAATGTGATAACTTACCCTAACTATTAATTCATTGATGTCGCATTCAAGGAGAAACATGTAATAAGACTTGATCCTAGACATTAAACTCTAGAGGTATTCGATGGAGACTATCATAAGAATTCTTCTTTGACTAAGCTATAAACATATTATTCATGATAAGTTGTACTTGATCTGATGTCTCTGGAACATGATTAGATCCATGTAGCACTTCCTCTCTTAACTCTAATCAACACAGGGGTAAACGGAATGGCGTACCATATAGGACCACATGAACAGTCATTTGTATAGTCTCTTGGAATGTATTATTATATGATAACTCGAAAAGATATAAATTTAATTCCAAATAACCTCTGAAATCAAAAAACATGTACTCTAAGAATTTCCTCTAACACCTGTCTCATAAGCTCATATTTCCCATTGGTTTATGGTTGATAGGTATTTATTATAATCTCATGTAAACTCAAAGCCTTCTACAACCATGCTAGAACCGTGATGTGAAACAAGTGTCTCTACATGATACGATAACACATGGAACTCTATGAAGGTGAATAATATCTATGAAAATTATAATCCCAATATTTTCCATAAATAATGTATCCTAAATTGTAAAGAAGTGCTAATCCTTCATCATTCAACCAACGATAACCCATACTTCATCATTTCTACAAGAGTAGCAAGGTAAACCTTAACAAAATCCATTCTAACATCGTCTCATTTCCACTTCAGATTGGGTAAAAGTTATAAAATTCATATTGGTCATTAGTATTACAACTTCACCTACTAAAAATTGGAACAAAAAGTAATGAAACCAGCTATCTCCCTTTTCATCCATATCAACCAATAATAGTGGTGTACGTCATGGTATATCTTAGTGAGACTGGGATGCACAACTCAAGCATAGTCATGAGACTCTCACATCAACTCCTCTTATTTGTCTTCAAGTACCCAAATTCATTCATGATGTGCAAGATATTATCCTCATCAACAACCCAACTGGGTTCTAGTTCCTTACCTGAAATGATCTCTCTTAGGAACAAGCCCTCAGTATCATAAATCATTATCATATTCACTCTATTCAAAAAATAATAGCCCATTGATAAGGAATTAAATAAAGGCTATCCATAATGGTCTTACACATCTAATTGAATCTCATAGAACAAGGAAATAAACTTCCACTCTTTAATAGCCTTCTGAACACCCTATATCTAAGAATTCCTGCTCATATCATCTACCATTGCGTTGCCTTTTCTAGGACTATAAGAAATATCAAAGTCAAATAAATGTAGATATTAGACCAATATTTTCTTTATGAGGTTCATATAAGGATAATTGAATATGTATTTGGGTATTTTTTGGTCTGTATATACCAAAAACCACTCTCCCAGTAAGTAATATCTTCAGAAATGCAATTCATGAACCATAGCTACTAAATTGAGATCATGCATTAGGTAAATCCTATCATAAGGTCTTAACTAAAGAGATCCATATTGCAATACTTAGTATCCTTAAAATATAACAAACACCTTCCTAATTTCTAAAGAAACATAATAAAACATATAACTTTTTTAGCTCAAAAAAATCAATATCGGTACTAAATTCAATAATCCTTTCATCTCTTAAAATGATTTATGGAATGGTTCAGAATATAAAAATTTAACACCCTGCATGGTCAAGCTCATGAAATGTGTGGAAAGTCATAATAAATCCTAACTAAAATCACTATAATATCCATATAACCCCTTATAAACTCTATATATAAAAAATATTCTTGGGATGCTCCCACTAAACTACATCTCTCCCTTTCACTGGGTCTACTGATAATTCTTCATCTGAGATAATTTGGACCCAAAAGTGAACTTTATCAATCCAGAACTAACATTTTGTAAGATTATCATACAACTTGTGCTATCTTGGTGTACTCAAAATTATTTCAAAAATTTTGGCATGATCATGTCGATTATGTGAGTACACCAATATTTCATCCATGAACACTACTATAAATGACTCTAGGTACAGGTGGAAACGCAATTCCTAAAATACGTGATAACTTACAGTTCGTTCTTTTCATTGAATACATTTACCAGATATTCATACAAACCATATAGGATTTGTATAGTTGTACATGGTATGTCTAAAGTTATAACTTTCACCAGATGATATCCAAAACTCAAATTAACTTTTGATAAAATGCTGACTCATCAGATCTTGTCAAATAGTTCGTCTATCTGAGGAAAAATATATTGGTTTTTAATTGTAATCTTGTTCAATTTTTAGTAATCCATGAAAATCTTGAGGGTATTATCCTCATTCTTGGTGAAAAGTATAGTAACACCCCATGGTGAATTATTGGGTCGTACGAACCCCATGTCTTCCAAATACTCTAACTACTTCTTGGGATACTATAGCTCAATAGTGGGCATCCTGTAAGGAAGAATTTATATAGGTGCTTTTCTTGGAATTAGTTCAATAGTAAAATCCACCACTTTCTCTGGAGATAGTCCAAAAAATACCTCTGGTAAAACATCCCTAAAATGATCCACTACAAGAAGGAAATATGTCTGACATGCCCCCAGGCCATCCAATAAAATAATTGAATTTTGGGTGAATTAACCACCCATCCAATGATGATCTAGTTTATCACAAGATTCCTAGAAATTCCATTTTCCTTTGTGAATTTATGTATCTATCTCTGGTGATGTTAAGAACAACCTCATGTAATAGAAATCCACATGAGCAAGTTGGGGAACAAACCAATCCATCTTGAGAATGATGTCAAAACCTATCATCTCAAGGATAAAGGGGTCCTATGAAAAATTAAATCCTCCAATATCAAGAGGAATTCTTACATCAGTGTAAATTCTATGATCACACTCCTAATGGTGTATTGGGAGTCATCACTCCACAGAAGTACTTAATATCGAGGCCATGACTTTTTATAATTACCATAGTTATAAAATAATATGAAGGGCCTCTATCAAAAAATTAAAACACTAAAGTAGAGGCTATTAATATCATACCTCATATTGTAGTAGGTCCAACACATAACTCCTATGGTAAAGTTTTTATTTCATATAGCTGGCTAGATTCACATCCCTGAGCTATAGCCTGACTACCCAGAGTAAGCCCTCTCTACTAGAACTACATGTCATAATACTAGATTACATGTCTACCTCCTCATACTAATCATATGGTAGTAGTCTATCTCCCTTCATAATGTGGATATATTAAACCTACCTCAAAATATGGAGCTAGTGTAGATCAATTCCCCTTAGTAACTAGATGAAAAGTCTTAAAATAGTGAATATGAATCATTTTTCCACAATATTGGAACTTAATCAGATCGTTGGTACACTAGGGATTCTTATGGTCCATCCTACCACACTAGTGAAGAACAACATATCTATAAGTGTGTATCTTCTAACCACCACTACCCCCTTGATAAAACTCAAGGTGACACTTCCTACAACTAGATGCACTAACTAACTATCTTAGTAATAAACATCCCTGGCCCTAAATAATAGATTCCATCTGATTTCTTTCAGTGATAAGGGACTATATAAATATTTTAGAAATAGTTTTAAATTAGAAAACATTCACCCAGGATCCAATGGAATAAACAGGCTCATTCTCAAGCCATCTCATTATCTCTAACTCATCACCAACAAAATTCAGTGTGAATCACTGGAGATTAGTGATATGATATGAATAATCCATCATAGATAAAGAACCCTAATGTGACTTTATAAACTCTATTGTGCAATTAGATCTCAATTTCTTTGGAAATAAGTAATCATAAAAGACCATCTGAAGTCCCACTAGACTATATCTCGATGAAAATATTCTTGAGTAATAACATCCCACCAATGATTGGTATAATCATGAATAATATAGATCGTAAAATTGACCCTTATCTCTAGATTAATCTCTAAATACTCAAAGAATGATAACATGGCACCTATCCAAGGCTCATCAGCTTTATGACCACCTTATCCCAAAAATTCAGGAGGGTTTTACTACAGGAATTCTCAAATTAGATTGTCCATATTAAGGGTGGGTCATGGGGATCCCTATACAGAATTTACTAGTCACAAGAAACCCTCTTGGAACTAAGAATTGGTTCCTAGACTTGGAAAAATAGGAGGTGTGAGGGGGCACTATAGAAGATAGGGTGGGTGGATTAGGGCCCACCACCTTCAAAGCAAGGTCATAACCACCTTCTTACTATACGACATGTGGCTATCATGGTGAAATATTTCTATAATGTTAAACACACACCTCATAATATAATTTTATAATATAATATATCTCATAATAGAAGAGAAATACAGGTAGATAGCCTTCCTATATAAGAGTCAACATAATCTTCCCACTCCTAAATCTAGGTCTAGGTGATACTGAACATCAGAAAGGATCTCAAGATACATTCCCTACGGTCTCACTAATAATTTTAGGTTAGGGTCTCAACCTAATGTCTTGTAGAATGGGTCCTATATATGGATTTTCAATTGAAAGTTATAGATGAAAAAAGCCTTTACATTTCAATTTTCATGTCCATTTAACAGAACAATTTTAATTAAATCTTAAGAATAATCTAGTTTATAGTCATATACATATAAAACGATCCCTTTAGATGAGTTACCATTCCCAAGTTATAATGGAATATGCCTTTCAAGTCAATAATTTCATTTCATGTAATTACTATAAGACCCTCTCATCAAGTATAATCATATAAATAGTCATATATGATTTTTTGATTAGATGAATCACTAAACCTAATTTATATAAGTATAAGTATTATAAATTACAATTGGAATTATGGTTATCTGATGTTTCAATCTATGGAATCAATGGTTCATGGCTCTAATATATGATAATTGGTTATCTAAGTTGAAAACATCAAGATATGTGGTAAAACACCATTTAGGTTTTTGGTTTCACATATGGTAACCAATTATTTCATTCCTTATAAGAAACATTAGCACATTTAAAAATATAGAAATTAAGTCACAAATGGTATGTTCTTGGAAATGCGTTCAATAAACTAAATATGGAAGGGCATGTGCATGACATGTGAATCCTCAGGTGCCTATAATGATTCAGGAACAAATAATTCTTTACCATTCTAGGCTAAGGGTAAAAATAGAGTCCATAACAATAATGATAATATTTTCCACAAATCATGTGTTCCACCAAATGCTTAAATAAATATAACTATAATATATATAATCAAGAAAAACAAGCCCCATCCTAGGTAATTTGGATTTTACCCCATACATGGGTTGGATACTCCTAGAAATAGGTTCATTACCAAAATTTGAAATGTTCCAAGTCTCTTGACTACCAACCCAAAATAATAAGACAAAGGGGAAAAGGGATATAATACCACTTGTAATGTCCTAGACCCCTTTCACTCTTATGAAACCAAACTCATTTTTCCATATGGCCTCAAGTGATCCTCCCCATTTTACATAGGTTGTCCACTAGTAGCGAGGGTCTATAATGGTATAGTGGGGAGACTATATCGTTATGATCATATTGTAGCATAGTGGTAAAAAAATAACAATAAATAGTGAAAATATTATAATAAATGAAATATAGAAGTATAAATCTTTAAGATTTAATAATAATAATCGAGATAGAATCACAAGAGTAAATGTT
Organism: Viscum album; assembly: GCA_963277665.1. Classification (NCBI taxonomy): domain Eukaryota; kingdom Viridiplantae; phylum Streptophyta; class Magnoliopsida; order Santalales; family Viscaceae; genus Viscum; species Viscum album. Next base: position 625,525,176 of record OY728151.1, on the reverse strand, counting down.
TCTATATCTTATAATATATTCAAAATAATGTCACATCTTTATGTGATACAAAAATGTGAAATACAGGGGAAAATAGGAGGAATATATAACATGCTATAAAAAATGAACAAAATATCAAAATATATCTTCAATAGTATTATAAGAATAGGCTTAACCCTATTATATTGAACTTTATCCTATTAAAGAAAAGAATGTGTCTATATTTAGATGTTTCTCTTTTTACCAACCTACATCTAGGAAGTCTGCCTGGGTACCAATTGGCAGCCTGAACAAGGTGTTAGATAAAATCAGAAGGCCACTGCCAATAGTTTCTAGAAATATTCAGTCTGTGAATATACAATGAACAATTTTCGTGTAATAATAAATGTAAAATAGTGACTAAAATAAACCACATCATTATTGGTTCCTCTTGGGAAACACAACCAACAGTACCTACTTCAGCCAAATCTATAATTTCTCTAATCACTTATCATTTTAATTGTATATCAATAAGTTCGGGACCCAAGGTGTGCAACCATGTAATCTAAGTATAATGTTATTCATATTACTTTACATAATTCTCATGATGCTTAAGCTTAATAAGGAAGTAAAACTAGGTTATTAAGTATGTAAATAATAGACCAAATCCGAGTCTGTTCTTAGACTAGATTGACATGTCAATTAAATTAATTTTCATCCTAATCACATCAAAGGAATTACACATTGGGAACCCAGGTATCGCTCCAAGTATACTATGAAAATCCATCACCCTTTAAGTCCCCCATGGAATTCCATATAGGAACCCATGTATTTCTCTAGGTATTGTATAAAGTAATGAAACTCTGATCTTATCCAAGGTATTCCATGTAGGGATCTATGTATTACATGTGGCATAATATAAATCCAACCCCTTGGTGATATTTTCAAAGGAATTATATTTTATAATATATGTATCACCTCGGATGTTATATAATCCATTAATAATTTAGTTAATTTGATATGCCTGATGGACCCATAAAACATATTCTGAGTCTAAACGCTTGTATCAACCACGATATGGCATGTTGGATGGAAATGGATAATGGTAAACTCATACCATTTAACAATTCACTTAATTCACTTCATCTATTTAATTAATAAGGATAAGTCAAGCTATAAATAAGAATAAATAAGGTATTATATACATTTCTTACTATTCTCTGTTTATTTATTTCAAAATACACTATGTTCACAAGATCTATGTAAACACACATCAATTGGTGGTTTGATTTCATTACAAAAAATAATAATCATGGGCATTTGTAAGTGATTCACCCTAAGGGTTGTCTTTCATCATGTAATAAATCCTCGGAAAATGAATTTAGGTTTATAGTATTACCTTACACAAGGTGTTATACATCCATTTAATTAATTATCCATCTAGGAGGCATCGTATGGAATGTTTGGTGTGCGGAATGATGGGTAATATTATAAAAATTAATAATTTTAGAGAAAAATTAATTGACCACCTACCTTAGATTGGTATATGACTCGTCATCCGTTATCATCTTTGGATTTGATCTCGAATGGGAGAAATCGAATAAAGATACAAATACCCTAAAAAAGGTATATTATCATGCACTAATTTATCATTCTATACAACGTGTTAAATGAATAAACAAAATAGGAAGATTGAATTACTAATCTAGATAGATACAATATAAATGATGGAACTTGAATCAGACTTTGTATGAGGGATGCAGATCAATGACTTGGATGACAGAAGTGAGGAGCTCCCATGGTGGATAATTCTATGTAAAAAAGGAATAAGAGGGGTTTTAGTTTTAATAAATAAGGGGGAATATAAATTTCACTAATTTTTAAATATTACATTGATTGGTTACATGGTTAGCCAAACTATGTTCCAACCATGCATACCAACTACCGAGGGTGGCACCCCCCACCCCCTTGTGCATGGCTAGGAATATGGTTTGAAAAAAATGATATTATTTATATGGATAAATGATTTAGATACATGGTTATGGTTAACCATGTGACAACCATGCACCTCTGTCTGTTTCTCTAAAAACTGGAGCTTCGGGCTCCAAACAAGCCTCGGACGCTCACAAACCCTTCCAAGGCCCCTTAAGTCACATTACAATGATAAAATAACTTGTTTAAACTAAAATTTAAATAATTAATAACTTTTTTAAAAATATTATCTTACATTTATATTAATTACACAACCTATATCCATATACTCTTTCATCAAATGGGAAAATAAATCACTGTTTTTTTGTATGGTAGATTACCACCTCACGAACTAATGCCATTATTTTTCCATCACCACCTCTAACGGATGATTATAATGATTGAATTGATGTTTATATATAATATCCATGATGTATTTATCATTAAAAAAATATAATATATCATTTAATTTGTTACCTTTCCTATCATTAAAAAATTAAAGCATCATTTGTCTGTATGTTTAGACTACCACCTCCACAAAGTGATATGATTTATTTTCCATCACCATAACACATGGATGGTATATATAAGTATTTGTAAATAAATAATATTCTATATAAGAAAAAATTACCTTTTTTTTAAATATAAAATAATTCTTACCTTCTTTATATAATGATCATTGAAAAATCAGGACGTTACTCATGGGTACATATAGATTACCGTATCCATGATTGTAATGAAGTTCATTTTCATAACCATATCTCATGATTGATTTTAAAATTATAATTTATTTTTAAAAATTAAAATTATTTCATAATTATTATATTTTATATGATGTAATAATTACCACTTTCACAATATTAAACCTATCAAAGTCATTTTGGACATACGAGCTGAATATCATGAAAACATCAGACATAAACTTAATTGATTAAGAAATTGAATATAACATGGTATTAAATCAAATAAAAATAATAATGAAATTTAAAATATTCTTATAAAATTAAATAATTTACATAATTTTATTATTTAGTAATAATAATAACATATGTGATGATTCAGACTCGTGGTAAGGGACAATTTAACTTAAAACATCATTTTAAATGTTTAAAAGATTTTTTAAAAAATAAATTCTATTCTAGGTTAATGTTATTCTAAATATTTCAAGAAAATTCATATTTATGCATTAATTATTTTGAAAGGTCATATTTGATCCCATTTTTCTTTCTTTATAATTTTTTAAAAATGAATCATTTTAATGTTTTTTGTAAGGTACTTTCGTTTAAAAATCCCCTTTTTAAAGCTTTCCTTATAACACTTTTTATTACATATCTATGTGTTTTTAAAAAAAAATATGTCTTATTAAATCATTTATATGGACATAAAATAATTTTAACGGTTATTTATGTTTCTTTTTACATTCATTCAAATTTTTTCAAAAGTTAATCTTTTTACAGAATATTTTGAATTTTTTTTAAATAAGACAAAAGGAATGTTCCATTTTAACATATACGGTGAAAAAAACATTTAATTACACAAAAAAATTTCTTCATATGGGTTTAAAAGAGTATTTAAAAATATTTATTATTAAAATGTGAAAGAATAAAAAAATTTATTTATGTTATGGTTTTTGAGAATTATATTTGAGAAATATGTGAGTTTGATACAACATATATGATGGGGTGAGAACTATTATAGGTCTCTAATGCATTTTGTAATATTCCGTATCATCAAAGAAAACAATTAGGGAGTTAACTAATGTGGTTTCTCTAATTTATTTAGTAAAGATTCAATTATTTCTGACACGGGTTTAAAATAGGTTGTGAATATGATTCTCTATGTTGCCTAAGATGGGTTTTTATGTGATTTCTATGAGTTTTAATGTTTTATTAAAGTAAAAAGTGTTTGTTTTTCATATATAGATTATTTACCTAATACAATCCTATAATAATGTGATAAAAGTAAGTATTTTATTGGTTTAAATTTTTTCACAGGAAAAATAAATTTCTTTCTTTTTATGTACCTTACTAAGATTTTTTATCTCATCCTATATTTAAAAAATATCATTGGGTTTATGTATGGGTAAGGAAAAATACTAATTAAAGTTTAAAGTTGTGAAATAAATTTATGAAAAGAAAAAAAAATTATTTTAAAAGTTTATTTTTTGGAAAAATGGTTACTGAGTATAATTTTCCACATTGTAATATATATGTTTTTTATGTAAGATTTATGATCTAATTCTATAAAAATATAATCTTAAAAGATCTTTGGGAATTCATGAAAATGAATTATTGTCTAAAGATACCATAACATATCTTGTTTAAGGAAAAATCTTTATAATTATTACTACTAAACACATGAAAACTAAAGGATTTAGAGACCTAGATTGGGTAACCCCGCCATTAGAAATTTATCTAAATTGTTGAAATAATGGGAAGACACGCCACAACATTAAACACTTTCTATAAAAATATATTTATAATAAATTATAACCCAAAAAACCAGGTGAAAAAAACCACATTTCACTATCATCCCCAATGGAAAATCCCAAAATCCTCGATACATGTAAAAATGCATTTCATAACAACAACCAACTATCAAAACACATGTTACACCCTAGATTTTATATTTTGATAAATCAACCCTACAAACCTATAATAATAACCCAACCAGTCAAACTGAAGATAAATTCCAAACTGGAAACAAATAAGAGACCAATATTAAGGAAATAATCTTTTAAAACACTCTTCTGAGATACTTGGATGGGGTTTGAATATAAAAAATGGATTGTCTCCACCATTTGATAATGGGTTCGGGTAGTGTTTGATAACGAATAAAGAACTATTAATTGATAGTAAAAACTATCCTAAATATCTTCTCAATGAATGAAATTCCCACTCCTCTTTATAGATGTTATGGGTGGTATAATTTACAAAGCATTAAACATAAACTCAATCATTTCATATTTCCTAAACAAAATTACATTACACCAATATCAGTCAAACACCTAAAACAATCCCATTTAATCAAATACCCACCATTATTTAAAAACACACCCTCTAAATTTAAATTCATATAACTCTTTGAAACCTATTATTTCATTAAAATACCTAATTTCATTTTAAATTCCCAAGGAAAAATACTTCTTCAATTCCATTTTAAATCTATGACAATGAAAAAAATTTGAAATCAAATTAATTATATATTTTATTTTCATAAATATATACATAAATTCAAAACATTATTTACATTCACCATACAACTAATAATTCAATTAAAATTTAATTTTCATGCTCAAATGCTTTCTAACTTTGGTTTTAAAATCATTTACCTTCAAAAATTTCATGGGAATAAGAATCCTTTAGGAAACCATGAAAAAAAGTTTCAAAAAAAACCACCTCTTTAAAATCCCATTTTACATCAAAAATATATTTTCTGGCATATAAAACAATGTAACTAAGGGTTAAATCCATTAAAAATCACAATAATCAATCAAAAATCATATACAATAACATGAAACCCACAAGTAAACTCCATTAAGAAGCATCACAAAAATTATAAACACCATTATGATCATTCCACAAGAAAATAAGAAAAAAAATCTATTTTAGAAATGTAATGGTTCATGGTTTTGGCACATAGGATACTAAACCATTCACCAACAATGAAAATTGATCTGTAATGGTTGTATAACCATTATAAACGATAACCACACTATTTACCAAACCATTCAGGCAAACCAGGTCACTTGATTAGTTCCCTAATTTTTCCTCTAAATATCACAATGACCCTGAAAATATTTGAGATACTAAATGGGGATAAAAATACTAGTATAACATTCTATTATTCAACATAAATAATCAAAATCAAACTCAAAATAAAGACTCAAATCCCAATATTCCATGGTGACTTGAGTTTTATCTAGAGATTTGATGATCAAGCACCTGCTCATGAACTACCTATCAATCCCTAAAAACATTCCTAGTCTCTAATCTATAATAACACACCCTAAATAACTAGATGTATTTTCAAGAACCAAGATCCATTTCCATGATCCTGGGATTTGATTCCATTTTATAATGAACCATCTTGGGCTTGCACCTGAACCGGCACCTGACCCAGATCGCCATAAGGCTTGAAGGGTGTTCCCAATCCTTGTGGTCTAGTAAAAAGTTCATAGGAATTTTTGGTATTGTAATGTACCTCTAAGTTACTAAATTTAACTCATTGAATGTTTATTATCTAGTAGTCTTATTTAGAATTATCAAAGAATTAGAAATAGAAACTTTAAGTATATTGATGTTTTTTTATAGATGGAGAGATATTAATGAGTCACAGAGGCTAATTTTTTGTTGTTATGAATATTCAACTGACTCATATGGTTGAGGTTGTTATGGATATTGTTAAATGTTGAACTCAATGGATATTTGAAAATTTTTATCATAGGTTTTTGCAATTGGTTTTACCGATAGATTACCTATATAAAATAGAGTTGGGGCTAGTTGTTGTATTACTTCTCATACATTTTACACAAAGTATAATCACTATCTAATAATATATAGAAGTTTTTATCCTTTTAATTTGATTTATATAATAATTTTTTGTGTTCTCCCATGTATATAGGGAAAAATTTAGAACCATGTAATATCGTGTTCATCTTTACTTTTTCTAGTTGATTCTCCTTTGTGAGTATGTTTGGTGTGTTCATGGGGTGTGTCTTAGAGGTGGTGTTTAGGATTTAGATGGATTGTTGATTATGATAATATAATATCAGAGGGAAGTATTGGTATTTGAAGTTTAGAAACATTGTTTTACTGGTGGATATGAATTTCTAGTGAACTTAGGTTCATGCATCTAGTGATTGTATTGGATTTTTACTACCATATATGTAGTATTAAATCAAGGTTGGACATACACTGTAACTTACGTAACCTTTCATTCTTGACTCATAATCATATTGATTTTAGTTGAGTTTATTTTCATCAGAAGATATTATAATGAAATAAGGAAAATTTTGAATTATCCATTTTAATAAAACTGACTATGGATTTCAGCAGATACAGATAGAGCTCTATCTCATCCAAAGGGATCTTTAAATTCTATTGGGTAGATTGAAACCTAAAAAAGAGAAAACTTAATGGTAAAAGATAGATAGTAAAGCATTGGTCATTGTGAGGATGACGTCTTCCTGAAATATATCCTCCAACATCATATAGAATAAGAATTCAATTAAGTTGATGGTAGCCCTCGAGGTCATATATAAAAAGTAAATAACCAAAAACGGTGTAACTATTATGAAATTTGTTTAGATTTAGGTTATCAGAAGAATGTTTAGTGAAAGATCATCTGAATGAATTCAACATGATTCAGATCAATCTCAAATTAGTTAAAGATACTTTATTGGATGATGTGTGGTCTGTACTATTGTTTTCATCTTTATGAGAATCTTGGGATTAAGTGGTTATAGTGGTAAGTATTTATTTTAGAAATTTTGATCTAGTGTTTAAATATGTTTAAAATTTTGTCTTAAGTGAGGAGCTAAAGAGATGAGAGTTTCTAGTTGTAACACCCTCAAGCTTCCACGATACGCTTCTCTTTAAATAATACAATATCTTGCAATGTACGCAACTTCAAATTCTAGCACATCACAACCAATTAAAACACCATTTAAAAAGAAGTAATGAATAGAAATACACACTTTTTAAAATTTTATAAATTTTATTTTTCAAAATTGAATTCATTTTTTGATTCGGAATATCAAAATTAGCTTACAATGAATTTGTGGTATTTTTCTGAAAACTTTCAATTTTTGATGAATAGTGAAAAACATTGTGTTATTGTTTAAAACTGGCTTTTTATTTAAATAATTATTTTTAATTTAAATATATTTTAAAGTAAAAATAGATAGATAATACCTATATTATTAAAATTTAATTAATTAGAGTCATTTTATAATAAGATTAAACATAAAAAAATTATTGAACTTTTTAACGTCTTTTACCTACCTTCTAGGAACTTTTGAAAATTTGCCTAAAACATAATTTTAACACTTCTATGAATTGAATTTCCAAAATCCTAGATACATGGTTGTCATCATTAAGTATAATTTGGTTCAATATGATGAAAATATTTTTTTGGTGAATAGTAACTTTTGAATTTTAATTTTCATCGTTAAAAGTAAATAGGGTAATTAAAGGTAAAAATGATATTATAATTACTCCAACACATGTCCTAATTATTTTGGGTAAGTGTATTTCTACCAAAATAAACCTTAGGAATAAAATATGATCCTCTTCATCCACTTGTATTATATTAGGACATTTATTACATTGTATTTAAAGAAGAGTTAAAAGTTTTAAATTCATTGTTTAATAACTAAAAATAATAATATAGGGTTATACATAAGATAAATTAAACTATAAATATTCATTAAAAATATAAAAATATTTCCTACATCATTTTATTTTATTTAAAAAAATTAGAAATTAAATAATTAAAATTATTTTACGACATAATGATGATGTAATAATTACCTTATTAATGAAAGATTAAAATATACAATGTTCTAAATATTAAAATAAATTTAAATTGAAACTTTTGATTCCATATATGAATTTTCTAGGTGAATATGACATGTTATGGTTTATTCAATGTATTTTTTTGATGTAATCAAGTTGTTATGACTTTAAAAAAACAAATACAAAATAGTGTCAAAATTGAATTAAATGAGTTTTTGAAACAAATATTATTTTTGTAAATGATTTAATATTCCTAAAAATCTATGGTTTAGAAAAAGGACTTAGATAAGGTTTTATATTTCATTAATTAACCACTTTAGGTTAGCTTGGTATTTTATAGTAAGTTTATTAACCATGTAATATAAAAATACAAGAAGACATGGTAATTGTTAAACTATTTAACCAAGAGTTAAATCTAAAATATAAGGTTAATATGGTGAAGTCAACATGTCAAAAACCTATTGGTTGAGAGTATTTCTACCTATACCGACATTATAATCGAAATAAATCTATTCAGAGCTATTAGAAACTGAAAATTATTTTATAATAAATTAATATTTCAAGCTTTTCCTAAAGTGCCCGTCACCTCTCTTATAAAATGGTACTTCCCCTTATCTTAACTTCACACCTCCAAATCCATTTTTCTTGGACAAAACCTGCTCAAATATCCTCCCAACTACCCTCAAATCATCCTAGAGTCCTTAATTTGATTAGAAATACCACCTAATGATCTATTTTGTTCAAATCAAAAGTAAGCACTTGAAGAAAAGGTAATTATTTCATCACCTCTTTCAAAGTTCTTTTCTTCTTCCACTTACTCTTTCTTTGTTGATTCTATAACAAAATAATAAATCCAATACCTAATAAAAAATTTAATTTTATTATAAATATGATACAGTCATATTCATTATTCTATACATCCTATGAATCAGAAAGTCACCAAACATGTGTATGTACGGCTTACCGTCTCCACGTCGTGGTGTAGTTTTTTATTCAACACTTCATTATTTGGATGGGTATAATAATGATTATAATTAATTTAAATAATAAATATAACATGTTAATTATTCTGTATATATAATATACAATCCAACTACTTATGATTTCACCATCAATAGAATTATATTGTCGCTCGTACGTACGTATGACTTACCGTCTCCACGACATGATGAGATTTCATTCCCCATCATAACCATTCAAGAATAGTTTTCATTTTCAGTTTAAAAATAATGTTTATGAACTTATTATTATTATAGATATTAATAAAATACATCCTATCCATAAAAAAATGACTTATTTAACAAAATATATAAAGGAAAACGAATCATTTAACACCCGAAATAATGATACTACTAAAATATTATTAGAAATAAAATTTTAGAGGATTGTATATGATATCATATTTATGTATTTGTTTGTTTTATAATTTAATAAAAATTATTTAACCATTATAAAAGAATTTAACATACCCTCGGATAAGGAAAATTACAAGGTAAGGGTTAATTTTACAATCTCTTTATTATTCGAGGTTGTTTATACGTAAGTATCTTCTAGGACGTCTTTATCATCCAATACATGTTTATTAAAAATGTATTTCAAAAAATTTCTACTATTTCCTTGACTATGGGTTAAAGTTATTTATTACCTTGTTTTAATTTTTATAAAATGTTTTGAAAGTAATCGTTCTGTCCTTTTCCAAACAACAAACTTTATGAAATTTTCAACAAATTAAAAAAAATGTTTTTTTAACTTATAAAGTGGGTGCAGTTATTTTCTGCCATTATAACACCTTCAAAGATTCCCTTACAAGATTATATGAATATTTTCAAAATAAATTTTTTCTTTTATAATTTTGTGACTTAAAAGATTTCAAAGTAGAAAGAGATATTTCTCTCAAATATTTTTTGTATATATTTCATCTATGTCAACATATATTGTTTCATTTTATGTTTAATTGAAGTTGATTTATTATGATACAATATTCCATATTGTATTGATATTTTTATGATATGTTTGACTGTGGATGTGCTATTTTTATGCCATTCATGGTTTGTGGTTAAAGTATTAACATTTTTTGTGTTAGTTTAATATAAATGTTTATGTTATGTTTCACCCTTTTCAAATGAGGAATGAATTGGATGTAGAAAGGGATGGGAAAGTCCCACTATAGCCCCTCAATGCATCGGTACATCTCATGAGACCAACTAGTGTCTTGGCAAAAGGCCTTGAATAAAAAATTATTTGTATTCTTTGCACGAGGCCTTGGCTATGTGGTTATGATGTTTAGCATTATGCATTCCATCATTATAAAATTAGCTATTGATATTACATGTGATTATTAGACTATTAGAATATCCATTTGAATAAGTAAATGGAATTATTTAATTTATCTTTGAAATATTATGCTGAATTTTATGTTTAAAAGGCATGTGTTTTAGTCTTATATATTGCCTTAAATGACTATTCTTATTTATTATAGTTTTTTTTATATTTTTACCCTTACTGAGCATCTGATCTCACCCATTTATTATGTTTTAGTATTCCTAGGATGCAAAGAAGTATATTATGACTGACTTTCATGGATAGGCTAAGTGATATGAGTGTGTTTAAAGGAGACACAATGTTATTTTTTTGTTTCATAATGTAATGTAAATATTAATTATATATCTAGTACTTCCAAGGATACTAAACTAATCGGATTTTTGAGACTTGATCTCTTGTGATCATGCCAATGTTATGTAATAATACATTTACTATGGGTAACTAGGGTCGGGTCATTACTGTTGTTATCAGATGAATCTTAGTACAAACCTTGGAAACTAGATTTAGAAAAACACTGATGAGAGAGCATTACCCTAAGATAGAATCTGAGGATTAGTATAGAAGAACATCCAAAGAAATTGATAATGTAGATATTGTGTGGGTTTTCCAAACAATACACCCATGTCTAGATACTACAAGTGGATGTGGTTGTGGAACATATATACCTAGGAGTGAGAACTCCAATAATGAGTTTCAGGCTTGACCTGGGGTATCCTGGTACACGACAATGGGCCTTACCACGCACCTGGTTTGACACTCTTGGACGATATGCTGATAATAGTTCACATTTTTTTACAAACCATTATGATATATTTATGATTAAATACTTCCCAAAATAATAGATTTTTATAATTATGGATTATATGCATAAACTACTCAATTTATGTTATGTATTTTACAATTTCGGAATTATGATTTGTGATTCATAAACTAATCTAGTGTATTCCATTGTTTAGAAATGGTACCTAGTGGAAAGAATGGAAATCATATCAACACACATAATCCATGTAGGTATTTACCTCCTACTCAAGATAATTATAGTGGAGCTGGTGATGCAACTGGTGTTGAACAGCTTATAACCATACTGGGATAACTTACTCTGGTTATAAATAATAACCTCCCCCGTATGGTGCACCCTGATCCATGATGTGGAGGATCAAAGATAGACCACTTCCGGAGGAAATAACCACCAACATTAAATGGGACTACAAATCCATTCATAGTTAAGCAATGGATAAGTTCCTTAGATAAAATAATTAATGCTTTGGGGATTAGTTAAAGGGAAAATGTTATCATGGCAGTTTATCACTTCACATGATATGTAGATCAATGGTGGTCATTAGTTCAAAACACAAAAGAGGATGAAGAATTATCAAATAGGGAATTTATGGAGTTTAAAGAGATTTTCATAGAAAAATACTTTCCTCATAAACATCGAGTGGATATGGAAAGGAAATTTCTATGTCTGAGGAAAAAGGAGGATGAGATTGTCGCAAAGTTTGGGGCTAACTTTACAAGGTTATCAAGGCATGCTGCAGATTATATACATAACCAAAGAAGGAATATTGATCGATTTTTTATGGGTTAAAACCATTTCTTCACCAAGCATTAGTCTCTCAATCCTTCTCATCGTACAAATATATAGTCTCATGTGCTATAAAGATAGAAAATTAATTCTCTAAGTCTTATGACTTTAAAGAGAAGCAAGAGAAGAAGATATCTACTAAAAACTCTAAAAAAGAAAATAAGGGGAAGGAAAAAATTTGAATTTCCATCATGTAGTAATTGTCGGAAGAAATAACCTGTTACATGCATAAAGGGTTGGGAGTTTTTACAAGTGTGGAGAAAAAGGACACCAAGCTTGTGATTTCAAGGTAAAGAAGGAGGTTTTCAATGTTGAATGCTACAATTGTAAATAAATGGGGCATTATGCAAATTAATGTCCTAAGAATCAAGGAAACTTACCTCTGAAAAGGAAAAGAGAGCAAGGCCAAGCTTATGCGATCATTACTACTGAGGTTGAAGTTCCTAATGATGTGTTGGTAGGTAGTTTAATCGTTTCCTCAAAATTAGCCAATGTTTTTTTTATTCTGGATCATCGCATTCTTTCATATCTTCCCAGTTTTCTAAGAAAATTAGATATTTCCAGTTTGACTTAACAATGGGTTTGTCAGTCAAAACTTTTAAGGAATGTATCATTGTAGCAAAGTTTTTTCAACCAGTTACCATTATGGCATATAAAAATAATGTATTTACTGATATTATTTTCATACCCATGATTTAATTTGATATAATCCTTGGTATGGATTGGATTTAGGACCATGATGTGAAAATTTATTATAAGAAGAAGGTGGTTACAATTTTTTATGATGATAAGGACTACTTTATCTTTAGTGTAGAAACATCACCATCTGATTCCAATCTAGATCCACCCCTAGCAGCTCTAATAAATTCAATTATTATGGAGGAAGGGATTAAAATCACTATGGGTGAGGAAAAAAATATTCAAAAATAGGATGTACCTATTGTACAAGAATATGTTGATGTGTTTCCAGAGGATTTACCTGGACATCCTCCAGAATGAGAAATTGAGTTTTCCATTGACTTAATTCATGGTTCAAGGCCCATATCGAAGACCCCTTATAGAATGGCCACTGCAGAATTAGTGGAACTAAAGAAAAAACTAGATGAATTGAGTAAAAAATAATTTATTCTCCCATGTTTTTTTCTGTGGGGAGCCCTTGTTCTTTTTGTTAAGAAGAAAGATGGATCTATGAGGTTGTGCATTGACTAGAGTGAGATCAATGCTATAATAATAAATAAAAAGTATCCCCTGCCTCGAATTGATTATTTATTTGATCAACTTCATGGAGCTCAATATTTTTAAAAGATTGATCTTTTATATGGATATCATCAGTTTTGTGCGAAGAATAAAAACAATCCAAAGATAGCATTTCGAACAAGGTATGGTCATTATGAGTTTACAGTAATACCTTTTGGACTGACTAATGCACCCTCTATTTTACTGGATCTAATGAATAGAGTTCTCAAGTAATATCTTGATGACTTTGTTGTGGTATTTATTGATGATATCTTGGTATAATTCGAAATCTATAAATATCATGAAAATAAATTGCAAACTATTCTAAAAACTCTTAGAAGAAATGAATTATATGGGAAGTTTATCAAGTGTTCATTCTGTATTTAGGATATTTATTTTCTTAGCCATATTTTCTCTAATGATGGAATCTCTAATGATCCTTTAAAAACAAGGGCAATCCAATAATGGACAGCATCGCCAAGTATAACTGATGTACACAGTTTTATTTGTTTATCAAGTCACCATCAGTGTTTTGTCTAAAATTTTTTCTGATTGGCTAACCCATTAACCAATATCACATGTAAAGGGGTTAAATTTGTTTGGAAAAAATAGTGTGAAGAATGTTCTGAATAATTTAATAGAATATTAGACAATTCTCCTATATTTACTCTACCATCGAGGAAAGATGGGTTTGTTATTTATTGTGATGCTTCAAAGAAAATACTTGGTTGTGTCCTTATGCAGAATGATAGAGTTATTGTCTATGTGCCACGGAAGCAAAAAATTCATGAACAAAACTATCTCACTCATGATCTTGAATTAGAAGCTATAATCTTTGCTCTAAATATATGGAGACACTATCTCTATGGAGAAAAATGTGAGATATATACTGATCAAAAGACTTTGAAGTATATTTTATCACAGAAAAAACTCAACATAGGGAAATTTCGATGGATTGAACTACTCAAGCATTATGATTTAACTATACACTACCACCCCAGGGAGGAAAATAAGGTGTAAGATTCTTTGAGTAGAAAGAATCATGGAGTTCTGAACAAAAATGAGAGTTGAAAGAGATCATATGTTTATGGATCTAGTAAAGATTGATATGGGAGTAATCATGGAAGTTGAAACATCAATACTTTTTCAAATGGTTGTCAAACAATCTTCACTAAAAGGAATAAAAAGTTCTCAGACTGATGATGAGGAGTTTTAGAAGAAAATTAATGTTGTGAATGATGAGAGATTGATTGACTTCATATATGAAGATGTAATTTTGAAATTTAGGAAGAGGATTTGTGTTCTCTATATACATAATCTAAAAAGGGAATTTTTGGATGATTCTCATAGCAAAAATTTCTCTATACACCCTGTTAGCACTCAAATGTAAAGAAATTTGAAGGAACATTTTTGGTGGGACAACATAAAGAGGGAGATTTCTGATTATGTGTCCAGATGTATCATTTTTCAATAGGTTAAAGCTGGAAGACAACATCCTAGAGGATTCATGCAACCTATTTCCATGCCTGAGTGGAAATGGGATGATATTATGATGGACTTTATCATGGTGCTACCAAAGACTCCTATAAGTAATGATGAAATATGGGTCATTGTAGATAATGTTACCAAGTCAATGCATTTTCTTTCTATAAGAGAATATTTACCACGTAAACGTTTAACAAGAATATATATTAATGAAGTTGTAAGACTTCATGGGGTACCCCTATCGATTGTTTCTTATCATGATCCCTATTTTACAAAAATATAATGGAAAATTCTTTAGAAATCCTTTGGAACTGAACTAAATTTGAGCACTGCCTACAACCCTCAAACTGACGGACAATCAGAATGGACTATTGAAACCTTAGAAGACATGTTGATATCTTGATCACTTGACTTTCAAGGTATGTGGGATTAGTATTTACCTATGTTATAATTTTCCTATAAAAATATCTTCCATTCATGTATTCAGATAGAACCATATGAAGCATTATATGGAAAGAGATGTTGCACACCAACTTGTTGGGAGGATGTTGGTGAAAAAAAACTTGTAGGCCCAGAACTTGTTAAGGAAACAATGGAGAAGCTGAATATTATCCAAACCCACATCAAAGTATCTCAAAGTATGAAAAAGTGATATGTCAATAACCAATGGAAGGATTAGAAATTTCAAGTAGGAGATCATGTTTTCTTGAAGGTATCTACATTGAAGTGTGTTATACATTTCGGTAATAAGGGTAAATTAAGTCCCATATACATCGGACCTTTCAAAATTCTGGAATGAATTGGAGTTGTAGCTTAACGTTTGGAAATGCCACCATGTCTCTCCAAAGTTCATGATGTGTTCCACATATCATTGTTGAGAAAATAAATTCCTGACCCAATGCATGTACTCACCTATGAAGAAATAGAACTGGAACCCGATCTGTCTTACTATGAAGAGACTATCAGGATTCTCGATACCAGAGAACAAGTGTTGAGAAACTGGAAGGCTTTTCTGGTAAAAGTTCTTTGTAGAAACAATAAAATGGAAGAGGCAACGTGGGAACCTGAGGAAATTATGATAAAGAACCACTCGAATATTTTTATGTAGTAATATTATAGAAATTTCAAGGATGAAATTATTTTAAGGATGGAATAATGTAATACCCCAAGCTTCCACGGTATGCTTCTCTTTGAATAATACAATAACTTGCGTTATATGCAACTTCGAGTTCTAGCACATAGCGCCCAATTAAACTAGTCATTTAAAAAGAAGTTATGAATAGATTAACTTTTTTAATTTTTATAAATTTTATTTTTCAGAATGGACTTTATTTTTTTATTTGGAATATCAAAATTATCTTACGGTGAATTTTTGGTATTTTTCTGAAAACTTTCAATTTTTGATGAATAGTGAAAAGACCATGTTATTATATAAAACTGACTTTTTTTTAAATAATTATATTTAATTTAAATTTATTTCAAAGTGAAAATAGATACATAATTACTATATTAGTCTAATTTAATTAATTGGGTTCATTTTATAATAATATTAGACATATAAAATTTTATTGATCTTTTTAACGTCTTTCACCTACCTTCTAGGCAGTTTTTCAAATTTGCATAAAACATAATTTTACCGCTTCTATGAATTGAATTTCAAAAATCTAAGAGAAACAGTTTTCATAATTAAGTAAAATTTGGTTCAATAGGATGAAAATAATTTTTTGTGAATAGTATCTTTCAAATTTTATTTAACACGATTTAAACTAAATAGGGTTATTGAAGGTAAAAATGATATTATAATTACCCCAACACATGTCCCCATTCTATTAGATAAGTTTATTTCGACCAAAATAAACCTTAGAAATAAAATATGATCCTTTTGATCCACTTGGATTATATTAGGACATTTATTATATTTTTTTAAGGAAGATTTAAAAGTGTTAAATTCAAAGTTTAATAACTAAAACATTTCATAATATAGCATTATACATAATATAAATTATACTATAAATATTCATTATAAAGATAAAAATATTTACTATATCATGGTATTTTATTTAAAATTTTTATACATTAAATAATTAAATTTATTTATGACACAATGATGACGTAGTAATTACCTTATTAATGAAAGATTAAAATAATCGATGTTATAAATATTAAAGTAAATGTAAATTGAAACATTTTATGCCATAAAAAATTTAATTGGTTAATATGACATTTTAGTGTTGATTAAATGTATTTTTTTCAAAGTAATCAAGTTTTTAAGACTTTAACAAAAAACAAATACTAAATAGTGTCAAAATTGACATAAATGAGTTTTTAAAAAAAAATACTATTTTATTAAAGCATATAATATTAAAAAAAATATAAGGCTCAGCCAAATGACATAGATAAGGTTAGATATGTAATTAATTAACCACTTGATATTCTATTGTAATTTTATCATAATTTTATTAAACATGTAATATAAAAATACAAGAAGACGTGGTAAATATTAAACTATTTAACCAAGAGTAAAATATAAAATATAATATTAATATTGTGACATAAACATATATAAAACCTATTGTTTGATAGTATTTAGACCCATCCTCACATTATCCTAGAAATAAATCTATTTGGAGCTATTAGAAACTAAAAATTATTTTATAATAAATTAATATTTCAAGCTTTTCCTAAAGTGCCCATCACCTCTCTTATAAAATGGTACTTCCCATTATCTTAACTTCACATCTCCCAAGCCATTTGGTTCGGCCAAAAACTGATCAAATATCCTCCCAACTACCCTAAATTCATTCTATAGGCCTTAATTTGATCATAAATCCCACTTAAGGAGCCTTTTTGTTCAAATTAAAAGGAAGCACCCAAAGAAGAGGTAATTATTTCATCACCTCTTTCAAAGTTCTTTTCTTTTCCACTTCCTCTTTATTTGTTTTTTACTTACCAACATAATAAATAAAATAAATTATACATACTTTGATGTTATTATAAATATGGTACAACCATATTCATTATTTTATCCATCCTATGAATGACAAAGTAACCATACGTGCGTACGTACGGCTTACCCTCTCCACGTCGTGGTGTATTTTGTTTTTCAACACTTAATTATTTGGATGGGTATAACAATGAGTATAATTGATGTAAATCATAGATATAACAAGTTAATTATTATTTATATATACTATACCATACAACTACATATGATTTCACCATCAATAGAATTATATTGTCGCTTGTGAGTACATAGGGCTTACTGTCTCCATGACACGATGAGATTTCATTCCCCATCATAACCATTCAATAACAATTTTAATTTGATGATTAAAAATAATGTATAATAACTTAATATCACTCTGTATATAAGTAAAATACATCCTATCAATAAAAAACATGACTTATGTAACAAAATATATAAAGGAAAATGAATCAGTTAACACCCAAAACAATGATACCACTGAAATATTATTAACAAAGAAATATTAGAGGATAACATATGATATGATATTTATGTATGTGGTTATTGTATAATTTAATAACAATGATTTATCCATTATACAGAAAGTTAATTTACCCTTGTCTAAGGAAAAGTATAAGGTAAGGGTTAATTTTACAATCTATTTATTATCTGAGGTTGCTTATATGTAAGTATCTATTGGGACTTCTTTATCATCCACATATTTGTTTCTTAAAAATGTATTTCAAAACAATTTTATTATTTCATATACTATGGTTTAAATTCATTTATACCCTTGTTTTATATTTTATAAAAAAAATTAAATTAATCTTTCTGTTGTTTTCCAAACAATGTACTTTATGACCTTTTCAAAAAATTAAGGAAAGAATGTTTTTTTAACTTATACAGTGGGTGTGGCTATTTTCCTCTATTATAAAACCTTCAAAGCTTCCCTTAAAAGATTATATGAATATTTTTAAAATTGATTTTTTCTCTTATAATTATGAAACTTTTAAATGATTTCGAAGTAGAAAGAGATATTTCTCTCAAATAGTTTTTGTATTTCTTTCATCTATGTCAACATCTATTTTTGGATATTTTGTTTAATTGAAGTTGATTTATAATGATTCAATATTCCATATTGTATTGATATTTTTGTGATATGTTTGAAAATAGATTTGCTATTTTTATTTCATTCATGGTTTATGGTTAAGGTATTAACGTTTTGTATGTTAGTTTAATACGAATGTCTATGTTATGTTTCACCCTTTTCATATGAGGAATGCATTGAATGTAGTAAGTAATAGATAGGTCCCGCTATAGCCCCTCAATGCATCGGTAGGTCTCATGAGACCAACTAGTGTCTTGGTACAAGGCCTTGACAATATTTTTTTATATTCATGGCACGAGGACTTGTCTATGTGGTTATGATGTTTGACATTATGCATTCCATCATTATGAAATTAGTTATTGATATTACATGTGATTATTCGACTAGTATAATATCCATGTGAATATGTAAATGGAATTATTTGATTTATCTTTTCCATATTATGCTAAAGTTAATGTTTAAAAGTCTTGTGTTTTAGTCTTATACATTTACATGAATTTTTATGATTATTTATGATATTTCTCTCTATGTTATTACCCTTACTCAGAAAATGAGCTCACCCCTTTCTTATGTTTTAGTTTTCCAAGGATACGAAGAAGTAGATTATGATTGACCTGCAGGGATAGGATAAAGGATATGAGTGTGTTCACAATAGACACAATGTTGTTTTTTTAATTTCATAATTTAATGTAAAACTTAAGTATGTATCTAGTAATTCCAAGTCTACTAAAATAATCAGTATTTCGGGACTTGATCTATTATGATCATGACAATGTTATCTAATAATGCACTGAATCTAGGTAACTGTGGGCGGGGAGTTACACCAGTACCTACTAGTGGTGCACTAAATACTAATGGAATAGGATTCCCACATCAGGGAAGGAATCATCAATGAATAAAAAAATAAATCTTGGTTGAATATTCATGTAAATTTTATTGTTTCATCCCTACTTGTTATCATTGTAGTAAGTGATAAAATATCGAGAGAGATTATAGGAATAACAAAGAAGGCACTAGAAGAACAACTTTGAGAAGTTAAAATTATTATGGTTTAATATAAAAAAGTGGTAATATTCTTATAAATATTCACAATATAGTAAAATCATGGGTAATTGACTATATTTCATCCTTCCACTCAATTTATGGTTGCAGGTTCATCCGAAATTATTCATTTGGAATCTTTGGTCATGTTTATCTAGCAGATGGAGAATATTTATATGTTCTTAGAAAAGGAAATGAAAATATCTAGATATAGATTGTGAGTTTATTCATTGGAATGGGAAAAACACATACCCAATAATTAGAGTAAACTCATTTTATTGGAGTATTTATATAATTAAGGTTTCATTATACCTTTTAATAATGGAGTCTTGAAAGTTACTTAAGGATCCATGGGTTTGGAAAAATGAGTAAAGGATGGTAAACTTTACCTGACCGAAAATTGTGATGGAAGTGCAATGGATATAATTTTAAACTATAAAAATATAGAGGTTTTCTATTTCAAAACCAATGATCTCAATTATAATTTCATGAAGTTTATATATAAGAAGGGAATTTTTAATATTTATTACACAACTATTAAATGTTTTAAGATTTATGTGATTAGAAATAAAAGGGGAATTTTATTCACCTTGAATGGATAGAATCCTAAATCCTATAATCTAGAGTTATTTCATTCGGATTTCTAGGGACTTACTTTAGTTTAATATTGTGTAGGATCATGTTACATTTTAAAATTAATTAAAAATTCCATGATGAGGGTATAAATATATTTTATTAAAAATGAATCTGATGATTTTAGAACATTTGTACTCTGGAAATCCATGGTGTAGTTGAAAATAGGTTAAAAATTTAAATTCCATAGATTTGATAATGGTGTAGAATATAATGGTAATAATTTACAAAAAAAATATAGATGAAGTGGATCAGACTTGATAGAATAATTCTCATAAATTCAAAATACAATGTACTATCTAAGAGGATGAAATAGGGTTTTATATATAAGCCTAGATGAATTTTTTCGGTCTAATATACCTAAGGCTACCGGGGTGGAAGAAGTTAACATGAAATATTACCTATTAATCAAAATTTATTCCTCTATAGTGAAAACAAAATTATTGGATGATCTATAATATATTAAATTACCATATGTATCTAGCATCAAAGTTTTTGGTTTTATTATTTATGACCCTACTGAAGCAAAGGATAGAGATAATCTGGAGGAAAATTCAAAATCATGTTTTCTTATAGTCTATAGTAATGAATATTATGGCTAATAACTATGAAAAAATGATTAATGTAAGATAATTATAAGACATGATTTAATCTTTAATGAAAATAATCTATGGAAGGATAAAAACTTGGTTGAATCAAAATTTGATGGAAAGAAGTCAAATAGTGAATTATAATTCAATATATATGAAAACCTTTTAATTATTCAAATTTTGATGATACCAGATATCATTATAAAATTACTAGAAATTATACCAGGGATAGATGTACCAAAAAACTAAAGGAATACTGAATATCAATGGAAATAACATGTTTTTATTAAATAATTAGTGAAAGCACAAAAAATGAAGTTTTTTAGAGTGTGGGAACTTCTATGAGAATATATTATAGAGTCAGATGACAAGGATAATGGTATGGAGTCGATACTAATTTCTTACTTTTAACGAATGTTGGAAAAACATGAATGTTCGAAAGAGGAAGAAATTATCAGTGACTCAAAATAGTGGGAGTCATCGACTGAGGAAGGAATGGATTCCTTAAAGTTCAATAGAACATGGGAGATCTATAAACTATTTAAAGAGAAAAAATCTCTATAGAATAGTTGGTTCTACTATTTAAAAGAGGAATATGATTAATGATAGAGGTAAAAGGCATGGTTAATGGTGAAAGTTTTCCAAAAAATAGAGGGATTGATTTTTTAGAAATCTTTTCCCCGGTAGTTAATCATAATACCATTAATATGGTACTGAGAATTGTTTTTTATGATTATTCACACTTGGAGTAGATAGATGTGAAGACTGCCTTTCTTTATAGAGATTTAGGGGACGAGATCTACATCAAGAATCACAATGGGTTTAGATATCATTGGAATGAGGTACTTGTTTGAAAAATTAATCGAAGAATCTATAACTTGAAATAGGAACCTTTCCAATGGAATAGGAACTTGGATGCTTTAATTACTAGAGAAGGCTTCATGGGGATCAATTCTGATCATTTTTGTTTTCATAATCCCTAAGATTATGGGACTTACATATTAATCCTATATGTGGATGACATGTTTTTTGGAAGGTCTGAAAGTTCAATGGACTTACATATTATCCCAAAATAAGTACATTTGTAAGATCATAAATAAATTTTAGATGATTAGATGTAAATCATTCAAAACCCAACTTTTTATAAACATAATATTATATAAAATATGGGAACCTTTATTGAAAGATGAGACTAGGTACATATAAAATATATTGTATGATTTAGTTGATGGATTCTTGATGTATGTGATGGTTCATGTGATACCTGACATTGCCTTTGCATTGTGATTAGTAAGTATCTCTATGTCTACCCCTGGGAAAGAGGATTCATAATTTTTAAAGTATATCATATTAGATTTTACTGTATTAGTAAATATAGAATTTTTATTTGTGGAAGTTGATCCTATATAATTTTTTTATATGGATTTTACTGGTGATTCCAATACTCAGAAAAGTACTATGGGTTTTTTTTTATATTTGTAGGAATGAAAATCAGTTGGATGTCTCAGTGAAATCCTATGATTAATTTTATTATGATAATAAAACGATATGTAGAAGCTACATATTCTGAAAACAATTTTTTCTGGTTATATTTTTTACTGAAGGATCTTTGAAAAAATCATAATAATCATTGTTATTCAATATCAAATAGAGTTCTATCCACCTTTCCAAGAATCCATCATTTCATGGAAGAATTAAAAAAATTGATTTGAAATTATTTTTCATCCAAGATATAGAGAAATAAAAGTTGTTAGATATATGTAATATTTAATGGAAGAAAAATTCATCCAACATATTCATGAAGGTGTTAGTCCAATACAGGTTGAGGTAAAAATGTGCCTCAATTGGAGTCAACTAAACAAAAGGATGGAGGAGAAAATTATACACAGAGAGAAGAAGGATGTGGTCTTCCCAAAGTGTTGGAAGATGTCATAGATTTTCCTTAAATCAGTAATTAATTGTAGGATTGTTAATATTGTAAAGTTTCTTCAAGGTACCATATTTTACTCACCAAATGTTCAGACTTTGGTATTTTTCTTTATCTTTGTTAAATTAATGGTAGTAATAACCTTAAACATGTGGATGTTATTAAGTATATATGGTTATGTACCAATGAGTTACGCATAATAGAATTTTCTTATAGTGAATATTTAACCATATGATATGGTTGAGTTAGTGCTAGCTATTGTAGAGATGTGAAGACAATTGATGGTTGACTGTGCTTCTTGGAGTTCAATGCAATCAATTTTATTATATGATTATGTCTATAAAATATATGTGGGGATAGTTATTGTATCGATACTTTTACTTTGTACTCTGACTGTAATCATGGGATAATTAGAAAAATAGTTCATATCCGTGTACTTCCTATAATTTAATAGTTAACAGTGTTCTCCCATGGATATAGGTTGAAATTATGAACCACATAATCTTGTGTATCCATTTACCTTTTCTATTTTATCTTTCTTTAGGATTATACTTGGTGCATGAATGGGATGGATTTTAAGAACAAGTGTTTTTCCAGACTGCAGTTTTGAGCAGAAATTTGAATTTTTACTGTTGGATTCTCATGAGGGGTAAAATGGTCATTTTCACCGCCCATCTCATCTCAGATAATTTTTCTAACAACTTCGTTGGTCCCAGAATAGGGTGTTTACCCTAGGATAGGAGGTTGGTGGAAATCTGAGCTGTTCGAATTTTGGCGGAATATTTAATATTTAATATTATTAAATTAAATATTAATTTATTCACGCAAGTTTTTTTGGTGATAACTTTTAAATGGAGCATCGGATTGAAATTCTGTATATGTCATGGAGTCCGAAATGGAGTGTTTATCCTAGGTAATCCATAAACTCATGTCGGGCGTCGGGGCCGGTCGGGGCCCCTTTTTCTTCCTTTACTTTTCTTCTTTTCTTTTCTTTTCTCTCTCTTCCTTCCTCCTCCTCCTTGCACATGCTCCATGTGTGCTCCTCCTTGTCCGTGTCTCATGGGATATTTTTTATATTGAGAAATATGGATATACAGAAGGCAATAGGGGTACCGATTCGAAGCTCTCGATGCGCTGATACCGCGAAGGGCAACCGGGAGCCGTGAAATCAACCGAAGCTTCGGCGGTTCCCGCCCGAAGGTAGGGCCATTTGTTTTTTCACATATATCTCCTTTAAAAAAACTTTTTTAAGTTTTTAAAGCCTTATATTTCTTGATTTTATGCCCATGGGGCTAGATCTGTTGTTTCGGGGGCGAAAACGGGCGAATCGGGCGTTTTTAGGGATTTCCCGTCGGAAAACCCAATATACACGGTGTGTGTTCTATGGGAACATGCTGTGTGTTCTTCCTATTTGGGGAAGATCAAGTTTTTTTAATTACACATTATGTACTTTGATTACATGTCGTGTAGTGGTGGTCGTGTGACCGGTAGTGTGAAATCGATCACGGTTTTAGTGGTTTTTTTTGAAGTACAGATCGTGTACAGTGAAGTACACGTCGTGTAGTGGGACATGGGCATGTGTTCTGGTGAAAATAGACACGGAATAACTTTTTGTGAATATTACATGTCGTGTATAGTAAAGTAAACACCGTTTACTATTACACAGGCAGTCCCAATGGGTTCTGGTCATCTACTCTGGCCATGTACTACTTCAGTTTGGTAATTTTGGGATATCTTATGCTCTGGAAGTCAGAATTGGGCGTGTGAGTAATCGATTCTGAGAATATTTCCACGTAGATCGCGATTTTGGAATCCTTTTTATATTTAGAGGTCATCTAAATGGGTTTTTGGTTTTTTATCTAAAGGAGGGGTTCTTCCTCTAGTTATCGAGTTCATTTGTCACCTGAGAGTGAGACCTGGCGTGTATGATAAGTTGGGTGTTCGGACCAACTTAATTGAGACCTTTAATAGTAGATTAGTTGTGATATATCTTCTATAAACTATTCTTTAGAGGACATTACCCTTGTGAGACGTGCCCTTATGGCCTAAGAGGCCGTGAGATCGGATGCTTCTAAGGGTCCCCTGAGGGATGCCTTGCTTGTGTGCTGAACTAGGGAGTCCTTGTAAGAACTCTCTCTTGTTTTCTTTGAGAGGACCCCTATTATGGGTTGCCTCTTTTGTTCTTCATTCGATGATCCCATGTAGGATTACTCATTACTGAGGATCCCATGTAGGATTCCTCTTTGCTAAGGATCCCGTGTAGGATTCCTTCTCTCTAGTTATCTGGAGGATCCCATGTAGGATGACTCCTTTGTGTTTGACTTGTGGGACTCAACGGGTGACCATTGTTTGACCGACCTGATTTGATACATTGGGTTTGGGTAGATAAGTTTTTCAGGTGTCATCTAAAACATGTTCCAAACTAGTAATCCTGCGGGGTTATGTTTTTAGTGTTGGGTTGGCCGTTCGGCCACCCTCACTTGTTTGTTTATATCTAACTTGGGTTGTTAATGTTGTACTAGTTAACAAAGGTGCTGCCTGGTTGGTGGCTATTAAACCTGATTTGAGGAACCTTCATGTTTTTTGGGATGCCTACTTTCCCTTGTGTGCCTGAGTAGTAGGTGTTCTAGTGTTTAAATTCCAACTGCTGTGTGTTTTTGTGTACTGTTGGGATACTAACCCATGATTGGGGTGTCGTATGGTTGAGTCCTTTTCTGAAAAGATATCTAAAATTTTGTAGATAATCTAATGATAAGTTTTAACTGTTATTTGGGATCACTTCTTGGATCCAGGACCACCCTGTGGGTGCATTTTTCTATTTAGTCGTTTGGCCAGGATACCCGAGGGTATGCCATCATTACTTTGTGCATTGAGTTTTCTTGGGAGGAAACATATAAAAAATGCTCGTTTGTATGTTGGGATCTTCCCGATTACTTGTTTTTCTTTGGAATGCTTGAGGTTAGTATTTTATTTATCCTGAGGGTGGTGTTTTGTTTTTCCTGAGGGAAAGTGCTTGTTTAGCCTGAGGGAAACATTTCTTATGTATGAGGGCAGTAGCTTTCGTGCTTGAGGGTGGTATCTCGTATGCCTGAGGGTAGTATTCATTATTCTTGAGGGAAGTCACCTGAGGCTTTTGTTTCTATCTTCCTGAGGGCAAGGATTCACATGTCTAAGGATAGTGGTTACATTGCATATTCACTGTGGTGATTTCTTCTGTTGAACTTGCCAAGCTACATCATAGACTTGTCATTGTTGTTATCTTTTACTTGCTGATATCCTGTTTTGGTTTCTGTTGTGGCATTGGTATAGGAGATGGTCGGTCGAGGCCGAGTCTTAGAGAAACTCAGAATTGATTTACATTGAACTGGTTACTTGTTTTTGGTTAACTTATTCAGAGATATATTTCTGTAGTTGGCCAAAGCAGGTACATGTCGATGGGATTACGGACCCAAAGATCGACTTAATAATACACGGATTGAGTGGCACAATGTCCAGCTCATAATGTCCAAAATATCAGGCTTATGGTCCCATGGATCGACTGTTGATGTGGTTTCTTGTTATTTGAATCACCCAATCATGAATATTTATATTTATGTATATGTGTATAGGTATGGGACTATACATGTGTACGTATATAGATATGGACATCCATGGTGGCACTTTCCCAGTTAACAGGGATTACATACCCTGAGTTCAACTGTGGTTTCACATTTGGTTTACTTCCTTTTGTTGTTTTCCATCTAGGCTAAGCACGTTGTTGTTTCATACACTAGTAGCAGCACAGTTATACGTTGCTTGTCAGGGTGCCCTACTGAGATTATTTCTCACCCCTACAAGTGCACCTTGGTGTACGTGTAGACCTTATGTATGCTTTTCAGGTTGAGCACAAGTTTCATGGTGGATAGGGCTGAGGCCTAGTGTTGCATGATCGAGCGGAGCTGCTCGAGTGGTTCTACTGATCGGGCTGCTGCAGTTTGATAGTGTTTGGAGATCAGGAATGTGGGTCGGCTCGGAGTTAGTAGCAGAGCCTTATACTTTTACTTTCATTTTATTTTTTACTTGTATCTATATGGTCGGCTAGTGGGTGACTAGTGTTTTATTTTATTGCATAGTTGTTCGGGCTTTTACAGCATTTTACTATGACAGCTTATTATATTTCAGTTGCTTACTTCTTCCGCACACTGTTTACATTCTGCTGTGTATGATACTTAGTTATTTCCAATGTTTTCTTACTTTGATATGAGGGAATAGTCTCCCCACTATCACACCCTAGGCCCTCACTACTAGTCGGTAGACTCTGGTGTATGGGGAGGCGTGCTTGAGTCCCTGTGGCGAATCGGCTCAGAACACCGGTTTAGTGGATTCTGGGTCGGGACGTTACAAAGTGGTATCAGAGGATTTTTCTTTCCTGATCTTTACTATTTGGGATATGGTAGACATGAGTATTAGGAATGTGTTGGAACCTGTGATGGATATTGGGCTGGTGCATTGAGAACACTTGTACCGGTAAGAATCCCTGGTTGCCAGGGTTTGGGATTGCTGTTCTGATTTTTTGATGTTACAGTTGTATATGATTTTCGCCTTGATAGAAGCACATGTTGTGTGGTGTTTTGATTTACTATGGATCGATGGCTCTTGGCCATTGGTAAGATTCCAGGGATGGATTTTGACTCTTGGCCGGCAAAGGCAAGAGGCATCTCATGCATCATACTAGGCACGTAGGATTCACATCATATAGGCCTACTAGTGTGTGTTTTTACTGACGACTGATACCTTTTGGTATGCTTACACATACTTTTCACTCTGATGGCAGGTTACATGGATCTACATTGAGGAATTTTTGTTGAGGATGAATTCTCAGTCCTTGTGCACAGGTGGTGAAATGATCCTAGTTGGTCTATGTGACATGTGATGACTTTATGTTCAATACTTATTGGGTGTTTTTTCTCGGGTCTGTGGTTATCTAGTCGGATCGTTGAGAATGATGTCGACAAATACCAAGGCTTTTCTTGTGAACTGGACCTCCTAGTGGTATTTTTGTATACGGATACCCAATGAGTGTCTTTTTAGTTGCTCTTCTTCTTGGGTTGTGAAATCCAGGGAGTAGTTCCTTCTGAGGATGCTCGGAGAGGATCAGGGCCCTTGTAGGCTGTGTTTTGGTTTTTACTTTCTTTGGTCTTTGTGATCTTTACCTTCTTATAAGAGGTTTTGTATCATTTGGGCTAGGTGGTTAGACCTTATGACCCAGTTGTGAGGATTTTTCTGTAGGGCTAGGTGGAAGACCTAGAGGCCCTTGGTTTTGACTTGAACCTTTGTAGGTTGATGTCTGTTCCGTTCTAGGGAAACTAGTGTTAAAATGGTTGACCCATGTTGGAATCCTAGTCGGGTTTTGGCAGGATGTTAGTGTGTCTTATAGGGATATGGGCACGCCTTTGGTGAAATCTCAGTGTACTCCTGTTAGAGATGATCATGTGCTATCTTGATTCGTCTTGAGTATGCTGATAGAGCTTCGACCTTACATCGAGCTACTTTTTCTTTCCTAAGTTTCATCCCTGTTGAGGATGGAACCTTTTCTGGTTGTGCTCATGGAGCGATTTACGGAAAGACATATGGTGGGGAGTTCTCCATTGGACCTTTCAAGGGGGTTTCCCTTGTTTAGGTTAAACTTCAGGGTTTTCTAGGAGATTTTGAGCTCAAAGTTTTCTCTTAAGATGATGACAAGGGTATTCCTATGGTGGGGAGTACCAGATCGGTCGTAGTAGAATGTCTTCTGTGTAGAAAGTGGTTTTTAATGCTATAATGCTAGTCTTTAGATGGTCCATATAGCTTGGTTGTGCAGATTATCAGGTTGGTAGCATGGTTTTTGGTCCATTCACTGGGCTTCTCGGGGAAGAGAAGGTTTATATTGGGGAGTTTGTAAGAACCTGTGTTTTTCCGGACTGCAGTTTTGAGCAGAAATTTGAATTTTTGCTATTGGATGCTCATGAGGGGTAAAATGGTCATTTTCCCCTACAATATGATCTCAGATAATTTTTCTGACAACTCCGTTAGCCCCAGAATAGGGTTTTTACACTAGGATAGAAGTTTTGTGGAAATCTGAGCTGTTCAAATTTTGGCGGAATATTTAATATTTAATATTATTAAATTAAATATTTATTTATTTACGCAAGTTTGTTTGGTGATAACTTTTAAACAGAGTGTCGGATTAAGATTCCATCTACGTCTTTGAGTCTGGAATGGGTTTTTATCCTAGGGAAGGTCTAAACTCATGTCAGGCACCGGGGCCGGCCCGGGCACCTTTTTCTTCCTTTTCTTTTCTTCTTTTCTTTTCTTTTCTATCTCTTCCTTCCTCCTCCTAATTGTGCATGCATCATGTGTGCTACTCATTGGTCGGGTCCCATGGGATATTTTTGATATTGAGAAATAGGGAGAGATAAAAGGAAATAGGGGTACTGATTCGAAGCTCTCGACGCGCTGATTCCACGAAGGGCAACTGGGAGCCGTGAAATCAACTGAATCTGTAGCGGTTTCTGCACGAAGGTAGGGTCATTTGTGTTTTTTACATATATCCCCTTTAAAAAACTTGTTTTAAGTTTTTAAAGCCTTATATTTCTTGATTTTATGCCCATGGGGCTGGATCTGTTGTTTCGGGTGCGAAAATGGACGAATCGGGCGTTTTTAGGGATTTCCAATCGGAAAACCCAGTAGACACAGCGTGTGTTCCAGGGGAGCACGCCGTGTGTTCTTCTTATTTGGGGAAGACAACGTTTTTTTTAAGTACACGCCGTGTAGTGGTGGCTGTGTGACCGGCCATGTGAAATCGAACACGGTTTTAGTGGTTTTTTTTTTGAAGTACACGCTATGTATAGTAAAGTACATGTCGTGTAGTGGTACATGGGCATGTTTTCGGGTGAAAATGAACACAGTGTAACTTTTTCTGAACATTACATGTCGTGTAAAGTAAATTAAATTCTGTGTACTATTACAAAGGCAGGCCCAATGGGTTCTGGCCATGTACTCTGGCCATGTACTGCTTCAGTTTGGTAATTTTAGGATATCTTATGCTCTAGAAGTCAGAATTGGGCATGTGAGTAGTCAATTCTAAGAGTTTTTTCATGTAGATTGCGATGGTGGAATCCTTTTGAATTTTAGAGGTCATGTAAATGGGGTTTTGGTGGTTTTAATCTAAATTTAGGTGCTCTTCCTCTAGTTATCGAGTTCATTTATCACCTGAGAGTGAGACTTGGCGTGTATGATAATTTGGGTGTTCGGACCAACTTAGTTGAGACCTTTAATAGGAGATTATTTATGAGCTATCTTCCTTAAACTATTATTTAGAGGATATTTCCATTGTGAGATGTTCCCTTCGGGCCTAAGAGGCCATGAGACCGGAGGCTTCTAAGGGTCCCCTGAGGGATGCCTTGCTTGTGTGCTGAACTAGGGAGTACTTGTAGAAACTCTCTATTGTTTTCTTAGAGAGGACCCCTATTATAGGTTTCCTATTTTGTTATTCATTCGAGGATCCCATGTAGGATTCCTCTTTGCTGAGGATCCCATGTAGGATTCCTCTTTTCTAAGGATCCCGTGTAGGATTCCATCTCTCTAGTTATTTGGAGGATCCCGAGTAGGATGACTCCTTGGTGTTTAACTTGTGAGACCCAGAGGGTTCCTGTTGTTTGACCAACCTGAGTTGATACATTGGGTTTGGGTAGAGAAGGTGTTCGGGTGTCATCTAGAACCCGTTCCAAACTAGTAATCTTGCGGGGTTATGTTTTTAGTGTTGGGTTGGGAGTTTGGCCACCCTCACTTGTTTGTTTGTATCTAACTTGGGTTTTTGATGTTGTGCTGGTTAGAAGAGGTGCTTCCGGGTTGGTGGCTGTTGATCCTGATGCGAGTCACCTTCCTGTTTTTTAGGATGCCTACTTTTCCTTGTGTGCTTGAGTAGTAGGTGGTCTAGTGTTTAAATTCCAACTGTTGTGTGTTTTTGTGTACCTTTGTGCTACGAACCCATGATTGGGGTGTCGTGTGGATGAGGCCTTTGCTGAAAAGATATCTAAAATTGTGTAGATAATCCAATGATAAGTTTTAACTACTGTTTGGGATCACTGCTTGGATCCAGGACCACCCCGGGGGTGCGTTCCTCTATTTAGCCATTTGGCCAGGAAACACGAGGGTATTCCATGATTACTTTGTGCATTGAGTTTTCTTGAGAGGAAACATATAAAAAATTATTGTTTGTATGTTGGACTCAGCCTGGTTACTTGTTTTTCTTTGGAATGCCTGAGGGTAGTATTTTATTTAGCCTGAGGGCGGTGTTTTGTTTCGCCTGTGGGTGAGTGCTTGTTTAACCTGCGGGCAACGTTGTTTAGCCTGAGGGAAACGTTTCTTATGCCTGAGGGCAGTAGCATCCGAGCTTGAGGGTGGTATCTCATATTCCTGAGGGAAGTATTTGTTATGCCTGAGGGCAGTCACCTGACGGTTTTGTTTCTATCTGCCTGAGGGAAAGGATTCACATGTCTGAGGATAGTGGTTACATTGTATATTCACTATGGTGATTTCTTCTATTGAACCTACCAAGATACATCTTAGACATGGAATTATTGTTTTCTTTTACTTTCTGATATCCTGTTGTGGTTTCTGCTGTGTCATTGGTATAGGAGATAGTCGGTCGAGGCTGAGTCTCATAGAAACTCAGAATTGATTTATATTATACTGGTTACTTGTTTTTGGTTAACTTGTTCAGATATATATTTCCAGTGTTGGCCGAAGCAGGTACATATCAATGGGATTACGGACCCGAAGATCGACTTAATGATACATAGCTTGAGTGGCACGACGTCCAGCTCAATGCCTTTGCATAGGATATCCAGAAGATCGGTCTTATGGTCCCATGGATCGACGTTTGATGTGGTTTCTGGTAATTTGAATCACCCAATAATGAATATTAATATTTATGTATATGTGTATAGGTATGGGACGATACATGTGTACATATATAGATATGGACATCCATGGTGGAACTTTCCCAGTTGATAGGGATTACATACCCTGAGTTCAACTGTGGTTTCACATTTGGTATACTTCCTTTTGTTGTGTTCCAGCTAGGCTGAGCACGTTGTTGTTGCATACACTATTAGCAGCACAGTTACAGGTTTCTTGCCGGGGTACCCTACTGATATTATCTCTCACCCCTGCACATGCACCTCTTGGATGTGTAGACCTTATGTCTGCTTTTCAAGTTGATCACGAGTTTCATGGTGGATCGGGATGAGGCCCAGTGTTGCATGATTGAGCGAAACTGCTCGAGTGTTTCTACAGATCGTGTTGCTGCAGTTCGACAGTTTTTGGAGATCGAGTGCATGGATTGGCTCGGAGTTTGTAGCAGATCCCTATACTTTTTCTTTTAGTTTATTTTGTACTTGTATATGTATGGTCGGCCAGTGGGTGACCAGTGTTGTATTGTATTGCATATTTGTTCGGGCTTTTACAGCATTTTACTATTATAGCTTATTCTATTTCAGTTGTTTACTTCTTCTGCACTCTGTTTACTTTCCGCTGTGTGTGATACTTAGTTATTTCCATTGTTTTCTTACTTTTATATGAGGGAATATTCTCCCCACTATCACACCCTAGGTCCTCGCTGCTAGTCGCCTTCCTCTAGAAAACAGGGAGGCTCGCTTGAGGCCTTGTGGCGAACCGGCTCGGAGCACTGGTTTAATGGCTTCTGGGTTGGGAGAGGTTAATTAGGTATAGTGGGATTCCTAATTCTGGGGAACTAATATAGTAGGTAAGTACCAATATTTAGAGTTTTATAGTACTATTTTACTGGGGGATATGAATTTATTGTGTGTTTAGGTTCATTTATCTCATGATTGTACACGCTTTTAGACTACCCTATAAGCATCATAAAATATTATTTGGAACTATTTCTCCATTGATGAAATATTTATCAATCCAACCATTTCCTAATCAAAATAAAAATCTCATTGAGTACACAACATAAATAAATAAATAAATAAATAATCATAAAATATATTTGGAATATGACCAATATCCCATAGGTAGATAAATAAGTTAAACATTGTCTATCTCATCATGGCCAATAAAAGGATATACCAATATAAAAAAACATCTCTAACCATATCCATCTGACCCCTCAGTCACTGTCCACACCCCAATCTAATCCACAAACCGACTCAAACATAAATGAGGAGAGTCCAAATCCAAGGAACCTCAAATAAAGAATTATGGATGCATACACTAAGTGGTGTACACAAGGATTGACTGAAACCAATATCAGTAGTGTCTCACCAATGGGGTTGTTCAGTTATATTAAAATATATATCATTTTATGCAGGTTTAAAAATATAGTTGGAAGATAGTTTTTTATAAATGATAGTTTCCAAAAAAATATCAGTTCATGGTAATTTTTACAAATCATATTCCCATTTTTAAGAAAATAATACACTTTAAAACCCACTTTAAAACCATAATTTCCTTTTTAAAACACCCAATTCAAATACTCTCTTCAATTTCATTTAGGTATACACTTCCTATAACACTTTTAAGGTCATTTATTTTTAAAACAATCGAAGATAAGTATGAATAATAAATTAAAAAGAAAAAACCAGGAAAAAGATGACATAATGCAAAGAAAAAAACTAAAATAAAACAAGGTGTCATAAGTTAATAGATCTAAGGGATATAAAATAAATCCATTATTAAATTTCATCTAGTATAATGGGTTACACACTATCCTCTAACATGAAAGATAATAGACCTAGTATCACAAAAAATTATCTATCTTGGGGCCCCCTAGTGTAATAGGGATAGTCACCATTAGCAACCCTCTCAAGGGTTCTTGGGTACAACATAAACACTTAGAAGGAAAAAATATATTAGGAAACCAGCTAGTGATCGCACATCAGGATGGTTTAGTAAGTATTCGGACCTTATACTTATCTACCTGGGGTTCTACAGTAAAACTCTTTAGATATGAGAAACAAAAATTCAAGAAATGATAAGATAAATTAATAATAAAGTAATAACCATAAGTCTCATCTCACCTCCTATAACCTCAAAATAAATAGCACCTTTTTTCATTAATCACATCTAATAAAACACAAAGTATGACCATCAAGTTATAATCCCTATCACACACACAATAATGAAGGGGGTCCTAATAGGATCTCACACATGCCATAAAATCTAATATAAATTTACCAAAATAGCCTTACCAAATAATTGGATTAGGATTACAAGTTTTTTCTCATTATTTGAAAGTTTCACTTCAAACCATTTCTTTAGAAACTATGTTATTTTGAAAATTTCATTCAAACCCTTGTAAAAATAAATTCTATGTGAAACAGTTTAAGAAAAACCACAATTTTTTCTTATTTGATACAATTTTATAGAAACTAATACTCTTCCCAATTCATGGACCAATCAGTGAAAAATAATTGTAAAAATAACAACTTCACTTTAAATAGTCGTTTCAAATAATCCTAAAAAAACTTGGAATTAAAAATAACTTTTAGAAATCAAATCCATTAAATAACCATTTATTCCAAGTGAGATTCCATTTTAAAATAGTTGATAAATTCATTCCAATTGTCGCATATATCTATAATTTGATAAAAAAAATAAACCACAAATCATGTAATGAAACATTATTTAAATAAAAATTTAAAAAAAACACCTACCTCAGGAAAGTTGGAATCAAGAAAAAACAAATTAAAATGCATCAATTTCAATGGATAATTATCAAATAAGAAAAGAGGAACCCCATATTTCCTAGAAACCAAAATCCAGAATATTAGACAACTCTAAACCCTAAATATACACAAGGAAGTCCCTAGAGTTCATAAAACGGAAGGAAATGAAGGGAGAAACGAATATGGAGGGAAGGAAGAAGTAAATGTAAAGGAAGGATGGATTACCTTGATGTAATCACTTAGAAACCAAATTTGGAAGAACCAGAAATTAGAGGAGGGGAAGTAATGGGGTCTCATATCATATTCCAAGGCCTGGTCAAACAATAATATTGAAGAGTAAGAGGCTCTATGCCTTTAAAATCATAAAGTAAAACTTCTAAATGAATGTTTTTTTTCTAAAACTATGAAGGTCACATGGTCCGGTCATATGGTTTACCAAACCATTCATCAACCATGAAAAAAAAAGAATAGTCAATCTATAGAACACTCTTCATAGTTACCATAGGGTTTCTCCTAACCATGTAAAATCCTTGTACTATACCATCCACACATAAGGTTCCACCGGCATGGTTCCTCCTAGGATTGAATGGATCAACTAAACTATGTTCTTCCCAAAAAGACCAACCCATGTATGTTCAAAATGAACTAAAATGAACACTTATATAGGTGTAAACCTATATGGTTTACCAAATTTTTCACACTATCCATGCACTTCAAAAGATCTATAGAGAGTTCATCTACATGACTACCCTGACCATGTACAGACCATGCATAAATCGTGTAATAGACATAAAACTCTTTAAAATTTAAGTGTAAATCCAAAATACGTCCATATTTTAAAATTATAAAAAATAATATAATATAATACAAAATAAACTAAATAATAAAAAATTGTGAATTACATAGAAAAATTAATATATCAAAAATCACATTCTAATAGTATAATATAATTTGTAAATAAGGGAAATCTCAACCCTTAGTACATTAAATAAATTAAGATCATTAGTCATATAGGAGTTGTGGAGTATCAAGTAGAACATACACCAAAACTAGATCAATTCCATGATGTGTTTCATATATCTCTCTTAAGGAAGTATATAATAGAACCCTTAGATATACTAAATCTAGAGCCAGTAAATATGGATCATGACCTCCCATGTGAGGAATAACTGGTGAAGATCTTGGATCATAGAGACAAATTTCTACACAACAAGACAACTCACCTTTTCAAAATACTTTGAAAAAACCACAAACATGAAGAGGTAGCATGGGGATTTAAGGAGGAAATGAAAAAAAAGTAACATAATCTATTCTCAATAGAGGATATGAGTTGAAATTTTAAGGATGAAATTTCTAAAGGGTGGATAATGTAATGACCCATACTTTTATATATGATATTTTCTTTATAAATGAATAGGTGTTCCATTTATTAGAATATAATATATTAAAAACATATGCAGAGTATAATAAAACCAAAAACATTTTATTTCACTTAATAAGAACATTTCATAAAAAATATACAAAACAATACTAAAATTAATACAATGGGAAAATAAGCACACACAAAATAAAATAAATAAAACAGGAAAATATTGATCAATTTATTCTCTAAGAATTATCACAATTGTGAGAAACACTATAGAAAAATAACAAAACATTAGTAATCCCATCAATATTTTCAAAAGGAACAACCTAAAACCTTTATAGAAATTGAAGTGAATTAGGAATGAATGAATGAGGAAGTATTTATGTGAATTACAAAACCAATATTACCATTGGAATAGTAACTATATAGTTAGTAACAGTATGTTGGCTATTTAGAATAGTAACATGGTTGTTGGGAATAGTAATTTTATGATTATTATTATATCATAACAAATAAAATAGTTAATTACATGTGATTATATTTTTTATAAATAAATTATATAAAATATAAATATTAGAATTCTATACTATATGTATTTAAATTATTATCTCAAAGAAAGTATAAGCACATTTTTTAATATAGTATATTTTATAAAGAAACATAAATATTATGTTAATTAAAAAAATTAACTTGGTTAAAAAAATTATGAAATGAATTTTATTTTGGTAATTTACATGTTAAAATTATCTAAGAGTGGATTTTTGGTAATTTTCAATAAACATAAAATTTATGTGAATAGTAATAATATAGATTTTATGTAACCACTGTGTTTTAATTACATAATTAATTATTTAATAATGAAATAATCATTTATAGAATAGTTTTATCTACTACAAACATTTTCAATAAGTTAAATTTGTTATTTAAAAATAATAAAATAAATTTACAAACTTAAAAAAATCAAAAGTCCAAATATTTAAAGTATGCCACTAAAGAAATGCTTTTTAGTTTTTTCTATTTACATTTATATAAAATAATAAATTATATTTATAAATGGTTTATAATTATTAATAACATATATTTGTAATCAAATATAATTCATAATTTCAAAAATATCACTATTACAAGGTTTACTAAGAAAATTATATTGTATTTAATATTTTAACCAAAAAATACCCCTCTCCTCAAATATAAATATCCCCTCTCCATCCATTTGAAAAAATACTTACCTTAAAATTCTAAAATCTAAATGAATAACAAATTATCCTATATTAATCCCTTTAGTTTTATTTTGGATTTATTAGAGTCACACGGCCCCAAGAACTCAAGGTTTTAAGGTCTTAGAAAAATGAATGAATTTATAAATAAGGTGTGATATTTTCTTTCTTTCCTATCGCATTTCCTCTTATATTTTTATATTATTCCATTAAACTCCATAAAAACTCTTAAAATAATTTAATTAGTTTATTAAAATATTTTTTATATTATTAATCTTCTATAAAAAAATATTTTCAATATATTCATATATTATATACTTGTCCCCCTCTATTTTTTTACATGTCCTATTAACGGTCGGTCTCATCGAACTATGAGGATTTTGTTAATTATTTAAATATCATAACTTTCATGGATGGTTAGTTTAGATTATATATTATGTTTATAAATTTATTTGAATATATTATAATCATCTGATAGTAACTTAAGAAAGGTAGAAGAATAAAAATAATGAATCCAAAAATAAAAGTGGGATTATTTAAAGAAACTCAGTAATTAAGACACTTCATATTTTACAAAGGAAGATAAATATATATATTAAAATGGTTTTAATTGATCAATAATAACATAATATAATATAATAAACAATTTTATTCATGTTTTAATAAACAAAATTTTATTGTACAAGAATTGTAAAGGTGGAAAAATAAATAAGGAATTAATGTAAGGGATTCACAAACCCAACTCTTTAATTTTTTATTTATCACATCTATCTATTAATTTTTAGTGTGTATTTTTCTCTAATACTTTTGAAAATTACCTTTCACTCTTTAATACCATTTTATTTCATAGGGATATTCATTATTCAACACCATATATGTGGTTTAAAAGCCACCTTAATGATTTTTCAAAATGAAATTATTTTTAAAAGTCATACCATTGATTCCTCTTAAATTGATTATACTTTTCACCATGATCGATTATATTCTATAAAAACATTTAATGTTGAACAATTTTTTTTGTTTTACTTATTTTGGTTATATCAAAGGTTTTTTATTGAAATTTATTTCCCAAAACCCTCTTTAAACCCATTATTTTTCTATGGGTCTATCATATGTATATGATTTTTATATGTTTCTTTTCTCTAATTAATGAATGATTGTGATCATTTTATAATGTGATGGGTGGGATCAGAATTTCATGTCCCTATAATTCATTGGGTAATGTGATATATCTCATGATATTATGTGTATTATTCATGAATATGATACAATCTTTTTCCACAATTAATATGTTATGATTTGAACACGTATGTTATGTGTAAACCTAATTCAACATTTTTTCCCCATATTATTTGAATTATTTGACCAAAATGTTACAATGTTTCATTATTATTCATATTCCACTTTCAATTCCACTTTAAAATAATACCCACATGTTGATGATGGTGATCCTTTTCTCATGTTATTATGATGTGTATTATGCTCATCGGGGTGCTACAAGTTTATATCTCTTATTCATTCCTTGTTATTCATCTCTTACTAGGATTTTAGATGAACCATTTTTTTGAAATATATCCTTATAAGAATACATTTAATAATGAGAAAATTATATATTTTACGATTACTATGAAGAAAAATTTATATAATGACCAAAAATATTATATTGTAAGGACCTATTTTTTTGGACTACAACTTGAGGAAAAAAATTATTTTTTTCTTTCGGGTACTTATAAGGGGTCAAAAGGTCATTTTCCCTTAATCTCATATGAGTTTTTTTTACCATTTTTTTGGTCCTCGAATATTTTTTTTCCCTTTTAAAGGAGTTTGGTATAATTCTATGATATTCAAATTTTCAGGGAATAATTAACATTTAATATAATTAACTAAATATTTATTTATTCATACATGTTCATTTGGATGTATATTTTGAACAGAGTTCTTGATTGAGATTTTTTATTTGTTGTTGATTCCATAATGTGGGGTTTTGACTAGTTGAGGCATAAACTCATGTTGGGTGTCAGGGATGGCCTCTAACCCCTTTTTCTATTTCATTTCTCTTTCTTCATTTTCTTTTTTTATTTATTTTATTATCCTCTCCATGGCTTATCAAGTAAACCATAAGGAAATCCCCTTTCCATGAAAGAGAGATAAAAATTTAGAGTTATAGATATAAAAAGAGATATAGGGAGGAAATTTTCATTTTGGATCTTGGGAGGATCTGAATCGTTGTGCGGCAGCTGTGGACCATGGATACAGGCAAAGCTTGGGTGGGATCTACCTAACTGTTGATAATTTTTAATTTTATGATGTATATCCTAATATATTAAACAAATTATTATTTTAAGTCCTTATTATTATTTCTAATGACCCCTTCATGGTCGATCTATAGTCTTTGGGGAGAAAACCTGGGTTTCGGGCCAATTTGAGGGGTTTCCATTTTGTAAATCCCGATCAAACAACATGTACTTTATAAACACATGTTTTATTTTATTCCTATTTAGGGAAGATGATATTTTTAGAAGTATACACCATATATAGGTTATGATTTAAATATACGTGTACTCGTCCATGTAGTTGACAGCCTAGATAAAGAGCATGTGTAGGGTTACTTAGCCATGTAAAACACATGGCTAGACCTCAGGTGTACTATGCACCATATAAAAGTACACGGTCAAGAAGAATACATCGACAAGCCATATGAGGTACATGAGAAGGTACCCCATGTAGGGTACACATCATGCACATGGAATATAGGTCGTGTACATGGGATTTACACACCATATATAGAAAAAGTAAGTGCCCATGCGGGGCCTCGAGGGTACATGCCATGTACTAGGGTATATATGTCGTGTACTCCTCCCATGGTACCCTTTTTGGGGTTTTCAAATATCCATAACTTGGAGATAAAATTAGAGACATGAGTAGTATATATTGAGTTTTTTTCATGTAGATCATGATGTTGTATCCCTTGGTGGTGATTTAAGGAGTCCTAAAAGTGTTTTGTGGAAAACAAGATATAATAGAGGTTCTTCCTCTAAAATAGGAATTTATTATCTCCTGAGATTAAGATAGATTGCTTGGGTGTTTGTACTAACCTAGAGTAGAACCCTTTATCTCAGATAGTCTATGAGCCATCTATCTAGTATGATGTTCAATGACTTCCTCTTCTTTTAAGAGGCTGCTTTATCCATTTACCTAGAGGATCCCACATAGGATGCCCCTACCTTATTACTATTATCTAGGGTCCCCTATAAGGGTCCTTATCTTACATTATGACATAGATAATATCTTATAGGATACCTCTACTTGTTTACTGTTCCTAAGGTACCCGCGTAGGATGTCATTTCCTATATATATATATATATATATATATATATATATTGATTCTAGGATCCCATGTTGGATGTCGCTGCTTATCTTCTACCTAGAGGATCCCATGTAGGATTCCTCTGTTTACTTACTTCTTCATATAATACTATATAGGATTCCTTTGGTAGCTTACTAATTATAATGTTTCCTAGAAATATTTATTCACTTATGTATATACATCAAGAATCTCAATTAGAATACCTCTCTTGTGTTTTGACCTAAGGTACCTAGTGGGTGCCCTGGTGTTTGACCAACCCTGAGCTAGTATATTTGGTTTGGGTAGAGATGGTAGTGAGTGTCACCATAGAACCTATGTCGAACTTATAAGTCATGATGCTATGGAAATTGTGGTAGGTATAGGTATTAAAATACCCTTATCCTATTTTTATACATTCACATGGTTACTCATGATCAATCTATGATTGCCAAAGCTGATTCCTAGTTCTCATTGGAAGACCCTGATATGATGTGAGATTGATTTGGGAATCCCAGGTGTACATTTTGTGGTCCCTCTTATGTGACTATTCATTTCTTTTGATTCCCATACATACTTCTTGGGGTCTGTATTCTGATAATTTTTATATTTTATATATTACTAGGATACCCAAAGGTACTTCCTGGGATCCGGCTATTGACCCTACATGTTTGACTATTATATTTTTGGGATAGTAAAACATACATCAAAGGATCTTGCTTATTAGATATACTAAAGTATGATTATCTCACATATAACACCGCAATATTCTACAGTATGCTTCTTTTTAAATAATTCAATGGCTTTCATTATACGCAACCCCGAGTTCAAGCACACCATGACCAATCAAACTAGCCATTTAAAAATCAGCTATGAATAGTATTAACCAAATTTTGAAATTTTATAAAATTAATTTTTCAAAATAGACTTAATTTTTTAATTATTAACATAAAAATTATCTTAGGTTTAAATTTTTCTAATTTTCTAAAATGTTTTAATTTTTAATGAATAGTGAAAAAATACTGCATTTTAATTTAAAATTTTCTTTTCATCTAATTTTTATATATGGTTATATTATATTTTAAATTGGTTTTAAAGAGTTATTGGATTAGTTTTTATCATTTAATATAATTTTTGTCATTATTATTAATTTCACATTGAAATTGTACATAAACACATGTCAATATTTTGAGAGATTTTACTTCGTAAAAACCCGCATTCCGATTTGGACAATGGGAATTAATACTAAATTAATTTCTTCCAATTATTTGTTTTGAATTTAGAAAAAATGGATTCATTATTTGGAATCAGAAGCTCTAAATTGTGTAAATAGATACCTTTTATTTTTAGACATTTTGAATAGTAACTTCAGTAATTATTTTTATTTACCATGGTTAAAGGGTAAATCAGGTAAATAAGGGTAAAAAATATTATAATAATATAAAACTACTCTAACATGTATCATAATCCTATTGTATGATATATTTCCAACCATGATCATCATTAGGAAGATTTTAGGACCCCCATGGAACCACTTGGGTGTGATAATGACCTTTTATAATATTTAATTTAAAGAAAAGGGAAATATAACAGAAACATGTATCATATTACTTAAACAATTTTAATTCAAGTTATATAAGTGATATCTTCAACTATAAATATTAATTCTAAACATAAAAATATTTCCTACATCATTTTATATTATTTTTAGTTTTTGGACATTAAATAATTAAATTTATTTATGAGATAATAATGATGCAGTATTTGTATTATAAATAAAAGAATCAAATTAATGATATTATAAATGTTAAAATAAAATTAATTTGAATATTTGTATTCTATAAAAGAATTTTGTGGATGACTATGGAATTCTTTGTTTGGTTTAAATCATTTGGTTCTAATGAATCAAGTTGTTATGACTTTATCAAAAATCAATTTCTAAATAGTGTCAAAATTAACATAAATAGTTTTTTAAAACAAATACTATTTTATTAAATGATATAAAATTAAAAAATATATAAGATTTATCAAAATGACTTATATAATGTTTATTTTTTTATTAATTATCCACATGATATTCTCTTTTCATTTTATATAAACTATATTACCCTATAGTATAAAAATACAAGAAGACACGATAAGAGTTAAACTGTTTAACTAAGGGTTAATCCCAAAAGATAAGGTTAATTTCATGACCTAAAATTATATAAAAATAATTTTATGAGATTATTTCAACCTATACTCATCTTAAACTAAAAATAAATCACTTTGGATCCTTTATAAACAAATAATATATTTATAATAAATTAATATTTCAATCTTTTCTTAAAGTGCCCCTCACCTCTCTTATGAAAGGGCACTTCTCCTTTTCTTTAATTCACACATCCAAAGCCCTTTGAATCGGCCACCGCTACCCAAATATCCTCCCATATTCTCTAAATTCATCCTAGAGTCCACCTTTTGGGATGAAATCCAACTTATGCAGTCCTTTTATGCAAATCAAAATGAGACACCCGAAGAAGAAGTAATTGTTTTATAACTTATTTAAAAGTTCATTTATTCTTCTACTTATATTACTATGTTTTTACCATACTAAAATAATAAATCCCGAATAAAATATATACTAATATTTTTTTATGATTATAATATAACTATATACCTTGTTTTATCTATCCTATGTAAAACAATACAACCATACGTGCGTACGTATGGCTTACCGTCTCCACGCTGTGGTGTAAACTATTTTTCATCTATACTTTATTTATATGGGTATAATGATGAATATAAATGACTTAAATAATAAATATAACAAGATATTATTTCTGTAAAATTTTAAATCCATTCAATTCCATACCATTTAACCATTAAGGAAATCATATTGTTGCTCGTGCATACGTACAGCTTACCATCTCCACAACACGATGAGATTCATCTTCCACGTTCACCATATAATAATGATTATAAAAAATATATATTATGAATAATTATGAAAAATGT
Organism: Viscum album; assembly: GCA_963277665.1. Lineage (NCBI taxonomy): Eukaryota > Viridiplantae > Streptophyta > Magnoliopsida > Santalales > Viscaceae > Viscum > Viscum album. The sequence continues at coordinate 625,481,200 of OY728151.1, read as the reverse complement.
GAAATAATAATTCTATTGTAATAATATATATATATATATATATATGTACATATATGTTATTCACTTACTTTCATTCAATACAATAAGAAAACGGAAAAAGCGTTCACGCGTACGTACGGCCTACCATCTCCATGAACACTGTATTTCATTTCATATATCCATATACTATATATATTTATATTATAAATATATATGATATATAAATCATATTATAAATTCTAGAAGTAATTAAATCATGATATAAGTAATATGATCAATAATAAAAAGTCAAAATGTGTACGATAAACAAAGCGATTGTTACTCAAAATGTTGCATTAACATGGAATTGTTAATAAACAGATAATATAAAGTAATAAAAGAATCATATATGATACATAAATATTTTTATGATTATAATATAAGTTAATAATATGTTTAAAATCATTATAAAGGAGTTTTAGACACATACAGATAATATCATCATTAAGGTAAGGGATTCCGCCTCAAATTCAATTCATTGATGAATATTGAAATGTTATGCACCTAGTTCCTTTTATACAGTTTATATTATACCTTTTGACTTGTTATCATGAATCTAATTATTTTCATGATATTATATTATTTCCTTCATGGTAATTATTTATAGATCCATATTACTCATTCAATGTGGTTATTTGATAAGGCATATTATTTATTTTGGTTATTCAATATGAGAAATAATTTGGGATGGTAATGATGGGTGGAGCCCAGACTTTATATAGCTCCTTGATGCATCGACAGGTTCTCATGAGATGAATAATTTGGACAAATGGTTTTCTACCCTTAGTTTTAAATTGGCTTGTAAAAGTTCTTCATGGTAACAGGTTTTCATGTGCTTAAGACATGACGTCCTTAAATAAATTATTTCCCTCATTTAGTTTCAATCATTATTTATCCCTGATATTTTTCCACCAAAACATATTTGAATTTAGTTTATCATTAATTATTTATTTATGTCATATTTTTTAGTTTCTTACTTTCCATATTATTTGTGTCTTATCTTGTTTTTTAAATGGAAAGTGTTCTCATATATTTTTATTTCTATATAGATTGATTATTACTTCCGTTGTAAATACCCTTTCTGAGAATTTGATCTCACCCTTATTATGTTTCTCTCCCCATGTTATGAGGAAGAGAACTTTGATTAACCTTTCAAGGATATAGTTTATTTCAGTTATGGTGTAACATGTTTTATTTTTTTTCCCAATATACTATGTGTATCATGTATGTAATCTGGATTTCCAAGACTGTTAAACTTTACGGTCCTTAAAGATTTGTTTCTGTGTAATAATGTAAATGAAATGTAATAATACACTAGCTTCAAGTTTTCTGAGGTCAGGATGTTACAGTTGGTATCAAAGGAAGTTTGGAAACAACCATGGAAATTAGATTTAGAAATCATATATTAGAGAACATAACCTAAGTTATACTTTTATGATACACTTATGATAATTCATCCAAAGTAATAAAATTTTATGATTTATAATGTGAAAATGCATTGCAAGAAGTATGAAGTTACGATTTGTGAGGAAGATGTAGAATCCATTATCTTTAGAGTAAAAACATCATCACCTGATTCTTATCAAAATCCACCCCCAGTAGCTTTACTGAATGATATTTTTGAGGAATATAAAACAACATCTAGGGATGAATTAGATAATCTTCAAATTCAGGACACACCTATTTTAAAGGAATAAATTGATGTTTTTTTGTAAGATTTACCTGGACACACCTAAGAGTGTTAAGTTGGGTTTTGTATTTATTGCATCCCTCATGCAAGGCCACTATCAAAAACTTTCTATAGAATGGACACTGTGGAATTAGTAGAGCTAAAAACTTGAAGAGTTTGGTCAAAAGGTATTTATCTACCCTAGTTTTTCTCCATGGGGATCCTCTATTCTCTTTGTCAAGAAGAAACATGTATCCATGAGGCTGTGTATTGATTATAGGGAAATCAATGTTATTAAAATAAAGAAAAAGTATCATCTACCCTATATCGATGATTTATTAGATCAAATTCAAGGAGCTCAATTCTTTTCAAAGATTGATATTCATTATGTATATCATCAATTACTAGTGAAGAAGGAAGACATTCTGAAGATAGCTTTTCAAATGAGGTATAGTCATTATGAATTTATAGTAATGCCTTTTGGATTAAATCATGTGCCCTTAGTTTTTATGTATCTTATGAATAGATTATTCAAGGAATATCTCGATGATTTTGTTGTGGTATCCATTGATGATACTCTGATATATTCTAAAATATTTAAGGACCATGATTATCACTTTTGAATCATTCTTGAGACTCTCAAGAGAGAAGAATTATATGGTAAACTTAGAAAGTGTGAATTTTGGTTCATAAAATTTCCTTCCTTGGCCATATAGTCTCTAGGGATGGAATATCTATTTATCCTTCAATGATAAAGGCAATTCAAGAATGGCCAGCACCGACAAGTATAATAGAGGTACACCATTTTATTGGTTTATCAGGTTACTATTGAAGTTTCATCAAGAATTTCACCTGATTGGCTAACCCATTAACCAATCTCAAATGTAAAGGTGTTAAATTTTTTTTGAAAAAAGAGTGATAAGAATGTTTTAATGATTTGAATATAAGATTATTCAATGATCATATCTTGAATTTACCATCTGGGAATGATGGGTTTGTTATTGATAGTAACGCATCAAGGAAAGTACTTGGTTGTGTTCTTATTTAGAATTATAGGGTTATTGCATATGCATCAAGGAAATTAAAAACCCATGAACAAAACTATCCAACTCATGATCTTGGGTTATATACAGTAATCTTTTCTCTAAAGATATGGATACACTATCTCTATAGTTAAAAATGTGAGATATATACTGATCACAAGAGTTTGAAATATATTTTCTCACAGAAATAACTCACCATGGGAAAAGGGAGATGGCTCGAGCTGGACAAAGATTATGATTTCACAATACACTACCACCCAAGGAAGGAAAATAGGGTGGAAGATGCCTTTATCATAAAATACCATGGAGTTATAAACAAGATGAGATTTGAAAGGGATATTATTTTCATGGATCTAGTAAATATGGATATGGTAATTATAATAGAGGGTGAAATATCACTACTTTTTCAAATTATTTCCAAACCAACTTTACTGGAAAGGATAAAAAGTATTTAGACTGATGATGAGAAGTTTCAAAATAAAATTAAATCTGAAATGATGGGAGATTGATTGATTTCATATTTGAATAAGGAATTTTAAACTTAGGTAAGAGTCTTTATGTTCCCAAAATACTTGAGATAAAAAGAGAATTATTGGATGATGCTCATAGCTTCAATTTCGCTATACACCCCGGTGGCACTATGATGTATAGATATTTGAAGGAATATTTTTAGTGAGACAACATGGAGAGAGGGATTACAGATTATGTGTCAAAAATTTTGGTTTCTCAATAGGTGAAGGATGGTAGAAAACATCCTAGAGGATTCATGCAACTTATTATTATACCTTTGTGGAAATGGGATGATATTATGATGGTCTTTTTTATGGGGCTACCAAAGAATCTTAGAAATAATGATGTGACCTGGGTTATTGTTGATTATCTTATCAAGTCATCACATTTTTTTGCTATAAGATAAGATTTACCACTTGAATGTTTAGCAAGAATTTATATTTATAAAGTTATAATACTTTATGGTGTACCTATATCGATTGTTTCTAATCTTGATCCCCATTTTACATCAAGATTCTGGAAAAGTCTTCAGAAGGCCCAAGATACTGAACTTCGTTTGAGCACTGTATAACACCTTCAAACTGATTGACAATCATAATGGACTATTAAATATTTAAAAGACATGTTGAGATCCTGATCTCTTTACTTTCAAGGTATGTGGAATCAGAATTTACCTCTAGTATAATTTTCCTATAACAATAGCTTCCATTCAAGTATTCAGATTCCACTATATGAAGAATTGTATGGAAAGAGATGTCATACACCAACTTGTTAGGATGATGTTTTTTAAAGAGAACATGTAGGTCCAGAACTTGTTGAAGAAACAATAGAGAAGGTAAAGAGTATCCTAACCCATATCAAAACAACTCAAATTAAGAAAAATATCTATGTTTATAACCGGAGGAATGATTTTTAATTTCAAGTAGGGATCTTGTTTTCTTGAAGGTATCTTCATAAAAGGGTGTTATATGATTCGGTAAGAAGGGTAAATTAACTCCCATATAAATCAAACCTTTTGAAATTCTTGAATTAATATGTGTTGTGGCCAACTATTTGGTAATGCCATCAATTCTCTAGAATGTTCATGATGTGTTCCATATATCACTGTAAAGGAAATACATACCAAACCCAACGCATATACTCACCTATGAATAAATTGAACTAGAACCCAATCTGCATTATTATGAAGAGTCTATCAAGATTCTTGATACTAGATAATAATTGTAGATAAATCTAATGACCAGTCTGGTAAAAGTTATTTATAGAAAACATAAAATGAAAGAGGCGACATGGTAACCGGAAGAACTTATAATGAAGAACCACCCAAGACTTTTTATGTTGTGATATTATAGAAATTTTGAGTATGAAATTATTTTAAGGGGAGAATAATATAACACCTAAATCTTTCATAGTACACTTCTTTTTAAATAATTCAATGGCTTTCCTTAATGGGAAGTATTTATAGATCTATATAACTCATTCAATATGGTTATTTGATAAGGAATATTATTTATTTTGGTTATTCAATATGAGAAATACTTTGGACTGGAAATGAAGAGTGGAACCCGGAATTTATATAGCTTCTCAATTCATCGATAGGTTCTCATGAGATGAATAAGTAGTCCAAATGGATTTCTAACCTAATTTTTAAAATATCTTGTGAAATTTCTTAATGGTAACAAGTTTTCATGTGCCTTATACATGACGTCCTTAAATAAAGTATTTGCCTCATTTAGTTTCAATCATTATTTATCCATAAGATTTTTACTTCGAAACATATATGGATGTAGTTTATCTTTAGTTATTGATTTATTGCATATATTTAAGTTTCTTATTTGGTATATTATTTGTTTTTTATCTAGTTTTTTAAATTTAAAGTGCTCTAAAATATTTACCTTTCCATATAGATTGATTATTGCTTCTGTTCTACATACCCTTACTGAGAATTTGAGCTCACCCTTATTATATTTCGCTCCAAAGGTTATGAATAAGATAAATTTGATTAATATTTCAAGGATACAGTTTATTTTAGTTATTGTGTAGCATGTTTTATTTTTTTTTCCCAGTGTACTATGGGAATCACGTATGTAATCTGGATTTCCAATATTGTTAAACTGTATGGTCCTTCGGGATTTGTTTCCTTGTAAAAATGTTAATGAAATGCAATAATTCACCAACTTCATGTTATATGAGGTCGGTGTGTTACATCTCCTGAGTGATGTGAATGATTAATCTATCCTTGTTCAATTACTTGAACATGGTGTTGGACATGGAGCTCTACATCATTGATGCACCAGAGTATGATTATGCTCTACTGAGCGGTGACTAGGATCCTCCCTAGGGTCTGGTGGATGCACCATCACATTATTGAACACACTAAACTTGACTAGGAGTTGGGTTTTGATCCATTTATATGCAGATAATATACTTGTATCTATATATCATTCCTTTTATAGATCGATAAAGGGTCGTCCCCCTAAGTGATTATTTGAGTTGTGATGTCATGATTTACCACAAAATGGGTTATAAGATTTATATATAAGAATAGATTTACATGGATTGATTTTCATGGAATCTAGCTCAGTTCCATATTCAAGGGATGAACCATTATTACCTAGAATCCTTTATTATAGTGATTACAGGTGGGTACAGGTGAACCCAAGTCTAGGACATGTATCCCCCTGTTGTGACATAACTTGCTTAGTGACATTATCATTATAATCCGAAGTGAGTATTGATGATCAGGATTACAATCCCAAGGAATGAATTAATTATATATGGAATGAGTGGGATGAAATACATCTAATATCCCTTGTAATTGGAATTCTATTTGATCTGATCTAAGATCTTATGATCAACTATGTATTGAGTTATCTGATGATATTTTTCATTGATTTGTTGGTTTCATTCCACTACTCCTTATCATTTTCATGTATATAATAATTCATAAATATTTATGGGAACATATATATATATATATATATATATATATATATATGATGGCTCTGGAGTAGGGATATTCTAACCTAGATTGTGTAGTACGGTCAATTGGGATCATGTATCCAAGGATCGACTGTGGTTATATTTTATTTATTGTTTCCAGTTGTGTGTCAGCTAGGCTAGTAATACTTCCTAAGCATGAACTTATAATAATATATTTATAGGTTCATCATTGGATTGTCTTATTAATATTTTTCTCACCTCTATACTTGCACCTCAGTGTGAGCATGTAGATCTTATTTTTAATTTTTAGTTTGAGAACAAATTTAATGATGGATAGGGATGAGGTACTTGGATCCATGGTCAAAGAGATCCTCTCAAGTGGATTATTTTTATCAAGTTAGAGCATCTTGGTTGTGTATTGGAGACCATGTATGTGGTCAATCTTGGAGTTAGTAGGATATCCCTGTACTTTTATTTCAGTTTCCATTATGTACTCCTACTTGTATATTCATCCCATTGGGTGACCAATGTTGTATGTATAACTTGTATTTTTAGGTTTCATATCATTTAATTTATTATTACAGCATGCTTCTATTTCATTTTGTTTACTTCTTCTGTATTCTATTTATTTAATTCTATAGATGATATCTAGTCATTTTTTCTATGGTTTACTCTGATTTGATGGCATAGTCTCTCCCCAAGCACACTATAGACTCTAGCTTCTGGTTGGTAGCCTATAGCATATGGAGAGTCGTGCTTGAGGTCGTGTGGTGAACCGGCTCAGAACACCGGTTTAGTGGAATATGGGTTGGGATGTTACGAAATGGAATTATAGTTTTTCCTTTACTATTGTTATAGTATTTAGTATATGGTAGACATGACTATTAGGAATGTTTCAGAACCTACTTTGGATATAAAATAGGTGCATTAAGAACACTCGTTTTGGTAAGGAGTCCTAGTTTCCAGGGATATGAGATTGTTGTTCTTGATATGTGATATTACAGTTATATATTATTTTCAATTTTAGCGATGTATATTTTGTATAGAGTTATTATTTATTATATATTTATAAATTGTGTCCCATTGGTGGGAGGCCATTGATGGATTTTAGGCTCTTCACCAATTAGAAATAGTCTAGTGGTTGATTTTGACTCTTGTTCAGCAATGGAAAAAGGAATCTCTTGCGTTTTATTTAGCACCTAGTATTTAAATGTAATAGTTCTGTAAGTGTGTGATTATTACTGATGAAAGAGAAAAAAAATTCAAGTATCAATAACAACCTAAATAGTGTTTTACCATATAGGTTCTTGATGGAATTATACTAAATTTAGCAAAATTGTATATATATTTCTTTCTGATGGAAGGCTATCTGGATCTACTGTGAGATGTTTGATAGTGAGGGTGATCCATTATTCTACTTGGACAATAGGTTTCATGACCATATTAGGTCAAAAAATCATATGATTCCTATGTTTTAACCCTTTGTTAGTTGTTTTTACCTAGGTTTGGTTATTTAAAGTTTCAATAACAACTTACACAATGTATTCATATATAGCTTGGAATAGAATTCTATGTAACCAAACCACGTACTTATGATACATCTTAGATCATTGTGAAATTTTTCTGTGCATACTTTTTATCCTTATAGGTCAATATCAACATCTAATACTTTTATTTTAGGTGATATAGTTAGTTCATTTTGTACGTTCCTGATAGACACCTAAATGTTTATACAGAACTGGAACCTTGAGATGGTATTACCATATATGGATGCCCTGTGAGTGTTAGTTCATCATTCTCCCTAATTTCATATAATGATACTCTAGGGGAGAGTACCTTATAAGGATTATCAAAGATGATCAGGCCACGGGTAGGCTAATGCTTGATAGTTTTTACCCTTATAGGTCGATGGTTTCTTTACCTCTTTTTGACAGAGATTCAACAGATGCGTTAGATACCTTATACCAAGATGAGTGCATTGATGAAACCTCATGAGATGTAACCTTGTTGATAGGTTTGACTTTTTTTCTAGGTAGTTAGAACTAGTGAACCTCATATGATACTTGATCAGTAGGGCTAGCTAGGATATGTTGGGGCCATTAGATGTGACTCTGACCCTTTTAGGTCAATTTTGGTTAAATCATGGGAAACCTATAGGATAGGTTATCCTAGGTTTTAAAATACAATTTTAGGTAGTGATCTAGGTTATTTTTTAGTAATGAAAACGATGCATGTGAGGTCCTCAAGTTTTGTGATATAAGTATGGTGATGCCTTCGGTTTCTGATAAATAACCTTGGGAGAATTGTTATCAAGACTATCTTAAATATGTTGAAAAATTCTAGTGACTAGACCAGTTGACCACAGCTTCTGCTTCTAGTAATGTAGTCTGAGCATGGGTGGAATCTTGTGACATATAATGACATCATGTGATGCGCGGTCATGGGATAATCATGGCACAACTAAGGTTTCAGATCTTGGGAAAGAGTTCTAAGGGATCTCCTAAAGTAATGAGATGGATATTCCATGTAGTTAGGCCAACATAGATTGAGTGGTAGATGAATCTTAAGAGTGTGAGTCAGGTGATGACCGGGTGGTATGGGTTTGTACACCCATGGTGTTGTGTGAGATAGAAAAGGTACATGTCAGTTGAACATTATACTATTTAAATCTTAAAATGGTGAGTGTCTATGTGAGAGACGGGGACTAATAGAATCAGAAACATACTATGGTCCTAGATTATAGGATCAGTGATAAAAATAAGTAATGTCCCTCTGTGGTAGAAGAGACAATGAGAATAAACCAGGTGTTGTGATGCGGTGACATGTGTTCATACTTAGACATAAATTTTCAACAGATGTGGTGTCTAGAGTTTCCTTAAGGCATGTGTAACCTATTTGATGGGAGTGTGGCTTAGTGAAATCTATACACACATATCTATGGAATCGTAGTATCCTCCTAGTCATAGATGATCATGCCCAATATTTTTACATCATCTATATTATAGTGCAAGATAATTAGTTATATTCCAAGATTCTAAAATATATTTTATGTTTTGATGGATAAAATCATTATGAGTTTCACTCGTGGAGTGATATAATGTAATACAGATAGTGGGAAGTACACCATTTTTTTTAGGGTATTGACCCTTATTTTCATTTTAAATCTTTAATTTTCAAGTAAATCATTCTTATGAAGTGATAATTGGTGATATTTTGAGGTAATGATAAGGATTATCCTATTGTGGGAAGTTTCAGATCGATCATGGTTAAATATATTCCTTTTTGGAAGAGTATTTAGTACTGAGAGATCAGTAATTAGATAGTTAATATAGAAAAGTTTTTGCAGATTTTCAATATGATATAATGACTACATTTGACCACTAAGTCTTCTTAGGTACGAGAAGGGTTATGGTTGGGATATTGTAAGGACCCGTGTATTTTTTAGACTGGAATTTGAGCGTAAATTTGAAATTTTGATTTCATGTACTTTTATGGGGTAAATGGTCATTTACCCTATAAATGATCCCATCTAATTTTTCTTACAACTCTGTTGGTCTGGGAATAGGTTTTTTACCCTATGACATAATCTTTTTATAATTCTAAGCTGTCCAAATTTTCAACTAGTAATTAATATTTAATATAATTAATTAAATATTAACCTATTTACATACAATAATTTGACTATATAATTTTAATAGAGCATCTAAATTAAATTCCTTTTCTTCAGTTAAGTCCAGAACAAGGGGGTTTTCTTAGGTGAGTCATAAACTCATGTCGGGCATTGGGGATGAGCTTGGGCCCCTTTTTCTTTTTCTTTTATTTTTATTCCTCTTATTTTCTTCTCCTCCACCTAATTCTAAGTTAAAAAATATTTTATTCCCTTACACATGACCAATATATGAAAATGGAGAGGAATATATAGAGACATATGGGGAGGAAAGGAGGTGTCTTCACAGAGCTCGAGAATAACTGAATCATTATGTGGAAGTTGTGGACCATGGATACGAGCAAAGGATCTGTGGATTCAACCCAAACATTGAATGCCCATTATTTTTATGTCATATATCCCTATATATTTATAAATTTATCGTTTTAAGTCTCTATTATGACTTTTAAGACACCTTTAGGGTTGATCTATAGCCTTTAAGGAGAAAATGGGATTTCAGGCTGATTAGAGGGGTTTCCTATTAGAAATCCCAATCACATGGAATTTATTTTAGGAACACACACCATGTGTTCTTCCAATTTAGGTGATATGGTATTTTTAGAAGTTAAAACCACATATATAGTATATATACAGTCTATTGGTACTTGACCATGTAGTCAAGTAACTATCCAGACGACCCGTGTAGGGTTACTTGGTTATGTAAAGTACACTACCAGACCTCAGGTGGGTTTCACACCATATTGAAGTAAACATCTAGGAAGAATACATAGACATGACATGTGAGGTACAATGGAAGGTACCCTATGTAGGTTACATGGTGTGTACATTTTATGCATTCCATGTGCATGGGATTTACATTCTGTTTCCAAATGAAGTACATACCCTGGTAGGGCTTTGAGTGTATACACCATGTACCATAGTTTACATGTTGTATACTCGTTCATTGCCACCCTTTTGATGTTTTTTCATATATTTATTCCTACAAGCTATAATTTTAGACATGGTTATTACATATTTATCATTTTTACACATAGATCATGCTTGTGGAACCCTTGGTGATTTGAGGACTCCTACAATTGTTTTTGGGTGAATGAGATAAAATAGAGAGTTTCCTTCTCCAATAATTGGATTCAGTTATCTCTTGAGAGTGAGATCGATTAGTTGTATGTTCAAACCAACCAAGAGTAAGACCCTTAATCTAAGATAGTCTATGATCCATCTCCCTGGTATGAGGTTCAAAGATTTTTCCTTTTAGGGAAAGGGGATGCCTTATCTTTTGACTTATAGGATCACGTGTAGGATGCCTCTACCTTATTACTATTATTAAGGTCCCCTATGGGATTCCTTTTCTTATATGATGACCTACATAGTACCTTGTAGGATAACTATACATATTTACTATTCCCTATAATCATATGAAGGATATATCTGCCAATATATACCACTGTGGGATCCCAAACAGGATGCCTCTACTAATTTTTGACCTAGAGGGTCCCATATAGGATGCTTCTATTTAATTACATCTTCTGAGGATTCCATGTAGGATTTTTCTGGTTGCTTACTATTTTCAATATTCCCCAGTGGGATTCCTTCACTTAAGTATGGACTTAAAGTATCACATGTATGATGTTCCTCCATTATTTTTACTTGAGGGACCCAGTGGGTGCCCTGATGTTTGAACAACCATTAGCTAGTATGTTGGGTTTGGGTAAAGATGGTAGTGAGTGTCATCTTAGAAAATATATTGAACATGTAAGTTTTGATTTTATGGAATCATTTTAGGGTCTAGGAATTTGGATGCCCTCACACATTTTTTATACATTCACATGGTTATTCATGAAGTATTTATGATTTCTAGAGTTTCTTCCTAGTTCTTGGATAAAGAGCCTGAGATGATACGAAATTTGATTTGTGATGCCCAAACATACTTTATAGGATTGGTCTTAGGTGACTATTAATTTCTTGGGATTCCTAGATGTACTTACTAAGGTCCATATTATAATCATTTTTATCATTTTTTATATTATTGGTATATCCATAGGTACTTATTTGGATCTGATTGTTAATCCTGCAGGTTTTACTATTATATTATTGAGATACCCATACATAATTCCTAAGATCCGACTTATGAAATATTCTCAAAGATGATTAAACTATACCAAGATATAGATATTATTATTCTATCCCCAATAAATTACTTGACTATAGTGTTGGACATGGTGCTCTGTATCATTATTGCACTCGAGGATGATTATGCTCTCTCGAGCGATACCTAGGATACTCCCTATAGTCGGGTGGACACATCATTAAATTAATAAAATCACTATAATTTACTAGGAGTGGGATATTTATCAATTAATATGAATATATACCAAGTATTTACTTGTATTAAAAGATAATTCCTTTTACAGATCATGTAATGGTTATCCCCTTTTGGGATTATTTGAGTCATGATGTATTGATTTCTTAAGTACATGGACATAGGTTTCAGATATTAGACTGGATTTACATGGCTTCAATGGAATGAAATCTAGATTAGTTCCATATTTACAGGATTCTTATTTATTTCTTTTAATCCTTCATTATATTTATTGGAGGAGAGTATGAGTATACCAAGGGCTAGGACATGTATCCCCCTATAGTGATGTAGCTTTCTCAGAGACACTATTTATGTTGGTCAAAGTATATATTTTTTATTACCATTACATAACTGAGGATCGAATTAGTTATAAATGAATTGAGTGGTAAAACCTCTAGATATGAGCCCCTATCATAGGATTTCTAGTCGATTAGATCTAGGATCTTAGGATTGATTGTGGACTGAGTTGTAATATTATATTTTTCACATATGCCTTTGTTGTATACCTTCTGGTCCTTATCATCCTCATGTATATATATATATCTCTGTGTGTGTGTGTGTGTGTGTGTGTGTAGGTATGTATGTATATATATATGGGAATATTTATATATATGATGGATCTGGTCCTAGGACATTCTAAACTAGGTTCTGCATAATGATTAATTAGGGTCATGGATCCAAGGATTGACTATGGTTTTATTTTATTTATCATTTCTAGTTGGGTCTCAGATAGGATTAACATATTTTATGACCATGAAATTATTATAGAATTTTTATTACTTCATCATTGGTGTGGACTACTAGGATTATTTCTCACCCCTGTACACTCACCTCTGTGTGCATGTAAACCGTATATATGCTTTTGAGGTTGAGCATAGATTTCATGATTGATAGGGTTGATGTCCGATGTTTCATGATTGAGAAGAGATACCTATATGGATTATTTTTTTCAGGATAGAGAATCTATAAAATGTATTTAAGACAAGTTATGTGGTCTAGATTATAGTTAATAGAAGATACATATACTTTTATTTTAGTTCCCTTTATATACTCTTGAATGTATGGTCCACCCAATGGGTGACTAGTATTGTGTGTATGCCATAGAAATTATGATTTTATATAATTTCATTTATTATTATATCATGATTATATTTCAATTTAATTACTTATTTATTTCTCTATATATTTACTTATTTGGATGATATATCGTTAATTTCACGTATTTTACTCAGATACGAGGGAATAGTCTTCCATGGACACACCTTATACCTTCACTACATGTCAAATTTCTGTGAGATATGGATAGGTGATATTGAGGCATTTTATTGAAATAGATCAATGAAATGGTTTGATGGTATCTGTATTGGAACATTATATATGTACTATTGATGTTTCAGCATAATTAGAATAATATGATAAACATATCGATTATGAATTATATTATTATTAAACTATTTATCTTAAAATGAGTTAATAATCATGTATAAAAAAGGTGGGTCACTATAACAGAGATTCAAAGGCCGTCATTTCACATATTCATTTGTGATTGATTATCAAAACATGAGAAGCCTCATATCTGATAGGATGAATTAGAGAGACTTGATGAGAAAATATTTCATGTAATGCGCAACCTTAAAATCCATCATAATCATGTCAAATTTTCTCCACTACTCATTCCTCTATAGAGAGTTATTTGTGGCCCTGAGAACCCCCATGATACCTAGGAAGAATCCTCTTAATCAAGAACCAAAATGGGAGGGACCTTACACTATACATAAGGTGTATTCTAATGGGGCTTATTCTCTTATAATGATGGATGGAGAGTGTGTCATTCTAGATCCTGATAAAATGTTTTTGAAGAATAAATTTCATGATTTCATGATACGTTAAAAAATTATATTATATATGACTCTAGACTACTTGGAACATTTCCTCACCACATGATATTAAACAACATGGTATAGGTCCTTATCATATGACCTTAAACTATATAACTCTTTCATCCTTATCACATGATATTAATATTTATGAAATTTGGACTATCCTTAATCACTTTAAAAATCATAGAGTGTCCTAGTCTATATGGCCTCATTTCGAAAATAATATCTAGATCTATGTACAAATTCTCTATGTGTATTTTTCTCCCATCATCAGTCTACACTAAAATAAAACACCCCCATATTTCAAGAACTATGTGTGGAATGATTCCTAATGTTTCAAGATATATAGTGACATATGGATTGCTTTTCTTGGACCCTCCCAAATTTGTATTTCCATAAAAATTCATTTTTTCTTAGTTTATGGTACTTCAAAAATTCACATTGGGCTTCTAACTTGGAACTAATACAAATGCACTTCATTTTTTTTCATGATCCAGATCTGTGAAAAATACCTTTATATAAACATCTTAGTGGTTTGACATTAAAATGAATGGAATAAACTTCTATATATACAATGGTAAATTTCATAACACCAAGGTCCTCTTCGTGTGACCTTAAACTATAGATAATCTTCAACCTTATTGCATCAAGTTAAACTTCAGGATATTTGGTCCATACCATAAGACCTTAAACTACTTAGAGAGACCTTCCCATTATGGACTAATTTTATTACATGAGAGAAATATCCATGTAAGAACCCATCAGTGCATAGATCTTAAACCATGATACCATGATAGGATAATAAATGCCTTATTTTATGAAATATTGTTCTAATGGTTAGATCTAAAATTCATGTTGGGAATATCGTTCTATGACTTAGTAGTAAGTAAATAAAATTTTAACCCCATATGAATGATCCAGATTTTCATAGAGAACTTTAATAAGAACTATGTGTGTATTGATTCCTATTAAGTTAAGATACATAGTGATTCTAATATTCTTTATTCTAGGACTAGCCACAAATATTGCATATTTTACTCCTTATGTGTAGGATTTTATTCATCCACATTGGGGCCACATATCCTTTTCTTGTGACATTAAACTACATGGTTCAGGTCCTCATCATAAGACCTTAAACTATAAAACATTTTATTCCTAGTTGCATGAAGTAAAAATTCATGAAATATGGTCTACCATACAAGGCGTCCCACACTGTTTAAGATATCCTACTTTTGAGACCTATTTTTTCTTTATATTATATCTATATCCATGTTGGAATTTATAGGTCTTGTTTTTCCCATTCATTGATTTTCACCTAGAATTAAAAAATACCCCAATATTATAAGAACTATGTGTGTCTCGAATCCTATAATTTTAGGATATGTTGTGAAATTTTGATTACATATCTTAGATTTAACCACAATTCTCATTCCACAAAACATCACTTTGTCTTTATATATGACACCTTTTTTATTCACATTTTATTCAATGTCGAGATGGATCCATTTAATTTTGTGTATAATCCAGATTAATATAAGGTATCCTCATAGTATGACCTTAAAATAGATGTAATTTTTTAATATTTTAATGATGTAAAACTATATGGCATATAGTCCATCTCATATAACTTTAAAATATTTTTAGTGGTCTATATTTAAATAAATGAAGCATCAGAGAGAATCT
Source organism: Viscum album (assembly GCA_963277665.1). Lineage (NCBI taxonomy): Eukaryota > Viridiplantae > Streptophyta > Magnoliopsida > Santalales > Viscaceae > Viscum > Viscum album. The sequence continues at coordinate 625,465,428 of OY728151.1, read as the reverse complement.
CATTCCATGGGACCTGACTCCCTCAAGTACAAGACATTTTTTTGTAAGATTCCCCAAATTATGAATTTTTTTTTATGGAAATATTATAAGAAAAAACTATATTCTATATAATATCTTGATCTTCATAGGATTCTCTCTCTCCTGAGGGATTCAATAATTATAGTTATACCATCCAACCCAAATGTCATGGTTCATCAAACCTATTATTAAAACATCCCCCATTTCAAAACTACAGGTGGATTTATACCCATATAATAGGATACTTAGAGACACATGGATCTCATGAACTAGGCCTAAACAAAAATTCATGAAAAAATATCCCTATTCAACCTAGTATTTTGGTCCCTCTAATTCACATTTAGTTTTTTCAATGAACTTACACCGGGATGAAGCCATTATAATCTCACTCCTACATATGAGCATGATCCGTTCAAGGATAAACATTTTTGAACTGTATGAGGCTTGATTTATATTATCATATAATATGTAGTGATACCCAGATCACTTATATTAGGCCCAAATTCAAATACCAATCAATCCCCATACTTCATATCAACTCGAAAAGTAATGTTCATTCATGTAAAGTATATTTTTCTTTACTCAGTGCTAAGATAAGGTTGCTTAATTTGGTTAATGAGTCAGATGTATGAAAATCCCCTATATAGAGGTCCTCATCATATGACTATAAACTATATAGTTCCTTCTTCCATTTCACATAATGATAAACTACCTAAAAAATTGCCCATTTTACATGACTTTAATCTTCATAGAGTGGTTCATCTCATATGGCCTGGTTTTCCAACATGAGGGTTAGATCCACATAAAGTCCATTGATTCATGGTTCCTTATCCAAAAACCTATAATAAATTAAAATGAACTTCACTTAGTAACTATTTCCTATAGTTCAATCATTTTTTGTTCACATTGGTCAATTATCACTTATAGATGGAATCTTGGGGGAAACCATTATACCCCCATCCCAGTATACAAGATTTATTTCTATAAAGGAATCCCTTAAGAACAATATATATATGGATTCCCATCACTATGAGATATGTAGTGAAATCCGAAACCTGGTATATTAGAATCAATCATAGTGTTCCTTGGAGTATGACTTGAAAACTACATGGAATCTAAGTCCTTTTCACATGACGCTAAACTGCATGACATATGGTCCACCTTGAAATACCTTAAACTTATTAGAGAGGTCCATCTTATATAATCAAATTTATTGAAAGGAGAATAATATCTATAAAATGTTTCCTCGCCTGTGGTTCCATAAATGACCTTATATTATTATAAAAATTCCCCTTATCTTGAAATTTATATCCTAGTGTTTGGTCTCCCCACATTTATATCACATTTTTCTACCCCAACTATACATTGGGGAACTTAATTGGGTAAAATATATGGTACTCCCTCTGGTTAAAATATTATACTATAATAAAAATTTCCCTCTCTTTCATATGAGCTAAGATTTTATAGGGGTTATCTTTTATAGGAACTATGTGTGGATTTTTTCTTACTTTTTTAGGTTATATGGTGACATCTAAACCATATATTATAAACCTTTCCATAGAAATTCATCCATTTCATGTTTTTTACAAAGGATTGTTATAGGATTTTTACCATGAACCTATACTAAGATCTATATAATAGATCCCCAAGAAGATATTCTTTGTTCCATAAGTGTTTTAATTTCCATAAATATTTCATGGATATTAGTAATGAGCACATTCGGCTCAAAGGGAAACCTCTTCTTAGTAATGATATAGGTGCCACAATACTTAACCCTACTAATAACATGTATATTCCATCCTAAGTAGAAGGTCCTATAATATTTATACACCCCAATAACATTGTCGTGGAACCTTTCATTGAAATATCAGTCAGTGATCATCCTCAAAAAAATTTCCATCTCATCACTTTTTGATTCAAAGACAACAAGTCATAATTTACATTATCTCCATTCCTTATTCAAAGGGTGTTTGGAAATTTATCTCCCATTCCCCATATGTGTTTTCATATCACACACTCTAATCATCAGTCTATGCACTATGACATTAATCTATATGCATATCTATTTGAGATATCTTATCATAGAATTGGGATATCAATTCATGAATGTTTATTCCTTGCCTTTGATACATGTATTTTCTCACTTTTATGGGTAAAATTTGTGTGACCTTAAACCCCAACAATAGTTGGTTAAACCTATGAAACCTTAAACCCTGGGAATAGTGGATATAGAATGTATGATCTTAAAACCCAACAATAGTTAGTCAAATTTTTTTGATCATAAACTATGCCCTTAAATGGTCTGAATTTAAATACCCTTACACTAAAAATGAAATAGTCACAAAGGATTATCAATTTGAAACCTATAAATGGATTCTTGAGTAAAATTCAAGTCTCTACTCACAAATCCATTTCATTTATGGATTGGTAAATTATTAAAGAATAAAATGTAAAAGGTACAAAGCTTATGGGTCCCACCATATATCCCTAAAAAATCATCTTTACTCATTGGACCTAATGGTCTGGGAAAAAGTTAGATCAAAACTTTATGTTATATCCCTCCACCCTGAAGATTTTATCAATATATTGTGGTGTAAACATTAATGAACCCAAACCCTTCTTCAATACCTTTTTCTCTATATGACTACTTCATTACTAAAGTTTTTTAATATTTTCAAACCCTTAATGACTATTGATAACTATCCATTAATCTCTAAGGGACACTGTAATACCTAGGAAATTCTATTAATGAATAATTATATTTTTTCACAATGTAATACTTTATAAATTAAAGATATAAATTTATTAAGACTGATAAAACTAACAACAAAAAATATAAAAAATGAAATAATACGAGTATTATATAGTTTTCTTCCCTAATAAAAATCACGATTATAATAAGAATGGTGTGTAATAAAAATAATACAGGTCATACGATCATCATATTAAAAGAACTGGAAATTGGAAGTACTATTTAAGGGATTTGATTAGGTGAATTTATAAGAAATGAGAGTAAATATTGTCATTATATTATTATTGTTAATCATTATATCCATTGTTAATTATGAACATTAAAAATTACCATTATAATGTGACTTTTGGGATTAGTGTATATTTAGGGTAATGATGAGAGTTAATTGGTGTAGAAGAAAGAAGTGATAGCCTCAGCCAATAGAATCTTCCCTTATGAAGTTAATTTATTATATCTTGAAAGGGATATGGAATCGCTATGCTTCACCCTTGACCAATCCCAATTTGTTATTAAATAATTGAGACTTTAACAAAATTGATTAAAATAGAGGTTCAATCTTATAGAAGTCACCACTCAGTCAATGTTCACCAAACCACCACATGAAAGTACTACCATCACACACCATGCCCTTATGGTGTATGGTGGACTAATAATGGGTTATATATCTAGACCATCATAGTATAAAGGTGTAGATTTTCTTTTCCAAAATGAAATAGCCATTTCTTCGATCCTATTTTCATTATTACGTAAATTGTACATGAATATAAGATGTATATGATAAATAGATTTTTGAATACAAAGAAAAAATTGTATTTTTTTAAATATATGAATACAATTAAAATACACTTTTATGATAAATTAAATAATTTTAAATAAAAATTATTTCCTTTAAATGGAATTATAAAAAACAATTTATTTTAATATAAATGATTATATAATTTTATGAACTCTCAAGTAATTCTTATAAGGGTTGGAATGTTGGATACGACATTAAAACTAGTATTTTTCAAAAAAATAGGAATTTTTATTTTAAATTTAAATTTCTTATAATGAATTAAAAAAAATTCAATAAATTATAAAAATAGATTTATTAACCAAAAATAGTATTATTCATTAAAATAAGGTATTTTAAACTGATAATATTAATTTTAAAAACATTGATGAATCTTTAAAATCCTAATGTACATTTAGAAGGTTTTAAAAACAATTATTTATGAAAATAAATACCTTACACCTCCAAAAAAATTTTTAATTATATAATCTTGGTCTTCAAGATATTATAATATTAAAAAATAATTCCCCTTATAAAATATCATGGTAAAAACCCGAGGGATGGTCAATAGTTCTACATTTTTTAACTAGGTGTCCAAAACCTATGTTTAGAAATGAATAAAGAACACCTTCTCTTTTTATATAAATACCCACCCATTCTACCTTTCCTATTCACTTTAAATCCTTGAGCATGAATTTACTCTCATTTTCAATATCAAGAGAACTTCAAAGGAGTTTCTAAAATTTTAAGGTTTCATTGTCATGATCTAAGAACCTACTTTGTATGGTAAGGTTCCATAACCTCTTATATTTATTTAATTGTGTTATTACTTATAATTCCTTTTCATTTCAAAGTGAAATGTTATTTCACATTTTTTATATAAAAATAATTATTATATTATCAGTGATAGATCACCATTACCTCTTATTATACTATATTCTCAAACCATTATAATACTCAAACATCCCATAGTTAAAAAAATCCTAAATTTTGTTCAATAAAACAATGTGTGGTTATCACAGAAATTAAATACATATCTAGATAAAAAAATAGGATTCAACTCTAGAATATATTCAATTAGAGGTAATAAACCTGAAATATTTTTGCTAAACAATAACTCAATCTTTACTTGGTGAAAAATGAGTGGGACTTACTGTATACCTATTTTAAAAATGCTAGGGTATATGTTATGGATGATTCACATTATCTTTACCTAGAATAATGAGGGATTTGATTATATTTATATAGAGATTTACCCATAATTTCCTTAGTCTCCCAAAATTTTAAATATATATTTTTACTTCCCAAACTCATTGATAATATTTATTTTTATAAAGTACCTGATAAATATATGTTCATATTCCTCACATGATAAGGGAACTTATAAACCTCTAACTATTCCATAAACGAGTTAAGGGATTTCACTTAGGCATCCTTCTTATTTCATTTACTATATAAATCTACTTATAATCCATATAATCCATTGCTCTATATGGTAATGTCTTGTATGATAATTTTCTTTGAGTAATTATTCCATGTATATCCTATTATCATATAATGGAATTTATTAGACTTTTATATGACAGATGTGGACTGAAGTAATATATCCCCTCAATGAATTGGTAGGTCTCCTGAGACAAATAAGATGGGACAATGGGAGCATCTTTACCCTCTATGTATGATGTACTCACATAAGGCCTCCATGATATGTTTATGATGTCAGACATTATGTATTTACAACATTTTCATCATTATGTGATCATTTACTCATTGATTACATTTGGTATTCATGTACTATGTTATTATTCAATAATATTTTCCATTATACTGTTTATTCCATGTCAGATTTTATTGTATGTTGTCCCTTACTGGGTATTTAATATCACCCTTTTCTTTTTTTCTCATTTTCCCTAGTAATGAAGTGGAATAATATATTTTATTTTCCCTATGTATAGAACTAATAATTAACTACAACTAAATTTTTATTTTTATTTCAAAAACACTTTTGAGAAAAAGCATTAAACCAAAAAAATTATACAAATTTAATCGTAGTAAGATATGAACAAATCATTAAAAACAAGACTGAAATTATTGGAGTTGATTACCTTTATAGTTTCTAGTAAAGAGTATGCACCTTCAACTCTAGTTCATCTTGGAGTAGATGTTTAAAGTGGTTGTCCAACTTGTCCCACATGTTAATATACTCTTATGAATTAATATTTTCCTCATTAAAGAATCATGCTGTGATTTTATCTTTCTTATTGATCAAAGCCTCTTTTTTATCATTCATTTTCAATTGTAGATGTCTTTCTAAGATTCCATCGTTATCTTCCTCTGAGCCTTTGAGATAGATTAGATCTGAATGCATTTCTATATTAGAATTTAAAATAAGAACAATATGTTTTTCCCCATTTTCATCCCCTTCTTATTTGGTCCCTTCCATGTTACCCTGTATATTACCCTGATAATGTCTCTGAAATCGATTTTTACCATTTTGAAATGCCTGGTTTTCCTTACTTACCTAATTCTATATTGATAAACCTGTGTTTTTATCTTTGGATCTACTAGCATACTTAGTTTCCATCACCTTTGGTAAATTATAATATTCTTTCTTTCCTTAAACATTTTTCTCATTTACCATAATATTTCCTTTGGAATACTGACTCCCCTTTCTTCCCTTTCTCTTTCGGGGGCTATAAATCTGTCTCTAACATGTTCCTTCCACACTATCAACTAATAGTTGGAAGGATATTTCCACTTCATAATCAGCCTCAGATAATTCTTGATCCTCTTTGAGATTATCGGATGGAAACATTACTCCAATACCCAGACCATCTTGATGCCCTTGTCGAGTACACTCCTGGTCTGGCCCTTCATTAACCAACCCTGCAAAATAGCTGCTTAGAATTATTCTTGGATTTATGAAATCTAGTTTTTCTTTACCCCCCCCCCCCTAAAGAGGTAATTAATTCTCTTGTCCCTTATCATCTGTTGAAACAAAAACCGGGTACTTCTATATATGTTCAACAAGGGAGAGTCCATTACCAATGCACAATGCCTCCTACCTTGAATCCACATAAACTAATGCATGAAACACTTTAAATCCTCCAATAACCTACATCCAATTACACACACCCAAGTCCTTTTTCACTCAGGAGAAAATATCCACCACCTTTGTATTTTTAACCAATGCCCTTACTTCACACAAAATAGAAGTAACCTTTGGTGAAATAGTATGAGTCACCAAGGAGTTCTCAGTAATTGTACTAACCTCCTTCAGTATGTCTTCACGATGTTCCACCCAGAGATATCTCATCTGAACCACTCCCAGACCATCACGATTAACATACCTCTCCTTCAACATAGGCATCTATCTGAACTAACTATAAGGGGACATAGAATCCAGATTCCAAATTTAACCACAAGAAATATAGTAATATGTCCATAATTTGTAAATGACTGCCTTCTTCCACCAAAATTCCTATCCAAACATTAAGAACACCCAATCCAATGGTGCCTTGGACACATCAACATCAATGCAGATACGGGGATAAAATAGGAGACTGAAAACATCTGTTAAACTATCGGATCATAAAAAGTGACCAATGAGGTTTTTGAGAACCATAAAAATATAGGGGTTTTGAAAGGGGAGTTGGAGTTATGGGAAACGTACCCAAATAAATGAATTCATATCTTCACGCTTAATATGGAAATAAAATGACCATAAAAAGAGATATAAGAAGAAGCTATTTCATTTTTAGGGAGCCTTAGACTATGTAGAAACCAGATCCTCTAAAGTCATGAACCTTATCATGATGTGTCCTTTGTCAAGAAGCCCTACCACCACTTGGTACTTTAAAACCCATGAGTCAAAGACATAGAGATCGAATTTGTTGATTGAAGGTTGATGTTGTTAAAATTAAGACACCAAATTTAAGTTGAAGAAATTTTAAGAATTAGAGAACTATGATAGCGATATTTGAATCTAATTCAATCCATCATATAGATCTTGTACTTTTGGGAAAAGTGGGATCTCTAAAAGCTTCAAGAGAGATTCTGGGTTTGAGAAAGTAATGAAAGAGTACCAACAATATGGGGAATATTTAATGGGAGAACCTACCCCCTCCAAAGATTAGGGGGAGCTGGGAGCACCTCCATTGATTCCTAAGGCATCATCGCGAGGGATTATAGAGAGGGGAGGATCAGAAATCTGTAAGGGGACCTATGAACTAATAATTAAGTATTTGTAATCAAATTTTTTAATTTTTCATGATGTAATGAAATTTTTATATATCTAGTAACTTGAGGACTACTGAACCTTGATCTTGGGAATATAATATCTTTTATTCTAATTACCATGTAATTAATAATCCACCAAATCTGGGTGACTGGGTTGGAGGTAATTACAGTTGGTATCAGAGCAAGATTTGGTAGAAAACTTAGGAACTATATTTAAATGAATATAAGAATAGAACATAGATTCTACCTTTAAAAATTTATAGCAATTATTCTATAATTTTTTTTTATAATAATTCCAAATATAGGTCCATATTTTAGGAGAAAATGATATATGAGTATCATATTATACATTAATGTATTATAATATTACTAAGTAATCCTTGAATTTGATATATAGTGGAACCTACTTGAAGAAAAAATATCAACCCAACAATAAAGGAAAATGTGGGGATTTCTGGGTCATCAAGATAATATAGTTAACGTTGGTTCTGAAAATATAAGTATTATTATAGGGAAATATAATCATGCTATGAAAAATATCTTGGCTTGCATAGAGATTCTTATTTACCCTAAATAATGATTGTCCTATTTAAGTCATCTTTTGAGGCAACAAAATCAATCGTTAAATAGGTCCAATAATCCCATGGTGGAAGATCAATGGATTAATTCCCTATAGAAGATCTTTATTGAATTTTGGAATACAACTAAGGAAACATTTATTATAGATATGTACTATTTAAGAGGATACACTATCTAATGGTTGTCCTCAATTCAAAATACTAATAAAGAAGAGGAGATATGATAAATAGAGTGGAATATATTTAAAATTATTTTTCCTGAAAAATATTTTATTCAACATAAATATGATAAGATAGAAATCCAATTATTATGTTTATAATTAAAGGAAGAAGACACAATGTTTTTTTAAAAGGATACTTTTATAATATTATAAAATTATGTTATAGATTATCTATGAATTCCAAAAGGTTTGATTGAACATTTTTGAAGCTGAGTATTCATAGATCATATTTATTTCAAAAAATTCATCATATGATAATATTATAATAAATTTTTTCAATATTAAAAAGGAGTTTTCAAAATTATTCATTTAAAATTTAAAAAATGAGATGAAGATGATGGTTGACCATTATGTGAGAAGAACTATTGGAAAGGAAAATAATGGAAGAGTGGAGTTCCTAATATCTAATAAATTTGTAAATAAACACCCAGGGGACTACTTAAAAGGGTTGGGAGTGTGATTTAAATGGATATAGAAGGTTCATCAAGATCATTAGTGAAATTGAAATAAGGAATTATTCAATGTATAATGCCTCATCAATAGGGAGATATGGAATTACTCTAATCAATTCCTTAAGTGCTATGGGAATATTCCCCAGAATAATCTTGTAGGTTAGGGTCAATATTTTTCAATAAAAATAATTAAAGTTCAAGATCCTAATGATGTTATAGCAGTTACTTTGACTATAAACTTAATGTTTATTTGATTCTGGATCTACACACTAATTTATATCATATATGTTTTCTAAGACTTTTCAATCACCCCTGATTCATTAAGGAGTGATTTATCAGTTAGAACGCTAAGTGGTTCCTTGATTGTAATAAATATATATCATGTAATTAAAATTAGAATACATGGGTGTTTCCTAGTTTTAAATATAATCATCATACCAATGGTGTATTTTTATGTAATATTGGGTATGGATTGGATCTCTATTTATAGACCAAGAATATATTATAGGGATAAGGAAGTTATAATTGGTGAGGCATGCATGGAATTACATATTTTTCAAGGGGATACTTCATTATGTGAAACGTTACTACAAAAAACCCCCCAATAACTTTGTTTAATGAATCCCCTGGGGAATATATGGATGAAATTCAATCTACAATATGCAAATAAAGTTTTAGAATATAAAATGTACCAATTATTCAGGAGTATGTTGATAATTTTTCTGATGAATTACCTAGATTTCCCCCTAATTCTTTTAAAATTTTCATAAATTATTATATACCCCCTTTAATTATTTTATATTAAATGTGCATAATTTGTGTGAAATATTAATGTTTAAATATTAAATATAATTTTTGAGCACTATTTGAATTCATCTTGATTCATGTCAGTTTACTATGTTAATAATAACTATCCCCCTAATAATCTGAATTATGTGGTTCTTGTTCTGTAGGATACCTTATTCAATTTTACACATATCATTAAAAGGAATCATTGTCCAATTCTGCCATTTTAAGGCTCATATGCATCACACAAGAATGCATGTAGAATATGTGAAGAAATTGGACCATCCATGATGATTGAATTTTTGGGCTCAATTGGGAAGTCCAAATTTATTTATTCTCCTCCAATGTTTGGGGAACAATTCAATAAATCATGTATAAAACTTTTAGGTCCCAAATCGACAAACAAGGGGCTCAAATGAAGCTCTAATTTCCAGCACACAATTTATTCTGAGAATTGAGATCAGCGCACCAAATTTGATATGTATATTTCTAGAGACATCCATTAGAGCTTATATTTTTAGTATGAAATATTAGATATAGGTGTCTGAATTTTTTGAATAAAGAATTTGGATTTGAAGGCATATTCCTATTCAAAAATCCCTTCACATTTAGGCCAATGAAAACATCTGTATTGAAATAGACAGTTTAAAATTTTTTACACAATCGGACATACCTTTGGATCCATAAGTCCAAATGCCTCCTAATTTTGAGATTATTCATAAAACGATATTATATACAACTTTTAAGAAGAGTCTATCTCGATATTCAGCTGTCTGTATTATCAAAATTGTGACCCAAGTGGAGGGGATGTTTTGGAATGCAAACAGCACACAACATTGGTCTATAAATACATCCCCCTCATCTCCTTGCAAGTGGTTGGCATTTCAGGATAGATTAGGATGAATTGGCACAAACAAGGATCTTCCAAAGTCCTGGGAGTACATGAAAAACTCAATTATTTACCTGATATACCCTTCCTCCTCTCTTTGATTTCATTTACTTTTGTGTTCTTCTTTGTTTGTAATCTCATTAGTGTTTGTGTAGTTATTATATTTTAGAGAAATTTTATTCTTAATATTCTATTTTAATCATCCACCATATATTATTAAATTTTAATTCTCATAAAATATTTGAAATCAACTTGAAAACCCTTCCCTTATTTTTCTTTCTCATTAAATTGAAATTCTATTTTTAATTCTCAACATTGTTTGTGTGTGTGTGTTCGGCACACAACTCTTTTCTTATCCCATTATTTTTATTTTCTTATTAACTCATAATCATAAAAATAATACAACAAATATCTAATAATCTTAATGTATGAGTAAATTTACCATTGGGGTGATTTTAAATTTAGGTATGTTAAGTGATTCAGAGTATTTGCTCGATGAGTATTCTTTAATTTAACATTGTGTATGTTGGACTTAACATGTCATGGATTAATGTCATATTTTGTTTAATTTATGTATTCCGTGGATTATTGAAACCATAAATACACTACCACAATCAATTATTTATTGAGATTATAATTCTAGTTAATATAATTCTTGGATGAAAGCCTTAACACTTAGAAATTCCAATCAACGTAAACATGTGACATGGGTGTTAATTTAATTCAATATAAATCAAGACTCGTGGATATCAAAAGCTTAACTACCTGTTGATGAACTCACCCCAATATTTATGAAATTATTAAATAAATATTAATCAATTAATTAATTCAATTAATCTCTATAAACAAACCCCCACAATAAACTGAAAACAATCGACTATTAAAAAGTATCATCACCGAGGATTCGACCCAAGTGTTGATATACAAATTAGTAAAGCACAAGATCCTTGAAGAGTCAATAGGAGAAAATCAGCCACATGCTTTCAAATTTAGCCGTTTACGGGGATGGTTTAATTAATTAGTCAATAGTTTCTGGTTATTGTAGAAAAACACAAAGAAAAATGCGTCTTCTCACAAAAATCATAAATGAAAAAAATACAAAGAAAAACTTTTATTTCTCTTTCTTCCAAAATCTCTCTAAATTCCTCATAGCCTCCTAAACAATCCCTCATATTTTTTTGACTTTGAAATTGAGTGAACACTTTTCCAACTTAGGAGAACCATTGGGGATAATCAAAACTTTTTCAAACCAATTCAATTATATATGGATAATCCTAGGGAACAAACCCTTAAAGAACTTTTTTCCCCAGAGATGAATTACCAAACCCTTGGTATTCAATATGTAAACATAGAGGCTGACTTTCATCTCAAATCAGGTTTGATTCATCTTCTACCTCATTTCCATGGGCTATTTGGTGATGATCCACATCTCCACCTTGAAGAGTTCCAAGCGGTGTTCTCTACCATGAAGCCTCAAGGGGTTTATGGGGAAAAATAAAACTTTGAGCATTCCCTTTTTCCTTAGATTAATCTAACAAGTCCTGGCTCTAATTCCTCCTTCCTGGTTCTAAAAACCCATGGATTGACATGAAGTAAATTTTCTTAGAGAAATTTTTCCTGCTTCTCGTACTACTTCTATCCAAAAGGAAATAAGTGGTATCCATAAATTCCCAAATGAATCACTCCATGAGTATTGGAAGAGGTTCAAAAATCTTATGGAAACCTTCTCACACCACCAAATCCATGACCAACTATTTATACAATACTTCTATGAGGGGTTATTGGATATGGTGATAACTCTCATTGATGTCGTAATTGGTGGTTATCTTGTTAATAAAACTCCCATAGCTTCAAGAGATCTCATAAGAAACGTTGTTGAAAACACACAACAATTCCATACTTGAGAACATTCTCAAGTCAAACAATCCCAGGATTGTCAATAGATTGATCCGAACAAGATGATGGAGTGGGTGAGTGAACCTACAAGTCTAGTGCGGAAACTAGTTGTGGAATCCAAAGCCCCAACCTCATCTTATCCACAATCTTTGTTCCCTATACCTATCAATAACTATGGAATATGTATCTCCCCATCTAATCCAACTGACACTTGTCCATAACTTCAAGAGGATACATCAAATTCATCTAGACCAATGAAGCTCAATGCAGCATATGCTCAGCAGAACACCAACCCTCAATAATCAGGTCAGTTCATTAGAAAATTTGACCAACCCCACTTTGATCCCTTCTCTTCTTCCTTCAACCAAAGCTTTAGGTATGTTAATCCAATTTCTCATCCCCCTCAATTCTTTCCTCAATACCCAAACCAATTCCAATATGGTTAATATGTTGGTAACTTTCAACAACCTTTCCCTTTTTTTTCCTCAACCTCAAAGGATCAATCCTCCTCTTTCTCCTCCTATATTCCACTATCCTAGTGAGCCTTCCCAATTCCAAAACTAATACAATCTCTTTCCCAAGAACCAAAATCAAGGCAATCCCAATTCGGGACAAGCCTCTTCTTCCAAGAAACCATGGGAAAGTGCAATGGAAGATCTTTCCTCATTTACCCGTTCTAGCTTCAAAAATATTGAAATCCAAATCGATCAACTTACATCCCACCCGAGCCAGAAAAAACAAGAAAATTCTTCTCAACTCCCAGCTCAACCATTGCCCAACCCCAAGGGTAATGTAAGTGCAATTTCATTTAGATCAGGAAAAAAAATATCCATACCTCATGATGGATCCTCAAATGAACGATTGAATGTTGAGTTGGAAAAATAAAAATAAATGTTAACTAGAAAAGAAACCTAAGGTCACTCCATCACATCCATCGATTCATCTAAAGAATCTAATTAATTTTCCACAAGACGTCTCTAAGCAAAAGAAGTCATTTAAACTCGATCCTGAAATGCTCGGAATGTTTAGACATGTTAAAGTCAACATTACTCTCTTAGATGCCATCAAAAAATTCCTAAGTATGCTAAGTTTCTTAAGGAATTGTTCACTCATAAGAGACAACTTAAGACCATAGATAATGTTTCAACACAATAGTCCATACCCATGAAGTTCAAAGATCTTGGAACCTTTACAGTTCCATGCCAAATATGAAGTTCCAACTTCAATGATGCACTCATAGACCTAGAGCCATGATAAATTTCATGCCCAAATCCATCTTCTCCAACCTTATTCTAGGTCCTTTACACCCAACGAGTGTTGTAAACCAATTTTACAATCGAAGCATAGCCAGTCCAGAGGGAATAATTGAGGATTTCCTTGTCCGAGTCAATGATCTTATATTCCCAGGTGACTTCTATGTCCTTGACATGGATGGTGAGACAACTTCTTTCCAATATCCTCTGATTTTAGGAAGACCTTTCCTCATGAAATCTAAAATCAAAATTAATGTCCATGATGGAATCTTATCCATGAAATTTGGTGACCAACTAGTCAGGTTCAATATTTTTTAATCCATGTGATACCCATCAGAGAATGAATCTGTATTCTCTATCAATTCATATGAAACTCTCTATGAGAGTTTGTTGAATCCCAATCCATCATGTTCTTCCTATTCTACTAATAGAGGAGTTTGTGAATACTGCCTCCTCATTAACAAAGTCATAAATGGAGAAGTTGATGTTGACATTACAAATTCAAACTCCATTTATCAAAAAGATCTTGAAAACTCTTTGGAATACCATCTCACCTCTGACATCCACGGCTCCAACATGGATGGTAATGGGGAAAACGAACAAGAATGTTCATTTTTTGATTCAAATCAGATTATCCAACATTCATTATTTCCTATCCATGATTCTGAAAATTCTGGTATATGTGAGGTGAACCTTGAACGAATGTGTTTATATTGTCATGATGGGAGTGAAGGTTGTGTGATTTTTTCCATAGTTAATAAATTAGTCACTAGTGAGGTTGAAATTGACAATTATTTGGATAACAACATTGGTATAAAGTATATTGAAAAAATTATTTAGTCTTATGACTCCATTGATCCCCATTACTCTACATTAGTAAGTGATGAAATAAATGAGTCAAAAATAATTGGGATCTCAAACTCTAGATTCTTTTTATCTAAACCTTACATAAATGAACCATCAGAATTAAGACATCTTCCTGAATTTCCAAGCGTAGAAAACCATCACTTTGTGGATAAAATAATTCCTCAAATTGAAGACCAAATAGAGGACAGTCATATTCTCTTTCCACCCCCATTGAATTTCAAGCACACAATCAAGGAAGGGGGTAAATTATCCAATGAACAATCTGGCATCCCAAAAGAGAATTTTTTTTCCTGGAAGCACGCTAGAGTTGAGAAAATATGGTGGCCACCATCAGACTATGGGAAGTCTACTATAATTTTCTAGCTATAGACAAAACAAATGCAGCGCTTCTTGGATGGAAACCCATGTTTTCTTTTAATTTTATGAAATTTTAATTTCTTTTTAGTTTTTTATTTGATGAATAATGATTTTTATTTTTTAGGTAACATCCCACATGAGGCACATCAACTTCTTCTGACCCACCACTAGATGGAGATGGAAACCCACAAAATCCAAACCAGGGGGCACCTCTTTCCCTTTAACTCTTCTTACTCCTCTCTCTCTCTCCC
Source organism: Viscum album (assembly GCA_963277665.1). Classification (NCBI taxonomy): domain Eukaryota; kingdom Viridiplantae; phylum Streptophyta; class Magnoliopsida; order Santalales; family Viscaceae; genus Viscum; species Viscum album. The sequence goes on along the minus strand of OY728151.1, from coordinate 625,450,097 downwards.
CCCCTTTTTCTTCTTCTTCCTCTATTTTTAATTTTTTTACCACTTTCATCATCAAACATTTTCTTTATTTTTCTTTTTCTTTTTTTTGTGGGTGTATATTTTAAAAAAACTAAAAAACTAAAAAATAAAAAAATGTAAAAAAAATAAAAGATTCATACTTACTCACCATCCAGTTTTGACATTTTTTCTAACCATTTAAGGGAGTCAAAAGACATGGCTTCATCTCAAAAAAAATATTTTTCTTCATAAATTTGGATAAAGAATACTGTGTCAAACCAAAAAAACTTTGAATTCTCAAGTTTTTGATTTGGAAATTGATTTTTGCCCAACCATGGGGAAAAATTATCTTTCATAAAAAGGCCACCTATGGCCATCTTTTAAAATGTGTGTTTCTGTCCCGATCCATCCCTTAGGGCTCGTGTCGTGACTACCCCAAGCCCTCCTTTCATAGGGTAGGAGCTGGAGACTAGCACCGAAAGGCGTAGTCCCTAAAAATGGGAAGGAATTACCTTTATAACCTACAAACACACTCAACCAAGCACACAAAAAGATACGAACACAAGTAACCAATATAGAAAAAAGAGTCTTGAAAGTAAGAGGGACCGGAATACAAGCCCAAAAGTAAAGGTACAAGTACAACTAAAATACAATACAACTGAAGAAAGAGAAACACAAATACTGGATCATCCTCTGGGGTTTCTACCTGAAGGGTAGGTACAGATCACCTCCTCATCACTCTACGTCTTCCCACCTCCTCTGCGTACAGACACGCCATATGGTCCACCTCCAGGCACCATCTAGTCCTGGAACCCTTAGACTCGATCGGAGTTTCCTGTAGTTTTCACCAAACACAACATTGTGTGGTCATAGCCCAAGCAGGGGTGAGTATAACGATACTCAGTAGGGACCCTAAGACCCTCAAGGTCTCACAAAATCCAAAAAGGAAAAACCAAAAAGAATGAAATCAACTGACAACCCTACTTAGGTATATTCCCATACATATACCTAAGTTATCAAGTATACTCATATCAATCATGAGGAAACACAGGGTCCAACCCAAAATCCCAAATCTTAACTGTTCCAAAAAGGTAGGAATACCACGAAGGTAAGTACCACATAGGTACGCCACACAGAATAATACCGCCAAGGTATTAGCATGAAGAAAAGTACCACACAGGTACGGAATCTTCTCACACCAGGTATATCTTAGGTACAGTAGTAGAGATGATTAGATGTAACTACTGAATCATCTTACTCTGTCAAGAGGCAGACCCATGAAGGATCCCAAATTACAGACCCACACATGATCCTAGTACATCGTCTGACCCACACAGGATCCTAGTACATCGTCAGTCCCACACTGGATCCTAGTACATCATCAGACCCATAGAGGATCGTAGTAAATCATCAGACCTACACAGGAACATAGTACATCGTCAGACCCACACAGGATCCTAGTACATCGCCATACCCGCATAGGATCATAGTACATCGTCAGACCCACACAAAATCCTAGAACATCATCAGACCCGCAGAGGATCATAGTACATCGTTAGACCCACACAAGATCCTAGTACATCGTCAGATCCACACAGGATCATAGTACATCGTCACACCCACAAAGGATCCATGTACATTTTTAGACACACACAGGATCCTAGTACATCTTCAGACCCACACACGATCCTAGTACATCGTCAGACCCACAGAGGATCCTAGTACATCGTCAGACCCACATAGGATCATAGTACATCGTTCGACCCACACAGGAACCTAGTACATCGTCAGACCCACACAGGATCATAGTACATCATCAGACCCACATAGGAACCTAGTACATCGATAGACCCACACAACATCATAGTACATTATTAGACCCACACAGAATCCTAGTACATCATCAGAGCCAGTTATAGGGTACTTGCACTAAGCTTTCTCGTCTCTGGGAGAGTCCACTCTTCAAGATACCGATCGATACTCCAACTACCATTAATTCCCACGAAGAATTATCCCAAAGTAACTCCATGTAAAAGGGGTCTCAATGCAACCTATGTTGTATCAATTGAATTCCCGGTCTGTAAGTTATTATAATTTTAGTCCTGAGGGCCCAGTTGGATTCGTGCTCGATCCAACCCGACTATACCCCAAAATTATTAAAATCTCAAGTGGAGTATACCAAAGGGTCTGTCTCGCTCCAAGGTTTCTAGCACTTCATATGGTTCATCAAACAGATTCTTGGTGCCAAAGTTATGGCCAAAAGATCCATTATGGTTCAAAGTTGGTACGGGTCCGGTCGGACCTGGTCGGACCGAACCGACCAGGCCTGGGTCAACCCGACCCACACTGGGTGATCCGGCCTAGCCGCGTGCATTGGGGGGGGGGGAGTCGCATGCCCCCCACTCCTTCTCACCGGATGGACAAAGCTGTTCGGTCGCCAGGAAATGTGCGGGACACGTGAGGTCCTCCATGGTCTTGCTCGGCCGGTCAGAATGGTTGGCCTCTCCTCCTCTCGGTGGCACATCGTGCTCTGCCATTCCGCAGTCGGCCGAATGCCGGCCACCCTCCCTTCTCCACCGCGACACGAGGCTACGGACCTTCTCCGTCAGGTGGTGCGGATGCACACCACCTCCCTTTTGCGCGGTCAGCCCCCGCCAACCACCGCCTTTTCTCCACTACGGTCGATGGGCTGTGGCCCATCTCTGGTGGCGCAGTTGCACCACCGCCTTCGTCGCGGCTGGCCGTGGTGCTGACCACCACTCTTGAGTTCCACTAGTGCCAATTTCCAGCATCACTCTTCGTCCTCCTCCATCATGAAGAATGCAACAAATATTACACATATATTTGCGGAGTGGTCGGGCCATATTCGTTTGGCCCGCACCCTCCATGTTAGAGTGGTATCAAGCGGCTTAATTATTTCTTGAATCACGAATAATTTTCAAGAATGGGTAAGGGGGAAAATTAAAACATCAAACCCTACAAGATATCCTACAACAACCTCTTGCAAAGACGAAAGAATCGCAGGTCAACCCGTTAGTTGGTTGACCCATGTTCTTCGTATAAATTCAAGAACGGGGAGGAGGAAAATAAAAAATGCTCAAACAAAATAACCCCCTATGTTGAATTTCGGAGAATCATCTGTGCTTTCTGGTGGACCGTGTTCTTAGTTCCCGCGACCTTCCCCCAAAGACGCCACTCGCACATCGCCCATTGGTGGTTCAATGTCTTCTGTCACCTCCCACTGGGTCAGCTTCATCTTCTAAGGGTCTGGCATTGTGGCATTCCTTTAGCAATTCACTGATTAGTGAAGCTCTTCGATACCCATTCCCTATCTCCATATTTATAGGAGAGGGGGAGGGAAAGTAACGTTGCGGAGAGTTAATGGGGCTCATTAATTAGTAAGCATCCTAATTTCCCCCAACATTGTTGTTACTCAGATTGGAGGGTCAAGCCATTTATTGGCTTGAAACATCACTGGTCCCACCTTACTGGTCGTCCGTTGGAGGAATAGAATAAAAATAAAATAATAAAGTTATTTTATTTATTCTATTAAAAGTTCCAAAAACTAACTTTTTCTCCATACCTATTGCGGTCGAAGTGAAGGTCTCTTTAAAAGAATATCAGTGCTGTGAGTTCAACAGTGTCCTCAAATTTCAATTCCGAGCACCGGTTCAGAAGTTACAAAACACCGCTTGCACATTTATTAAACGTACCTAAAAAATTATATGGAAATTCCTGGACATTAAAGTTTCTCACCCCCAATTTTGAGTCTTGAGTTTGTGGACCTTAGAGCTAAATTTCCTACTTTTGTGTGCATTAATATGATAGAGGCATTTTATGAACCTCATGAGAATCACAGTAGCCAAATATCCTCCTGTTACTCTTACATTAATCTTACTTTTGAAAGCCCCTCTTAGCCTATGAAAACCTTTTCTTTGATAGCCACATACAAGACCAATAACTTATCCCACCCAATATCTACATGGATTTACATTACACAATTTATTGAAATTTAAGTGTGGGGGTAATGGATTTCATTTTTGGGTGCCCTTTTGTTGATTTTCAACATATTATCATATGCCTGAGGGCAAGCATTCATTTTAGTGTGGGCTAGAGGTTTTCATTTAGTGATTTCTGGGAATTTATATATGCTTATGACATGAAAGTGTTAAAAAAAACAAAAACAAAAATCCAAAAAATTAAAAAATAATGGGTTTTGTCTTGGGTGGGTCAAAAATCACTCTTCCTCAACATTTGATCTTGTTATAACTATTAAAATTAGTGTCGTGAGGATATCAAACATGGGTTGGGAGATTATTTTGAGATCTGTTTCAAGTTCAACTTTTGAAAAATGCAAAAAAATAAAAAACCAAAAAAAAGAAAAAAAGAAAAGAAAAAAAGAATAATTTCATTATATTATTATGTCATTGGGAGAAGTTTTGAGTTTTTTAAATATTTCATATTCTCATCCCCTTAAAATTTTCTTCCTCTTTTGTGTCTTGATTCATATAATTTTTCCCTTATAAATATGTGTTTCCATTTCTTTCTATGTTTTATTTCAAAAATATTGTGCATTTCTTTTTCCATATTGGTGATTTACCCATATTCTTCTCTCTCTTGGACATTAAATTCTTACCATACAATAGCAACAGAAAACCCACTTTAAAATAACCACTTGATTCTTGTAACTTTAGGATAGGGAATGGAAGCTGAGAGCTCTTTCAAACTCTAAGATTTTCACTTTTGGTTGGTGAAAGAGTGAACCTCCATAAATGAATTTTATTATCTTGAGAGGTGTGAGTTTTAAGTGCCCACATTTTCCATTTATAAATTTAAGCATGAAAAAGATTTGTTTTTGGAGAATTGTTTCCATAAAAATTTATAGTGGAATTCAATATGGATTAGTTAAATGGTTTAAACCTCCCCTAATTGGTGAAAACAAAATTTTAATATTTGTTGGTGGGTGAAAATGATTTTGTCATGGTTTTATATTTTTTTTACATGAGGACATGCACAAACCTAAGTGTGGGGTAGTTGATGTTATTAAAATTTAAATAACTTATTATATACCCCATTTACTGATTTTATATAGAATTTTCATAATTTGTGTGAAATATTAATGATTAAATATTAAATATAATTTTTGAGCACTATTTATATTCATCCAGATTCAAGTCATTTTACTGGGTTAATAATAACTATCACACTACTGATCCAAATTGTGTGGTTATTATTTTTTAGGATTCCTTATTCAATTTTACACATATCATTATAAGGAATAATTTCCCATTTCTACCATTTTAAGGGTCATATGGACCACACAAGAAGGCCCACAGAATTTGTGAAGAAATTGGACCGGCCATGAAGATTGAATTTTTGGGCTCAATCAAGAAATCCAAATTTCATTATTCTCCTCCAATGTTCTAGGAACAATTCAAGAAATCTTGTATAAAAATTTCATATCCCAAATCTACAAAAAATGGGCCCAAATGAAGCTTTAATGTTGATCCCACAATTCTGTCTGAGAATTGAGATCAGCACACCAAATTTGATATGTATCCTAATATAGACATCCATTTGATCTAAGATTTTGAATTGTGAAAGAGGAGATATATACAGACAAATTTTTTGAAGAAGTAATTCATATTTGAAGGTAGATTCCTATTCAAAAATTCATTCACATTTAGACCAATGAAAAAGTCCAGATTGAAATAGACAGTTTAAAATTGATTACACAATCGGACATAACTTTGGCTTCATAAGTCTAAATGCCTCCAAATTTTGATATTAGTAGGAAAACGTGATTATATAAAACTTTTAAGAAGTGTATATCTCGATATCCGGCTATCTGAAATATAAAAATTTTGAGCCAAGTGTAGGGGAATGTTTGGAATGAAAACAGCACCAAACATTGGTCTATAAATACATCACCCTTCTCTCCTTGTAAGAGGTTGGCATTTAAAAATATATGAGGACCAATTGTCATGAACAAGGCTCTTCCAAAGTCCTGGTAGGACATTCCAAACTCAAGTTTATACTTGATATACCCTTCCTCCTCTCTTTTATTTCATTTACTTTTGTGTTCTTCTTTGTCTGTAATCTCATTAGTGTTTGTGTAGTGATTCTGTTTTAGTGCAAGTTATTCATATTCCATTTTAATCATCTTCCATATATTCTTAAATATTAATTCTCTTAAAATATTTGAAATCAAGTTGAAACCCCCTCCCTTTTTTGTTTCCTCATTCAATCTAAATTCTATTTTTAATTCTCATCATTGTTTGTGTGTGTGTGTTCGGCACACCACTCTTTTCTTATCCCATTATTTTTCTTCTATTATTAACTCATCATCATAAACATAATAAACCAGATATCTAATAATATTAATGGATGAGTAATATACCATTGGGGAGAGTTTAAATTTAGGTATGTTAAGTGATTTAGAGTATTTGCTCGATGAGTATTCTTTAATTTAACATTGTGTATGTTGGACATAACATGTCATGGATTAATGACATATTTTGTTTAATGTATGGATTCCATGGATTATTTAAACCATAAATAGACTACCAAAATAAAGTAATTATTCATATTATAATCCTAGTTAAGTAAAGGCTTTCATTAAAGCCTTAACAATTAGGAATTTTAATCAACGTCAACTAGTGACATGGGTGTTAATTTAATGAAATATAAAGCAAGACTCAAGGATATCAAAAGCTTAACTACCTATTAATGAACTCACCCCAATATTTGTCAAATTGTAAAATTGATCTTAATCAATAAATTAATTCAATTAATCACTACAAACAAATCCCCACAATCAAAATGCAATCAAATGAAAACAATTGACTTTTAAAACGTATCATCACTGAGGATTCGAGTCGAGTGCTGCTATACACATTAGCAGAGCACTGGAACCTTAAACGATCGATAGGCGACAATTGGCCGCACATTCACCCCCTGATCGAGATGTTGAATTGTCTATTAATATTATTCCTGATGTAAAATCTATATCTAATCATCCCTATAGAATGGAATCAGTAGATTTATTTAAGTTGAATAATAAATTATAAGACTTAGGTTATAAGAGTTTCATTCATAAAATTGTTTCAAAAAGGGGAACCCTTTTTATTCATGAAGAAGAAGGATGGATCAATGAGTTTATGCATTGATTATAAGTAAATCAATATAATTACTATAAATAACAAGTAACCATTGCCTCATATTGATTAAAAACTTATCAGATTCAGGGGTCTCAATACATCATGAAGATTTATTTTATTCAGATTATAATCAATTAAAGGTTCATAAGGAAGATATCCCAAAAACAACTTTTTATAAGAGGTTTGTTCATTATGAGTTCATATTAATTTCTTCTAGGTTTACCAATTCACCCTCTATGTATATAGATTTTATGAATAGGTTATTCAAGGATTATATTGATAATTTTTTGATGGAATTTATTAATGATTTTCTTATATACTCAAAGATTTGTGAGGATCATGAAACTCATATGTGATTTGTTCCTGAGGTTATAAGGAAAATTGATTTGTATGGTAAATTTAGTAAAATTGAATTTTGGCTTCAAAAATTTTCTTTTGTTGTATATATTATATCCAATAATGGTATATTAGTTCAACCCTTGAAAAAAAATCATTGAATGACCAAGACCTACCACTATAACTGAAATACACAGTTTTCTTGGATTTTCAGGTTACTATTGGTGATTTATTGAAAACTTCACTCAATTAGATAATATTTTAACCAAGTTAACATGTAAGGGGTTGAAATTCACATGGAAAAGGGAATCTGAAGATATATTTGGGGGAATGAAGAGGAGTTTGATAAATTAACCTATATTGGCTCTTTAATTTGGTAAATAAGTTGTATAACATATAGTGATACATCAAGGATAAGTCTTTGATGTGTTCTTATCAAAATGATAGAGTGGTGTATTATGTGAGGTGACCCAAGTATAACATACATATATATTTCATCATTCTATATGAATATTAAATACATTTCAGAGTTACACACACTCGATAACTGTAATGTTATAGGGTATTTGGGGAATACATATATAATTAACTTATTTCTTAAAATATATTCAACAAATCCCACAAATTTCATCATATTAGTACCATTCTAGACATATCATTTTTAGAACCTTACATCAAGACCTAGGGAAGGAAAACATAATAAAGGGAGATCTCAAATGCTTGGTAAGTTTAAACATGGTAGATATCAATCATAAGAGTGCATAAGATGATCATAAGGTACTGATAACATAATCGAGTGCATATTCCCAAATTAAGATATTCATAACCAAAAAACTGAGATCATAAACTCAAAAATCAATTCATATCCAGAAACATGATTAATAAGGGTGTTAAAGTAGTCATAATCATTCAAGATTCATAACATTGTCATGTGGCATAATGATCATAGTAAATCATAATATTGTTAATTTAGTTATTCGCAATAATATCCCTATACAATCATGTGCTAAATCCAAAATCAATCATACTCATGCATCAAAATATAAACATAGATATTTTCAATCATGAACATGCATAAACTTTTGATTAAAGGTAAAATCAATCATACTCATGCATCAAAATGTGATCATAACTATTCACAATCATGTCAATTATTATCAAATCCTCTCATTAGATATATATAATGTATTAACAAATGTATTGGAAGACTTTAATGGACCCAACCATCACATAATCATAATTTACTCAAATATATATGCCACAATATCATGAAAACAATTATCTATAGGATAAAAATGATACTGATTGTAGTATCAAAATAATGATGTAGATGCACAATATACAATAGGGGGTGAATTTTATACTTTAAAAAATTCCTTTGGAACTTTGAAATATGGTAATGTTTAACAAAGTTAAACAAGGTTAATTCACAAAACCTTTTAGTTCTACAAACTTGCTTGATTCTGGATATGTGGTTCTGGAAATGAAAATTAAGAAAATTTTAAAAAGATAAAGATTCCACCTTAAAGCATATAGAATCTTATTAATCAGAGTAAAAGTATAAGGAAGTATAAGATAGTTATACTTTCCTCAACAAAAAAAATGAAACGGAAAACTTGAAACACTACAAGTAATAAGTAGTAAATCTTTTAACCCAAAGAGAAGGGTATCCAACAACCTTGGATAAAGATCCCTTGATTTATACTTTAAAGAAAGTATGTCTTACCCACACCATGGTAAGCCCTCGATACGAAGAATGGATTCCTTCTTGCTATCCCTGCAAGCACTCGAACTTCAAGGGAGTCGGCACCTCTGTCTTCCTATCCCCGGAAGCCCTCGAACGTACTTAGAAACATTCGGAGTCGCACGGAGAAATTCTCAACAAGATGTTAAGTAAACACAAAGCAATAAAGTATCTCTCTCTAGAAATCAGATCATCATCATGAAATCTCTAGATTGATCAACTTCTTGTGATCTCGTTCAAATGAGCTTCTATTTATAGGCACATATTCAACGGTTAGCTCCCTCCTCCAACAGTCATATTTTTCCTTGAATTTCAGAGGCACCTATACACATGTCACTAAAACAGCGGTTGGTTAGTAACTGAATGAATGACATCATTTTATAACCAAAACATTAGTAAGCAAAAATATGGTTTCTTATACAAATTCATTTTTCGGAGTGTAAGGAAAAATAAATTTTTGGAGTCTAACAAAAAAACAATTCGGTGTCTATAATACATGGGTATTTTTACTCTGTCTTCAAAATAGTTCAGAACCTAAATTCTATAGAATTCCGGAGTCTGAATTTCAAGGAAATTCGGAGTCTAAATTCAATAGAATTCGGAGTATAAACTTACAAAGTTCGGAGTATGAATGCATAAGAATTTAGAGTCTGAACTTAGAAAGTTTGAAGTAGGAATTCATTATAATTTAGAGTATGAACTTAAAAAGTTTGGAGTTTCAATTCATTAGAATTTAAAGTCTAAATTCATAAGAGTTTAGAGTCTAAATTCATAAGAATTCGGAATCTGAACTTAGAAAGTTCGGAACCTAAATTCGAAGAATTCAAAATCTGAACTCAGAAAGTTTTGAACCTATATTCAGAGAATTCGGAACCTGAATTCGAATACTGAAAACAGAATTCTCTATATCTAAGTACTTAATATTCTGAGGTTTTATATATGAAACTAAATTTTATACTTAGAAGTAAAATGATTTTGACTAAAATATAGAACAAAGAAAAACATGGTAAGGATAAATTTCCTTGGGGAAGGAAAATTTTCCTTATCAAGATGAAACTTAAGGAAAATAAAATTTGCCTTAAGATAAGGTGTTTGTGATTTTCAAAACATGAAGGAATGGAAAAGTCATAAGGAAACCATATTGACTCAACAATCTCCCCGTTTCAATAAAGTACAAACATCTTTATGAAAAAGAATATAAAGACTTAGAAAATATTTTTATAGACTTTGAAAATAAAACTTATCTCCCTTAACACATTGGAAAAGATGAATTTGACTAACTCCCCCTTGGGATTAGGACATACTAAGGATTTTATTCTAGATTTCCAGATTGAGGCTTAGCATTTTATTGCATATGGAAATCTTCTTGGATAAAAACTCCCCCTTATATGAACTCCCCCTTACTTAGGGAAATTTATTCTTTACTTGGTATTCTTTTTTCTCATTCTCCCCCTTTTTGATTTTCAAAAAGGAATACAAGGAATGGAAAAGTAAATATGGTACCTAAAATATTAGTACAAGACAACCAAAAATATACGAAGATCAACCAAAAATTTCATTAGGATTGGAAAATTTTATACAAGGAAATAAAAAAACAAAAGATCGGAATTGAACAATATTATCCTTAATTCTCCTTCTGAATCAATTTCTTTACTATGTTTTTTAGCTTTATGAGATCTTTGTGATCTTCCTCTACACGTTTGAGAAGCTGATCTTGATCTTCTATTTTCTTCTCTAAGGCTTTGATTTTTTCCTCCTGAGCCTTAAGAGATTCTTCCTGCCCCTTTAGAACTTCTTCTTTCATAACAAACTTCTCCTCCATCTCAATCTTGAGATCCCTTTCTCTCTTCCAACTTTGAGCAACTAAATATAACTTCCCATTCAGATCCTTCACCTCTTGTATTCGAGAATTCTATTCTAGGGTTAGGTTTTCCTCAAAACTATTTGTAAGATCCTTGATCTTCACATCTTCGGTGTCAAATGCATCCTTGACACTTTCTTGAAATTCATCAAGAATCCGCATATCTTGAATATTTTTTCCTGACCACCTTGTAATCTTTTTGCATGATCTTTTTTGAGCTTTATAGCTAATAAGAAAAGACTTGAATTCTGCCTTGAGTTTAACACACTAATACATCACCATGGATACTGAATCCGATTTCTGATTTAGTGTGTGTTGAAGCATCTGGAATCTCGAGTCTATAATGTGAAATATTGTAATAGTCCCAACAAGCTTCTTCAAATAATGAACTACGAAATCATGTCCAAGGGAGGATGATTCCGAATTTGAGACTTTACTTGGTGAGGGCTCTTTATCTATTTCAACTGCCTTCCTCTTTGATGATCCACCAACTTCTTTCTTCTTCACAACAGATTTACTAGGTTTATCAACAACCACCTGTTTTCCCTTATCAACCTTTGGAATGGATTCCTCTTGGTTAGGGGATTTGTTTTCACTATTAGATTGTTGAACAATTCTGTCTTCATCAACCTCTTCCTTCTCAGCTCCTACCTCAGCATCCTCTGGGTGAATGAAATCTTTATTGATTCTTTCTTCTTCAGATGGTTTGTCTACTTCATCTTCAGCCTTCTCTTCATCCTTCACAGGAGTATCAAGATTTGATGATTTGGCTTGACATGTTCGGAATGATAACTTTTCATAAGGGCTTTCCGTCTCATGAAAATCCTCAACTTGCTTAATGAGATCTACAGTATCACCACTGCCTTCTTCTTCTTACTCTTCTTCTTCCTCCACTACTTTTTCTTGAACTTTTTCCAGAGTCACATGTTTATTTCTTGGTGTCTCTGTTAAATCATCTACTAATAAGGATTGTGGTACCAGAATATTTTCAGATGCTTTCTCAGCAGCCTTCAGAGGAGATTGCACAATCTCTGCTTCAGTCATCTTCTTCTTTTGTTTCCTTTCTTTTTCTTTCTTTTCAAGCTCATCAGCAGTATTTTCATTTAAAGATTTTGCTTCAATAGGATACAAACCAAAGCTAGGCTCCCCTTATTTATTTTTCTTCTTTTCTTCCCACCATTTTTCTACTACCTCGTCCAGATATGCTTTTTGGTTTTTAGGATTTAGTGGTGCGGATTGGGTTTCCTTAGCCTCTGGGGATTTTTCTTTCTCTTCTACTTCGTCCGGCTTCCTCTTCCTTCCACCCCTTTTAGAAGTTTCATCTGCCTCCTTTTTCTTTGAAATAGATTTATCTTCTTCTTCAATAAAGTCAAAGAATTATCCATATTCTTTAGAAAAATCAATTTTCATCCTCTTCAGAGTACCATCACTTACCAGCATGACTTTGCAATTTCTTGGCTTATAACTTAAAGGTATTCTAAAGGACTCTAAACACTAAACAATCATCTTTGAGAGAATGTATGAATATATGATAGTCTGAGCTTTCAGATTTTAATTATTTATATTCTCAATTGTAATCATAATATGCTGAACCAGGTTAATCTTTCTTAGATTCACCAAGAGATCTAGGATATACATGTCACTTTTCATCTAAGTATCCTTTTCTCCTTTTCTTGGTATGATGAATCCTTGAAACCACAAATAAAGAATCCGAAAATTTGTAGATAGGTGAATAATATTTAGAGTATTTACATCTGAAAGACCAAGGAAATCCATAGTCTTCACCTTATCAAAACATCCATTAACATCAGGCAGCTTATGTGAGTAGAACTCTACCTCACCCTCATAAGGAACTCTAATCAAACTGGCTACCTTGGTGTAAGAAAGAGAATAAGTCTTCCCATATCTCTTGAAATAGAATTTATCTTTTCCTTCTTCCTTGGAAAAACTTGTTGACTCATAGAATTCAACCAACATGTTGGGATATACCAGATCCTGAGCTCCTGGTTTCGATACGCAAACACTCTCTCATCCATTTAGCTTGATGTTATTTGAAATGATAGAATCATACTTAACAAATAAATTTGGATGTACCAACATTTATCTATAAATCTACCATTCAGAAATCAGATTGACAGTTGACATGTCTTTCTAGGAAGATACTTCGACAGACATTCAGATTTGAGGAAGATCTGAGAAGTTCCGAATGAGCTTATGTAGGAGGGCAGATCTTTAGCATGCATGAGCTTGAGTTTCGATGTGGGACAACCATCAGGGATCCTTTATACAGGCTATTGAGGTGATGTTTCAGCTTCTATACTCAATCCAACAGTTTAGAAACCTTCTGATCATATCTGACGATTGAGAGGATAGTCAGAAGGAAATTTTGATAGAATCCGATATTTTGATGTTTTTTAACAAAAACATTCGGATTTAAGGGGAAAATGAATATGAATAAATGAATATGAAAATTAAAAAACAGATTAAAATACCAAAAATTAAAAGATGTTCACGAATATTTAAGAAAGGAAACATACCTTTCAGATTGCTATGAAGATTATTCATATTGAGGAAAATTCTTCTTAAAGAACTTTAGATTCCGAAAATTTTAATTACGAAAACATTAGAAGGGAAAAACATTAGGAAAAATATAACTATTAAAATTTTATTATGAAAAAATAAAGAAAACTTTTATTAAGAAAATTTAGAAAATCTTCATTATGAAAATTTAGAAAATCTTCATTACGAAAATTTAGAAAATCTTCATTACAAAAATTTAGAAAATCTTCATTATGAAAATTTATAAAATCTTCATTACGAAAATTTATAAAATCATTATTATGAAAATTTAGAAAATCTTCATTAAGAAAATTTATAAACTAACTAAAAAGTAAATTTACTCCCCCTATGAAAAGGAGTTTGTTACTCTAAGGAGATAGGTTTAAACAAGAATTTAATATGTAATATTACCTTACGGTTATCATTACTAACTTTTATTTAATGTTTTCAAATCTATCGGAGGGTAAATATTTTGTGAAAATATCATCAATTTGATCTTGTGTTCTGATAAATTAAAGAATTATATCCCCTTTTTGTGTGTGATCCCAAAGAAAGTGTTGTCTAATATCTATGTGTTTTTTACAATAGTGATGTGTAGGGTTTTCACTTAGGGCAATGGCACTAGTATTATCACACATAATTTTTGTTTTGGTAAAACTCATACCATAATTTGTGAGTGTGTGTTGCATCCACAACACTAGAGCACAACAACTTCCAGCTGCTACATATTCAGCTTCAGTAGTGGAAAGTTCTACTGAGTGTTGTTTTTTGCATGACCAAGAAACTAACGAATCTCCAAAGAAATAACAAGTTACAGATGTACTTTTTCTATCCATTCTACATCCACCAAAGTCAGCATCTGAAAAACTTTTTAAAAAAATCATTTCCAGAAGTATAAAAGAGTCCTAGATCCATGATTCCCTTTAAGTAGCAAAAAATCCTTTTCACTACCTTTAAATGGGATTCCTTAGGATTGGATTGATATCTTACTCATAAGAATACTAAAAACATTAAGTATGGAAGAGTAGCTATCAAGTAAAGTAGACTTCCTATCATACCTATAAAAGATGTTTGACCTACTGGTTTCCATGCTTCATCAAGATCAAGTGAATTTGAGGTACCAATGGGAGTAATTATACTCTTAGTGTTGTCATATCCATACTTTTTAAGACGATATTTAATATACTTATGTTGGGATATATAGATTCCTTTTGGTTGTTGAGAAATTTGAAAACCAAGGAAAAATTTTAACTCGCCCATCGTACTCATTTCAAACTCAGATTTCATTATATTCACAAAGGAATTAGTTAAAGATTGCTGAGTTGAAATAAATATAATTTTATCAACATATATTTTAACAATAAAAACATTTTTCATGTCTTTCTTTATAAAAAGGTTTGGATCATCATTTCCCTTAACATAATTATTTTGAAGTAAAAATCATGTAAGTCTATCATAACAAGCTCGAGGGGCTTGCTTAAGTCCATAATAAACTTTGGTAAGTTTTTAAACATGTTCCGGACGTTTTGAATCTTCAAAACCAGAAGGTTGTTCAATAAAAACTTCATATTGAACATAACCATTTAGGAACGAACATTTCACATCCATTTGAAAAAGTTTGAAATTGAAGAATTTTGTAAAGGAAAGTAGAATATGAATAGATTAAAGTCTAGCTACTGGAGCATAGGTTTCTTCATAGTTTATTCCTTCTTGTTGATTATATCCTTTAGCAACCAATGAAGATTTATTTCTTACTATGATTACATTTTCATCACATTTATTTTTGAAGACCTAGTTTACTCCAATAACAGAAGTTTCCTTTGGTCTTTCAACCAAGGTCCAGACTTTATTCCTTTCGAATTCATTTAACTAATCTTACATAGATTTTATCCAATCATCATCACCTAAAGCTTCATCAGTGATTTTTGGTTCTAATTGGGAAAGAAATGCTAGATGTTCTACTTCATTCCTTATGAAAATTCTAGTCCTTACAGGTTGATTTATATCACCAATGATACTATCACTAAGATGATTCTTAAGAAATAACTGATTTGGGTTTTGTAAAGCTTGTTCGTTAATGTAGGGTAGGAAGTCTTATGGGGTAAATGTTTCAAAAATATCTTCTTGGAAATTTTCCTTATTAGAAGGATATTATATCAAGGGTTGATAATCATTTTTTGAAAACACATCTTAAGATGTAATTTGAGGTTGTTTAAAAACCAAGGGATAAGTTTCATCAAATTTGACATGTACGATTTCTTCAACAGTACAGGTATTTTTATTGAAAATTATATAAGCCTTAGAAGTTGTGGAGTAGCCTAAGAAAATTCCTTCATCAGATTTTGGTAAAAAAATTTGTAGATTGTCTTTAGTATTTAGAATGAATACCTTGCAACCCAAAACCTTGAAGTAGGAAAGTCTAGTTTTTCTACCATTACATAACTCATAAGGAGTATTATAAATAAAAGGTCTAATTAAAACACAATTTATAGTATAACAAGCAGTACTTACAGCTTCAGCCCAAAACATTTTGGCTACCAAATATTTACTCAACATGGTTCTTGTTATCTCTTGAATAATTCTATTTCTTCTTTCAACAATACCATTTTGTTGAGTTGTTTTGGGTGATGAGAAGTTATGAGTAATTCCTTTTCTACTACAAAAAGTTTCAAAAGCAGAATTTTGAAATTCTCCTCCATGATCACCATAAATAGTTATCAATGGAAGGTTTTTTTCATTTTTAACTTGGGATCTAAAACTTTTTAAATAAGAAAAATCTTCATATTTCTTTGCTAGAAAATAAACCCATGTAAATATAGTGTAATCATCAACTAAGACAAATAAATAATATTTTCCTCTAATGATTCTAGTTTGTGTTGGACCAAAAAGATCCATGTGCACTAACTATAATGTATCATTGGTTGATACATCAATGATTGATTTAAAACTTGATTTATGTTGCTTTCCATATTGACAAGGATCACAAACTTTGGAAGAATCAAATCTAATCTCTAGTAGATTCTTAATTTGTATTTTCTTAGAGAGTTTTCATAAGTTCCTAAGGTTATGGTGTCCAAAACTTTTATGCCACATCAAAGAATGATCTTCCATTGCACTAAGACAAGGTATATATTGGCTCCGAAGGTCTTCAAAGTTTAGTGTGTATACATTCTCTTGCCTATGGGTAGAAATAATAAACTCTTCCTTGGAATTTTGTACTAATCACTTTTCATTCCTAAAATTCACAAGGTAACCTTCATCACACAATTGACTTATGATAATGAGGTTGTGATTAAGACCCATAACAAATAAAACACTTGAAATCAATGTTTTTCCAAGAAGAACAATGTTTCCTATACCAATAATTTCTCCCTTAGAATTATCTCTGAAAGTTACTTTTCCTACTTTTGTCTTGATAATCTTTTCAAAGAAGTTTTTTTTTACCAGTCATATGTTGGGAACATCCACTATCCATATACCATGTATTGATATTTGTAATATATTTGTTTTCCTGAAAATAAGAGAGTTAGACTTTCTGAATCCAAACTTTCTTGGATATGTGAACTTCAGAAAGAAAAAATTTAGGTATCCACATTTTCTTTGAAAAATAAGCATTATAAAAACCTAAAGATTGGGTTTTGTTTAAAGAATAAATTTTTGTCCAGTGTCCACCACACTGACATTTAGTGTATAAAGGATCACTTTTTGGAACAAAATAGTTATTACTAAAAATTGGTTTTGAACTAGTATAACAAAAACCATAATTATTCCTTAGAGGCCAAATTTGGGAATACATCTTATCAAGATTTCCCTTACCTAAGGTAAAGTTTGACAAACACTTCCTCAAGGAAAATATTTCTAACTTCAGTCTAATAACTAAGTTCTTGTCTTCCAAAACATTTTTTTTATAACTAGAGTTAGTCTTGAAAACATTTTTCTTAGAAATTACTTTTTCTAGATCCTTAGAAAGTGTATCCTTCTCAGAATTAAATTCCTCAAGTTTTTTTTAAATACTTTCAAAATAAAAAATTTTCTTATCAAGATCTCTAGAAAGATCTGATATTTCCTTGGTAAGAATAGTATTTCTAGAATTTTCTTTATCAATCTTTTTCTTGAGTTTTGAATTCTCAATCTCAAGTAGTTTAGAAAACCTAGAAACTTCTTCATAGGTAGGTAAAGTATTATCTTCATTAGGATAATATTCTTCATCTGAGGATTCATAGTATTTACTATTACTATTTAAAGATACATTGGTGATGGATTCATCATTGTGTACCTTATCCATTAAGAAATGATTTTCAATTGGTATTCTGACTATTAAACCAAGATTCTTCTATCCAGAAGATTCATAATATGATGACTCATCTGAAGAGTCACCACCACTAGCACTCCGGGTGTTATTAGCTTTCAGAACATTCTTAGTTTTAAATTTGTAATACTTATTTCTATTCCTTTCAAAATGATTTTCCTTTATTTCCTTTCTCTTAAGCATAGGAAAATCTGGCCTTATATGCCCTGCCCATTTGCATTCATAATAGGTGACTTCTGAGTCATTCTTATCCTTTCTTTCTTTCTTATTGTATCTGGATTGAAATTTCTTCTATCCAAAAATCTTTTTCATCCTTCGAGCAATATTGGCTAATTCATTTTCTGAATATTCACTTCCACTAGATTTGTATTGAATAATAATCTTCTTATATTTAGATCTAGTAACTCTCTCAGGAGTCTTGGCTTCCATATGATTTGAAGTTGTTGTAAAAGAAACACTTCCATTTCCATTCTTCTTCTTTACATTGTCAGTGTCTCTCTTCATTCTAGTCTCATGTTGAAGAAGAGTTCCAAAAATATCCTCAAGAGTAATCTATGATACTTTCCTATTCTCATCTATAGTTGTTATCTTGGATTCCCACTCATTAGGCATGATGTCAATAATCTTGTCTACAAGTGCCTCATCATCCAAACCTTTTTCACCCATGGATTTTAAATTGTTGACAATAGTCATAAATCTCTATTGTACCTTACATATGGGTTCTCCATAAGGATAGAAAAAACCTTGATATTCAGTTCTGAGCATGGATCTTCTAGTTTCAATAACTTTGGAAGTTCCAAAGTGAGTAACTTCAAGCTTCTTACAAATACAATTTGCTACTTCACAAGATGAAATATGGCTATATATATTTCTAGTCATAGAAAAAATCAAAGTATTTATTACCTTATAGCTTAGTTGATATTCATTCTTTTCTTGGTTGGTGAAAGTACTAACATCCCTGTCAGGGATTTTATAACCTCCAATAAGTATGACAAAATTTTCTACTCCAGTATTGATAACTAAAGTCTTCAGGTGATCGCTCCAATATTCATAACCATTCCCATCAAATATAGGTGGTCTAGTAGGATTCAGGTTTTCTATGGAACCAACATTAATTCCTATCATATTATAAGAAATATTTCCACAAAAAACATTGTTAATAGTAAAAGTTAGTGAACAAGGAAAATATGAACAAGGAAAAATTTCCTAAGCAAGGAAAATACTATGAATAATGAAAACTTAAGCAAGAAAACTTATATGTGAATATAAGTATTTCAGAAAACTCCTCTGATACCAATTGTAAGATCTAAATGATACTAATTGTAGTATTGAAATAATGATTTAGATGCTCAATATACAAGAGGGGGTGGATTGTATACTTTAAAAAATTCCTTTGGAACTTTTAAAGAAGGTAATGTTTAACAAAGTTAAACAAGGTAAATTAACAAAACCTCTTAGTTCTACAAACTTTCTTGATTTCGGAAATGTGGTTTTGGAATTGAAACTTAAGAAAAGTTTACAAAGATAAATATTCTACCTTAAAGCGTATAGAATATTATTAATCAGAGTACAAGTATAAGGAAGTATAAGATAGTTATACATTCCTCAATAAACAAAATGCAACAGAAATCTTGAAACACTACAAGTAACAAGTAGTAAATATTTTAACCTGAAGAGAAGGGTATCCAACAACCTTGGATAAAGGTCCCTTGACTTACACTTTCAACAATGTCTATCTTACCCAAACTAGGGTAAGCCCTCGATATGACGATCGGATTCTATCTTGTTATCCCCGCAAGACCTAGAACTTCAAGGTAGTCAGCACCTCTATCTTCCTATCTCCGTAATCCCTCGAATATACTCGGTAAAATTTGACGTTGTACGAAGAAATTATGAACAAGATGTTCAGTACGCACAAATAAATAAAGTCTCTCTCTCTAAAAATCACTTCAGCAGCATGTAATCTCTAGATTGATCAACTTGTTGTGAGCTTGTTCAAATGAGATCTTATTTATAGGCACATCTTCAACGGTTGTCTCCCTCCTCCAACGGTCATATTTTTCCTTGAATTTTAGAGGGACCTGTACACGTGTCACTCAAACAATGGTTGGTTAGTAACTGAATGCACGATATCATTTTATAACCAAAACATTAGTAAGAAAAAATATGGTTTTTTAACAAAATTCATTTTTTGGAGTGTAAGGAAAAATAAAAGTTTAGAGTCTAACCAAAAAATCATTCGGTGTCTATAATAAATGGGTATTCAGACTCTGTCTTCAAAAGAGTTCGGAACCTGAATTCTATAGAATTCCGAAGTCTGAATTTCAAGGAAATATGAAGTCTGAATTTAGTAGAATTCAAAGTCTGAACTTACAATGTTTGGATTCTGAATGCATAACAATTCGTAGTCTAAACATAGAAATTTCAGATTCTGAATTCATTAGAATTCAGAGTCTGAACTTACAAAGTTTGGATTCTGAATTCATAAGAATTTGGAGTTTGAACTTACAAAGTTCAGAACCTGAATTCAGAGAATTCAAAGTCAGAACTTAGAAAGTTTGGAACCTGAATTCAGTGAATTTGGAACCTAAATTTGAATCCTGAAAATAGAATGCTCTATATATAAGTATTTAATATTTCGAGGTTTTATATATAAAACTGAATTTTATACTTAGATGTAAAATGAGTTAGACTAAAATATAGAACTAAAAAAACATGGTAAGGATAAATTTCTATGGGGAAGTAAAATTTTCCTCATTAAGATGAAACTTAGGGAAAATAAAATTTTCCTTAAGATAAGTTGTTTGTGATTTTCAAAACATGAAGGAATGGAAAAGTCATAAGGAAACCTTATTGACACAACATTATCATTTCCCCATATTTTAACCTATAGAAAAGAAAATGATATTCATTAATATGTGATCATCATAATCAATAATCATCTAGATAAAGAAGAAATATGGTTGCATTGGATAATATCCCCCTTAATCGTAAGTAATATCAATGGTTGTTTTCATATATGAAAATATGATTAAAATATCACTTGAATATTTTTTTAATAAAATTACATTTTCATTTTGAATCAATTATTTAAAATATAAAAATTACAAAATTTTTGGAAAAACAGCTTCATTTAAAGTAACCATTGAAACATGTAAATTAATCTTCAAAGAAAATATTGGCCATGATGTGGGAAAATTTCTTTGTCTAGTATATATTAAAACAAATATTTTTTTGCACCTTTGGTAAAAAGTACCTCATTTGGAAAATGAAAAGAATATTATTTTTAAACATTTTTATAGAAAGAAAAATAAGAGTAAAAATTAATTTTATAAGTCATTATATAATAGTAAAATAATTCATGAAAATATTTTAAATAAAATATTTACATTGAAGAAAAATATTCTTAACCAAAGAAGAAATAAATTAAAAAAAATTAAACAAAATTCTCAATAGTGTTAAGCAATAAAGAGAAGTAAATGAAAGGGAAAAATGAAAATGAAAAAAAATAACTATAGAAAAATAAAATATATTGGGTTTAAAGGATAGGTATCATATAATTTCCCTCAATGAAAAATTAACATATACAATCCTGAAAATAAATGAGATTGTAACATAAATATTCAACTACAAGTCTCATATTTCTTCATATGAATTAAAAAATATTATATAATTATTATATATTTAATATAAATATATTATAGAACCGTATTCAAAAATAAATTACAATTCATCATTCCTCTATAATTTATAATTATTCATTTTTTAACAATTTCATCATTAAAATGAACGTATTGGTGAAAATTGGTCTTCTTTCCACACATGTTTTGGCTCTATGGTTATAGTATTGATCCTTGATCATGGTTTAATAATCTATAGAAAATTAATAATTACATTATTATTATATTTATTCATTTTATACACTTTTATAACCATTCCTAAAAATCATTGATGAAAAATGAATTACATCACTTTGTCGATATGGTAGTTCATACGTACATATAGGTGATGTTTTTACTTTTTGATGGATGGAATGAGAGAAATATAAAAAATAATTCAACATTATATAATAAATATCATATATATTCATTAAATTTATCCTCATTATCATCCATGTAAATTGAAAATGAAAAATGAATCATGTTGTCTCATAGTGGTGGTAGTCCACACATACACACGAGAAACCTTATCATTTTCTAGTGTATGGGAAGGTAAGAATTTAGATAATATATTATAATTATAGATACAAAATTATATCATAAATATAATATATAAACATTATATACATCATAATAACCAACCATGAATGATGGTGATGGAAAATTAATCATATCGCTATGTAGAGGCGTAGTCCACAGGTACACATGAGCGATACTTTCATTTCCCTATTAGTGCAAGGGATATGGAAAATTGTTGTAAAATAATAATAACATATAATTATATTTATTATACTAGATTAATTAATTTATTATGTATAAAATATATTTATAGGAAATATAAGAATAAGTAATCTTTGAAAGATTTGGGTAAGATGATTACCTCTTCTTTGAGAAAACTCCTTTGACTTAGTTCTTAATCCTTATTGGGATGGTATTAGGGTAATAATAGGAGATAAATAATGAAGATAAAGAATATAGGAAGTTTTTTTGTTAGTTATTAGATAATATATAGGGATTAAATTGTGTGAATAAGGTAGGAGAATAGGTTCCCTTTTATAAGTGATGTTTGGGACACATATGTAATTACATAAAATATTTATATAATATAAAGTGATTATCTTGTGAATTTGAAACTAAGTGCACAATAATTTTAAGTTAATATAAGATAAGATTAAAATATATTAAAAAAATAGATAATTTTATGTGAATTTCTTACCCATATCTCTTAGTTTAACCCCTCCCCCAGGGTAAACCTGTTTTAACCCAAACAAAGGTAATAAGTTTTTACTATTATTACTATTCATTATGAACAAAACTGAATGTGTAATAATTAAAAAATAATTATTATGATTTAAAATAGATAAATAATTTTATAAATTTCAATTTCTATAAGTGGAGGAAATTAATTTTTAAATATATGTGCAAAACACACAAAAAAACTGGTTTTTACCAAAATGCATTTCTAAGAGTAAAATTGAGTTTACCTTCATTACATTCCTTGTAAAAACTATTAGATGAATTTTTAAATATATTATTTAATATATAATATATAAATTTCATTAAAATCATTAATAAATAGTGATTTATTTAATTTATTAAGACAGAAACACATTGTGCATATAAAAATAGTTTTCTAAAAAATTACTCTTTTACCTTAAAATGATTTCATCTTATTTTATAACTATTAAATAACTAATATATGAATTATTATTCATAAATTAGAAATAAATATCATTAAAATAAATTTTTTATGAAGATAAATATATTTTTTATATAAAAATGCATAACACCTATAAAAATACATCTCTTCAAAAAAATAGGGCTTTAATCATGAAATTAATTTATTAAAATTTAATGATTATTTCATAGTCCTTAATAAATAAATTTAAATTAAGGAAAAATTTATATTTATATTTAATAATTTATTTAATCTTATTAATACTCACCAATACAATAGCTAAGTTATAAAGGTTATAATATATCAAGGTTCATTTAGAATCGGGGTCATGTGTAAAGAAAGCTATCGAATACTTCAAATTTATTTCAAATGAATACCTATAAAATGTTGGGGTGTTTCATTATTCCTCCATTATAATAAATTTTTTTTCAAAATTACATCACTTAAAAACAAACAACTAAAGATACTTCTGCCTCATCACATCCTTGGGTTCCCATATAGCTTCCTTAAATTTATGGTTTCACTACAAAACTTTGACCCGGTGAGGTGTATTGTTTTGCAGCACTTCCTCTCTATGATCCATAATATCTACTAGTTGTTCCTCATAAGAGATATAATTCTCCAGTGTTGTTAACTCTTAGTTTAGTACACATGAATTATCAATTATGTAATTCTTTGGGAGTGATACATGGAACACATTGTGAGCTTTAGAGAGGTTCAGTGGGAGTGTTAATCGTTAAGCTATCATCCCTACTCGATCAAGAATATTAAAGGAAAAAATATAACTAGGTATTAGTTTTTCATTATTTTAAAATATCATAACCTTCTTAAATGAGAAAATTCATAGGAATACCTTCTCACCAACATCAAATTCCAGATCTCATTGATGATTGTCAGCATAACTCTTTTATCAACTTTGAGCTAACTTGATGTGATTATTAATGGATCTAACTATATCTTCCATTTCCTCATCTAAATTAGGACCCAAAAGTTTTTTTATGCCCAAATTTATACCAAAACATTGGATTTACACAATTACTTACATATAGGGATTCATAAGGATCCATCTTAAAGGTTGAGTGAAAGTTATTGTTGTAAGAAAACTCTGCTAGATAAAGGTGTTGATCCCAAAAACCATTGAAATATATATAAAATTCTCTCAAATTATTTTCTACAATTTGAATGTTCTTATAAAATGGGATACCTATATAATGATAATATGAAATGATATAGTTTAAATCTATATTTAAATCTTATTGAATACTTCTCTAAAATTTTGACGTAAACCTTGAATCTTGATCAAATACAATAGAATATGGTACATAATGAAACCTCACCACTTCCTTTATATATATCCCTATAATCTGATAAAGATATAAATATTCTCTTATTCTTATAAAATGTGGTGACTTTATAAGTCAATCAACTATAACCAAAATAGCATTCTTCCTTTTAGATGGTTTGGGGAGTTCAATGATGAAATCCATGGTAAAGTTTTCTCATTTACATTATGATATGGGTAATGGTTATAACATTACCTTATAATTATATCTCTTATACTTAATATTTTGATACACCAAGAATAAACATACATAATTTTTAATATCTCTTTTTACGTTATCCAACCAGAAATACTCATTCCGATCTCTATATATCATTATACTTCTAAGATGAACATAGAATGATGAACTGTGAGATTGGTACTACATATCCATGTTTAATATTAGTATTGATGGAACACATCCTCAATTATTAAACATTATCATTCCATCACAATCATGGTTGAGTTCAATAATATTCTTTTCATTATTTTGTAGTTCCACATCACCCTTGTGCACCTATTCAATCCAGACATGGATGGATGGTTAAGGATTCATGTGAGAAAGATAATATCTATTACCTTTAATCATGTTTTAAATATATTTTTTTGAAAATCCATAATTATTGGATCTCATTAAATCCTTATCATTTAAAAGTTAGCATTATCTTTATGACTCGGAGCATCACCCACCTGGTTATCCTTCCCAATGTGGTAATTTATTTATCCATCGTAATTTTTAATCTACTCCAAATATGTCCCATGTTGCATATCCACATTTTTATATGTGAATATAAACTTTAATATTTTATTATTAGTATATATATCAAATTTTTACTATAAAGATAATTCCTCCATGTTTTAAATGAAAAATTTACTGCTTCCAACTCCGAATCATGATTTGGGTAATTTTACTCAGGAATTTTTAATTAGAAAAATGAATAAGCTATTAATATATCATTTTTCATCAAGAAACATCATATTCCATTATTTTATTAATAAATATAGATCAAAACCCATTTTCCACTATAGGGTTGTCATGATCCATCCCCTGGGGCCCATTCCATGACTACCCCTAAGCCCACCTTCCATAGGCTAGGGGCTGGCGACTAGCACCGAAAGGCGTATTCCCTTAAAATAGGGAAGGAATAGTCTTTTTAACCTGTAAACACACGCAACCAATAACACAACAATATATGAACACAAGTAAACTGTATAGTAAAAATAGTGTGTACAGTAAGAATAAACGGTCCCGAATACAAGCCCAACTGGAAAGTACAAGAAAACTGAAAATTGTAAGTAAACTGAACAGCTTCTGTGAACTCCCGCCAAGGATGTAGAGACCCAAAGCTTGACGTACATGTAAATTACATTACTTTGGTGGAATACTTAATATATAACAAAAACAAACACCTAAGGACTATAATAGTTTAGTGTCTTTGGAAACTCAGAACATAATCTTCTAATCATGGTGAAAGATCTTCAACATCTCCCATAAAGATCTTCCTCTTTTGTCTTCTTACATAAAACCTTTCTTTATATCCTGGGGAAAAGAAAACATATAAAGGGAGAGATCAAATTCTTAGTAAGGGTAAGCATGGAGAAAATAAAACAAACCTTATACATTTGAACATAAAAACATGAACATAATGTATAAACATCGAAATCTTGAGCAATGACATATAACATGGCAGTACGTAAGGCATAGATCATAATGGAACATCAATCATGATAAAATAGCTTGGAAATAAAACTTTTAATTGTGGAAAAACATTAAGAACATGATATGATTTCCATAATAGCCAAGGCATTGCTGTCAAGACCATCTTAGTGGACAAAGTCCCTTTCTGAATCGAGTGCATCCTCATTCAAGTCCTGTATCACTAAACCAGATTAACTTACCATTCTAGCCATGTCTATCTCATGAGATATAAATCTTTACCCAATGCATTAGAGGGAGATATAGGTCCCACCCATCTCATAATGAAATCATTCTTAACTGTTCCACAACATAAACATAAACCATTCATCATAACCCAAATAATAAAAATGGGTTTCATAAACATCATCCCATCATAACATAATCCATATAAAACAAATGGATATTATTTCATCATAAGAAAAGTGGAACCATTTTAATCATAGAGAAATTATACTTGAAACATACATATATGAAATAATTTCATCTTGGATAGAAAATGGTTTTGATAAAACACTTGAAATGAATTCTTGAGGAATATATCCTTTTTTCTTAAAAATCATTTTCTTTTTACAAAATGCCATGAAATTTTAAAAGAAAAGGATTTTGTTGAAAATAGTCATGAAATCTTGTATAGTAAGATTCTTTAATATAAGAAGTTATGAAACTGTAAAAATCCGTTCATGTCGTATAAGTTTAAAAAAAATTATCCTTGTAATTTTTTTGGAAAAGTCAAAAAGTACCTCGTATGGTAAACAAAAGAAAGATTCCTTCCAAACCTTATGGTAAAAGTCATAAAAGGGTAAAAATGACTTTAAACATACATGGAAGAATACTAAAAATTTTATGAAAATATTTTTAGAAAACATGGACATGGATGATGAACAAAACCCTAGTAAATAATTATGAATAAACAATCTCAGATAAGAATGAGAGTGGAATAATTATCCCTTACCTTAGGTCTGATATGCTTCGTACGTATCCGAACCTCCTCTTCCTCGACGCACCTCCTTTAAACCTCTTCTTACGGCACTAGAGTTGGTCTTTTGAGAAGACCAGAACCTCTATGATATAACTAGAGAGGTTGAGAAGAGGAATTGGTAGGGTTTGTCCTAGCTTCAATGCTCAAAAGGGTGTGAAGAGAAGAGGGAAGGGGTGCCCTTTTTATAAGGGAGGAGAGGGGCACCTTAGGAAAACATAAAATATTATTTTATAATAAAGTCATATTCGGTTTAAATAGCTCAAATTTGATTTATTTAGAATATACGGTGGTTATGGGTCTAAATCCTCTCAACCAATTGGTTTTAGACAAGTTTAGGTTACTATTTTATCCTTATTATTTAGATTTAACTCTAAGTTAAATAATTTAACTTTTACCGTGTCTTTTTGTTTTCTTACACTATATGGTTAATAAACTTACTATAACAAGCCATAAAAACCTCAAGTGGTTCATTATTAATATATATATCCTTATATAAGTCATTTTTTCTAACCTTATATTTTTAGGAGTAAAATAACAATTAATAATATACTATTTGTTTTAAAAACTATTTTATGTCAATTTTGACACTATTTGGTACTTGATTTTTTTGAAAATAATAACAGCATGATTAGTTTGAAAAAAGTGAATTAAATCAATATTAAAATGTCATAGTAACCTATAAAATTAGTGGAATTCATAAAAAAATCTAAAATTACATTTATTTGGGTATTTATAACATCAATTATGTTAATATTTCATTAATAAGGTAATTACTGCAACATCATTGTGTCATAACTAGTTAAATTATTTAAAGTATAAAAAATATAAATAAAATACCATTATGTAGTAAATATTTTAACCTTTATAATGAAAATTTATAGTAGAATTTATCTTATGTATAACTCTATATTAAAAATGATTTAGTTATTAAACTTTGATTTTAACTATTTTAATTCTTCTTTAAATAAAACAATAATAAATTTCCTAATCTAATCCATGTGGACCTAAAGGGTAATATTTTATTCCTAAGGTTGTTTTTGGTCGAACTAAACTTATCCAATATATTTAAAACATGTTTTAGGATAATAATAATATCATTTTTACCCTTAATTACCCTATTTACTTTTAACCGTAGTAAATAAAAGTAAAAAGTTACTATTCACAAAAAATTATTTTTATCTTATTGAACCATATTTTACTCCTTGATATTAATAGTGTCTCTCAAATTTTCTAAATTTCACTCACAGAAGCGGTAAAATTAAGTTTTATGTAAATTTTCAAACTCTCCTAGGAGGTGGGTAAAAGACGGTGAAAAGTTCAATAAAATTTTTATATGTCTAAAATTATTATAAAATGACTCCAATGAATTACATTGAACTTATATAGGTATTATGTATCAATTTTGACCTAAAATAAATTTAAATAAAATAAATAATTATTTATATAAAAGGTCGGTTTTTAAATAGTAACACAGTGTTTTCACTATTCATCAAAAATTAAATGTTTTCAGAAAAATACCAAAAATTCACCCTAGGATAATTTCGATATTCCGAATCCAAAAATGAAGTCCATTTCAAAAGATAAAATTTATAAAATTTCAAAGAGTGGGTATTACTATTCATAACAGCTAGTTCATAATAATATTATAATAATATATCGTTTAGTGAAACTCGGTATTGCGTACTACACACGCTATCGAGGAAGGTCTTGATTGCGTGTAATGCAAGACAAGTCAAGGATGCATGTATTGAAAGCTCCTTTTGGTGTAGCATACAACACAATACATCAATGAAATTAAAAAGAATATTTTTCATAAAATCTCAGGGTGTTACGTTCTACCCCTCTTAAAATGAATTTCACCCTCGAAATTCGTCGGGGTTATAAATGGTTTACTACTCGAAAGTTTCTTTAATAGAAAACCACATCGTAAAAAGGAATACCAAAACTTATCTTTAAAAACTAATGTATGAAACATAACGGTTACCCAAATTAACTAATCACTGAGTTTCCACATAGGAGAACATAGGTGAAAATATGGATATGGAAGAGAAATCTAACCATCATGTTCTGATGGAGAGTGGTTGAGAACATGGATATAAAAAATCCAACAATCACAAAGCCATAAATTTGTGATGATCTAAGGTACCATCGGATTCATCGGATATAAGGGTACTAGGACAACATTTTTGGTTTTCAAGATCATTTCCCTAAAGTTGAAGAATTTGAATTAGAAGAAATACTTAATTTATTTCGGTATAATCTCACCGTTCTTCATGCCTTGAACAATTTCCACTTCATATCTTAAAGAAATTAAGTTGAATTTGTCTTTTGTGAAGTTTTAGTAGATCATCTGATATAATGATAGGTCATTTCATCAAACAAAAGGTTAGCAAAAGTTATCAAATATACATAAGTCCATCTTTGGTGAGGTTAATCGTATATGATTCCAAAAATGGACGTATACTTCATCTATCATACTGCTTAATAAAACTAGTTTCTACTAACTAGGGACTTCTTGTAGGCCAGTGGTAGGAAATAAAGGCCTATCTCACTTCGGTTGTGGGTTCGATTCCCATAGC
This sequence comes from Viscum album, assembly GCA_963277665.1. Lineage (NCBI taxonomy): Eukaryota > Viridiplantae > Streptophyta > Magnoliopsida > Santalales > Viscaceae > Viscum > Viscum album. The sequence goes on along the minus strand of OY728151.1, from coordinate 625,420,216 downwards.
CTTGTCCGACGCGACGGGTTGTCGCCCGTCCTACAGGTTGTTCCTTTTTCTAAAACTACATTATAATAACATTCCTGCAATAAAATAGAAAAAAGTTCTAGCCTTAAACAATACTATATTATGTATAACTTAATTCATTCCAATCTTTAGTCTTATCCAAAATACATATGTCCAAGCTCATAGTATAAAGAAAACAATTACTAGAAATGTCATCTACCGAGCATGTGAATACCATTATTTATCCCCCATATATCATACGATATTTCTTGTTGGTCACATTCCAAACATGTGAATACCTTAATCATGTATTCTCTTGAACCATAGTGAAAACATGAATTTTGTCACAAGGTAACTCTTTCCATATACCAAAATCCCAAAAATTCTATATACTCAAACCATGATATCACTTTTTCCTTATATTAGTCATGAGTTCATTAATACTATCAAACATTTCATTATCTCCTTATCCCTTATTTATGTGCATATTAGGTGCTTTCCAAAAATATCTGAATAACCTTTCATGGTCACCGGTACCATTCAACATATACTTTCATTACTCAAGCAAAGGAAAAAGGGTAACAATCCTTAGATTTTTCTTTATTCCATAGTACCATACATGATTCTTGATAAACATACAATCATTACACTACCTTCTTAAACCACTGACTGAGCTTCATCATTTCTTCCATATAATATATCATTTGTAGTCTCATCATCATCATCCACATAAATACTACCCATATGACTATATTGATTCTCTTTATGAGATTTTCCCTTTGGGAATTGGTTTATATAATGCCCGTACATTCCACATTTAAAACACTTAACCATTGTTGATGTCTTAGCAATACCATTATCCTTGTCCATGGTGTTAACTGGACCTTTTCCTTTACAATTACTAGTTTGTGTCCTTCTTTTCCACACCCAAAGCATCTTCCAGTTCCTTTGAAACATTGTCCCTGATCCCTCTTCCCACATGATTTACATGAGGGTAATTGAACTTTCTTTCCTCTATGATCATCATGAAACTCCATCTTTCTCTTATTAGCTGAGTTGGAAAACTTACCCAAGTTGAGATTATTGATCATATTATAAGATTTCTGATTAGTCATAATAACGATATATGGACTTCCAGATCCAATTTCATTTGGTTACTCATGAAGAATATCATTCCATTGTCCACCATATCCTCTATTATCGTGAATCTTCCTGTTTCCAGCCATTTTCTAAAACCCAAAAGGAATAGAGTGAGAGGCCAAAATCATAATCAAGGGGGTGTAACTTCAATATCTAAAATCATAGGTCTAATTCTAATATCGTTACCGTAATTATAGGACTATAACTTATGCTTATACTTAACCTTAGGGACATCCCTAGACATACCTTAGAAATATCTCTAGGGATCTCACTAAAGTTATCGCATCCTAGTTTCCAAAGGTTGACTAAACCAAACCTCTGATACCAACTGTAGAGACCCAAATATTGAAGTACATGGACATTACATTACTTTTTTGGAATACTTAATACATAACAAAAATAAACACCTAAGGACCATAATAGTTTAGTGTCTTTGGAAACTCGGAACATAATCTTCTAATCGTGGTGAAAGATCTTCAACATCTCCTATAAAGATCTTCCCCTTTTGTTTTCTTATATAAAACCTTTATTTATATCCTGGGGAAAAGAAAACATATAAAGGGTGATCTCAAATGCTCAGTAAGGGTAATAATGGAGAAAATAAAACAAACCATATACATTTGAACATAAAAACATGAACATAATGTTTAACCATCGAAATCTTGAGCAATGACATAAAACATGGTAGTACTTAAGGAATAGATCATAATGGAACATCAATCCTGATAAAATTGCTTGGAAATAAAACTTGTAATTGTGGAAAAACATTAATCACATGATATGATTTCCATAATAGCCAAGGAATTGCTGCCAAGACCATCTTAGTGGACAAAGTCCCCTTTTGAATCGAGTTCACTCCTCGTTCCAGTCCTGTATCACTGAACCGGATTAACTTACCGTTCTATCCATGTCTATCTCATGAGATATAAATCTTTACCCAATGAATTAGAGGGAGATATAGGTCCCACCCATCTCATAATGAAATAATTCTTACTTGTGCCACAAGATAAACATAAACCATTCATCATAACCCAAATAATAAAAATGGGTTTCATAAACATCATCCCAACGTAACATAATCCATATAAAACAAATGGATATCATTTCATAATAATAAAAGTGGAACCATGTAAATCATAGAGAAATTATACTTGAAACATACACATATGAAATAATGTCATATTGGATGGAAAATGGTTTTGATAAAACACTTGAAATGAATTCTTTAGGAAAATATCCTTTCTTCTTTAAAATCGTTTTCTTTTTACAAAATTTCATGAAAGTTTAAAAGAAAAGGATTTTGTTGAAAATAGTCATGAAATCTTGTATATTAAGCTTCCTAAAAATAAGGAGTTATGAAACCGTAAAAATCCATTAGTGCCATATAATTTTAAAAAACATTCTCCATTTACTTTTTTCAGAAAAGTCTAAAAGTACCTTGTATGGTAAACAAAAGAAATATTCCTTCCAAACCATGTGGTAAAAGTCATAAAAGGGTAAAAATGACTTTAAACATACAATGAAGAATACTAAACATTTTATGAAAACATTTTTATAAAACATGGACATGGATGATAAAAATAACCTCATTAAATACTTACGAATAAACAATCTTGGATAAGAATGAGATTGAAATAATTATCCCTTACCTTAGGTCTGATATGCTAAGTGCGTATCTGAACCTCCTCTTCCTCGACACACCTCCTTTAAACTTCTTCTTAGGGCACTAGAGTTGGTCTTTTGAGAAGACCAGAACCTCTATGATATAACTATAGAGGTTGAGAAGAGTAATTGGCAGGGGTTGGCCAAGCTTCAAGGCTCAAAAGGGTGTGAAGAGAAGAGGGAAGGGGTGCCCTTTTTATAAAGGAGGAGAGGGGCACCTTAGGAAAACATAAAATATTGTTTTATAATAAAGTCATATTCGATTTTTAATAGCTCCAAATTGATTTATTTCAAATATAAGGTAGGGATGGGTCGAAATCCTCTCAACCAATGGGTTTTAGACAAGTTTAGGTTACTATGTTATCCTTATCATTTAGATTTAACTCTAAGTTAAATAATTTAACTTTTACCGTGTCTTTTTGTTTTCTTACACTATATGGTTAATAAACTTACTATAACAAGCCAAACAAACCCCAAGTGGTTCATTATTAATATATATATCCTTATCTAAGTAATTTGGCCAAACAATAAATTTTTAGGAATAAAATAACAATTAATAATATAATATTTGTTTTAAAAACTATTTTATGTCAAATTTGACACTATTTGGTACTTGATTTTTTTGAAAATCATAACAGAATGATTAGTTAAAAAAAATTAATTAAATAAATACTAACATGTCATATTAACCTATAAAATTATGGAATTTATAAAAAGTTTAAAATTACATTTATTTGGGTATTTATAACATCAATTATGTTAATATTTCATTAATAAGGTAATTACCGCATCATCATTGTGTCATAAATAAATTAAATTATTTAATGTCTAAAAATCATAAATAAAACACCATTATGTATTAAATCTTTTTATATTTCTAATGAATATTTATAGTTGAATTTATCTTATGTATAACCCTATATTAAAAATATTTTAGTTATTAAACTTTGATTTTAACTATTTTAATTCTTCTTTAAATAAAATAATAATAAATTTCTTAATCTAATCCAAGTGGACCTAAAGGGTAATATTTTATCCCTAAGGTTTTTTTGGTCGAACTACACTTATCCAATATAATTAGGACATGTGTTAGGGTAATAATAATATCATTTTTACCCTTAATTACCCTATTTACTTTTAACTGTAGTAAATAAAAGTAAAAAGTTACTATTCACCAAAAAATATTTTTATCTTATTGAAACACATTTTATTCCTTGATATTAATTGTGTCTCTCGGATTTTCGAATTTCCACTCACAAAAGCGGTAAAATTAAGTTTTATGTAAATTTTCAAACTCTCCTAGGAGGTGGGTAAAAGACGGTGAAAAGTTCAATAAAATTTTTATATGTCTAAAATTATTATAAAATGACTCTAATGAATTACATTGAACTTATATAGGTATTATGTATCAATTTTGACCTAAAATAATTTTAAATAAAATAAATAATTATTTATATAAAAAGTCAGTTTTTAAATAGTAACCCAGTGTTTTCACTATTCATCAAAAATTGAAAGTTCTCAGAAAAATACCAAAAATTCACCCTAGGATAATTTCGATATTACGAATCCAAAAATGAATTCCATTTCAAAAGATAAATTTATAAAATTTCAAAAGGTGGGTATTACTATTCATTACGGCTAGTTCATAATAATATTATAATAATATATCGTTTAGTGAAACTCGGTATTGCGTACTACACACGCTATCGAGGATGGTCATGATTATGTGTAATGCAAGCCAAGTTAGGGATGCATGTAGTGCAAGCTCCTTTTGGTGTAGCGTAAAACACGAGACATCAATGAAATTAAAAAGAATATTTTTCATAAAATCTCGGGGTGTTACAAAGGACCCTACCTGAAGGGTAGGTATGACTCTCGAGCGGTCGTCTATGTGGTATGCCTCTTCTAATGTCCACCTTTGAGCTACCTCCAGTCCTGGTACTCTCGTCCTCAGTCAGCACTGTTTGTCATCGGCACCAAACATAACAAGGTATGGGTATAGCCCGTGAAGGGGTGAGTATAGCGATACTCAGTAGGGACCCCGAGACCCTTGAAGGTCTCACAAAACCCATAAAGGATAAACCAGAAAGCATGAAAACATCTGACAACCCTACTTAGGTATATTCCCATATATATACCTAAGTTTTCAAGTATACTCATCTCATTCATGAGGAAACACAAGGCCCAAATCATTAGCTCAAAGCTAAACTATTCCACGAAGGAAATAATACCATGGAGGTAACACCACAAAGGTAAGTACCACAAAGGTAACACCACACAGAAGAATACCACAGAGGTATCATCACAAAGGAAAGTACCACATAGGTTCTCCACACATAAGAATACCACCAAGGTATAACTACAAAGTAAAGGACTCATCTCACACTAGGTATAACTTAGTTACAGTAATAGAGATGATTAGATGTAACTACTGAATCATCTTACTCTGTTAAAAGGTAGACCCACGTAGGATACTAAATCATCTGACCCACACAGCATCCTAGTACATCGTCAAACCCACACAGGATCCTAGTACATCATCAGACCCACACAGGATCCTAGTGCATAGTTATACCCACACAGGATCCTAGTACATCGTCAAATCCACACAGGATCCTAGTACATCATCAGTCCGACACAGGATCCTAGTACATCGTTAGACCCACACATGATCCTATTACATCGTCATACCCACACAAAATCCTAGTACATCATTATAACCACATAGGATCCTAGTACATCTTGTGACCCACATAGTATCCTAGTACATCGTCAGACTCACACAGGATCCTAGTACATCGTCAGACCCACACAGGATCCTAGTACATCTTCATACCCACACTGGATCCTAGTACATCAGACTCACATAGGATCCTAGAGTATCACCACATGGATTCCTAGAGCATATCCAAGTGAGTCTCTCGAACACAGACCCACAAAGGATCCCAAGAACATACCCACAAAGTATCCATTTCTCATGTTACAGCCTTCTACAGGGTTCCCGTACTAAGCTCGCTTGATTCTGGTAGGGTCTGCACATCAATCCACGGGTCAATACTCCAACTTTCATGAAGTCCCATTAAGAATTATCCTAAAGGAACACCACATAAAAGGGGTCTCAATGCAACATATGGTGCGTCAATCGGATGCCCGGTCTGTAAGTTATTGGCCTTTTAGTCCCGAGGGCCCGATTGAATTCATGTCCGATCCAACCCAGTCATACCCCGACTTTATCTAAAACTCAAGTGGGGTATACCAGAATGATTGTCTCAATCCAAGGTTTCTTGCACCATAGACGGTTCGTCAAATGGACGCCCATAGCTCAAGATATGTCTAGAAGAGTGAACAGGGTTGAAGTTGGTTCGAGACCGGTTCGACCCGATCGGACAGACCCGGCCCTACCCGGATCTGGCCCTGGGTCGGACCCGGACCATGGGATCTGACCTAGCCCACTGGGTGTGTCCCGGCCTGCCAGCGCGGCCCGCACTGGGTGGATGGCCAGCCCTCCTTCATGGCGCAGTCGCGTGCCATGCCCCCACCGGCGGCCGGCTCGGCCAACTGCCCCTCCATCGCCATCACGGCCTTGCGCCACGACCCCTGCACGCCGGGTGGCACGGATGTGCGCTTACACCACCTTCATGTGGCCTAACGCTACACTGCTCGCGACCCTCACTCTACCGCAGCCAACCGGCTGCGGCCTTTTCATCATCTGGCGGTGCAGACACGCACCGCCCTTCCTTCCTCGTGGTCGGACGCCGCCTCCTTCCGTGAGTCATTGCGGATTCATTCTAAGACCAAAAAAATAATTGATCGCATATTTTCAATCCATTCATTGAGGGCCTTGCATCTATATATTGCGCTCATCAAATATCTGTGTTTCTAGCATAAATAAATACTTGGTCGCCTTCTTCCAAGAGCCATTGCGAATTCGTTCCAAACCCGAAAAATTAAACAATCACATATTTGCTATCCTTGCGTCGAGGGCTTTGCATCCATATATCATCCTCATTAAAACTCTGTGTTTCAAGCACCAATAAATATTTGGGTTTGATAACAGATGAAGATCATGTCAAAAACCACAAAGGTTGCGGAGAGGTCGGGTCGTGTTCGTTCGGCCCGCACCCTCAGTGTTAGAATGGTAGCAAGCATCTTATCTTTTATTGAATCAAGAAGAATATAAATATTCCTAAATCAAGAAGAATGTCAAGTACAAGGAAAGGAATAATCAAATAACAATCCCTACAAGATACCCTGTAACAACCTCCCACAAAGACAAAAGAATCACAGGTCAACCCGTTGGTCGGTTGACCCACGTTCTTTGTATAAATTCAAGAATGGGGAGGAGGAAAATCAATAATGCTCAAACAAAATAACCCCTACCTTGAACGTCGTATAATCATCTGTGCTTTTAGGTGGACCATGTTCTTAGTTCATGTGACCGACTCCCAAAGACGCCACTCGCACATCGCCCATTGGTGGTTCGATGTTATCCGTCACCTCCGGCTGGGTCGGCTTTATAAGGGTTTGGTGTCAAGGCAGTCCTTCAACAATTCGCTGCTTGGTGAAGCTCCCTGATACCCCTTCCCTAGCTTCATATTTATAGGAGAGTGGGAGGGTATGTAATGATGATGAGAGTTAATGGGGCTCATTAATCAGGAATCTTCCTAATTTCCACCAACATTGTTGTCACTCAGATTGGAGGGCCAAGCCATTTATTGTCTTGACACATCGTCAGTCCCACCTTACTGCTAATCTTTTGGAGTAATAGAATAAAAATAAAATAATAAAATAATTTGGTTTATTCTATTAAAAAGTTACAAAAAACTAACTTTTTCTCTGGATCTACTACGGTCGAAGTGAATTCTCCTTAAGAGAATATCAGCACTGCGAGTTCAACGGTATCCTTGGATGTCAATTCCGAGCACTAGTTCAAAAGTTAAAAATTCCACTTGCTTGTTTACTGAATATACCCAAAAAAAGTTTGAAAAATTATTAACAGTCACCCTAGACCCGTTTCAGTTGAGGTTAGGCTCTACCAAAGTGAAACACGCCCCAAAAAACCTAACTTTACTCTTGGATTTACAATCTGAGTTACCATTTAAAAGTTATGGATTTTAAAATAAAATAATTGTCACTTAATTATTTTATTTACGGCCAAAAACTAACTTTCACGGGTGGCCCGCACTAGCCAAAGTTAGTATCTTCTTAAATAAAGCATGACCTCACAAGTTCAGCGGTGGTCTCGGATTTTCAATCCGAGCTACCGTTTGTGAGTTATAAGCATTTGAAAAATAAAATAATTTATTTAATTATTTTATTTACAGTTATGCCATTTTCGGATTTTCTGATAGGAGGCCCACACTAACTAAAATTAAGTCATGCATAGAGTAAACCTGCCATCCTGAACACAATGGTTCCCTTGGATTTCTAATTCGAGTAACCATTTAAGAGTCATTCCACTTTTTTAGGAAAACTACTTACGCGTACTATTTAAAGTTTAAAAAAACTTCGACGGATCATTCTAGGCACTCTGGGCCTCAGAATCATGTTTCTTCAGATTTCTCAGTCTCAAAATAATTCCATATAATTAAAAAAAATTATACGGAATTTTTGGGACATTACAAGGGTAGTGTGATCAAACGGGTATTGAACAAATTTCTCTTCAGTTCCTTGAAATTTTCTTCACATTCATTAGTATAAAGGAACTTTTCCCCCTTCTGAGTCAAATTGGTTTTTGAATTAGATACCCATGATAATTACCACACATATAATTTTATTGTCCAGCCAAACTAACAAAACTATGGATCTAGGTCACTATGGTTGGATTGGTTCATTTCTCAATGACTTCCATCTTAAAAGGATTTATTGATGTACCCTAATTTTTTATCAAATTTCCTAAGAATGAATCTTTTTATATATTGAATTGAAACTTGATGAATTTTTCATACAAATTATTCTTCCTCAAGGTATTTAATACAATCCTCAAATGATAATCATGCACTTCCTTACTCTTGAAATATATAAGAATATCATCTATAAAGACTACCCCAAATTGTTTGAGGCAATCTATAAAGACTGTATTCATTAAATTCATACAGATAGGGGGCATTGGTAAATCCAAATGGAATCACAATAAAATCCTTATGAACATACATTTTCTGTAAGGTTTTCTTAGGTGTATCCTCCTTATTGACCCTCAATTGATGATACATAGATTTAATTTCAATCTTGGAAAATTATTGGGCTCTGTGTAGTTGATCAAATTAGTTATCAATACAAAGTAGAAGATATTTTTTCTTATTAGTGATAATTTTACGTTGTGAATAATCATAAAAAGATTCTTTGACCCATCTTTCTTATTAATAAAAAGAATTAGTTCACCCGACGTTGATGTACTCGGGTGTATGAATCATTTTCCAAGATTCTCCTAGAGTTTCTTTTTCAATTACTACAACTAAATTGTTCTATTATATATAGATTATTTGAAATAGGTGTACAACTAGAAATGAGATTTATTGAAAACTCAACTTCATGATTCAGTTGAAGACTTGAAAACTCTTCTATAAAGAAATCAAAATACTCACATAAAAAAGGAATATATTTTAGGTTTACTTATTATTTAACAATTTGAGATAAATACCACTTATGAATAGAAATAAAGACCAAAATAATAGAATTAATTTCCTTTGTAAGTTTATATTCATCCTCACATAGAAAAACAATCATCTATTGATTCATAATATCAAATCTGGATTATATTCCTTGGAAATTGATATGGTCTCTTTATAAAGGGATCCAATAAATACCCAAATTCATATTAAGTTAAAATATAATGAGAATTAAAATATTTTTAGGAATAAAATTCCCACAAACTTCTATCATAAAGGAGTTATAGACTTGAGGTGTGGTCAATATACCATTAGGATTTTTTCATTCTAACACAACAGATAATCATTGAATATAGGAATTAACATTCCTAGATACATTTCATGATATTAATGAATTAATATGACTAATAAAAAATAATATACTCCAATATTTGATCATATATATCACCACCTCAACTTCATTGTTATTTATTTAATTCCTTATTAAAACTGAAATGGATGGCATGATCATTAATCATCATTTATTAGGGTATGCAATCATGTGACTATGAAAATAATTCTTATGATGTATTAAATTATAAAACCTTTTTTAAAGACATGATAATTTAAGTTAATATCATGTAATTATGTTTTATTATATATTTTAATAGGTTTTATACTCTGAATCATCATAATGGTTAATAAAGAAAATGTGAATTAACCCAATCATATTCCCCTTGGAGTGTCTAGAAAGTTGTGCAATATTAGGCCCAATCATCATGAAATGGTGATTATTGAGTTAATACAAAATATTCACCTTTTAGGGTTTTTACCCCTAGGTTCATATGTTCCACATTTCATCAATTTGTTTGTATCAAGATTGGTATGTATTTTCTAGGAAAATCACAGTCCATTATTTTCAATAACTTACGATCTTATCATGTACTTAGGATTATCTAATGGTTCTTAATAAATTTTTCTAATTCAAATCTAAAAAAATAACTAAACCATCCTTTGATACCAAATCAGGTGGACCAATTATAATATACATAAATATTGTATAATTTTATATGAATGTTCAATACATTTTAAAATTCTACACTCCCAAAGACCGTAAAGGTTTAGTGTCTTTGGAAGAGATATATATAATAAACTTACTTCTTAAAATATCTTTAAGATATCCCAAAAGGTTATTCATATTAGTACCCTTCTATACATTTCATACTTAGAACCTTCCATTAAAATAAGGGGAAGGAAATCATAATAAAAGATGATCTAAAATGCTTAGTAAGGGTAAAAATAGAAGATATAAATTATAAGAGAAAAAATATTATCATAAGGGTATGATAACATAATAAATTACATGTTCTCAACATAAAATATACAAACTTATAAAATCAAATATCATGAACTCCAAAATCAATTCATATCTAGATACATGATTAATAGGGGTATCAAAGAAGTAATCATCATTCAAGAGTCATAAAAAAAGAATATCTAATCATAATAAAAGGAAATAATAATCTTGTGAACATGGCTATTATAAATCTTGTCCACAAATAATCTAATGAGAAAATATATAATCAATCATACTCATGCAAAAAAAATGTGAACATAGCTATTTATAATCATCTCCATACATAATCTTGTGAGAAAATATTGTTTGAATCATACTCATTCATCAAAATGTGAACATATGTATTCACAATCATATCCACTCTTATCATAATCATCTCATGATATATCTATATCACATTACCAAATGCATTATAGGGATATAATAAATCCACCTATCATATAATCAAAATCTATACATATGTATGACACAAGATCATGAAAAAATTTATCATTTAATCATAGATTAACCTGTGGAATATAAAATGGGATTCATTGAGATTTAATCATAAAATTCAATAACCATCTATAGAAAGAATAATAATGGTATCATTGGATAATATCCCCTATAAATCATAAGTAACATCAATGATTGTTTTCATGGATGAAAATAAAATTAAAAGATCACTATATCATTTCATGATGATAATACTTTTTCATTTTAAAATCATTTATTTAAAATATAAAAAATTTCAAGAATATTAGGGAAAAGATTATTTGAAAACAACCATGGAAAATTTATTATAAGTTTAAAATAAAAAATTAGTTTTGATGTGGTAAAATTCATTTTTGCAATATAATTTAAAGCAATGATTTTATTCACACCTTCAGTAAAAAGGTCCACATTCAGAAATGAAAATAATAATATTTTAAAACCTTTTTATGGAAAGTAAAATATGGGTAAAATAAATTTAATAAATCATTTTTTAATATTAAAAATATTATCTAAAACATTTCAAAAAAATATTGACATGGAATAAAAAGATTCCAAACCAAATAGAAAACAAATTTTACTTTTTTAGAAAAACAATCTGAATAATTATATATAGAAATGAGTGTAGAATGAAATAAAAACAAAAAAACCTAGAAATTGCTACAGAAGAAGAAAATAGATTGGTTTTAAAGTAAATTGATCCTATAATTTCTATTAGTTTAATTTTGATGTAAATAATCCAATAAAGAAATGAGATTGTAACATTTATCCCTTACCTAAAGTCTTGTATTTCTTTGTACACATTAAAAAATCATTTATAATACATATATATTTATTATAGATATATTAAAAAACCTTATTCCAATATAACTAACAATTTATCATTCCTTTATAATTTTCAATCATCATTGAAATGGATATTTTGGTGAAAGATGGTATGTCTTCCAAGCATATTTTGGTTCTATAGTTCCAATTCTTGAACCTTGTTCATAGTTTAATCATATAAATAATCTTAATAATGACATAAATTTCATATTTATTCATTATATAGACTTTTAAAGCCATTCATATAATGTGTTTGTGAAAAATTAATTACATCACTTCAATGAGACGGTAGTTCGTACATGTGCATTGGTGATGTTTTCACTTTTCGATGAATGGAATGAAAGAAAGGTAAATAATAATTCATTATTCAAAAATCATAATTTTATAATAAATATCATATCAATCTATCCTTATTACCATACATATAAAAATATTAAAAAATAATCACATCACTTCATGGAGGGGGATGTATGCACATACGCATGAGCGAAGTTATCATTTTTCAACAGATAGAAAGGTAAGAAAGTATAAAATATATTATAATTATATAAGAATATTTATTTAATAAATATTATATATAAAAACTAAATATTTTATAATAACCAACAACGAAATATTTTGGTGTAAACCGAATCATATCTCTATGTGGAGGTGGTAGTCCACATAAAATCATGAGCAATACTTTCATTTCCTATTTGATGGAACGGAGGTGGAAAATGGTTTTCCCATAATCATAATAACATCTCATTTTTTATGATAATTATTTATTTATTTTATTATAGATAAAACAAATACATAGTAATTATAAGAATAAATAAACTTTTAAAGAGTATGGTAAGATGATTACCTCTTCTTTGAGAGACCTCCTTTGACTTGCACCTTAAACCTTATTAAGATTTTTATAGGGTAAGAATATAAGCTCAAGAACAAAGGGAAATAATCTATGAATATTTTTTCTAGGTATTTTATGATATATAGGGCCCAAATTTTGTGAATAATGTAAAATAATATGTTTTATTTTATAAGTGAGAGGAGGGACACACATCTAATTACATAAAATATTTAAGTAATATAAAGCCAATTTCTTGTGAAAGTTGTCTAAAGTGGTCAATAATTAAAATTAAAGGTAATATAAGGTAAAAATATATTCAAAAATAATATTTATACAAGTTTATGTGTACTTTTTAACCTTATCTATTAGTTTAACCCCAGGAAAACATGTTTTAACCCTAACTGTTCTAACAATTATTTACTGTTTTTACTATTAATTATGAATGAAAATAAAAGTTTACACATTAAAAAAAATTCATGATGATTAAAAATATTTAATCCATTTTATCAAATTCAATTTCTATAATTTTTATAAATCAATTTTAAAAATAAATGTTTCAAAAGCAATGAAAACGATTTTTTAGAAGAATTCGTTTTTAAGCATGAACTGAGTTTACCTTCATTCCTTGCCTTGTAAAAAATTATAATAATGTTAAAATTATTTATTGAATATATATAATATAAGTTTCATTAAAATAAATCGTAAATATTTTCTTATTTCATTTTTTAGGTTAAAAATACATTTCAAACATAAAAGCAGTTTTTTTTTGAAAATAACTCTTTTTAACTTTAAATGAGTTTATCTTCATTCCTAGCCATTAGATAACTACTGTAGGAATTATTATTCATAAATTACTATTAAATTTCATTAAAATGGTTTTTAATAGTGAAAAATATTTTTTTATATTAAAAATTCATAAAACCTATAAAAATACATTTATTTAAAAAAATAGGTCATTTAATCATGAAATGATTTTATTAAAATTTAATGATTATTTGTTAGGAATGAATTAATGAATTTTAATTAAGGGTAAAATATGTATATATGTTTCATAATGTGGTTAATACTAATCATACCCACATTTCCAATATTTAGGTTATAAAGGTTATAATATATCATGATTCATTTAGACTTTGGGTTTCATGTAAAGTAATCTATTGAATACTTAAAAATTATTTTGAAGAAAAACAGAAAAATCTTGGGTTGTTTTACAATGAATCTCTAGAGTTGAATCCTAAAAAGTTGAATAATATAATGAATGATTTAGATTTATTGATAAAGTTATTTTCTCTAATTATATTGAGACACTGTCTTTATGGGTACAGATATGATATAAACACAAATCATAAGATTTTGAAATATTATTTAACCTTAAGGATGGCACCAGATTCACTCGGTAACATTAATACCCTATTCTAGGGTTTCCTCCCATAACATCTATGGAAAATAAAATCTCTTTCATACCATTTCATTGTTTTGGAATTTTTGGATTGATCTTCCTTAGTGGTGCCTCAAAGGATGTCTCATCTCTGGATAATGGAGCATCATTGTTGAATCTTCTGGTTTACACTTCCATTCGGGGCTACTCGTTCATAGTCATCTAGGTTCTTCTCTCCGACTAATCGTTCTTTATCGGGCCTATTATCCTCTAATATCATGATGATGTTGGTTGTGTCGACGTCATTTTTTCATCTTTACTTGATGATCATTGAAGGTTAGTTTTCATCCTCTTTCTCTTTAGACATGGTTTGGTCTATATCTGAACACCTTCATCAATTATTTCATTATTTTGATCTCCAAGGAAGAGGTTACTTGGTTTATGATGTTTGATCTAGGTCATAAGGGATCCAGGTCTTGGATATATACTTGTTTTGACACATTGATTTTTTATCTAGTATGACTTTGGTGGGAATTGTCAAGGTTTATTGAGTGTTGATCTAGTTCTGATTTGGCAGACAATGATGATGAAATTATGGTGAAAATTGGGCATCATCTATATCCATTGAAAATGTGGATGAGTTTCTATTTTTTACTATCATTAGTAATTATTCAGCTATATTTCATAATTTTTTTGGGGAATTTTTTTATTGGGTTGTTTATTTCTTTTCAAGAATTGTTTCAAGTATTTTTTTCATTTTGGGCGATATAGCATTTTACAGGTGTTGATGGGTGGGTAACCTTGAAGGAGGGATGGGTATGTTGAAACCCATCATCATCTATATTTCCTCTTCCTAATGAAAATATAGGTACCCTATAATTTATTTCTTACATGCAGTTGTCTATTTGGTTTTATGTTTCATAATGTTGAAATTACAGTGAGTTTCTTGTTGCATTATTAGGTGGGTGCCTTTAGCGATGGATAGGTGTGCTGAAACCTATCATCTGGTCCCACTCCCACATATTAGTGTGGATTGGAGGGGTTATCATCCATTTTTATCTTACTACTATGATACAAATTATTTTCTGGGGTGACACATCATCATCAACTGATTCCACTATTTCATTGTCTTGCAGGGGTCGATGAGTATTTCTCTGATTATTTCTTCCCTTCAATAATTTAGGACCATGTTAGACCTTTAGTTCATGTTTCTTAGACAAATCTATACCTTTGTTCCTTTTATGTGTTCTCACTCTACCCATTTTTCAAAAGAGCTTTCTTATTTTATGTTTAATAAAGGGGACTTGTCCCTCAAACTTTATAAAAAAATAAGATCTTGAAAAACATATTTACTCAAAAAGACCTTAATATAAGGGTAAATGATTTCGTTTTAACTACTAAAATATTATTATTGTGCTATATATTATGATACTAGGAAATAATACAAGGTATAATATACTCTAAGTAGATATGACCATGGTATATTATCCTTTATGGGGGAAGAATGTGATCTAATTATCAGGGATTTAGTAAGAATAGACATGGTAATTACAATGGAATGGGAAACATTATTCTTATTACATTTAATTACCCATAATTTTTTAATTTATAGAATTAAGAAATCCCATCTCAATGATTATTCCTTGAAAAATAATATGGTATATGTGAGGAATGGAAAATTTCCAGAATTTAATAATTGTGATGATGGATTTTTATAGTTTTGTAAGAGGTTATTTATTCCATAAATACCATAGATAGAGAAATATTTATTGGATGAAGCACATAATTAAAATTTACCTATACATTATGGTGGTATAAAGTTGTATAGGGATTTCTGAGAACATTTTTAGTGGTAAAATATGAAGTGAGAGGTTATATATTATACTATAATATTCTTAGTATTCCAATAGGTGAAGTTTGAAAGATAACCTCCTGAGGGTAATATGAAACCATATCCAATATCATTGTTAAAGTTAGATAACATTACTATAGAGTTTTTCAATGGTATGCCTAATAAATCCAAGGTCCATAATCTGATATGGTTCATTATGGAGTGTCTTATGAATTCTACTCATTTTAGTGTAAATCAAAAAGATTTCCCTTTTGATCATGTTATAAGTATTTTTAAAAATGAAGTTATGAGAATTCAAAGAATGACTTTATCTATAATATTTTATCTTGATTCAATGTTTACATCAAAATTTTAGATGATTATTTATATGGATTCAAATACAGAGCTTAATTTTAGAATAACCTATCTCCCTCATACAGATGGGTAGTTTGAATGGTTTATGCAAACCTTAGGGTGTTTTCTAATGTCGTACTCTCTTGAATTCAAAGGAAGTTGGGATCATAATTTATCACTAGTGTAGTTTTATTTCTATAATAATTACCACTCTAGAGTTAAAATGGAACCGTATGAATCCTTGTATAGAAATATATTTTGGACTCTGAAATGTTGGGATAAAGTTAGAGAAAGGAGTTTATTGGGACTAGAAGTTGTGGAAGGGACATTAAAAAAAATTATGATTTGTCTAGGAGCATATCAAGATAGTATAAAGTAGATAGAAATTTAATCTTTACAACTAAATAATAGATCATGAATTCCATGTAATGGTCAATATATTACAAAGTATATCTCCCTAAAAATGAGTTATTAGATTTGTAAATAAACAGAAGCTAATCTAAAGGTATATTGGTTCATTTTAAATATTAGAGTGGGTATGAATTATGTAATATCATTTGTTCATGCCACCAAAACCTTTCCAAAATGCATTTATTCAATATATCACTTATAATTAAATATATTCTATACCCTTCCCATGTTCTGATAGTGTATCAAGTTTAGTTGGAACCTAACATTTCATATAATGAAAAGTTAATTCAGATTCTTGATAAGAGAGAGAAAGTTCTACATAATCTAATAAATTATATAGTGATGGTTATTTTAAGAAATAATCATTTATAAGAGTTTACAAGGGATCCAAATGATATAATCATAAATTATTATCCACATTTTTTGGATTAATTTACACTATCAAGGATGAAATTTTTTGTTTGGTGGGAATAATGTAATACCAAAGAAATTCTAGTAATGAATAAGAATATTTTTTTACAATGTAATAGTCTATAAATCATAGATACTAATTTATTAATACAATTAAAATTAAAATTGGATAATAAAAAAAATAATTAAAATAATATGTAGCTATTAATAATCTTATATA
The DNA here is from genome assembly GCA_963277665.1 of Viscum album. Lineage (NCBI taxonomy): Eukaryota > Viridiplantae > Streptophyta > Magnoliopsida > Santalales > Viscaceae > Viscum > Viscum album. Next base: position 625,402,740 of record OY728151.1, on the reverse strand, counting down.
CCCTAATAAACATCATAGTTATAATAATAAAGGTATAAAATAAAAATAAGTTATGTCACGAGATCAACATATTCAAAGAACTGAAAATAGAAAATATGATTCAAAGGATTGTCTTAGATGGATTTATATAAATAAAGAGTGAATATGGCCATTTAATTATAATTTTTTGACTTTATAGCCATTTTATATTATTATCATTTAAAATTAATATTAAAAGTTTATTTTTGGACTAGTTTACATTAAGGGTAATGATGAGAGTTAATTAGTGTATAAGGAATAAGTGATAGCCTCATCCAGTAGGACCGTCCCTTATTAAGCACATTTTATATAAATTCTAGGGGAGATGAAATCACTATTTTCACCCTTGACCAAGACTAAGCTGAGATTTAATAATGAGATCTTAAAATAATTGATTATGGGTGAGTCTTAACCTTATAGAAGTCATTTCCCAATCAATGTTTTCCAAACCACCCCATGAAAGTATAATTATCTCACATCTTTCCCTTATAGAAAATAATGGTTTAATAAGGGGTTATGTATATATACCTTAGTAGAATGAGGGGTAAATTTTATTTTTAGAAATGAAAAGGTTTTTATTTCAATCTCAATTTTGTCATTATTTATAATACACATGAATATAAGATGAATTTGATAAAAAGGTTTTTGGATACAAAGAAAATAAAATTGTATTTTTGGGAAAATATATTATTACAATTAAAATATAATTTTATTATAAATTGAAGACTTTGAAATAAAATTCAGTTCCTTAAAATTATCTTATAAAACACTGTCTATTTAAATATAAATCATAATACAATTTTATAAATTCCCAAGTAATTTCTATAAGGGTTGAAAAGTTGAATATTTCATAAGAACTGATATTTTTAAATAAATTAAAAATTTTATTTAAAAAATAATTTTATCATATTTATAAAAAAATAGATAAAATAAATTTCAATTTTAAAATCATTACATCTAAATTAGCCAATGTTGACTTTTTTCATAATTTTCTGAGATTGTCAAATTTTTGGGTAAAAAAATATGGTATTATTGTACTATAAGTATAATGACATCATAATAAATTTAAAGTGATGTAATAAAAACATAATGGTTTTTATATAAATAAACTATTATTTATTAAAATAAGATATTATAAAGTTATATGATCAATTTTCCAAACATATAATGAATCTTTCAAAACATAAAGTATACTTTATAGGTTTTAAAAATAATTATTTTTGAAAAGGAATCTCTTACACCTAAAAAATTATTAATGAATTAATTTTAGTCCTTATTCTATTAAAATATTAAAAACCACTACACCATGGAAAATATTATTGGTAGAAATCATGTTAAGGCCAATGGTTTTCCATTTTTTTAACTAGATTTCCAAGGCCTAAGTTTATAAATTAATAAAAAATTCACCCTTGTTAGCTATAAATACTCACCCATTTTCCCATTCCTATTATCTTTATATACATGGTCATGAATTTTCTCTAATTTTCTCTATAAATATCCCTTATGAGGTTTTTTTATTATTTTAAGGTTATTTTCTCAATCTCTAAGAACCAATTTTACAATGTAAGGGTCTTTAACCTCTTCTCTTTATTTTATTATGTTATTAATCAGAATTACTTTTCATTTCAATGTGAAATGTTATTATGACTTATTTATATATATTCATTATTATATTATCAGTGATTGATCACCATTCCCTTTCATTATACTACACCCATAAAATGTTATAATGCTCAAACTTTCTCATAACTATAAAATCATCCTAAATTTTAGTAAAGAAAATAGTGTTTGTGGTTCTCCTAGAAATGGAATCCCTGTCTGGATAAATAAAATGGATGAGGATCTAGAATATACAAACCTATAGGTAATAATCCAAATTTTTTTTGTTTTTACTAACTCTTTCATTACTCGGTGAAAAATAAGTGGCCCTCATTGCACACCTGGTTTGACACCCCTAGGGGATATGTTATGGATGATTCATTTGTTTTTTACCAACCAGAATTAACTATTTGATTATATTACTATTATGATTTACCCATAATTTATTTAGTCTCACAAAAGTTCAAATATATTATTTTTTCTTACTAAACTCATTGATAATATTAATTTTTATAAAGTAATCAATAACTATAAATCTTTATTCTTAACATGATAAGGGTGCTTATTTGAACATTAGGAATCCCTAATTATTCTATATATAAGTCAAGGTATTTCACCTAAACATATTTATTTATTCATTTACTAGGTAAATATATTGATAATCCATATAATCCATGTTCTATACAAGAAATTCATTTATGATAAGTTTCTTTGAGTAATTATGCCATGTATTAGTTGTTCATCCTTTAATAATATACCATATGTAGCCTATTATCATATTATGGAGTGAATTGGAATTTCATGTGATGGGTGTGGCCTAGAATTTTATATCCCCTTAGTGCACTATCATGTCTCATGATACAACTAAGATAGAGTAATGGGAGCATCCTTACCTTTTATGTAAGATTTCTTAGTATAGGGCCTCAATAATACGTTTATGATGTCCAGTATTATGAATTTATAATATTTCCATAATTATGTGATAATTTATTCATTTATTACCTTTTTCCTTCATGGATTAGGTTATGTGGACTTATTTTTTAAAATTATATTTCTTATTCCATGTTAGGTTCTATTGTATATTATCCCTTACTGAGAATTTCATCTTACCCTTTACCTTTGGTTCCCATTTCCCCAGATAATAAAGTGGAATAATATATATGATTAGACCTATGGATGGCCCTAAGAATTATGGATTTATACAAAAAAAGTTGTAATTTTTCATGATTTAATGTAATTTTTATATATCTAGACTCTTAAGTACTATTTAACATTAATCTTGGGAATTTAATCTCTTGTATTATGATTACCATATAATAAATAACCCTTCAAATTTGATTGATGAGGATTAGGGGTGTTATAAACACATTTTCTTAGTAATGATACTAGTGTCACTATATCCATCCCTACCAATCATAGTCATATTTTCATCCTAATGATAAGTCCATATAAACTTTGTATGCCTAGAAAACAATATAGTGGAACTCGTTATTCAAACATGGTCAATGGTTATCCTCAGCATAATTATTTCATACCTTAATTTCCTGAATAAAAAGTCTCAAGTTAGGATTTACACATTAAATAAACCAGATATTTATGTGGTCTCAAATACCCTTCATATTACACATCCATGCATCATACCAAGTTTCAATGTAAGAATATGAAACCCCATTCTTGAACCTTTGATGTTCTTTATCACATGACCCAAAAACTTGTGACATAATTACGAAGGCTAAGATTCCTAAAACCCAACATTTATGTTTTTTCAAGGTTTGGTGGTACCAATATATATTTTGTACATGTTACAAAGGCTATAGGAGAGTTTATTTCTATTTATAGATCATCACATCATGGTATTGGGTGTGGTTCTAGCCATTTTGAATCCTTCTTGAAGGCATGAGTGGGAGGTAATCTGTTTTGGCATTGGATATTCGGAGGATGGTCATGGAGTTTTTAATTTGGTTTTGGAATGAACCACAATGAGATAAATGACCTATTTGTCCATTTTAAAGGGTTTTTCTCATAGAGTTTCCATCTTTTGGAAATGGGGATGAAAGAAATGTCGTGAAGATCCCATTTTTTGGGTTTGGTGCATAGAGGGTCACCCTATGAGAAATAAGAAGTATAAAGACCTCCATTCCATGGGGATAAGTGTAGTGGAATTAGAGGTGTGTGGTATGTTGAATCCATGTGAGGTATGAGTAAATGGTTATTTGGATCTCAACACACCATAGATATGGGTGTTTTTGGAGAAAATGGATAATTTTTTGGCATTACACTGTAGTGGTTGGTTATGGTGGATGTCTAGATTCAAACAGCCTTATACCATATTATGGATGAGGTCATGGTGGTGTTCATAATGTTTTTATGAGATTTTTAATAAATTTTAGAATTAGGGGTTCAAATTATTGATTTATGGATCTCCCTTTTAACCAACAATCACCATCAGTGTTTTGCAAACCCCCATGTCATGGTGAAGGATTTCAAAGCCTCCTCCATAAATGGGGGTGTGTCTTCTCCCAAGATTTGGTTCTACTTATTATATCAATCCCTAGATGACCCATTTACCTCTCATCACCCTCCAGCTACACCTCATGGAAGTTTTAACACCTTGGTTCTTTTGGATTGAAGCCACATAAATCAAGGTGTTGTACCTTATTCTCTCCAATTCCTTCTCTTTTTAATATTACTTTAGAATTTTTTTGTATTTATAACCTATTATGTGATATCAATCAATATAGGATTGATTTTTTCTTACTGTTAACAGGTTCTAGTGGGTCTTATTTCATGTTTGGTGTATTTTCCTTTGTTGGAATCTGATTCATGACCATTTTTTCTTGCCTAAAGAACATTGAATTTATAGTTGAGGTAGGGGATCCTTGTTCTCTCTTTTTTATGTGAATATATGGTAATTTCATGATTTTTTTTCTTCCTTTAAGTATATTGTATCAGTCATATTAAGAAGATGAATAATTTTCGTAACCTAATATTCATGGATAAGGGATTAATTGTATCTATTTACTTGCTTTTGTAATTTTTCCTATCAGGTTGTGCATACTTATTTTTCTTTATGATGAATAACTTTATTCTATATCCTTATGTGATGTTTAGTTGTTCTATATTTTTAACCTTCTTGTGTTGATCATTTTTTCTAACCATTTATAAAAGGATAATTAGTTATATATAACTAATGAATTGGTTTCCCATGTTGATCATGATTTGTGTGAGAATATCTATGAAAGAAAATATTTTTTTATGTAAAATACCTATCTATAATTGTAGTAATTTTAGAATATGAAATCATTATTATAAATTTTTATATGATTTTTATTCTTCCCTATGTTTTGTGTAGATATCTTTTGGGATTTTTATAGTGATAGTGGTGTCTAGTTTGGATACAAAAAGTGTTGGGTGGAAAAGATTTGTTTTTTTTTTTGCATGATTTGTGAAGAGGGATGATGTATGGTGGTTGAATCATTTTTTGGAATCAAACAATAAAAAATGAAACCGAAATGGCATGGGTTGGAAATTTAATGTGTGCAGTATAAAATTAACATGTGGTAATTGTACTAATGAGTCAAACATTAATAAATATAGAATGTAATGGATTAATTAGTGTATGATGGTTGATAATTTGTAAATATAGTAATTAGTTAAATGATAAATATAATATGAATTATGTCTTGTTCTTATCTTTTTTTAGGGTATGATGCACTAGTTGTGGAATTATTTGATGGAAGATGTTGTGAGATATTGTGGTGGTGTTGTGGAATGTGATAGTGGTGTTTGATATGAACCCATAGGTTGGGTATTGAGTGTTTCTATATATATATTATATTTTCATGTTATTTATATACGCAAACAATGTGAGTTTAATAACCTTACCAACACACAAATTTTTTTAGTTCCAACTGTTTTCTCTAGTCTCTTAGTTGGAGTTAAAATTAATGGATGGATACCCCCACTTCCTGACTCTTCCTTTGGAAGTGGTACAAGATGGTTATATGCAATTGGTGGTGAGTATTGGATGATAACATCTCAGTTTGTAGATATTCTTATAGATTAAATCTAGTTTCATAGAATCCCTATGGTGATGAGGATGTGATATATGGTGGGGGTATGCATGGTAGAAGGAGTGATTGAGGTTGATGTTCTTCACATTCATGATACCATATTTCCCTGGTTACATGATGATGTTGTGATGTAGATATTTATTAATTTTATCACAGTATGCTAGACCTTGAAAGGGTGGTTTAGGTAGGGTTGATTCCTAACCCAAATCAGAGATGGATGGATATACAATGTAATTACATGGAAGGGATAGAATAATAGGATGTTTGATGTTGGGGAATGAGTGATGATAATCATTAGGGAAATGGTTTGGGGTTATATTTCTTATATTTTTCTTTTGATGATATATTATTATACTTGGATTCATTATTTGATAAAAGTGTTAAATGAGGTTTGGATGGATATTTGACCTACTTGGGTGATTTTTTTTGTTCTGTAGTTTATTCATTGGTTCATTAATAAGTTCTTTTTACCTTTATATGATAGACCTTAGGTATGATCATCCTAATTATACAAGTTATTCTCAACATAAATATATATAAACTATTTTATAGGTTTCCAGGAGGATTTTTTGGATCGATCTAGACATTACTAGCTTAGTAATTTGAGACTTTGTTGAGTTTTTTCTGTAGGTATTAGATATTGATATTTACTAAGAGGATTCCTTTTTATTTGTTGGAATTTTTTCATTCATTATGCTATGATTTTTTTTCCACATTTTTTTATTATGTGGTGTATTTTCTTGGTATTTTTATCCTATATCTCAATCTTAATTTTAGTTTTTAGGGTAATTCATTCCATATGTATGATTTATATACCCTTATTTATAGTCATTAAACTAGGTCCTATTAAAGACGAGCTCTGGTGGATATTATCTCTCTTCCTTAATTTTTTGATCATGAGGGGTACCTTGGGAGGTAGGGTCATTAAAAAGTGGTATTTGAAGATTCTTGTTAAGAGATAGGATAAATCATGTAGTTAGTAACTTTTTAGGACTATAAGGATTTGTAGAGAAACAATATAAGTTAAGATTGTTTTATAAAATAGGCCAGGGAGATTCGATAGAACATGGGATTTTAGGGCCCCTCGTGATCTGATGCAAGGACTCTGAGATTATCGAATAACCAAGTTAATTGGTTCCATTTATTGGGTAATGAACTAAGAATGGTACATGAATAATTATTATTTTCTCTTATTTTATAATTGAGTGATTTTCTGTAAATTAAAATGAATTTAATTAAATAAATATTGAAAATTCCATACTATCAGTCTTAGTGTTTCCCTTATGGTTTTAGGAATGAATCTTAGTTGAAATATATGTGTATTTCAGGTGGTATACATCTAGAAGGATAACATAGTTGATTATTAGTATTTTGATCCATCTAATGAGGGTGAGGCATGATAGAGAGATTTCCATACTTTCCAGTGGTAGAGTCTAGAGAAGTATGAAGGGAGCATATCCTATTTAAAGAATAATAATTTTTTAGAGGAGATAGAGATTTATTTTGGTCTGATTAAATATTAAGATATGTTTTGGGTTATATAGATATTTATCCAAATGTGATGAGAGAAAAGTTAGAGGTGGAATCTTTATATTGGAGAGAAGAGGGAGGAATTTTTTCTTGGGATAACTTATAGAAGTAGTTTTGTCTAGAGTTTATATTGTTGATGATGAAGGTGAAAAGGAGGAAATATCTTATCTCCCTTAATTAGGGGATCCTAATCATGTGAGTTATTAGGATTAAGTATAAGGATCTTTTTAATTTCACCCTATTCTCTTTTGGAATGAGGATTCTAGAGCATGGCGTCTAGAGGAGGTGTTTCACCCAAAGATTATATATGAATTCACACTATTTATACTTCATACATACTTATTGGTACATAAGAAATAATAGGTAATTGATAAGATTCACTCATAGTTATGAGATACCTAAGATAGATTCCAACCAGTAATATTGAGGATATGAGCTTCAAGCAGTAGATTGTGGATGTTGGGGAAGTTTTGGTTCTGACAGGTGGGTACCCCACATTTTCCATTTTTCTCATTCAATTCTGGGGATGGATGTTCCCTATTTCCTATTGAATTATTTCCATTTTCATTTTATTTCTATGGGGTTGAGGATACTTTTAGGATCAGTGCTCGACCACTCAAGGAGTTCAGAATAGTATGGGTGGTTGGACCCCTTTTCAGTGACAGCAGTAGTTTCTTTTGAGGTGGTACTAGCAGCAGGGTATCCATATTTTGTTTAGGGGCATGTTAGTGGGTATATTATCAATAATAAGAGGTGTATCTGGTAGTATTCATCCTTATGGTGTTTCTCCTCCTTAGGGACCCAGACCATAGTGTTTCTATAGAGGGTGTTCATATCGAGGAAGAGGACCAAGGCATGAAAAAATGCATGTTTTGGATGTTCCAACACCAAATGGGTTATAGTTTTTATAAGGTGTGATGTTTTGTCTTCTAGATTATTTTATAAATTTCTTAATTAAGTATCTTTTTACCCTTTAATTAATCCTTCTTTGTTCCACACATTAGGATTATAGGTAGAAAGGCTTCCACTGCCCCAAGTGTTATCCACACTAGTTGGTGGTTAGGATTTTCTTTATGTATACCAATGGTGTCAAATGATGATGGGGAAGAACTATTTTGTGGGAGATTTATTAATTTTTCAGATACATACATGTACTATTATCCTTGTAATTTATTGGTTTTATTCTGTACATGAATTAGTTGTTTTCTTATGAAGGAGAGTTTTATTTTTTTGACAAGGAAGTTCAATGAGTGGAGTTTGTTAGTGAGAATAGCTATGGAATGAGTGGTATGCGAGAATAACCACTTTTATATCAGTTTTAAGATCTATTAGAATAATATTATGAGGTGGATTCTCCTAATCTCACTGATTATTTTTTTGATGTCTTCCCGAATGAGGTTGTGACACTGCCCCCTTGGCATGATGTAGATTTTGGGATAGAATTATAGCCATGAATGTATCTGAATTCAATGGATATTTATCATATATAACCCATGGAGTTGTGTAAGTTTATATTCCATATTGATGATCTGATATATAATGTTTTCATATGACCCTGTGTGTCTCCTTGGGGTGCTCTGGTGTTGTTCTCAAAGAATGTGAATGGTAGTTTGCGGGTTTTCATAGACTACCGAAGTCTGAATCTGGAAAAATTCATGAACTAATACCCTCTTCCAAGTATATATGATCAATTTTATTAAGTTAAGGGAGAAATAAATTTTTAAAAGATTGATTTTTAGTTTTTAAATCAATGGATGGGGGTAAAAGATGAGGATATCCCAAAGACTTTCTTTACATGTAGGTGAAGGCACCTTGAATTTGTGGTCATGACATTTGGAATCCAAAACACACCAGGTGTATTCATAAGTATCATTAAATCTGTGTTCAATTATTTTATGGACCATTTCTTATTTTTCTTCATCGAATACATTCTTATATACTTAATGACAGAAGAGAATCATGTCAAGCATCTCATAGATATACTGCAGTCTCTTAAACACCACCAGATCTATGAAAAGTTATCCAAGTGTAATTTTTTGATTTGGGAAGTGCATTTACTTATGTATGTGGTGTCCTAGTAGGGTTTTGTTGTAGACCCATCAAATATAGAGGTGTTTTTTCTTAGGAATCACCCAATAATGTGGTATATTTTCATATCTTCCTTGGTCTTACGGGCTATTACTAGGGGTATTTATCTAATTTTCCTTAGATTAAATCCCTACTAACAACAATCACCAAGAAGGACCAAAATTTAACCTGGAATAATAATTTTCATATAGATTTTGATTACATTATGGAGAGTTTTATTAGTGCCCCAGTTATTTGATGGTTAGAGTAATGGGTGATGTTTAAGTTCTTTTGTGATGTTTCCCATATAGGTTTGGGATGTGTCTTAATGCATCAAATTTTGGTGATATCTTATGGGTCTAGGAAATTTCATATCCATGAGCATAGTTATTCCAACCATAATCTGGAGTTTGAAACAATAGTTTTTCCCCTAAATTTGTGGATAAATTGCTTCATCAGTGAGTGATTTGTTATTTTACGGGCCATAAGAGTCTGAGGTATGTCTTTTATTTGCAGTATATAAATATATGATAGTGAAGGTAGATGGAGTTTATTTAATATTATGATTTTAATATATCATACACCCTAAGGAATTGAAATTTCATGGATGATTGTTTGAGTAGGAAATCATGAGGAGATATTAGTTGGGAGTCCGATGATGCTTGGAGAGGAATGGAAGAGCTTAGAATAGTAAATCTCGATACAGAGGAGGTTAGAAGTAGAGGTTTCCTTTATCATATGAAAGTAAAATCATCTCTAATGAAATATGTATTGGATTCTCATTGAGGTGACTGAGTGGTGTAGGTGATATAAGACCGTGCTAGTCATGGTGATGCTCCATATGGGTGATCGAGGGATTTTTAAAATATGATCTCGTCTCATGGAAGGCTATTTGTTCTGATGTTGATTCCTGAGGGATTCATCCATGAATTTCAAATCTCACTTTTAGCTATGCATTTTTTTGTTTCTAATATGTATCAATGATTTATTAGGAAGTTTTTATGTCCTAGAATGAAGCCTTTAGTGGCATAGTTTAGGGAATGGTTTCTTGTTTTTTGACATGTGAAAGTCAAGCACCAAGTCCTATTAGGTTTTTTATAGCCTTTGGATGTCACCAAGTAAAAGTGCGATTATTTTTTGATATATTTTTTGTTGTATTACCTCGGTCATAGTGAGGAATTGACATTATTTTGTTGATTTTTTATTGATTATTAAATTCAACTTATTTTATGGAAATCCATTAATTGGGTTTCAAGGATGTTCTTATGAGGATGTATGTACATGAGATAGTTCATCTTTATTTGCTACTGAGGAACATAATTTCTGATAATAATTATTGTATTACCTTGTGATTTTGGAGAGTATTATAGTGTGATTTTGTCTCCTTGTTGTTCCTTAGCACTGCCTTCCATCCTCATATGGATGGGAAAATGTATTAGACTATCTAGACATTGTATGATATGTTATAAGAATTAATATTAACTTTTTGTGGATTATGGGTGATTTAAATATTATTGGTTGAGTTCTCTTGTAATAATATCTATCAATCATATATCATAATTGAAATTTTTGTGGTTTTTAAGGTATAGTTGTTTCATTCTCCATTATGTTGGACCAAGATTAAGGGTTCAGTAGTCATTGGGGATGATGTGTTATAGAACATGACAGATAAGATCTTGATGGTTTGAGAGTGGATTGAGGTGGTGTAAGGATATCAAAAGGCCTATGTTGATCATAGGTAGATTCTCCTAGAGTATTGTATTTGATACCATGTGTTCTTGAGGGTTTTCCCTCATCGTGTGTAGTGTTGGCTTGGTTGAGGGAGTAATATTTATCCTAGGTTCATTTGGATTTTCAAGGTTTTGGAGCATATTTTCAAGGTGGCATATCAGTTTTCACTCCCACCAAATCCATTCTGGATCCATGACATCTCTCATGTGTCTCATCTCAGTCAGTATCTTCAAGATGACTGTCGTTTCATTTATTGGGACAGTTGGATATTAAGAATTATGAAACATTTGTGGAAAAACTAGTTGAGATACAAGATAAGCAAATAATGTGCTTTATGGTTGATTTATCCCTTTGTATTGTGTGTTGTAGAGGCATGTTGTCTTAGATAAAGTTGCATAGTAATGTTAGACAAATATTATTTCTCATTATCCTATGTTTTTTGAGTTTTGTTTTTTTAATTCCCATGGGTAGTGTGACACTTATATTGTTTCTAATTTATGAAATGATCATTTTTACTCTTACTAGTTGTTTTTATATGCTTGTTTAATTTGGGATATAATGAGATCCCTGAGAGGTATCTCACATGATATTTATTCCCTTTCCCACTTCCTTCTTGGGTTTTTTTAGATTCTCAAGGACAATAATTTTTGAAGAGGTATCTAATGTGAGGACCTGGAATCCTAAAACTCTCCCTTTATAGTAGTGGGTGTGGTTATAATCATTTTTAATCCTACTTGGATTCTTGAGAGAGTGAAAAGTTATTTTTTCATTGAGATTTTTAAGGATGGTCATGAATTTGGTAACTTGGTGATGGGATGTACCAATGCAATAAAAATATACTAAATTGACTTTTCAAATTATATTCCATATTTTGTTTCCACTTATTGGAAATTAGGATAAAAGAAACACCTTGGGTATACAATTTTGTTGGGTGTGGTGCTTAGAGGGTCACCTTATGAGAAAAAGGTAGTGTGGAGACAACCAAGGTGTGGGGCTAGGGATGGTGGATTTGTGAGGTGTGTGTTAGAGTTGGTATATGAAATGGATGAGTAAATGATCATCTTGAGACCATCATGCTATAGATCTAGTCCGGGTCCAGTGAAAATGGCCAAGCACTTAGAGTGACACTATAGTGGCTAGTCATGGAGGGTGTCTGGGGACAAAACCACTTAACCAAACCATGTCCAAGGCTACGGTGGAAATAAAAATGGTTTTATGTGATTCTTAAAATTCTTGAGAATCAAGGTTTCAAATTATTTATGTATAGATCACCCTTTGACCAGTGATCATCATGAGTATTTTGCGAACCCCCATATCATGGTGAAAATTTTTGAAGCCTACTCTATAAAAGGGGGGTTCCTAAATTCCTCGATTCTATTTTGTTTATTCTATTAATCCCTTTTCAACAATTTTACCTCTCATCACCTTGTAGATATAACTCATAGAATTTTGAACTCCTTGGTTTGCCCAGATTTAAGTCACATGAATCAATATACTCTAACTTATATTCTCTTCTTCATTCTCTTAATTATCTTCCTTCAAAAGAATCAATTTAGTGGAGATACCCTATTTTAGGTAATAAATCAATAAATTATTTATTATTCCTTAATTTGGATTGGTTCTTGTGGGACTTACTTTATTTTTAATGTCATATTCTTTGGTGTAGGTTGATTTGTGATCATCTGTTCTTACCTGGAGAATGTTGAACTTTTAATTGAGGTAGGGGTCCTCATTCTCTCCTATTTATGTGAATATATTGAAATTTCATTATTTTTATTGCTATATATAGATAATATGGATCAAATTAAAGGATAAAAATTATTTTATTAACCTGAAATGGAAGGGGATGGGGAGAAATCACACATGTTTACTTATTTTTATGATTTTTCTTATGAGGTTTTGCATAATTGTTTTTATTTCTAAATAATCACTTTATTATAGATCCTTTTGTGTTTTTTAGTTGTTCTAATTTATGATATTTACTATTTGGATCATTTATTATTACCATTCATAAATGTTTAAATATTGATATATGGCCAACTAATCAATTACCCGTGTAATTCTGGATTTGTGTGAGAATAGTCGTAAAAGAAAATAGGTATTGATATAAAAACCATATTTAAAAGTATAGTTATTTTATAAGATAAAATAAATATTATAAGTGTTTGTGTGATTTTTTTTGTGTGGGGATATTTTGGGGTTCATACAGTGATGGGGGTGACAGGTTCAAATATGGAATATGTTTGGAGGCAAAGCTTTGTTTTTGTTGGCATGAGTTGTGATGAGGGGTGATGCGCAATGGTTTAATCATGATGATTATTATGAGAGAGGTGTGTCATAGGCATGGGATGTGTGTATTTTCATAATGTGGTTTATGGGATATTAAGTGGTGTGTTAATGTTATTTTTACAGTAGTGATTGAATGAAACTAGCAAATGATGAAATTGAAATTTCATGGGTTGGAAATTAAATTTTTGTGGGATGGAATTAACATGTGGAAATTAAACTAATAAGGTTAAAATAAATAAATATGAATTGTAAAATATTAAATAGTGTAATTTGGTTGATAATTATTAAATTTTGGAATTGGTTAATAGGTAAAGATAAGATTAATTGTGTCTTGTTTGTGGCTTGTTTGTGTGGTATGTTTCATAAGTGTTGGTGGTAGTTGATGGAATATGTTCAGAGATGTTTTGGTAGTTTTATATAATACGTTAGTGCTGTTTTTTGTGAATCAATAGGTTGGGTATTGTGTTATATATTTTATTTTCATTATATTTATATATACATCATACTTGTGTTGGATAACCTTACCAAAGCCAAAATATTTTGGGGTTTGGGTGTTTTCTCCAACATCTAGGTTGGTGGTGAAACAGATGGATGGATACCCTTTCTTCCCCACTATTCCTTTGATAGTCATAGGATATGGAGGTACACATTTTGTAGAGAGTACCAGATAATAATGGATCAATTATTGGTTATTACAATAAATGATGGCTAGTGTTGGAGATGTCGCATGATGATTAGGATGCAATATGTGGTTGGTTCCATGCGTGGTAGAAGGATGTCAGGAAGTTGATTTCATTCACATTCATGATACTCTATTACCCTAATTACATTATGAGGATGTGATTTGGATATTGGATGATGTTATCATGGTATTATATTCCTTGAGAGGGTGGGGTAGGTAGGGATGCATCTAAACCCACATCAGAGATTGATGGATATAAAGCATGATGATATGGAAGGAATGGGAGTATAGGATGTTTGACATTGGGGAATGATAGAGGAAAATTATATGGGAAGTGTTTGTGATGTTCCTTTACTTATATTTTTATTTTCATTATATTTTATTGTACTTGGATGTGCTTTTTTGTGAGAGTTTCATTGTGAGATTTGGATGGATAGTCGTCCTACATTGGTTCTTGTCTTATTTTTTGTTTATTCTCTAGTGTATTAGTATACTCTTTTCACCTTTTCACAATAGACCTTGGGTATGATCCTACTATGTATACATGTTATGATCACCCTACATATATATAAAATATTTTTTACAATTTTTGGAAGATTTTAGAGACTCATATGAACATTACTAGCTTAAGCATTGGCATTGTTGTTGTGTTGCTTCTATTGAGTTTATCTTTTGGTACTTACTTAAGTACTTCATTTTTATTTGTTTGAAATTTTTCATGCAATATGGGATGGTTTTGTTTACCTCTTTTTTTATTTTATGGAGTTAATTGGTGGTTTTTATCCTATCTCCTTATCCTACTTTTACTTATATGGTTTATTCCTTGTATATGGGTGATTTATATACCATAAATGTTAGTCTCCAACTGAAGGCCTATTTAGGGGTCATTATATATCTCCCTTCATTTTATTCTAGGGATGTGTACCTTTGGAATGAGGTTTCATAATAGAATTGTATAAGAATAATAACCCTAAATTTCACATGATTTTCCTTGAGGCTATCTATGTTAGTGGTATTAATACTTCATTCACATCAACTCAAATTTACCATTATTATTAGGTTTTCGGCCTCACTTTTTTTTGTTAAAATATATCATACCTTAAACACCAGATATATTAGTATGACATGTATTAGCTTAAAATTAATAAGAAAATGGTTTCATTACTCACTATGTTGAAAACCCACAAAGGTAGACCTGGGAAAAATTCAAGTATTTGCTCACTATAACTATACCTTTAACCACCTATATAGAAAATGAGAATTTGAGAAGAAAAAAGAACAAAATTTATCAAGTTAAATACCTATAAAGGGAGGCCTAAGAAAAATCTGAATTCATGACTTCTATATCTCCCCCATCTAAGTCTGAGGAAAATATTAAAGTTATAAAAAATATACAAATCTTGTGGGGTTAACCATATAAATCTAGTAAAATTTAAACCATGCTTGTTAGATCCCTCAACCTTAGAAAAATTAAATCATATTCATGTTCCTCTTATAAATTGGTTTAGATGGCCCATATAAAATACATAGATATGTGATGTTAGTGTACTTAATCCCATTGAGAATTGATATCTTCATCCCAAAATATCCCTTCCATGATTTTGATTGTATTGATTCAGTCATATCCAATATCCTAATGGGCCTAACTCAACTTTTAGTGTTGGTATATATGTCACTATATTCAGCTTTACAATATCCATTTAAGTTCACATGTCTAGGATGAAACCATATTTCATATCTGAGTGAGATAACCTTATTTTTAGGTGATTATATATATCCCTCTATATCCATCCTACCTATATATGTCCAAGTGTTCATGCATAGAAATAGACCAAATTCTGTATTCCTTTATATCACAGACTCACCCCAGTGTATGATGATGGAACATATGCCACTATATATGAATTTTCTATAACCATATGAAGTATCATGTCTAGGAGATAAGGTTTTGATTCATATTTCATCCATTAATCAAGAAATTAGATACTATTATTTACTTAATACATACCCAAACCATGCTTAAATGGGTTCAATTATCCAAGTATTACTCTTAGTGAGTTTCAATAATCATCCTGAATTGATTAGTTGAGACAACACAAAACCTTAACTTATTTATACCTCTTAGACACCCAAAATCATTAAGTCAATTATCCCTCTTAGTGACCCAAAAATCCTTGACCTGATTATTCCTCTAAGAGACCCAAAAATCCTTGATTTGAAATACTCTTTTCGGTGAACATACTCTCACTAGCGAGTTAGCTCCTGAAGCCTAACAGATGTTCATTTAACTTGTAAAAGTGTCTTACTTTACCTTTGAATAATTTTTTCTTTACTTTTAATGAATAAAATTCTAGAGGGTATTTTTTGGAATCAAAAAATATGTTCCACTCACCTTTTTACATAATCAATGATATAGTCTCTACTAAAATAATCAAAGTCAATTGTGGGTAGAAACATATATTAGTGCAAGAAGAAGAGACTAGTGGGGTCACCATGTGATACATGAATGATCAAATAATGAGGGGTAGATATTAGTCAAAAATGATTCCTGGTTTGGTGACTTGGTCATCAAACCCCCCCCCCACTAAGAGTAGGTCATGTGTTTTATCTATTATTTATTAAAAGGAATGTTATGACTAAAAAACCCATTTTTGGGGATAGATGGACACATTTTTTTCATATAAAACACTTTTTATTGGGTAAAATTGGTAGTATGGGGCATATTTTGTTTGAAAAGGTTTTATTTGACTACTCATGGATCCAAAATGGATTAATATATAAAAATTTGTGGCCATTTTAATTTGACCTCCATTTTAGCCTAATGGAAAAATTTATAAAGGGAATATTCCCACATATGAGACCAATGGTTCATCAAGAAACCCAGTTTCTCAAAAATACTACACCTTTTAATGAAATAATTATTTAAGAACATTTTGATGCTTCATTTTTTCATATCCATTTGTGTCTATATAAGACCCTCTCAATGATTATCATTTGTGAATGCATGGTACTGATTATATGTAGTCACAGAGAAATTTCATGGTCATAAATATTTTTCCATAAGATCATGTTATTAACTTATGAAACATAGTTCCTTCATAGTATAATTCCCTTTATAGATGAATTATGTCACTCTTTAATGGTCTTTCACCCCTTTGTATCTGTATGCTTCCTACACAACCACCTATTTCTAGAAAAGGTGCCCAAAACTCATTTATAAACAACTAAAACATATTTAAAAGAACACACTTTTTTCAATGACCATTTGTAATAATTTTCCCTTTTAGAGAAACAATTCAATTTCATGAATGAGAACCTCTCTCGATGATCCCATAATTCATGAAACAAATTTTAAATAAATCCCATGGGTATTTTTTGGATTCAAGTATAAGAACTGATAAAGGTAAATATACCATGTAGGATACTTTATGGAGCTTCAACCACATATGACTATTCATAGAGATTTAGATATATTTAGATCTATTTCTATAAAAAAAATTGTGAATCACATCTAATATATTCCTTTTCAAGGGGCACTCATGAACACCATTTGTGAAGGGTTCTCGTGTAAACCCTTCATGATAAACTTTTAACCTAGGTGATACATGAAACATGTCCTCTTCAAATATCAACCTCATAACATGTAACCTTCATGATATGAAAATTGGGGGTTCCTGTAGTACTTATAGGCCTCTTATAAATGGTCCTAGTCCAAGAAGAATTTTCCCATTCATGGTCACTTTTTGAAGCATCCCAGTTATGAGAAATTGGACTTCCTTATTGCTATTAATTTCACTCAGGTCACCTACCTAGGTTTAATAAAATAAAATGACATTATTGGATTCCTTATGATAAGTTTAAACCTAAAATACCATTCCAATGAGGCATCCTCCATATCCACTTGATATATTCGGTCAGACATTGAACATCAGTGTTCACCCCATATATCAGGTATTGTAATGTCTTGAATTTTTATATGTATTATTTTTAAATATTATATAGAATTAATTTGAGATCAGGAACTAAGGCGGTGTGTGATTCTGAGGATCATGGTTCCCAGAATAAATGTTTGAAACAAATTGAAATATTAAATAGCATGTGTGCATGGTTTTTTTTTTTGAAAAAGTGGAATAACTTATAAACGGGTGACCATATCAGAAATCTAAGGTCACCATTGTGTTCAAAGCACTAGATTTACCCTAGGTGAGGAATAAGATCATTCGGTGTGGGTACGTTGTAAAAAGTTGTTTTTGGAATTTTTAATGAATAAAATAAATTGAAAATTTATTTTATTTCATTATGTTTCATCGACACAGTGATGGTTTATTTTTAAATAAACCTAGAGGTAAGGATCCATGGTTAATCTCATAACCCTGGAATTACATGAAGTCTCTAAAGAGGAGCCTAGAGAATTCTCTCTATAATGAATGATGAAGAAACTTGGATCGAAGATCAACGGATGCCGATCTTGATAGATATCACTAGTGATAATGATGTGGAAATTGATCTTATTTAGATTACGATACAACCCTGAGGTAGTTCATTATTATTTGGAATTATTTCCCCATTTTTAGAATCAATGAATAATGTGGATCAACCAACGAACAGGTTGACCTGCAGATCGATCATTCTTACGGGGTAGGCTTTAACTGCGAGATTTATGGGGTTGATTTATTATTTTATTTGTTTATTGTTATTAGGGTAATAGATCAAAACCAAAAATAACAATGGTTGAGGTACATTCCTCAGGTTTGTTTCCTTGTGCGTATTTCTTCTCCCCCATATGTTATACACATTCTTCATTTTCTTCAGGGTTGACAAACAAACGATCGTTGAACCTAATATTCTTTGTGTAATGATCTAGAATTGAATATTTGACCTCTTGACAACCTATCGGATGTGCGATGATAATGGTGAAGGATGAATCAAAGCAATTCAAGAGATAAGGTTCTTCGGACGATTTATGATTGGATGATTAGAATCGGATTTCAGAGCCGATTGGAGTCCCAAAACTCACTAATTCATTCTTGTGATGATGAGGAGACCTTGGATCTCTAGTTTCGAGGTGAATGGATCATTTTAATGAACACCAGAGGATTGGACGAGGTGCGTGGAGGAAGAATGGTGGTTTTAGAAAAACGTGATCAACGCGGCGTGTATCCCAGGGTTACATGGCGTGTGACCCCCACTCAATAGTGGATAGGGTTTCATGAGTTAGTTAAATCCCACATGGTGTATAACCCTATCACATAGCATGTAGGACCTTTCTGGTGACGCGATGTGTATCTTTAGAGATACATGGAAACAGGGTGGAGTACATAGGTTGCCTACATGGTGTTTACCCCACCACACATCTTGGACCAAACCGGTTACATGAGTTATCCCATGTACTAGTACACAGGTAGGTGGCCATGGGTTGACACCATGTACTAGAACATGGTCAGAGTACATGGGTGGACCCCATATGGAAGGACACAGTGTGTCACCCTTCTACACGGTGTGTACCCATCTTCTACACGACATGTTCTAAAGGACACGGTCAGGTGTACATGGGCAATACCTTGGGTAAAGGGACATGGAGTGTGACCCTACTACACATCTTGTACCCCTTTCTACATAGATTGAATATATTGTCCTATTTATCTTATACAATATTCATTAGGTTTCATTCCCTTGATCCTTTCAATAAAGGTTGATGTGTACCATTTCCTACTCATATGAGTATGATCCCTTCAGTTGGAATTTATGGATAGAGTTGTTATAATCCCCTCTGAGAGGTCTAGAGTAGGATCCTCTATTCATTATACATGCCCTAGGTAGAATCCTTGATATTGATGTGACCAACTTCATCGGCCATCGATCCTATACTTAGTAGGTTAATCCATATGGATTTGTTGGTATCACCCCATGGAATTATATGTGATCCTCATATATGGTATTGTATCTCTTTTTATATCTATTAGTACATCTCTCTCATAACAATTTATGATGAACATTACTTCTCGGACAGACATTATCAGTGCTGTCAGATTCAGGAGTGTGTTCTCCTGGATGAGTGCTTTGTGGAATCTTTAAACTCAATCCCTATTGTGGGTATTTGGTAGTTATGAATTACCTATAAATTGTGTGTCTTGGTTTGAGTGTATCTGGATATTCTTACTATATGTGTTGTAGACTTATATTGTGTAGAGATGATTGTATCTTTCCTTTATTTATTTTTTTGTGGTTTCAGGGAGTCCTATTTAGTATTGTTATACTCACCACTGCACGGTATTTTTCTACATGGTTTGTTTCTTATATAGACGAGCGAAATTTTGATGGACTAGGACTAGATAGAGATTTGTGAGTTTAGAAAGGCTGAGGTGTTCCTATAGCTTTGAGTAGTTGTCCCATTACTTATTTGGTTTATTGGTTGGACATTTTAGTTTATAGAATCTTTATTTTGGTGGGCTTGTATTTTTTCCTAGTTTACTTTACTGCACTTTATTTCCTATCATACTCTGTTGGTTGGGATATAATGTTATTCAGGAATTTTATTCTTAGTGGTTTTTACATTTCATCATTTTGTGGGATTAGAGATGTGTATGTGCATATAGGTACATAGGAAATGCATCCCATTTTAGTGATATGCCTACTCAGTGCTTGTCACCATCCCCTGGACTATTAGAGGTGGTCTTGGGGATTCACGACTTGGGCCACACTAGGATGGTTCATTACAGAGTGGTATCAAAGGTGGTTGGTTCTACCTTAGGACTAGGAGTCTGTGAGGTTGGTTTGGGGTAACAGTGTTAAGTGTTTTGAGTTTAGAATTCAGGACAAGGACTCTATTGTTAGTGCGGGTAGTCAACGTATCCATACACTAGGATACCAATAACCTACTTCTCGACTCAGTACATGAGAACACTGGTTGTAGGGAAAATAATGGTACATGCATCATATAAGAATGGGTTGTGGTTCCATGTCCTTCTTGAGTCATCTCTCCAGATATACTCATTGACCATGATACATCTTTTTTTCTGTATGATTCCCCTAAGATTCATACCATCTTGGATTTATCATCTTGATCATGATGATGACCCCCTCAGTGAAGAGGCATCAATATAGGGACCAGTTCCACGAGTGTTTCCTCCAGGTGGTGCACCAGCTATACCACCACCTATCGAATAGCACATGGTACCCATTGTACTAGTAGATGAGGATTGCAGGATGAACGTGCTTCATGAGTTTCAAAGATAGATACCCCTCATGTTCCAAGGATAGCACTACCCTCAGGCAGCTGAGGACTAGCTTGAGGCAGTGACCCAAGTTTTCCGCCTTGTCTGAACATCAGCAGACTAAATTTTGTGCCTGGAAAAAATCCTTCTTGATGGTTCGGCATGGCGATGGTAGATTTTGGCCATGAAGACTCATGAGTATAATAATATTTCAAGGAAGTATTTCAAGAATCCATTTATAGAGGAATTTTTACTAGTTACGCTAAGAGAAGTGTGTGTATAGGAGCTTCTTCATCTCCAGTAGGGTAGATTGATGGTGGATGACTATTCATCAAGGTTCACCAACCTTTCCAGTTACTCTATAGATATGGTCGAAGATTAGTAATTTAGGGATCTAATCTTTAACCAAGGTCTGCATAGAGACATTTAAGCCAGCGTTATACCTCTATACATTCTGACTTATATTGGGGTGCTTGAGCAAGATTTAGTGGTCGAAAACTTATTGGATGAGTAGATAAAATCAATGATGGTCAGCATTGTATGAGCAGGTGTAGAGACCTTGGCAGCAGGGATCCGAATATGGAATATGTTTTAGGAGGATATCCCAGAATAGGGGATCTGTGGTTCAGGGCTCTTAGGATGGATTTAGTGAGCTTAGGGAGAGGTGATACTACACATGCGATAGAAGGGGACATATCCTCGAGATTGTCCAACCTGTCGAGCTACTAATAGGGAGGCGGTGGATGGACCATCGAGGAAGAGGTAACGATAGGAGAAGGAAAATCAGTAGGGCAGAGAACATGGAAGAGAAGCATGGATAGAATCAGGAGGTGGTCAACATTTCAACTTTTTACCACCACCATCCCTAGGAGGTTGACTCCAGGATCAAAAATCCTGAGCATAGGGGCGTGGATAGCTGCATGTTGTCGAAGCATATGACCCAGGGGCTCCTGAGATGATTCTAGGTACGATCAATGTCTTTTATACCTTAGATTCAATATAGATAGACTAGAGTTTCATTCATTCCTTTCTCGGCACATATCTTGTTCGAGACCTATAGATTCTTTTTGAATTGTTGACTCAACCCTTACACTTGGAGACACCCACTAGATAAGACTCAGTGATCACACATCTATGATGAAAATGTGACCTGGCCCATGGAGGCCAGAGTTTTGATTTAAACCTCTTGGTGAAATCATTGAGGACTTATGATGCTATTCTTAGTATGGACTGGTTATCCAAAGTCCATGCCCCAGTTGATTGTTTTAATTGAAGGGTTTGATGTGTTTTTAGTGATGGAATGAGGTTTTCCTTTATTGGTGAAAGGAAAACCCAGGTAGAATAGGATGGAATTGTGAATAGGAGGGTGTATCCTATTACTCATTAGTTTTCTAGTCTGACCCTTAGTGCATCATATGGTATGATCTTCTAGTTTCCAAAAGTAGTGGTAGAGTACAAGGACTTCTTCCTTGAAGAGGATTACCTCCATGTCAAGGAGATAGACTTATTCATTGACTTACACCCTGGGATGACACTGATATCAGAACCAGCATATCAGATTTCTCTCACAAAGCTTCGTGAGTTGAGGGTTTAGTTGGATGACTTATAGAGGAAGGGATTTATGAGACCCAGTGTTTCACCCTTAGCAACCCCAGTTTTGTTTTCCAAAAAGGAAGACAAGATCTTAAGGTTGTGTGTGTACTATCAACACCTAAACTAGGTGACCGTGAAGAACAAGTATCCACTATTGAGGATTTATGACCTCTTCGATCAGTTGAGAGGGGCATGATGGTTCTCAAAGATTCACCTTTGATCAAGCTATCACTAGTTGTGAGTACAGGATGATGAATAATGAAGATAGATTTCAGAAGATGCTACGGTCACTATTAGTACTTGGTGATGACCTTTGGTATGACGAACTCCCCAGAAGTGTTCATGGGACTCATGAACCAGATCATTCAGCCATATTTATACCAATTTGTAGTAGACTTCATCGACGATATCCTTGTGTACTTGGCATCCGAGGAGAGCATGTGAGACAACTAAGGATGGTTCTAGATGTACTCCAAGAGAACCAATTTTATGGGAAACTCTCGAATATCTAGTTCTAGATTCAGGTGGTCTACTTTTTAGGACATGTTATCTTAGTGGATGGAGTGGAAGTGGACTTAGACAAGGTGGGGGCAGAGTTATCATGTGATCCACCGAGGAGCATGAAGAGGGTACAGATCTTCCTTGGGATAGTAGGCTATTAATAGAGATTAATACCTGATTTATATTGGATATCAGAACCTATGAAATCTTTGACTAAAAATGGGTAGCCTTTCATGTGGATAGATAAATTTCAGTAGGCTTTCCAACAGTTGAGACAGATTTTGAAGAGCTCTCTGATCTTGAGATTATCGGAGGAGGGTGTCAAGTACATAATTTTCTGAGATGCATTAGGGACCAGAATTGGTTGTCTCCTAATGAAAAGTTAAACAATGATGGCATATGTTTCATACTAGTTGAGTCCACGTGAGCAAAAATATGAAACACATGATCTTGAGTTGTAAGCGCTAGTCTTCGAATTGAAGATGTTGAAACACTACCTGATGGGAGAGTGGTTTGTTGTATACTTTGATTAAAATAGTCTGAATTATATCTTATCTTATAAGGATATAAAATTTAGATAGAGGTTCTAGATAGAGTTCCTTCAAGGCTATGAATTTGATATTATCTATGCTCCTAGGAAGGAGAATGTGGTGGCAGATCTTCTTAGCAAGAGATCTAGTTCACAGTTACTGAATGAGGAATCTTAGTAGTTGGCCTCATCACATTTATCCTTTGTGGATAGATATTGAGTAGCTTAACTCTAGTAGATGGTTTTCACCCCTCCACTTTTATAGTGATTCAGGGAGGCCCAGCTTGGGGATGCCGACTGAAAGATCATACGTTCTCGGATGTTCACATGACATGCGCCTAATGGATATTCACAAGGTAGGGTGCACATCATCTTTTTTAAAGGATTCGTAGTTGTACCAGTGGAATTGTGGGAGGAGGTTCTGTTGGAGTTTCATACATATAATTTATAGGTACATCCTTGAGTGGAGAAGATGTACCAGGTCCTCTGATGTCAATTTTGGTGGATAGGGATAAATAAGGTAGTGGTAGATTTTGTTTCCCGAAGCCTTACGTGCCAGCAGGTGAAGGCTGAGCACCGGCTTCCAATGGGTTTATATCAACCCCTTGAGGTTATGGAATGGAAGTGGTATGGGATATCTATGAACTTCATGATGAGTTTACCATGTAAGTCTATGGTACACAGTTCCATTTGGGTGATTGTTTTCTAACCCACCAATTCGGCCAACATTCTAGCTATTTAGGAGCATAGTTCAGTAGAAAGCTTGGGATACCTCTACATGCAAGAGATAGTGTGACTCCATGGAGTCCCATCAATGATAGTTTCTAATCATGATGATTTCTTTACATCCTATTTGTGTAATGGATTTCAGGAGGCATTTCGTACTTAGTTACGCTTGAGCATAATGTTTCACCCCCAAACAAACGACTAGATGAAGAGGACCATTTGGGTCCTAGAGGACATGTTGTGAGCTTTCATGTTGGACTTTGGCCATAATTAGAAGGATAAACTACCCCTAGAGGAGTTTCTATACAAAAAAATATACCATTCCACCATTGGTACTACCCCATTCGAGGGTTTGTACGGGTGACCCTACTGGTCACCACTTTATTGGAATGACCTATGAGAGTCAGCACTTATGGTCCCAGAGTTGGTACGAGCTACTAATAAGAAGGTGAATATCATCCAGCAGTAGATGAATACTACATAGAGCTATCAGAAATCTTATACTGGTATGTGGTAGAGGCCTTTGGAGTTTGAGGAAGGAGACCATGTGCTCCTTAGAGTTTCACCTCGATAAGGATTGTATAGATTTGTCCAGAAAGGAAAGTTATCTCTAAGGTTTATCAACCCTTTTTAGATACTATATAGATTTGGAGAGGTGGCATATTGCTTGGCTCTACCCCTATAGTTGGATCGGGTACATGATGTCTTCATCATGTCTTAGATGAGGAGGTACGTGCATGAGTCATCACACGTCATCGACTGGGGTGAGAAGAAAATTGATGATGGAGTGACTTTTTCTAAGTACCCATTGGAGATCAAGAATCATCAAGAGAGTATCTTATGTGTGTGATTTATTTCCTTGGTGCATGTCTGGTGGAATTACGGTAATCTCTAAGAGAGATCATGGGAGTGGGAGGCTTATATTCATGCACAGTATCCACATCTTTTTGGGTAGCCTTGGATTTTGTATTTTAAATGATATAAATCCCCAAGGTTGGGAGAATTTAATGTCTCAGATTTTTTAATGTATTATTTTTAAATATTATATGGAATTAATTCTAGAAAATGCATTGAGACAGAATGCAATTCTGAGACTCAAGGTGCCCAGAATAAATGTTTGAAATATATTAAAATATTAAATAGAACACACATTTTGTTTTCATGAAAAATGGAATTACTTATAAATGGGTATCTCGATTAGAAATATAAGGGCATCGTTGTGTTAAAAGTAGCAGCTTTACCCTACATGAGTCCCAACATTTTCTCGCAGGGGTCGGTTATGAAAAGTTGTTTTTGGAATTTTTAATGAATAAAATAAATTGAAAATTTATTTTATTTCATTCTATTTCATCAATGAATTTAAAATTAATTTTTAAATAATCCTAGAGGTAGGGATATAGGTTTAATCTCATAACCCAAGAATTCCATGGAGGCTCTCGAGAGGAAACTGGATAATTCTCTCAATGGTGAATGATGACAGAACTTATAACAGAGATCAACAGACTCTGCTCTTGACGGATCTCACCAATGGTGACAATGCAAAATCCAATCTTATTTAGAAAGTGATCTAACCTCAAGTTAGGGCATTATTATTTGGGATTATTTTTTTTATTTTTAGAATCAGTGATGAGCGCAGATCAACAAATAAATTGGTTGACTCGTAGATTGATAGTTCTTATAGGATGGGCTTTAACTGTAGGATTTATGGGGTTGATTTATTTTTTGATTTTTTTGATCAATCTTATAGGAATAGATCAAGACCGAAACAAACAATGGTTGGGGTATGTTCATCAGGTTTGTTTCACTATGAATATTTCTTCTCACCCTTATGTTCTGTACATTCTTCGTTTTCTTCATGGTTCATGAAAAAATGGTTGTTGTGTCTTTGAATCTTGGCGCAATGATCTAAAATTGAATATCTAACCTCATGATAAACTATATGAGGTGCAACGATGATGGAGAAGGATGAATCAAATCGATTCGAGAGATACTGTTCTTTGGATGATTTGTGACCGGATGATAGGAATCGGATTTTAGAGTCGATCGGAGGCCTCAAACTCACTGATTCATTCTTGTGGAAATGAGCCAACCTTGTATCTCCAGTTTTAAGGAAACATAGAATTGGATCAAAAACCAGAGGATTGGATGAGCCGCATGGAAGAAGAACGACAGTTCTGGAAAATTGCGATTAACATGGCGTGTAACCTGTGGTTACACAGCGTTTGGCCCCCACTTAGTGATGGCTAGGGTTTCAGGAGGTAGTTAAATGGTACATGGAATATGAACCTTTTACACAGTGTGTAGTCCCTTCCTAAAGACGTAACATGTATCTCGGGAGATACATAGACACAGGGTGGAGTGCATGGGTTGCCTATATAGTGTGTACCCCACCACACGGATTAGCCCAAACTGGTTACATGGGTTATCTCATGTACTAGTACATGGTTAGGTAGACACAGGTTGAAACCATGTACTGGAACATGACCAGAGTACATGGGTGGACCCCATATGGAAGGACATGGCATGTGACCCTTCTATAGGGCGTGTACCCATCTTCTACATGACATGTTCTAAACAACACGGTCTATTGTACATGGGTAGTACTCGGGGTTAAGGGACATGGCATGTAACCCAACTACACTTCATGTACCCCTTTCTACATGGATTTAATCTAATGTCAACTTTTTCTTGGACAATCATTGTTAGGGTTCATTCCCTAGATTCATTCCCTAAAGGTTGATGTTTATCATTTTTTACTCATGGGTGTATGATCCCTTCAGTAGGACTTTATGGATATTGTTGTTGGAATCCCCTCCAAGAGTCCCGATTTAGGATCCTCTATTCATTCTTAATGTCCAAGGTAGATTCCTTAGTATTGATGTGACCAACTTCACTAGTCATTGATCCTCTACTTAGTAGGTTAATCCATACAGATTTGTTGGTATCACCCCATTTCCTTGTTTACGATTCTCATTTTTGGTATCGTATCTCTCTTTAGATTTATCAGCATATCCCTATCATGATAGTTTCTGACAAATAGTACTTCTTAGATGAACATCATTAGTGCTATCAAACTCAGGAGTGTGTTCTCCCATATGAGTGATTTTTGGAATCTTCAAACTGAATCCCTAGTGTGGGTATGTGGTAGTTGTGACTTACCTCTATATTGTGTATATTTTTTTGAGTGTATATAGATATTCTTATTATATGTTTTGTATACATATACTATGTAGATATGGTTGTTTATTTCCATTGGGTATTTCTTTGTGGTTTTGGGGTGTCCTACTGAGTATTGTTATACTCACCCATGCATGGGCTTTGCCCGCACATGTTGTGTCTTGTGAAGATGAGCAACCTTTGATAGACCAGGTCCATATAGAGCATTGTGAGTTCAGGATGGACATGGTGTTCCTACGGTTTCGAGTATCAGTCCCAGTACCTATATTTTACAGGTTATACTTTTTATTTTACAGACTCTTTCTTTTGGTGGGCTTGTATTTTGAACCAGTTTACTTTATTGAACTTTACTTCCTATCATACTCTATTGGTTGAGATATAATGTTATGAATTCATTTGGTTCTTAGTATTTTTTACATTTCATCATTTTTTGGGCTTGGATATTTCTATGTGTGTACATGTACATATGCAATTCCTCTCATGTTAGTGATATGTCTACTCAGTTGTTTCCATAAAATTATATGTGTAAGCCCCCTACATATGTCATTTATTGTGAAGGGTTGTATTGTTTTAAGTAGAAACGTGGGGAAGTGGGGAAGTGTTGAAGTGTTGAAATGGTGAATTCATGTATGGTTTCTCACTTTTTCCTCAAAAGTGTTTTCATAATAACAAAAAAACAATTTTCAGTCAGTTAGTAAGGCCCCGACATATCCATGTTGTTTCCATAATAGTACATGGGATTTCATTCAGTTTTATAGCCCAACTCATCATCATCGGTACATATTCCCTATGAATCCATCCATAACACCTCAACTATTTCTCAATAGATAGGAAATATCCATACACATCTAGTTATCCCCAATGTATAATCCCCACTCAATCCTTTTATTCATCCCATTTAGTACACAAACGACCTTACCACATGATGTTAAAATACATTGTATGATCCTTTCACATGATCGTAAAATATGAAAATATATATACAAGTTTTGATTATTATTAACCAATATAATTGGGATGCCTCTCTGAGGTTCAAACCTAACATCCAGAACTATATTTTTTATGGAATATATTTTATGTGAGACCTATTATCATCAGGCTATATTCCCCATGACCCATAAAATATTTCCCCATCATTCCATATTCCCCATAAACCATATAATCCATACCCAATGGGTTATATTCCCTACAAGATAAATTATACCTTATTCTACCTAGTTACTAATAGATAGGATGACCTCGAAAGGTACACTCATGTTTTCTCCCTATATAGAACAAACCTAGGAACCTTTCACTTAGTAGTCCATTCCATGCAATGTTAAATTACTTGTAATAGATCCTAGAAACATGAAAATAAAAGGAACTTCATTTGTTCATGGATTAATAGCCTCAAAAGGTACCATATTGGCCTTTTTCATCCGACTTCAAAAATTAAAACATGTCCTTTTAAGTGGAACCAGGCTACATGGGTTCTGATTCCCTTTATAGGGATACATAGCAATCCCCATTCATCAACCCAATCCCAACTCTAGAATACCTTCCACCTCCCTGTATGGTGATAAACTCTAAATCACCTAGTAATATGGCTTTAAACAATAGCATCACTAACTAATAAAAAAATCTAGATAATCTTTAATATGTATATATAGGTTTAAATCGATTATCATTTTAATTAACCACTTGCTTGGTGGTAACCATTACCACACTAGAATTTTTTAAGGATCCATGAATATTTCTTATATATTTAAGAGAGTCTTGGAGTAGGAAATTATCACTATCTGAATGTAGTGGTTAGCCATACCTCCCATCCTCTTCACCAATTTTCACCCAAATCATCACTAATAAATCCCCAATGATTTAATACCTTTGTAAAGTAGGAATGTATAATCAAATAAACCACCATAGTTATTGAGTGCATTAGAAATAGTTGTAAAGAAATTTTTTTACCATTTACTATTATTCTTTTCTAAATCATTACTGTATTTATCAAAGAAACATCACTATATCATTTAAAAGGTTTGATAATCACTTTACTACATTAACACTTAATTATCAGTAACATCTAGTAAGGTTCATTGTTTTATTTCATTATACTAGAGTTTTATACACCATAATGTCCATCACACATAGTTATACCACCATTAAAATGTGTCACTTGTTTTTTCTACCTAGACAAAAGTAAATTCCAAATTTTTTTCTTGAGAAGAAAAAAAATAACTAGGTTAGTTATACTCTTTATAAATAATGGGTTCTATTAGTACCCACTTAAAATGTTGTGTTAGGTTTTCTCTACCTCTATAATAGGTAGGTTTTGGATTATACCTATAAAAGGATTTAGTATATTATATATCCATACTCTCAAGGTTTATAGTGTGAAGAGTGGAATTTTGATTTTTTGAATCCAAACTATTATATATTTGTGTTTCCTCTTGTTTACTTTATTAATTTTCACTCTTCACACTTCTGCTAATTAAATTGTGTAATCCTTTATTACACTAAATTATACATTATAATTTAAGTTAATATAATTATTTTAAGGGATTAAAATTCACCCCCCCATACACACACTTTTATTTTCCTTCTACCTAGTTGAGACCTAACATGAGATCCTATACAAAAGAATCTTTGGTTTGGTACTTGAGGTTGGCCCGAAGATACAATTGTTAGGGATTTGGAGGTAACATATAAATATGTTTATAAAATATAATTATGCTGTAAGTTTGAGTTTCCAAGGATATTCTAGGATAACTTTCTCTTACTTTTATTTTTTTTATAAGTTTAAACTTAATCATTGAGTTTCATTATACTAGTAATTAATAGGTATTCATGAGTGTAGTGTCATTCATATCGCATTATTGTATGTCTTTGACTATATTCTTTTTCACTGGAACCAATTAAAGATTTATATTAAGTAAAACATAAAAAATAAATAAATAATTTTTTCATATTTATTTATTGGTGATGATTAGGTTAATATGAGTCTATAATTGATTATTTTGGTTGGTAACCTCTATATGAATTTTTTATTATATTTTTCCTCTTTTTATTATTAAATCATGTATTTACATGCATTGAAATGATATCTTGAGAATCTAATTTTTTTTAATAAGGTTTCAAAAATTGTATTAAAATTAAAAACATTTTTTTAAATAAAAGTAAGAGGGATAAACGAGTTGGATGAGACCAAAATATGGATGGGTAGTTTAAAAATTGAGTTTCCTTTTTTAGGGAATAGTGGTTTTGATGTTTATTTCTAATTTATTATAGATCATGCCACATATAATTACACATTATATAATAAAGAAAGGGGTGGATGATAATGAAAATTTATCTTGACCTGTTGTTTACCCTTAGAACTTGGAGGTTCTTGCTCAATTTTTCAAATAATCTAGTCAAGTAGTTCCTGTAATGGAATCAATGGACTCATATATTATGAGTGATTTTTGATTCCATCATCTCACTATTGTTCAATGTGATGTGAGTCCTTAGGAAGATAAGGAATGGATTGATCATATTCATCAAATATTCAATAAAAAATAGACACTCAAGTGACACTAGGTCAAACTGGCCACCTTCATACTAGAATGGGCACTACGATGGTGGTGGGATTTCATTTTCTAAGATAATAAATCCCATGGTCGTACCTATAATAATTTTTAGTAGCTCATATTTCAAGAATTATATCTCTAAGATCTATATTAGGTAATTTCTTGGGAATTTATAGACCTATGTTAGGGATCTATGTTTTTTATGAAGTACAATAGTAATTTAATGAATTGATATACTCCACTCCATATATGAGTGGATATGAATAATTGAATGAAAATTATTTGAGATAGGACTCAAATATCCATCATGGGCTGATGTTATACTTTCAAATCTACCAATATTTTATATGCTAGTAAAGAAGGTTGTTTTTTGTAAGATGAAATTTAAATGGGGATTAGGAGAATATGGGTCACTACTTATAAAAACTATGGGTGATAGTTCATATAGTAGTTGGAAGAAATGATAGGATGAGTTGAGTTGATGTGTGTCTTACTAGGGTAGTCGGGGGAGTGGTATTTACCCATATCCTTATTTGGGAGGGTCTCTTGTTTAGTGTCATTAAGGTAGTTAGCTAGGACATATTAAGTTGAACTATACCTTTGAGGAAAAGTTGGTATGTATGTATATCTAATATGATTATGTCAATTAAGTTTATCTAAGAGAATTGGGTGGTGAACCAAGATGACTTAGTTGTTATAAGTCCAATCAGTATCTCTGTGTACCAAGGGTAGTTTACAACCGTTTAAGATATCAAATCAGGTAGGCCAATGTGGAATTCATATCCATGTGGCTATTGTATAATCATCTGTTTGATGGTTTTTTCTCGGGGGTGGTATTAGAGTTTATGCTGAGTATATGTTGTAGAGAAATATACCACCAAAACTAAAGAGGTTTCCTCTAATTATTTGGGTACTATCTTGGTATCCTTTAATTTTTCTTATTATTTATTTTATATGGGTACTTTTCACTATTTTATCTCTAAATAGTTTGGATCATTTATTATAATTAAAGTGGAAGATTTACCTTTATATAAGAGTCTTTATACTCACCTAGGAAAGATTATTAAATAAACCAGGAAGCCTTTTTCCTACCCCTTATTTGTGGATTATTATGAACATTTCTAGGATATAATAGTTATAAATATGAAATATTTTGATTTCATAATAGTAAATGACTATTAAACCTAATATAAATCCCATATTTATTGTTATAAATTGTGATGTGTCCAATATAATTCCATCAAGTTCTTATTATACTATCTAGGGAGAGTGGGTGTTATAGGTTATCTAGGTAGGCCCAAATTAAAGGAATGTGGGACTTATTTACACTAAGATGTATAATATTGTCTTTGGAGAAATTATTTCTAAATAATGATAATCTTATTTTAAATCTATTTTCAATTGTATTTACTAATGATTTCTTAAGTATTCTTCCTTAATAAGAGGTGGAATTTAAAATTGATCTTATTCTTTGAACCCAGTTTATATCAATCCACTCTATCGAATAAAATAAATTGAGTGTATGGGGTAGAAAATTAAATTAGAGGATCTTGAGACTAAAAGGGTTTATTAGGTCAATCACTTTTCCTTATAGTGATCTAGTCCTATTTGTAATGAAAGCTAATATAATTCTATGTATCCGAGTAGACTATCAGAATATGAACTATGTAATGATTAAGAATCATTATCTTTTGTCCATAATTAATGATCTATTTGATAAATTAAAATGGGGAATGTGGTTTTCTAAAATTCACCTTAGTTTAGGTTACCATAAACATTGAAATGGCCTTGAATATAATCATAACATTGATTTTCAGAGTTGGTATGGCCATTATGAATATCTGGTAATTCCTTTTTTATTGACTAATTCTCCAGTCAGGTTCGTAGATTGATGATTATAATTTTTCAAATTTTTATGGACTCCTCCATTGTATTATTTTTATATGATGTCCTAATTTATTCAAGTATTATTATGAGAATGTTTAAAACTTTTTTATCATCTTAGAGTCCTTGTAGGATAATAAGTTATATGTTAATTTGGTGATTACACCAAAACAATTGTGCCATGACCTTCATCGTGAAATCCATCGTATGGTCCTCATTTAGATAATACAAAGTCAAGTGTGGGTAAAAAACTATCTATTTTCATGAATAAGATGAAAATAGGGTATCCATATGCTACATGAATACTCACATATTAAAGAGTAGAGACCCCCTCAAGATTTTCACCCTGTCTAGTGTTGTGGTGGTGAGGACCTTCCACTAGGTGTAAGCTATGTATTTAATCCATTTCTAACTAAAAGGGTTTTCAAAACCATAAAAAAACATTTTTGATGGTATTTTAGACACTTTTTAGACTTATAAAATACATTTTATGGGGGGATTACATTTTTTAGGTTAATTTTTTCTCATAGGCTTTGATTTGATAACTCATGGATCCAAAAAAGATGCATGTATCAAAAGTTATTCCATTTGAAATTGGATTCTTGTGATGTTTTATTGAATTTTATGACTACACTATGGCCCGTGTATAATAATATTTGTTCCCACTCAGGTTTCTCTACCTTAACATCTTCCACTATCAATTTGGACTTATCACTATGCATTTTCGGTGCACATATCCTTACGTAATGCCTAAGTTCACTTGTGTGTGGTGCTCACCCACTAAGGTGTGGGAGGAAGTTACCTGCTGGATCTCTACCCTAGTCTTGAATTACCTATAAATATTCCCCCATACTATTTTTTTATAATTTGGTGACACAATCCTTGAAGAAGTGGGAATTTAGAAATTGGTGGAAACCAAATAGCGCCTCAACACCCGATAACTATACCCAAGCCTTCCCTCTCCACTATCAGGCGACTCTTAAGTCTAAAACTAATGTAAAAATTATTAGGGCTCCATGTACCCTAGCTATTTTAAATTGAAAATACTATGGATCAGTGCACCCTCTTTATCTTGAGGATTATATAAGAGGGTTCCATGTGCCTTAATCATTCTTGGAGGTCTTCTACCAGATAATGACTTCACCCAAATCTCCTACCTAAGTGTGAATTTGAATAGCTCTCTTACCTAAGATAAACTTCACATAAATATCCTACCTAAGGGTGATTTAACCCAAGTATCTTAATTTCTGCTTCACTTAGGCCTCATACCTAGGAACCACTTTTCTCATGTCATTGAACTTAGGTTCCTACTCAACATAGTTCTTTACCATGGTTTCCTACCTATCCAAAGGCCTTCTATATGGTTTAATCCAAGACTATACCTTCTCTTTTATAGTTATTAATAGAAAATATTAACCAAAAAGGACCACCCATGAATAATTACTACTCAATTCTTTATTATTGTCCCTTTAATGAAATAATTTTCCTTACCTCGTGCCATTAAACAGTATGAACTAACCTTAACATATGTCCTTAAACTATAAAACATAAATAATGTGGTATTTGATTCTTTTCAAAAATATATTTAGGATTCCTCTTAAAGTTTCAATTCAAATACCCAAGAGGTCTCAGATACATGGCCTTAAAAGTAACTTCACTATGTCATGGTTACATGTTCTTAAAAGGAATAACAATTTTCCTTGTCACATTACCTTAAAAGGTATGACTTGTATCATTAAGTGGCATTGAACTTCATAGGTTATGATTCCCTTTGTGGGGATACATAGGAAGCCCCACTCATGGGTCTGATCCCAACTCCACAATATATCCTAACACTTTTCACCAGATCCCAATGCCTCCTTGTATGGTAATAAACTCCAGAGTGCCAAATAATTAGATTAAATAAAATATAGTATAATCCCCATGTGTAGTTCCCTCTTAAATACATGTCGTTAATGTAACATCCTGAAACCCACACTTATGGAACCTATGTTAAAAACATAAACTTTACATTTCAGGATTTGATATTAATAAATGTGACCCAATTCTTCCCATCGAAAAAATAAAACATCAAAAAGGAAATATTGAATCACTTACATACCCAAGGACTATTTAGGATTTTAGTTTTATAGAATTAGGAAAAACTCTTAACAAATTGGCTTCATAAATAGATGGTTCATAAAAATCAACATCATCTCCAACTATGCCAATATTTTAATATTCTATGTTAAATATTCAACATCTCCAATAAAATTCCTCACATATGGAACTATTCTAAACATAAATCATTTAGCATAATGATTCATATCCTGGAAAAAACACATAAGAAAGGGTGAGCTTAGATAGTCGATAAGGGTAAGCATAGGAGATGTCAATGAATTATTATATGAAAGAATAAGATAATAATAAAGGTATAATATCATGAAAAAAACTTAAAATTTTCATACCTAGTCTTAAAAAGATCATAAACTTGAGTAATTTCATAAAACATTATCATTTCAAAATACTTTTATCATAAGAATGAGAAATCATCATGACTTAATAATGAACAAAAAGTTCATATCATAAATGTGTGTGGAATCATCATAAGTATAGAAACCATTTCATATGCCATGTTTAACTATCAAGATCATCGGATGAGGCATCAACACCTATTTTACATAATGGATCAAGCAAATCTACTTGTTTCCCATAATGGACCAAGCACATCAACTTGATTTCCGTAATAGATCTAGCACTTTAACTTGTTTCCCACAATGGATCAAGCACTTAGACTTGTTTCCCATAACTATCTCATGAGATATAATAATTTACTTTATGAATTTTATGTAGATATAGGTTACACCCATCACATAATTAAAACCATATATATGTTTTTCATAGGACTATAAAACAATCATCATATCATAACCCATGAAAAGATATGGGTTTTATAAACATTTTTTCTTTTCATCATAAACATAAACCATTAATAGAAAGAAAAATGATGTTATTATTGAATAAAATCAACAGTGAATTATAATTAACATCAAATGATGTCATATTATATTGAAAATGATTTTGAAATAACACATGGAAAATTTATTGAGGAAAATAACTTTTCCATTTTAAAATCACTTCTTTTTAAAAAACTACAGACTTTTAAATAAAAAAATTAATTGAAAATAAAATTGTAAAATTTTAGAGGAAGATTCAAATTATTGAGTAATCATGAAATAATTATAGTCTTATCATTTTGTATAATTTAAAAAACATTTATTTCATTTTTTATCAAAAAATTCACAAAGAACCTTTTTTAGAAAATGAAAAAAAAATATTTCAACCATTTTTTAAAAATTATATATGTGTAAAAATGATTTTTTAAAAAATAGGAAAATAGTAAAAACTTTTTTGAAAATAAAATTATAGAACATTTACATGGAATTAATATATTCCCCAATGAAAACATAAAAATAAGCAATCTTGAATAATGATGAGATTGTGAAATAAACTCTTACCACTTTGGAAACTTTTGAATTATAAGCCCAATGAATGAAATAAATTCAAATCAAACATTAAATAATATGAAAAAAATTATATTGATGTATAATATATCAAATTATAAGTATATACATCACTAAAAGAAATAGGTGGTGAATATGGCATATGTTTCACGAAAATAAAAGTGAGATAAGAAACCCTCACCTAAGGTCCAACTTCTTTCATACACATTGGAACCTACTATATAATAAATATATATTTATTATACTTATATTATAGAAAAATATTCATATATATAATATCATATATTATTTTAATGATAACCTTTTATAAACCTTTTTTTTATCAATTCTTTATTAAAATCATTATTCCGGATGATATCTAATCATTTTTCATGTATGTTTTAGTTTGGTAGTTTTGGTTCTTGTACATTAATCATGGTTACATCATCAAGAAAATATTAATAGTTATATAAATATGATATATATTCATTATATACACTTTTTGATTCATTTATAAAAGATAGAGATAGAAAAATGAATTACACTATTTATAGAGGTGATAGGTCGTATGTACGCATGAACGTTGTTTTCATTTTTCAATGAATGGAATGAAATAAAGGTAAATAATAATTACTCATTTACATGATCATTATTATATAATATATATCCTATATATTCATCAAATATATCCTCATTACCATGAAATTAATATATAAATAAAAAATAAATCATGTTGCTTCGTGGAGTTGGTAGTCCACTCGTACGTACGAGCGACGTTATCATTTTCTAACAGTTTAGAAGGAAAGAATGTAGATGTGATATTTTTATTACAGAAATATAATTATGTCAAAAATATCATATATAAACTTCAAATACATAATAATAATGATCCATGAATGATGGCGATGTAAAATGAATTGTATCGCTATGTGGAGATGGTAAGTCATAGGTATGCATGAGTGATGCTTTCACTTCACATTTGATGGAATGAGGGTGTAAAATAGTGGTTACATAATCATAATAACATCTCTAAATATTTAGGATACTTAATTAATTATTTTATTAATAATATAATTGATTTATAAGAGGTAAAATAAGAAGAAAAAATAAACTGATCGGTTAAGGTGATTACCTCTTCTTTGAAACGACTCCTTTCAATCGCCTATTAAGGGATATATGGTTGGTTATTTGGGTACACCATCACCTCTAAAATGTGACTAGGTAAGTTTATAAGAGATATTTTTAGAGTTTTTTCAAGATATAAGGCTCAAATTTATTTAAATAAGTAATGGAGTATGTGCCCTTTTATAGTTGAGGTGAGGGGCACTTTTTTGGAATTTCCCCAAAGATTAAAATATAATAACACTATTATAGAGAAAAATACTTAAAAATGGCCTATAAATTAATAGGGTATTCCATTTTATACCATATATTATTCCATTATTCTATATTTAATATTTTTATGATTTTTTAATAATTTAATAATATATTATTTTCCTGAAATTTTATTATTATCAATTTTGAAATTATTCATTTGTTTGTCCTTAATAACATCAAGAAAACAATATAAATTCAGAAAAACTTTTAATGCATCCCTAAAATGTAATTTTAATCTATAAATTTATTTTACTAAATTATTTATCTGAAATAATATTTATTTAAATATTTTGAATATCATTTATTTGATTTTTTCCATTAATTGAATAATTATTGCGTCAGTATTTGTAAGAATTTAAGGTAATTATTTATTCACTAAAAATTAAAAATAAATTATGATGATGAATATATATTCATTAAATTTTTAAATAATATTTGTAGTCAGTCATATCATCTATATAACCCCATGTTAAAAATATTTTTGTTATTAAAAACAAAAGGGTGACATGCTTGGCTTTTCTTTAATTAAAATATTTTAAAGCTAATAATCTCATAAAAGTGGACCCAAAATGTCATAAATTATACTATTTTATTATTATTATTGATATATACTCATGAAATAATATTTAGGTAAGTATTTGGGTCATTTAATGGTTCTTATAATTTTATTTGTAACCAAAATTACTCGTTTACTCTATATCATGGTAATAAAATTTATCATGGTTACAATTTATATTGTCCTAAAATTGAAGAGATAAATTTATAAAATTTGGAACTCATGATTCAAAAAGTGAAATATATTTTTAAAAATTTAAATCAAATAATTGGTACAATTTAATTTAAAATTAAACCAGTAAAATGCAATGAAAAACCATTTTCCAGAAAAATGACCTTTTTTAATATAAAATGATTTTATAATAAATTAGAATATAAATTCAATTTAAAATTACAAAATTGGATTATTTTAAATTAAAATGAACTAATGTAAATTTAAAACTCATCCTAAAAAAATTTACCTTTTAAATAATTTAAAATAAAATACGGTTTTCAATAAAAATCATATTTTTTACTATTCCTTTTTTAAGGTAGAGAGACAAGCCCCCTTTATTGAACATAAAATAAAAAGACCCTTTTGATAATAGGTAGAGAGAGAAAACATAAAATACATATAGGCGCATAATTCTATAAGAAACTTTTCTTGAAGGTCTGTCAAGGTCCTAAAATAATAAAGGGATGTAGACATCAAAATAAGTATTATAAAATGTATCATCACCCCCCCCCCCTTCTAGACAATACAATAGAGGATTCGGCCGATGATTATGTTTCACCCAATAAAAAAGAGTTATGTCCTTATGGTCAACACTACATGGAAGATCACCCCTCAAACACACACTAAAATATGGGAGGTGGACCAAATGATAGGTGTTAGCACACTTGTCCCTATTTCAACCCACCCACCCAACATAGTAGCAAGGAACTCACCGAAATGTCAACCTGATGCAACGCAATACCAAAAACACAACTCTATAAAACAAGTTAATGGTAGGGAACCCATCTATCCATCAATATAGAGCATAGATAATGATTATGGGTGTCAACAAACCCATCCCTCCTTTGAGGTATCCCGCCCAGTGGAGCCTATAAAAATTTGTGCCACACAAAAATGAAATAAGATAAGATCCAATGCCTAGAAGAACATCATCAATACAATAAAAAATAGTCTCAAAATAAAGAAAATCCCTATTGAAATATACCTGATTGAACAAGATTGAGCCACTGGATCAAAACAATGGTCGTTTTCCACCATTGATCAGAACCACTCAAGCTTGATGATCACCACCCGGACATCGACTAGAAGACCACCAGTGTCTCATATCCACACAAAACCATCCATGTGATCCCCCCTCCATATCCATCAATATCACTGTAGCATGCCTCTCTTGACCCCAAACCATTTCCTGATCCCTGAACACCGAACAACTTTATATGAATAAAATCAATCTAATACCTGATCTCCAAACCCCATCACCTAGGGGAAACTCCGAGAAAATTCTACACCACCGCTTGAAAGATCCATGATAAATGGACCCTTGTATGAACATATATATGCAACAGGGAATCCTAAATCTAAAACCAGATCTATAAAATAGATAAATATTTGCTAGCAGTAAGAAACTAACGATGCTAATGAGGGAAACAAAGAATTGATGAAGATAGGAAAATCCTTCAAAGAATATTTGAGGCTGCAACATCATCTAGATCTAAAAAGATCTTTAGAAATGATACTTTCATGGAACATTAATTGATGAATTTAAACAAAGGTGGTTGTCATCATGAGAGAACTCAAAGAACCCTATGAGAAAAAGATTCCACTCTTGGAGACTACAGAGCCATATTTTACTATTCCTTAAAAATCAATATTTTCATAAAATTATAATTCAATAATTTTAAGATAATTTTGGAATGCATAATTTAGAAATAAATTTTATTTTTTAAAATACATTTTTTTAAATTCAAAAAATTAATTATAATATTCACTCTTAAAAAGAATAAAAACTCATTTTTAAAGAAATCATATTTTTGAAGAATAAAATGACATTAATAAAAATTAAGTGATTATTTATTAAGAATTATTCAATACATTTATAGTGAGAGAGATGTTTAAATTTATTTTTTAAATTATTTATTTATATTAATACTCTCTAATTTAATGACTAGGTTATAATAGTCACATTTAAATAATAATATTTCTTTGTTCACTTAAGCTTATTGTTGTGTATCTTGTATGTCATATACTTTTTTTAATTATTGTGATATTACATTTTACCCCATTAATAAATTACATCATCAAAATTTTATTTCGATCTCAGTAATAATGGTTTTACAATTTCTAAATACATTTGTTAATATACCAAATCATAAAAATGATCAATAAACCTTCTACATAAAAAGAGAGAAAGAGAAGTATGAATGTTATTTAGAATAACATGTACAAGGTTTCCAAATAGGAGAACATTAGTGGGATGTGAAGACATGAACATGGGAAAACATTAATTTCGAGAGATCATTGGTCATAAGAAAGTGAATAATCTTGATAAATTTAAAAAGAACCATAAACCACATATGTAAAAAAGATCACCAATTCATCAAAATTAAAGGTTATAGGAAAACCTTTTTTTCTGAAGATCATTTTTCTAGAGTTGAGAAATTCCTTTACCATATATAATAGAAACATAAGGAAATATACTTATATGATAATTAAAATTTTATCTTTCAATAAATTTCTACCATTATCCCATATTTTTTCCCAAATAATGAGTATTACATATGGATTTTTCATCCCTGAAGTAGTAAAACCAACTTCTAATGGATCACATAATTCCACAAAAGGATTAAAATATATACCTATTTTATTTAAACAATAACCACAACCAAAATGGTTAGCATGTGATAATATGATTCCCAAAAATAATTTACCTTCATATAAGGAAAAATAATTTAATCTCTAAAATTCAACAGTAATACCCAAAGTTTGAGTTAGAATATTTAATAAATAACTATCCTTAAAATTCCTAAAAAATATTCGAAACAAATATTGAAACCTAAAAATCAGAATTATTTGATCACATAATCTTCTAAGATAAATTTACCATTTATCTCCTAAATTTTCACCCCCTAAACATACAATATCATAGAT
The DNA here is from genome assembly GCA_963277665.1 of Viscum album. Classification (NCBI taxonomy): domain Eukaryota; kingdom Viridiplantae; phylum Streptophyta; class Magnoliopsida; order Santalales; family Viscaceae; genus Viscum; species Viscum album. The sequence goes on along the minus strand of OY728151.1, from coordinate 625,361,023 downwards.
ATGATAAACATTTCCATAAATATCCTAAATCACAATAAATTCATAGTAAAATCATATATTCCTCCAAAATATAATTCAATATTTATTCCTCAAATAAAATTCCATAATATTTTGTTTTTCTTAATCATATAGGATCCCAAAAATAGTGAATGTATTCCTAAATAACATTAATCACTTAACACCAAGTCAATTTTCAATCCCATTTTCATATATACAATAAAACATATTTTCCTAAAAAATCATAAAAATACTTAATATATTTGAAATTAAATAAAAGCTTTAACCTCAAAGGTTATCTCATACCTTTCATTTTTAATCCCAAAAATGTAAAACCCCATAATTACCTCAAAATCAAATATCACATAAACCCTAAAATTTATAAATAACTTTAAAACTTCTAATCACAAAATGTAAATACATTATTCCTAAAAAAATTCATGTTAACCTAAGGGTTACAAATACCTGACCCTAAATATTATTATCCTCCTTAAAATTATATAACTTAAAAACTTAAAAGGGGTGTATAAGGCTCTGATTTTATGGACAAACTCAAACTTATATACCCATGATATTATCCATAAATCTTAATATAACTTCTCATGAAAACATCATAATCTCTAAAGATGTTTAAACCCTACTCTGATGCCAACTGTAATGGTTTGAAACCCACACTTTCAAATCATGTGTAAAAAAATAAATTATACATTTATGGATTTGATACCTATAAATATGACCTAATTATTCCTATATAATAGATAATAATGAAATATTGGAACACTTACATACCCAATGACCATTTATGTTTAGAGTTTTAGAGAAGTAGGACAAAAACTTAATAATTTGGGTTCACAAACAACTGGTTTATAAAGATCAAAACCATCTCATACTATACCCATTTTTCATATTCCATGTAAATTCTTCAACATATCCCATAAAATTACTCATATATTAAACCTTTATAAAAACAAATCATTTATCATCATTCTTCATATTTTGGGAAAAAGAAATATAATAAAGGGTGATCTTAGATACTCAATAAGGGTAAGAATGGAAGATATCAGTCAATGATCATATGAAATAATAAGATAATAATAAGTGTATAACATCATTAAAATAACTTAAAAAGTTTATTCCCAATCTAAAAAATATCAAAAACATGAGTAATGTTATAAAACTTTAGAATTTCAAAATATTTGTACTATAATAATGAGATATCATCATTAATCAATCCTAAATTCATGTCATAAATGTGTGTGCAATCATCATAAATATATAAACCATTTCATATGTCAATTTTAACTTCCATTACCATCATATAAGGAACCAAAACCTTCTTCCCATAATGTATCAATAATATTGACTTGTTTTCAATAACGGATTAAGCACAACAACTTGTTTCCCATGATGGATCAAGTACATTGACTTGTTTCCCATAACAGATCGAGCACTTAAACTTATTTCCCATAGATATCTCATGAGATATAACAAATTAACTAATTAATTTTAGTGATATATAATTCCCACTAATCACATAATGAAGACCATACATATGTGTGTTATAGGACCATAAAAAATTCATCATATTAGAACCCATCAAAATAAATAGGTTTCATAAAAATTTAATCATTTAATTATAAATATAAACTGTATAGAGAAAGAATAAGTATGGTATCATTGAATAATATCCCTATAAAATTATAAGTAACATCAAAGAATTTTATATTATATTTAAAATTATTTTGAAAGATCACTTAAAAAAACTCTTGAGTAGAAAAACTCTTCCATTTAATGTCACCTCTCTTTGGAAAAAATACTACTCAATTTTAAATAAAAACATTTTCATTGAAAATAAACATGAAAATTTTTAAATTAAGATTAAAATAATTAAATTATCATTAAATTTTTAAAATCCTTTCATGTTGTATAAGTTGAAAAACATTCCTTCTTTATTTTCTTGGAAAATTCCCAACGAACCTCATTTATAAAATAAAAAAAAATATTCTTTTCAAACCATTTTATAAAAAGTAAATATGTGGGAAAATGATTTTAAATAATCTTATTAGAATATTAAAAAAATTAAAACATTTTTATAAAACATGGATATGGAATAGAAATATCACCCAAAGGAGACTTAAACATAAACAATCTCGAATAATGATGAGATTGTGAAATAAACTCTTACCACATTGATAACTTTTGAATTATAATCCCCATGAAAAAGAATTCAAATGAAAAAATAAATAACATTAAGATAAATATATTTGTTATGTAATATATCAAATTATTAGTATATATATACTTTACAAAATAAATAAGTGGTGAATATGGCATATGTCTCATAGAAATAAAAGTGAGACCAGATACCCTTATTTAAGAACTGAATTCCTTCATACACATTGGAACCACCTATATTATAAATATATATTTATTATAAATATATTAAAAAATTATAATAATATATATAATATCATATATGATTTTACTTATTTCCATTTATCACCTGTTTGTTATCAATTCTTTATTAAAATCACTATTCTAGATGATACCTACTTCATTTTTCACGTATATTTTAGTTTGGTATATTTAGTACCTATACTTTTATCATGGTAACATAATATAAATAATATTAATCATGATATAAATATCATATATATTCAATATATACATGTTTAGAATCATTTATAAAATTTAGAGATTGAAAAATGAATTACACCATTCAAGGAGATGGTAGGTCATATGTATGCATGAATATTGTTTTAATTTTCTATAGATGGAATAAAAGAAAGGAAAATAATATTTCACCATTTATAGAATCATTATAATATAATATATATCATATATATTCATAAAATAAATCCTCCTTTCTATATAATTAAGATATAAATTAAAAACAAGTCACATCAATTTGTGGTGGTGGTAGTCCACACATACGCACGAGCAACGTTATCATTTTCCAACAATTTAGAAGGTAATAAGGTAGATATTATATTTTCATTAAAAAATAATAATTATTTCTAAAAATTTGTATATAAACTTTAAATCCATCAAAATAAACATCCATGAATCATGGTGATGGAAATGAATTGTATTGTTGCATGGAGACCGTAAGTCGTACATACACATTACTGATACTTTCACTTCCCATTTGATGGAAGAAGGGTGGATAATAGTGGTTTCATAATCATAATAATATTTAATAATATTAATTATACTAATTTTATTATTTTATGAATATTATAATTTATTTAGATGAGTTAAAATAAGGAAAAAAATAAAGTGATCGGTTAAGGTGATTACCTCTTTTTTGAAACAACTCCATTAGATCTCCTCTTAAGGGATCTATGGATGGTATTTTTTAAAGACCATTACCTCTATATTGTGGATTTTTAATTTTATAATATAAATATTTAGAGTTTTTTATAGATGAAAAGTTAAAAGTAGTGTAAAGAAGTGAGGAAGGATGTTCCCTTCTATAATTGGGGTGAGGGGCACTTTTGTAATTCCTCAAATGTTTAAAATATAATAAGACTATTTTAGATCCAAATTCTTCAAAATGTACTATAAATGAACATGGGATAACATTGTATACCATATATTATCCATTTTTTTCTTATTTAATATTTTTTATTATTTTTAAATAACTTAATAATGTATTATTTTCATAAAATATCATTATTTCCATCTTTGAAATTATTCATTACTTTCACATTAACAACATTAATAAAATAATATAAATTAAAATAAAACATCCCTAACATGAAATTTTAATCTATAAATTTTGATCGCATTGTTTATCCCAAATTATATTTATTTTAATGTTTTTAATATCATTTATTTGAATTTTTTTCATTAATTGAATAATTACTGCGTCAACATTGTGTAAGAATTTAAGGTATTTATTTCTTCACTAAAAATTAAAAATAAATTACTAAGATTAAGATAGATCATTTATATTTCAAGATAATATTTATAGTCAATAATATCATCTAAATAATCACATGTTAAAAATATATTATTTATTAAAAAGAAGAAGGTGACATGTTTGACTTTTCTTTAAATAAAATATTATAATGATCATAATATCATCAAAATAGCCCCAAAAGGTCATAAATTAAACCCTTGAATGATTATGATAGATATATTCACATTAAATAAGATTTAAAAAAGTTTTTGGGTCATTTAATGGTTCTTAACATTTTATTTGTAACCTAAATTACATAATTTACTCTTTATCATTGTAAAAAAATTATCATTGTTACTATTTGTATTGTTCAAAAGTAAAAGGGTTATATTTAATAAATTTTTAACTCATAATTCAAAATATTTAATCTATTTTTCAAAATTCAAATCACTAAAGTGATATAATTTAATTTAAAATTAAACTGGAAAATCGTAATGAAAAAAAGTTTTTTCAGAAAAAAGGTCATTTTAAATATAAAATGTTTTTATACTAAATTAAAGTATAAAATAAAATAAAAAAAACATAATTAGATTATTTAAAATAAAAATTAACTATTTATAATTTAAAACTATTCCAAAACTTAATTTTACCTTGTAAATATTTTAAAATAAAATACATTTTTCAATAAATATATGCATTTTTTTAATATTCCTTAAAAAAATAATATTTTCAGAAAATTCTCAAAACATTATTTTAATATAATTTTCACATGATTAATTCAAAAATAAATTTAATTTTTTAAAATACATTTTATATAAATTCTAGAAAAAAAATAAAATATTCACACTTAAAAATAAGAAAAAACTCATTTTTGAAGAAAACATATTTTTGAAGAATAAAATGGATTTAATAAAAATTAAGAGATTATTTTATAATAATTATATTAAATAAATTTATATTTATTTCATAAATAGTTTATTCATATTCATAATCTCCAATTTAATGACTAGGTTATAGTGGTCACATTTAAATAATAATATTTCATTATTCGTGTAAACTTTGCGTTGTGTATGTTGTATGCTATATTATTTCTGTATAAAATCATAGGATATTATAGTCTTTCAATAAATTTCTTTATGGTAACATATGTTATTATTTATAAATATTCATGAAAATTATTAAATCTTTAAGAGAGTCCCATAGAATGTAATAACCCCCCCCCCCCCGAAGGGTGAGATGAGTCTAATATTTTATACTCTAAACCAATGCATAACCTATAATCTCATAGTTAAATTCCCTATGGTCACCTACCTTTTTAAGTAGGTATTCACCAACTCAAAAAATTGAAACATGATAAATGTTCGAAATATAATGGTTAACCTGACCAAATCCTTACTTATGGTGGAGGTCGATTGGTCATGAATTCTTATGAGTGATACTTCACTAATGGGTTTCTTGTTTTACCTAAAAATACAAATATAATACATTATATACAGACCACTTATAGATAAAATCACCAACCAGGCTGAAGAAAACCATAGAGTGGTGAGTTTTTCTATTAACTTCCAACCAATAGCACATTAATCATGTATCATTATCGTTGTAATAACTACCTCATCCTTGAGGCACTAATGGTTACCTACCTAGTGCTTAAAATCCCATATAGTGAATGTGATGGTGCAATAATACATTCATTAATGTCATTATCTTAACTTTTATATGTCTAATTTTTTTACAAAAGGATAAAAATAGGTTATGTTCAATTTTATATGTTTATTTTAAAGACAGATTATTTGATTATCATAGTGATTTATTTATAATTTTTAGTGATTGAATAATTACCTTAAATATTTACATAATGTCGATAGAGTATTTATACAATTCATAGAAAAATAAAATAAATTATTTTAAAAATATTAAAAGTAATAAAATTTGGGTTAATTATTGTGTTCCATGTATTTTATTTATAAGTATAACATATTAGGTATGTTTTAAAGTTTTATATATGAATTATTATTATTATTTTCATGTTATTTTCAAAGTAAAAGAAAATTAATAGTTCAAAAAATGACATTAATGATATTTTATAATAAATAATATTTTATTAAATGGTTTAAAATTCAAAAAAAATATTTCTTCATCCAAGTGAATTTTATATTGTTAAAAATATCAACCATATTCCATTTATGGGTTACTTTTTTTATGGTAACATTCTTAACCTTTAAAATGTATTAAACATTATTATCATGGTAATTGTCAAAATGGTTTAATGGGGGTTAAAACTAATAGATAAGGGTAAAAACATAACCAAAGAAATATCCAAATTTTATTAGATGATAGGATTTCAATTATTGATCATATTATCTTTGAATTATATCAATTTAGATCCATTTTTTAATGAAAATTAATTTATATTAATTTAATACTTTAAATAATTCCAAGAGTTCCCCTCCTATAGCTTTTATACTTTTCAAAAGATCATCCTTTCAAGGCTTAAGGTGTAAGGAAAAAGTTGTTTCTCAACAATGAGGTATAAATCTTAATCGAGCATTTTGAATTTCATTTCTTCTTCTATATCCTCTAAATCTATGGTATCTATTCTAAAATAATGAATTCAGTATCATCATTATACTAAATTGTTATTATGATGATGTAACAACCATTATCCACCTTCTTTTTCAAGATTTACCTTCATTATGAATATCATCAATGAGCTTCAAGAAGGAATACATACCCAATAAAGCATTATTTATGAGTTATATACACTTTGGATTTATGGTGATTCCATTTGATCTTACTAATTCTCCCACAATACTTATGGATTTAATGAATAAATTCTTTAGAAATTACCTTGATTAGTTTATAGTAGTATTTATAAATGAAATACTTATATATTCCTAGAGTACTGAAGATTACGAAGATCACTTAAGGATTATAATGAAGGCCTTAAGGAAGGATAATCTATATGAAACATTTACCGAGTGTAGATTTTGATGATAAAAAAGTTTCATTTTTGGGTTATATTATCTAAAGTGTGGGTATATCAGTAGATCCATCAAATAAATAATTTATTAAAAATTGTAATAGACCAACCAATTTGATTTATGTCCATAGTTTTCTTGGTTGTTTTAGATATTATTGATTCTTTATAGATAATTTTCACAGCAGTCTAATCCACGTACCAATTTAACTCAAAAGGAAGCAAAGTTCCTTTAGACGAATGAATGTGAGGAGAATTTCAAGGAACTAAATATAATGTTAGTTATCACACCTATTATTAAACTAACTTATAGTGGATAATGGTTTTTGATCTATATTGATGAATTGAATAAAGGATAGAGATGTGTCCTCTTGTAGAATGATATGGTGATGGTTTATGCTACTAGAAAATTGAAGGTTCGTGAGAAAAATTACACAACACATGATTTGGAGTTAATTGTGGTAATTTTTACATTGAAGATATAGATATACTATATTTATAGAGAAATGTGTGATATATATAATTATTATAAAATTTTAAAGTATATATTTACTCAAAAATGAGTTGAATGTGTTCCAGAGAAGATGTTTGGAGTTGATTAAATATTATGATTTATCAATACATTACCACCCTAGGAAATAGAACAAGGTTCCAGATTACCTGAATCGGAAGGATCATGATATATATTCTATAATGAAGATCACAAAGGATCCAATATTTCTAGATTTTCAAATAATGTATTTGTAAATATTAAATAGAGAGAGTAAATCATATCTTTTTCTAATGAGTGTTCAACCATATATCCATGTGAATATTAATGAGGTGTTGAAGGAATATGTAGAACTGCAAAAGGAAGTGAGAAATGTTCCTGAGTTCAACCTTTATTATAACATAATGATAATATTTAGGAACCATTTATGTGTTATGTCTATACCAGATTTAAATAAGTAGTTGTTAGATGAATCACACAGTTCGTCATTTTCTATTTATCCTAGAATTAGAAAGATGTATAGATATCTGAAAGAGTATTTCTGGTTGGATAACATATTAAAGAGTATCTATCTTTTTTATTGGTATATAATCAAGTTAAGATTGAGTGAAAATGTATAAGGGGATTTTACAATCATTACCCATACGTGGATGGAAATGGGAAAGAATCACCATGGATTTTTTCATCAAACTCCCCAAAACATATAAAGGGCACAATGATATATGGGTTTTAGTTGATCACCTTATAAATACAACACACTTCATCCCTATAATATAAGATATATATTGATCAATTTTTTAAAATTTACATTAAAAAAGTGGTAAGGGTGAATGGAATATCACATTCTATTATATTTTACTGAGATCTGATGTTTTCCTCAAAGTTTTAGAGACATCTTCAATATGATTTGGATTAAAAGTTATGTTTTAGTACTACTTATCATCCTGACATAGATTATTAGTATAATATAACCATTAAAAACATGGAAGATATGTTTAGATATTATTATATGGATTTAAAATGTGATTGGGATCAACACCTTACTCTGGTTGAGTTTTCTTACAATAATAGCTTTCACTAAAGAATTCAGACAACCCTTTATGAATCCCTCTATTGAAATAAGTGTAGGAATCCAATTTTATAGTATGGAGGTTAGGAAATAAATATATTAGACCTAAATTGGCTAATGAATCGGAATATAAAGTGGGATTCATTCAGCACCACATTAAGGAAACTCAAAGTCAACAGAAAGTTTATGCTAACAATTGTCATTGAAATTTGGAATTTGAATTTGGTGAGAAGGTATTTCAGTGAATATCACTATGCAAAAAGGTCATGAGATTCAAAAATAAGGGAAATTTGAGCCCTAGGTATATTTTCCCCTTAGATATTCTTGACCAATTGGACATTGTATCTTATACCTTAGCACTTCCACGTAACCTCTCTCAAGCCATGATGTGTTCCATGTATCCCTCTTGAGGAAGTACATACCTAATCATTCACATGTATTGAATATAGTGGTTTCACCACTGGATCATGATATTTCCTATAAATAACAACAAATATAAATCTTTTCTCATAGAGATAAAGTGTTATGGAACAAGACTACTCATCTAATTAATGTTCTATAAAGGAATCAGAAATTAAAAGAAGCTGTATGAGAACCTAAGGATGTGATGAAACAAATATATTCTATTTTTTATATCAAAATAATGAAATTTCAAGGGATAAATTCTTTTTAATGGGGGTATAATTTAACACCTTTATATTTTATGATATATTTCTCAATAAATAAATTTGATTTCATTTATAGCTTTATTTACATTTAACCCTGGGACTAAATGAACCATAATATAGTATACCGTTATAACTTAACTGTAAAATTAGTGAAGTGAATAGTAATAACCAATTTTTGAAAAAAAGGAAAAATTTAAAAAATGTTTTAGATAAAGAAAATATATCAATAAATGTGTACCTAATTTTTTAAAAAATTCATTATATACTTTAAAAATACATTTTTCCTCAACAAATTGTTTTTATTTATTTTTTTGAGAAAATAATATAATTAATTTATAACACTTCTAAAAAAATAAAAAAAAATGAAGTTAATTTTTGAAATAATCATGTCAAAATTATCTGAGAGAGAATTTTTGATACTTTTCTAAAAAGATTGATTTCTCAATGAATTGTGAAAAATACTGATCTTTATTAAAAAAATTCTTTTCATTTAAATAATTTAAAAAGTTTCATTTTATTTTAAAATTATTTTAAAGTAAAATTAATTAATTTACATTATTAACAATCCAATTAAGGTTATTTAAATTACTTTTATGTTAGATTTTGGTATATAATTTTTTAATACTTCCGAAACATTTTTTCTATAAAACTATTTTTCATAGTGTTTTCTGTGATTGATTTTAAATTAAAATTTTCCATTACTCTTATTTCATAAGGTTTTTGATATTATACCTAGAACAAAATGGCCTAATGGGGGATGGATAGTATATCTTTTTAATCTCACTATGGACGTGTCGTAGTTTGGGCTCATTCACATCGGGTTCATCATTTTTGTTTTTTTGGGTTTTTTATATTATGCACAGAACAAAATGGTATGATGGGTTATGGGTAGTATATCATTTTTATCACACTATGGGTGTTTTGTAGTTTGAGATCATTCACGTTGGGGAACAGGATATGTATTTCCTTCAAGGAAAGCTTTCTTGGGAGGTTACCTAAGGTCACTCTCTGTGGGGGTGCTTTATTAGGAAGAAGTATGGATTTGGAGATTTTGATAATTGCAGACATCCCTACCAGCTATGGAAGACTCTAAGTATCCATATTCTTATCCTATGATATCAATATCAATGGATTCTAGTCAAGGTGATATTACCTTCTGGTAATGCAACTAGGGGTGGGATCTTGGAGTTTTTGGTGTGCCTGGCCCCAAATATCTCCTTCAAGGAGGATAGATACCACCCATACTTCATTCAGGTGCTCCCTAACCCCTCTCAAAAAGTGGATTTTGATAGCATTAGGCTCGAGGAGAATCTTGAACCAGGTATTTCCATGGACCGTTGTATTTTTTTAGGCTTCACGCCTGGGAGGTTCCCAACTAAGGCCTATAGGTAGTCCTTGATCTCACAGACTGGTAGTGATCCTTGGGGTTCCTACCTTTGCTGCTAGTAGATTCCTTCCAAGATCAAATTCTTATTATGGAGAATCTAGAACCAGGATATTCCCTTTGATCAAGGCATTAAAGGCAAGGTCATTCAAATGGCTCCAAAATGTTCCTTTTTCCAATCTTCAATGGAGGAGTTTGTGGATCAAATCTTCTTTCAAAGTATTTGGGAAAGCATTATATGAAGGATCCTGGGTGAGTTTACGAACCCTATACAAGTTTAAAAATACCTCTTCTCCTTTCTCCATTCCTAGTTATATAGTTATCTTGGAAACATATAGGAGGTTAAATCCCAAGCTATTCTCTTGGCAGTGGGGTTTTGGTTCTTATGGAAGGCATGGAATTAGGTTCATCATGGATTGAGGATCTCCTCCATGTCTTTGGTGATTATTGAAAGGTGTAATTCGACATAAATGGTCAATCTGTTGAATTAGGGAGGGTTTGTGCATTCATTAAGGTGATTTCGGCTTGGGAGTATTCCCTTGGGCTTGCCTCGGTCCGATCAGTCTGGAATTTGGGTGCACTGGATTCCCCCTTCCAGTGTCCTCAAGATTAATATTGATAGTGCTGGTGACCATGGATTTATGTGTGGATGTGGTGTGGTATGAGATTCTTTTGGCTCGGGGATTTAGGCATTTAGTACCTTCTATGGTCCTAGAAACTTCCTTAGGGAGGAGGCCAAGGCCATGCTCAGTGGTCTGTCCATCTACAGGGATAAGAAATTGGCATTGTCTTCGATGGAGATGGACTCCAAGATCATCTCATGTTATCTCGTCGGTGACTCTTTCCTTATGTGGAAAATCACATATCTGATCCGTGAATTTAGGAATCTTATTTCAAATGACATAGTGGTTCTTCATACTTGGTTTGAAGCTAATTTTGTGGCTGATTTATTGGCCTCTCTGGCTTCCCAAGACTCCCCCTTCCTAGAATTTTTTTCCCTAGGCTCCTTCCCCCCTTCTGGGATAGCTCATGTTATTAAGGACTCCCTTGGTCTCCATATTTTCAGACATCCTTGTTTTTTAATATCCCCACTCCCCGCTTCCCATTTATTTATAAAATATAATTTTGATTTTCCAAATGGGTTTCTCTAGTTAGGGTACCATTGTCACTTTTCCCAGAAATGCCCAATGGTTCCCCTATCTATATCTGGGTACATACCTTCTTTCCAAATCCCAACCATCATCTGGGATTTTAGGCCTGATGACTCTTAGGGACTCACATTGGTCTATAGGATGGGATTTTGGGATCATCGCACCCTTTTAGGGGGAACTATTTACTACTCTGGGACACTCTTATAGATTTAAGATATGTTCGTGTATCTATTCCAAATCCTCATATGGGAATGGTTACCCTAAAAATGATTCATCTGTTAATTATCTTTTTAAACAAACAATTGGAGTCACATCGATGAACTGAGGGGATTACAGTTTTATTAGTGAATCCATCTGTATGTATACGATGTTCTTCATCCATCTTCTTAATGGTGAATAACTTCTTTATGTGTTCAAGCCATATGACCAAATGATTCGGAATGTGTTGCCACGTGGAGAGGCGGTTAATATTCTAAGGGGAATGAGCCATTATGAGGCATACTATGTGTCTAGGTTATTTTAGGAATCAAAATCCACATATTTCTCTATTCCCATGTAGTTTAGTATCATGTGGAGAGGACATATGTGCGGGTACTGAGACACCAAGTGTTTGATCTCGGGTCTTAGGGAGTCATCCTACGTATCCTGGTTATGGATGGGATCGGTGTCATCATAGTTTAATTACACCCTTGGGACTGGACCCAAGGTATATGCCTTGTATGAGGGATGTTCATACCATACCACTCATCCGGGCTTACATACTATGATATCCATAGTGAGTGTAGATTCATGATGCCCAATGAGGTGTTCATTGCATCTCCCTAAGACCACACGATCTATGATCAATGTGAGAAAAAATGGGGGATATATGATCAGTCTCAAGGAATATATATATATATGGGACTGGTATGCTAGTAAAGTCCTTGGGGTGTTTTATATAGATCCCAGGCCTTTAGAGTGCATTCTACATATCCTAAGTATGGTAGGAATCAGAGTTCTCATAGTTCATTTGATATTTCTTAGTTCACTTATGGATGTGGTAGAGTAATGAGCTCATGGGAATTATCGAGTCCTGATTATTTAAATCTCATAGATATGATTATTACATTTAATTTTATATTTATTAGATCTTGATCCATATAATGGAATCCTACATATCCCAGTTATGGAGGGAATTAGAGTTCTTGTATTTTATTTTATATTTCTCAGTCTGTTGATGGATGAGGTAGATTAACCATCTCATTGGAATGATCAAGTCTCTATGGTTGAAATATTATAGATATTATCCTTACATTGAAGTGTATTTTTTTAGAATTTGGGTCATAGAAAGGTTTCATACGTATCATAGTTATGGAAGGAATCAGAGTTCCCATAGTTCATTTATCCCCTAACCTGCTGATAGAATAAGGTAGATGATTACACATTGATACATTGTGACTATCCTCTAGGTTTCAGGAGTGCTAAGGTCTCATACAAATATGGATAACCTATTGATCAAGTACATACCATATTATGTCGATAGTTAGGGATTATGCACTTAAGTTTCCCTTGTGACCCTGGGGTGTATGGTGCAGATGACATGATCAGTGCAACTACCTAATCCTATGTGATCCATGCTCATTATGAGAAACAAGGGTTAGTAAGTGATCAATTTCATTACTCTGTATAAGGGTTTGGATACTGGGATCACCCTGGATGATCAATATGGAGATCAAACCTCAAATAGGTGGCCTATGTATCTTGAATATAGTAGGAATTAGAGTCTTCATAGTTCCCTTTATATTGGGGCTTACACACTGAGGTTTCCCTTGTATTTGGGTCTTATAAATTGAGGATGGATAGAGCTATCAAACACTAGGATTCCCTTATGACATGTCCTTCTTATCTAGAGGGTGTTGTATGACCCAGTTGACTCATCTAAGGGACATCGCATGGAATGGTTGGGTTGTCCTAGAAGTCATCATATGACCTACCTTGATGCATATGAGGGTGTTGCAAGAGTTAGTGTGACATGGTTTAAAGGATGTTTCATGTCTTGGATAACATCCCTGGAGGTCAACGTGAGACCTAACCATCATGTCTAGAGGGTGTCATAGTTCTTAGATGGATTTCCCAGAGGGTGATGTGAGATCTTAATTGTCATTCCCAGATGAAACAGTGAGACTTGACTGATATAAACGAGTGTTGTTATATGAGTCATGCAATTTATCTGAAAGAAATCGTGAGGCTTGTTTTTTAAAACTAGAAGCTTTCTCGAGACCAAGGTGGTGTGCCGAGGGGGACCATGTAACCTTCTTTGACATGTCTAGAGGATTTCACATGTCCCAAATAGCATGTTGAAGGAATGTCGTGATATCTATGTGATGTTTCTTGGTGTTTTCGAGTTTCCTTTTATGACTCACGTGAAACACATGAGGGACAGTAAGCATGTATTTCATTTAAGTCTTCCACTTTTGACCTTCGTTCAATCCCTTGTATTGAAAATTCCTTAGGTTCATTCAGTTTCAGTTTATTTTGAGTCTCCTGTGATTTGGAAGACATGTGGTATGTTCTTTACACACCTCTCTAGCATCCCTTCACGTGATGTACCTTATGTATGGTGCATGATTTCTCTAATTATTTGCTGGTATATTAGCTGATGGAAGACTGGCTGGTCACATGATTAGTTTCTCTGAGAATTTTTCTTCGATTCTAGGGAATTTTCACTCAATAGATTCCTTTACATAGTAGTCGGCATATTTTTCATACTAGGGTGGGGAATTTATATCCATCGCCATCCTGGTTGTTCATCACTCTTTTCAGCATATCTAGAAAAGATCCATGCTGGAGTTGGCATAGTAGGTTGGAACCATATGGTTTTGCGAGCCTTTTTCATGGGTCTCTCTGAGTGCATCACCTGATTTTTAGGGTTCATGAGACTCTTCTTTCAATGATTCTTTTATTGGATTATATCCAATTAATGAAGACTTTTTTGATCATGTGGGTATTTCAAAGGACTTTTCATCTTGTCCTATGGAAATTCCCAAGGGACTTCTTGATATCTAGAGGCCTTCCCTAGGGTATTTCACAAGGTAAGGGTGGCCTATCCAGGTATCTTCGTGAGGTCTGGTTAACTTGTTAGGATGTATTGTGAGGTCGTGTTGTGGACATCCTGGGTGTGTTGCATGTATTTCAGCGATTGAAAGATATCTTGCCTAATCTCATTCTATCCTCTTTGCTTTATTTTACAAAGGTTATGGATTGTGTGAATTTCCATGATTAATTTCTAGGATATTTACTCTGTTACCAATATGGGTTATATGGGGGTATGTGAGAATCTCATGGACAAATCCATCCATTTGTACATAGAGTGTCGAAGAAGGAAGTGCAGAGTTTCCTGAAAAAACCCAAGGATTTTCATGTGGCAAGACTGAAAAGACAAAGGGATTTCACGAGATAACACAAAAAATTCTCCAAGGACTTGTGGTGCCTTGCATATCATCTGGGGCGCGCCGCATGTCCTTCAGTAACCACTAGCACCTCTCAACTCCTCCCCTTTATCTTCTTTGTTTTATTTTACAAATGTTCAGGGGTCTTGCAATTTTAATTGGTTATCATCGAGGAAATTTATCCCTTAGAATGATGATATGGTGAATGAGATTTATGACCACTAGGGGTTTCGCCCTTTTGATGTCATTCCTCTTTATTTTTGGAGGAATTTGGGATGGTTCTTCAGGTAATTTCTAATAACGAACCATGAAACCCAGAGGAATTCATTAAATTTTCACCATGTGGCCATTAGTTATTTGGAGGGCCTTCATGAGAGTAATAAGTTTCATTGAAGGGGGTTTTGTAGGATTTTCTTCAGGTTATGTGCCACACATGGATTCTCCATATGACCTTGAAATGGTCACGCATTCATGAGTCCCTTGGAGGCTCATGAAATCTGTAAGTCTTGGATCCTTCTATTTTTTGGGGAAGGTAATAAACCTATTCACGTATTTATTTCATTGTGATGTTTTTTAATGCTTGTTTGGTGGGAATCAAAAAATTCCCCCCTTAGGAGCGACGCCCATGGGGATAAGAACTTAGTTTTAAGGAAAATTAATTCCCACCTAAGTCTTTGGTAGTGTCACAAACCAGTGTCTTAGGTGAATTTTGGTCTACCGTGCGATGTTTGGTATTCTATGAGATGTCCTATATATAGGGGGTGGATGGAGACCCATTCCAATATTCACCCCTTATCCACTTGTTTTTTACTCCATCGAGTACCTATGTCTCGAGACTATACCACAAAACCTGATCGCGAGCCTCATTTTCAAAGTCAAATCTGCTAGTCTATCTCATCATATCTTTTCCATGAGACTATTTCTTTCTCATATTCTCATCTGATCCAACCAAAAATTATACTTTAGTAACTTCTAAAACTTCATCTATGAGGGTTTTGGTTGTCTTGAGGGATTTTTGAAAGTCATTGGCCCGATCATTCGATCGTTTGTGACTCATGTGACCATGTTCAGGTCATGTGTTCATGTTCCTCCAAGAGGGTCATGTGGTTATCATTATTTCCTTTAGGGGTTTTGTGACCTGCAAATTCTCTAGAGGTTAGGTGATCCATGAACTTATTATGTGGTTTTTAAATCCCTTGTAGAGTCATGCAATGCACTTGATGTCACTGGTCCTCATCATGATTTGATAATATTTATTTTATTCTTCTAGCATGTGCCACTTACTTTTTTTTAGATGGATTCTGATTCTCATCAAGGTCCCTCAATGGTGACCAATAAAAAGTGCCCTGGTTTCCATAAATTGTAATGATGATCCCCACAACCATGTGTATACTACTAATGAGAGTCTAATGGGTTCCTCTCATTTGGGATTTGGGACTACCCCTTGTCGCATCAACTCCCTCTATATGAGTTTGGTTTGCTAGATGACACCACAATACCTCCCCCAGACTTTAAACTACCATCTCACTGGATTTCTGGTTCTCCTGACTACACTTAGATAGAAATTACGACGAATGGTCAGCTGGTTACAGCTCAATCCCAAGGTTTATCTTACTTAATGTCTAACTCTCCTCTAATTCTGAAGGGTCATGACTTCATCCAACAATATATTACTCAATATTATGAGATTATACTCACATATTATCTAGACACTTCTGGCGGTGAATGGTATTCAAAATGGGATCTTCGTCCTGGCAGAAATTTTTTCAATGAATGGGCATGGCGATTTTGGGTGAGGAAAAGTTTTTTTCAGTTTTCTAATGATCTATATAGAGTTTCTCTTTACAAGGTTGTGTGGATCTCTCAATTCATCATTTACCACCATCCCAACCTTCTCTGGGAAATTATTAGTCATTGGTTTCCTAGTACCAGCACATTCTATCTTCCTCACTATGAGGTGGGTATCAGATTATTTGATATTCATCAACTAGGTAGTATTCCACCTCTTTGAGAGATGTATGTTGAATTCCTTCCTACTTCGGATGTATGGGATGATATTTTACAGAGCTTGGTTTTGGTGAGGTAGATACTTGTTATCATAAAGGATAAATTTAATAGATTGTTGATGGTGAACTTGATTATTTCTTTCACAGACTGGATCAATATTATTGTGTGTGGAAGTGCGGCTAGACCAACTATTATTCATCCCAATCAGTTCCCTTCCCAAAAAGTTTGTGATAGTACTTATAACAACCCTACTCTTTTTATTACACAATTAAACATGATTTATTACATAAACTTCACTTGATAAAACATATAATATCGAGAGGTATAGTGTTTTGGGGGATTACGATCATTACATAACAACTTAAAACATGAAAAACAACATCTTTATTTAAAACTTCCTTTACATTACCACTACATTCCCTCTTACTTAGCATTTCATGGGATAACCTGAGGACATGCATAAGAAAAGGGTGAGCTATAAATCCTAATAAAGGAATAAAAATTGAATAACATGAGGAATACAATACATGTTAGTCAATAGGAATATTAATGGAGCACAAGATAAACATGAACATAAAGTTTTGATAAATCATTATAATCATAACATGGAAATGTGGTAACAACATTTAACATGGAATTATCATGAGCCAGGGATCATTGCACATGGAGCATGAGTAAACCCTCATTTCACATGAAGAATGAGTAAACCCTCGTTTCACTTGAATAATAATTATTAAACACCCATTGCACATGACTTATCATGATACTATACTTTACCCAATGCATTAGAGCGCTATTAGGGCGCACCCTTCTTAGACATTTCATTTCATACATAAGTGTGCCACATGGATCATAAAACATTGAATTATTCAACATAATATTTTATTCCACGATAAATGAATGTGGAATACATAAATGAAACTCTTTAAACAATAAGTAAATGTACTTAAAGGTGAATACCCTTGATAGAGAAATGGTCATGGTATTCTATACACAATTACTTTGGCTTCAAAAAGCGCAGTGCAACTTCTGCAGCATAACGGCGTGACATAAGAACTAATAAAAATGGTTGATGAGAGAGAAAGGGTTGTCTCATAATATTTACATGACATGGATAGTAAGGGGGTCATATATATACATTTCCCAACAAATGTAATGGAATTTAGATTCATTATACAAAAGAATTGCTTGAATGTAAATGAGAAGAGAGAAATTCCTTTCGGAATTTCGGCATAGTTACGGGTGTACATGGGAGGTATTTAATGAGAGAGAAAGGGGTATCCCATAATTAAAACATAAATAGAGCAGTATGGGGGAGGTTTGAAACCATACCTCAACATTTATAATTGAAATTAAAAGGGAATAACAATTTAAAGAATATTGGACAAAATGAGAAAGGAAGAAAAACTCTTACTTGGAAGTGTGCTTCCAAAGGCTTGAGAGAGGCTTCTTGGGATCTTGGCGCACCTTAGGAGGATTATAGAGAAAGGAGGACAGAGGTTGTATGAACTCCAAAGGCTTTGAGTGAGGAGGAAGTGGGATCTTGTGTGGGTTTATATAGGAAAGGTGAGGGAATTCTTTATTATTTAGGTTTGGGACATCTCACATTAAACTAATCCAAACCACAAAACAGCCCATGGTTTTTGCCCATGGTTTTTGGAAAAGGGAAGTGGAAAAAAATATTTTATAAGTCCAAAGTCTGAACTTCTTAAAATAATGGGGTTACTTATGTCGAGGTGAGTCACACTCTTAAGGAAAACAATTTAAAAAGACAAAATGTTTAATAAGTCTTGAAAGGTCTACTAATGGTTTGTAAAATAAATCAAACAAACTCAAAATCACATTATTTTAATGGTAAAACATATATTGGTCTAAAATAAAGTTTATAGTATTTTATTACATCACTATTTGGTCATTATGATGTCATAAAACACATTATATATTTAAACAGTATTTAATATTTACTCAAAAATTTGACTATCTCAGAAAATTATGAAAAATTCACCATTGGATAATTTCAACATACTAATTATAGAAATAATATTTATTTTATCTAAATAATTTTCTAAATATGTTAATTTTTACTTTTAAAATAAAAACCGACATTTATCGAAAATTCATGGGTTTTGACAAAAATGGCTTTCAAACCTTAATAAAAATTATAATTGCATTCATAAAATTATACGATCATTTGTATTTAGTAAAAATTAATTTAATAATAATAATAATATTTTATTAAAATATTATTTAATTCAAAAATCCATTAATTCATCAAAAATAGATTTATTAGTTGAACATTAACTAAAAATACTATTTGTGCTTTAAAAAATATTTACAAGGTAACAATAAAATTACAGTATATTCATTATTATATACAAAAATAATGTATGTAACCATAGTACTAGGGTCTTATTACATAACCCCTTATAACACCCACATAAGACTGAAGAGTAAGGTGTGTGATGGTGACAGACTCTTGGGGTGGCTTGGATAACATTGCTCGGGTGGTCATCTCTATCAACTTGCACTTCTCTCATAGGCGGTCCCACTCAAGCTTAACATATTCAAGCTCAAATTAGTCTTGGTCAAGATTGAAGCCCAAATATGTAACCTCCTTCCCAATCTCTTACAAATGGGCTTCGTATTGGGAATGTATACTAGATGAGGTCATCACTTCCTTTGTCTGAGTAAATTGGATTTGTTAAAGCCCTATATTTATACTAATCATGTGATCACTGTTCAACAGGTATATTATCAACGATCAAAATTATTACTAGTATTTTAAAATATAAAAACATAAAACCAAAAAAGTTGACATTTTATATAAACATTTTACATAAAGAGATATTTAATTAGATCAAGAGGGATTTCCATTAATGAAAGTTTGGGTCATTACAGTATTGGCTCATATTGGTCCATTCTAGGAGATGGGAACTGCACCTCATGGGGATATCGACTGAAACCAGAGGTTTCTTCAGACCTTAGATTGTTAGGATTTCTAGCTATGTTTCTAAAAGGGTGGATTTTCTTGGCTGGGTATGCATGCTCAGGGATCCATGTTAGCAAATTGGTGATGGTGGTGAAACTTGCGGAAGGGTGGTTCCTTAACCTCATAGTACCAATCCATGCATGCCTCTACCAAATTTTGAGGCATATCCAATAAGGAAACACTCTTTATAGGATCTTTAATCTTCTCTAGTTCATGTTTGATTAGATAGGGGATAACTTCCATTGTTATGAGTATTACAATGCTTCTAGGATCCCGGATTCCCAATCCTGTCCTAGATTTATAAACATTCCTGGGGTTGGTACTATATCTCTAAGCCCTGATAAGGTTAAAGGTGAACTGTATCAATCTGAAATCTTTGACTTTGCTACTTTTTGTGCACCGGGTGGTCCGATTATTAATGATGGCTGCGGTTCCCTTTATGAAAGATCTTATATGATCTCCCTTCAGGATGGGGATCTTCCAAATAGGGTGGATGATTTGATCATACATGTGACATACACACCATGTTGATTTGCTTGAAAATTTGGCTACATTCAAAGAGTGTCTCCCATTCCTTTGGTCAACATCCGAGTGGAATGGCATCCTGGAGTTAATCGTCAATTCTGGAAAATATTGTCATGTGAAGATAATGGGGCTGAGATCATACTTATACCTACTAATTTTTACAATTTTCTAACCTGTAATTATTCCCAAGATTGGGTAACAGCTTATCTCAATGGTTTGTTAGGCCAGATGATTCAAAATATGGACAGGCCTTTTCCATCATCAACTCCTTTATATGTGGCATCGATGGAATTGATTAAAGACATAGGTGGGGTATCAAGGAAGTGACATCACTCCAATGAAGGTTATTTTGATATTAAATCATATTATGTTGATGATATTGGTCCCCTACAATGGGATACAAATGAAACACATGTTGAGAGAAGATCTTATGGACAAGCTACAAATGATACACCCATTGAAGTAAGAGCTTATAGGACCTCCTATCCTACTTTTACACTGGTTCAGCTAAGTATCCCTACATAAATCCTTCCAACTCCATCAGTTGTAGGGGATCTAGTGATAAATAGACTAACCTGGAAATATATTCATTAATTGATCACTAAAACCCCCTTTCAAGTGTTCCATTACCAAGGGGAACACCTTCACCAATTATTTCATTACTTGGGGGATGATGGTTTTGACTGTCATCTTCTATATGAAATTTTGAAGCAAGTTGTTTTAATTTTGTAAGATATAACCATGAGTGAATGGGATCTGCATGAATTTTTGGATGAGGATCCCTTTTCTAGGTAGATGAGGGAGACATCAGAGGCATTGGTGCAGGGTCATCAGCTAATATCTAAATTACAGACTCAGAAGGACATGTGGACCATACAAATATGGAGGTATGAATAAATCATTACTCATTTGAAGTATAATATTTTTACATCTTCATCCTTATTTTATAATCCTCAAAAGATATTTGAAGAGATAACTACCTTGTTCAAGACTCTTTGTCCAAGAGTGGAGATATAAGAAGCATGGAGAGTAGAACTCCAGCATTCTATCGATTCTTCTCATCATAGTCTTTTCAACCTTGAAAACATATCTGATAAACTTTTATTATAGTTTGACTTTCATAATGTATCCCATTTTTGTTGAAGCCTCAAAGATACTCCAAAATTTTGAGATCCCCCCCCCTTCCATAATACAAATGGACCTTACTAAATCTTCATTTTTTCTATTTAGCTTCTCTTTGTCCAATATGTGTATGATATTTCATTATTCTGATATTATGATAATCATAAAAACTATCCATCCTTTGCATAAAGTCAAGAAAATCCAAATTTTTTGATTTTGATATTTGTTTTATGTAATGCTCATGAATTCCCATTTAACATGGTTTCTGTTACTAATGAATCTATTCTATTTTCCTTGTATAATATATGTCCTAGAGTGATAGTGCTCTATTATTTTCCAAATATGATAGGCTTGGTGAGAATAGCTTGATTTTTCTAAGGCCATATGGTGAGCCTTACAAGATCTTACAGACTAGATTATTGTTGTACTTTACTTTAGGGTCTTTTAGTTTGAACCTTATATTGCTTTAGTTTAAGGTCTGTTTAGCCCAGAACCAATATTTATTTTAGTTTAAGGTATTTTTATCTTGGACCCAATATTACTTTAGTTTAAGGTATTTTTATCTTATAACCTCTATTTCTATAGTTTAAGGTCTTTTAGATCAAACCTTGTATCACTTTAGTTTAGGGTATTTTAGCTCAGACCTTCTATCTATTTAGTTTAAGGTATTTTATCTCGGATCTTATATTGATGTAGTTTAAGGTATTTTAGCTCATACATAATATGTCATTAGTTTAGGTTATTTTATCAAGGACCTTATATCACTTTTGATTATGGTATTTTAGATCAGGCCTTATATTGTTGTAGTTTAAGGTATTCTAGCTCGGACATTTTTTATGATCATTGGATATGGTGAAGACATGCCAATAATGACCTCAAACAATCTAAGGTGTTTGGTTCTACTATGGTGTTACTAAGGCTCATGAGGGTCAGAATTCCCTTTTTACAGAGTGACGCATTTGATTGATGACCATAGGTGTGTATCTAGGAGCCATGGTCATGCATGCATCGTCAAGTAAGGGGTCTCTTAAAGTTGGGAATATTTTCCGAGGGCTATGGAAGATTCATAGTGGTGATATTGGTTGAGGGAAAAATATTAGGGAATCTAGGTCTTCCTAGATAGTGGGAGTGTGGGTAATGTAAATCATAACCTAAAATTTTGAGTCCATGAATATGTGATGTTGTAGAAATGTCAGGTATGTCCCATGACATTCTTTGATTCCAGGTTCCACTACAGTGTTTTTGGGGATCACAAGGATTGAGGTTCCTTTCTGGTAAGGAGAAGATGCATTTAGTTGACTAGTCAAGGACCTTATGTATCGGTATCATGCCAAGGGAAAGATGATATCCATCTCTCTTTGATGTTTTTGAAGGGCCAGACATCCAAATGATGAAGTTGGTTATGGAAACAAGTCTATCCAAGAAGGGTCATGGCACCCTAGGGAAATTATCTCTTAAATAATGAAGATTTAACCTTATGCCATATGGTTTTTAATCATGAGGTGTGGGCTATCAAAGTATAGGTAATTAAGAGTCGTAGCCGGTCCTTGAGAAAGGGTATGAAACTTGGTGATGTAACACTGTGGATATTGAATATGCTTGTATAGTTTGGTGTGGGGATTATAAATCTCAACCTAGATCGCTTGAGTTTGGATAATGATATAGGATAGTCTTATAGGGAGTAGTTCATATATGTTTAGGTGTTGAGTGCTACCAAAATGATTTCAGGGATTGTGAGGATTGGAATATCCTTTTTCAGAGTGATGTATTTTTTTGATGGTCGTAGGTGCATATACAGGAGCCATGGGAATTTATGAATAGCCAAGAAAAGGGACCTTGAATAAAGATATCCTTTCCAAGGTCCATGGAGGCTTATGATGACATGATACACCCCAACTCATGAAGTATAATATGTGGAAAGTGTAAAATAAAAGGAGTTTGTGAATACCCTATAAGTTTTTCCACTACCCAATGAACATATTCTTATGGTGTGGAGATGTAAAAAATCATTTCTCTAGCTTTTTTCTAGACCAATGGGTCCAGCTAGCATGGCTTGGATTTTACTATGGCTATAGAGTACACCCTATGAGCTTTATAACTTATATTTTTATGCCCTAATTTATTCCTAAACTTTGGAGATGAAGATTTTAGAAAGAGAAGACTTGAATTTTACTCAATCTTCCATTCATGGGTTTTCAACCTAACAATTTTTGTGTCTCTTTATCTTGTAGTTTAAAGTATTTTGATTTGGAACATTATATGATAGAGTTTAAGGTCGTACATCTTTGACCAAAGTACAGGATGTTTATGGTCATGATGCACATGTACTTAACATGCTAAATATTACACAATAGCCTAATTAGGATTCCTAGGGTGAAGAGTACTCCATATCCTTATGATAGATAGGTGAAAGCATTGTAACTCACGGGTTAAGGTTCTCAGGTCATGAGTGATGATATGGGATAGTCATACCAGGAGTAGTTCAAATACACTAAGGTATTGAGTCCTTCTGCAATGATATCATGGCTCGCAAGGATTGGAATTTCCTTTTTGGAGAGTGATGCATTTGGTTGACAACCATAGATGTATATGAAGGATCCATAGGCATGTATTCATAGTCAATAAAAGGGTTATTGAAGCCGGATATCCTTTCCAAGGTCCATGGAAGATTATGGTGATCTGAGACACCTGAAGCATGAAGTGTGTCTTTTGGATTGAGTTTCTTTAAAATATTGTGAAAGAACCCCATAATCTTGTTGATCGTGGTAACTATATTGTGGTCCTTTGATAAGGAATGAAAAATGGGTGATGGCATTCATAGTTTAACATCTTTTAGTGTGGACGTTCTTTCCAATGTACAGTTTAAATTCTTACGGTAAGGACATTTTCCTATGTATTTTACGATCATGCAATAAGGATGTACATCCATGCAATTTAATTTCATGTGTTAAGGATTTAATTTCGTGAATTTTAACATCATGCAGTAAGGATTTACTTCTATATATTTTAACATCATGTGGTAATAATGTATTTCCATGAATTTCAATGTCATGCAATATGGACGTACTTCTGTGCATGTTAACATCATGTGGTAAGGAAGTACTTCAGTGCAATTTAACGACATGTGGTAAGGATGTAATTCAGTACATTTTAACATCATGTGGTAAGGACATACTTCTGTGCATTTTAATTTCATGTGGTAAGGACATACTTCTATAAATTTTAACATTGTGTGGTAAGGATGTACTTCTTTGCATTTTAATATCATGAGGTAAGGATGTAATTCTATGCATTTTAACGTCATGCAGTAAGGATGTGGGAATCAAAGTGAAACTGTAGAGATTTCACAGATGGGATCAAAGTTGAATACCTATATGTCACTATGTATCTTATGAGTATGAGAATCAAGTGACACATATTTCTAAATTAAGTTTTCTATGTAGGTTTGGGCCATACGAAAGAAGCATGAAATTTTTATATTTATTTTTTGTTTCTGAGATCATATTTGGAAATTCATGCATCACGACATCTCCTTAGAGGATAGGAATCAAGTCACACATAGATCTTAAATGAGAAATACTTTGCACGAGTCTGACCCATACATAGAGGTGGACAATATTTTTGTTGGGCATTGTAGTTGGGCTTCAGGATTGGAGATCCATGTGTCACTACATATCCTATAATGATAGGAATCAAGCTATATGTAGTTATTTATTTTCCATGCAGTTCAACATCATGCAGTGAGGATAAGGGTGAACTAACATGAATAAATAAAAATGTTACAGTTGGGCCCAAAGATGAATGTATGGGCATCACTATGTATCTCATGAGGATAAGAATCAAACCACACATAGTTCTTGAAATCCCATGTATTTTAACCTCATGTGGTGAGGACAGAGGTGAAATGATGTGAATTGATGGGAATATTGTAGTCGGTCCCAAGGGTAGAATTTTGGGCATCACTACATATCTCATGAGAATAAGAATCAAACCACACATAGTTCTGAAGAATCGTGCAGTTTAAATTCATGTGATAAGGACATTGATCATGCAGTTTAACATCATGTGGTGAGGACTCATGGTATGCCTTTTAAGATCTTTCATTAAGGACTGTAATGTACCTATTACATACTATTATGCCTTGATCTTGATGGTAAGTCCCAACTGTAATTCATAATCTCACGTGAGTTATGATCGGTGTGAGAAACAATGAATGGAAAGGGTTTCCCTCTAATGCAGAGACAATTGAGGGTAAAAAAAGGGATGTTTGAAACATATAGTGTCTAGACCAAGATATAGGATCAAGTCATCCCTATATATCTCATTGGAAATTATAATCAATCCTTACATAGTTCTAGAAGAACTGTGCATTTTTACATCATGCCACAAAGATATAGGTGACTTGGCATGAATAGAGATGGATATCATGAATCCATGTAGTTTTACATCATGTGGTAAGGACATTGTCTCTGCTGTTTAATTTCTTGCGGTAAGAAATAATTCCATAAAGTTTAACATCGTGTAGTTAGGATGAATTCTATATAGTTTAACGTCATGTGGTTAGGATGAATTTGTACAGTTTAACATTATGTAGCTAGGATAGATTTGTATAGTTTAACGTCCTATAGCTTGGAAGTATTTTTATAGTTTAACATAATGTAGATATGATAGATTCTATTCAATTTAACATCACGTATAAAGGATGAGATGTGGTACTTACACTAATGTGGATGCACTTGTGTTGAAAACTATGAAAAGTATTTATTGATAAACCTTACATTTCTGGGAGGTATGAAACACTCCCCATCTATTGTGGCTAATGAGTAAGCCCTATTGTGGTAGACCTTATGTATGATGCAAGGTCCCTCCCATTTGGGTTCCATCTTTGGGGTCTTCTTTCCTGGTATCATTGGGGTTATGGGTACCCACACCAGTTCCCCATGGAGGAATGAGCAGAGTTGAACTATTTTATTGAAGGCTCGTGTTGTAACACCCCGACCCCTCTAGGCTGGAGACGATGCATTACTTTTGATATTGTCATGGTTAGAAGGAATTAAAATCCTGAAGGAATGATTAGTTTAGTAGTCTTGAAGAAACTAGATACATAGATGTTACTCAAACTACATTAGAAAAGTTTACAAAATACAACAAATAACGAAAACTAAAAACTACAACCACACGAACTCAATAAAAGACCTTCTCTTGATCACCTGTTGAAGGTAAACAATGAAAGGGGTGATCTCAAATTCTCAGTAAGGGTTAAAAAAATCAGAAGCATGAGTACAAAATAAGTGAATCATAATCAATCTGACATAATTAATATGGAATAGTGAATAAATGAAAAACTAATACCATTATTAAACTGAAAATGAAATTACATCCATATATTTTGTCATAGTGAAAACCTCATGGATAATAATAATAACTAATAATGAATAAAGAGAATGATTATTAATTTTACTTCATGTATCTAGCACATGAAACCATAATACTGTAAAAATGGTTTAGTTCTATGGGTAGAAACCCTTCTGGTTTTTGGAAACAAACTCAAAGGGTTTTTCGCCAAACTGTTTTGTCTCATGAGACCTAAGGATGCATAGAAGGGCTGTATCGGGCCCCACCCGCCACTGCATGTCCAAATAAATCTTTATACATTGATTAAATACAAGTTCAATATGCCTTTTCAATATCCGTATAGAGTAGAGTATACGGATTCATCAATATTTCCATAATTAAAATAACTTTCCAAATAAACATCGTATGTAAAATGGTATACAGTTTAGACAACAAACCTATCCATGGAATGAGATTATGGATATTTAATATAAATAAAATTTAAAATGAAAATTTATCTCAAATGGTCATTAGGTACACCACATAGGGATTATTATGTTCACAATACAAAGTTAGTCACAACGAAAAGGTAGTTGAGACAAAGTCCCTTACCACAATGTAATCAATCGAATCAAATGACCAGAACTTAATGAACATCAAGTGAATCATTGAATAACATGAATAAAAGAGAATAATGTTATTATATATCAAATTTTAGTATACATATACCAAATATAATAAATAAATGGTGAACAATGAAAATCTCACAGAAATGAAAGTGAGATGAGAAACCCCTTACCTTTTGCTCTAGTGTGTTCTCGATTGTTCTTAATGACCTGAATAATCAAATTTAGATTCATTAATTAATAATTATAGAACCTAATCAACATTTAATTTATATTATATAACCTTATTAAGTTCATTAATGTCCTTTTTTATGGGTTTAAGAGATTAAATCTTATTGTTTTGGAATCATTTTCTTACTTGGTTTCATGATTTTTTTACTTGTATTCATGAATGGAAGTTGGTTTGAAATATGGTTAAACATCCAGAATTGTTAATATACATTATTAGTTAAATTAAAGAGATATAAATGATCTTATAATTATTCTGGTTATATACCATGAGGATGACTCATTCGATTAGTTAAAAATAAACGCTTGAATTTGGCTTGGCAGTTTTCTGCTCAATAAACTTGTTTCGTATTATTATTCCATATTATGTACGTATAAAGATTATAGAACATTAATAAAGATAAAATACATATTTTATGACCTGGTTCAACCATAAATATGGTTTCATGACCTGTAATGAATGAAATATTTAATAACAAAACTTCGTCGTCCACAAAGGTTATAAATTGGAACCTCATGGACGTTGATTTCGTTTATAAAAATAAAAGGGAGGGAGTAAGAATATTGATTATGGTTCTCCCATTCACATGATATAAATCCAGTATTTAGATGATACTGGAGTTATCATGATCATTTGTACAGATGAGGTGAGTAGATGATAACAAATAAAGATAAATTCAAATGAAACTAAAAGAAATAGAAAGGTGGTTTACCTCTTGAAACGACTTCCTCGAGAACCTCCTTAAGGGAAGGGATTTTGGTCTTTTGGAAAGACTAAGAGCTTACTGGTCATAGGGAGTGACTAGGGAAGGGTAATTGGTCAGAACTTTGAGGATCTTCAAGGCTTATAGAAGTGAAGAGAAGAGGTAGTGGTGGGGGGGTTTATAGTGAAGGAGAGGGGTAAATTTTGAATATTTAATTTCATTATTTTATTATTTCCATCAATACAACCAATAGTATTGTTTCATGTGATACCTAATAGTAATAAGATCATTTGAGTTCAAATAAAGTGTCCTTACATCACTTATGATGTCATAAATAGTGTATTTAATTGATAAATTGAATATATGATATTTTACCGTATTTCACTATTCATCAAAAATTCAAGAATTTCAGAAAAATCCCAAAAATTCACCCCTACAATTTTTCAACATGTAGAATTAAAAAGTGAAATCCATTTTTCAAAAAAAAATATAAATATTATTAATTTAATATTTAAATAAGGTCATAGTTAATTCAAAAAATAACAATCTTGAAGTGCAGTTAGTTTTATGTGACATTGAAAAATTAATTAAGATCTCATTATCATATTTCCTTAAGAAAATAAAATAATATCATTATTTACTATTCAAGGGTCATATTACTATTCATAATACTATTCATAAGGGTATGTTACTATTCACCAAAAATCAATTTTGTTCTATCAGACTCCAAATGACTTACTAAACAGAACTCTAGATGACCATTTCCTTAAATTCAAAACATAGAAGAGGAAAAATTGCATTCTATATTTATTTTCAAAACCTTGGGGTGTTACATTATCCCCTCCTTAAAAAAATTTCATCCTCGAAATTCAAATAATATTACCTAAAAATATTTTGGTATGTCTTTAACATAAGCTCCTCAAGCTCCCATGTTGCTTCCTCCATCTTATTGTTCCTCCATATAACCTTCACCAGACAAGTCATCCGATTTCTCAATACTTGTTCTCTAGAATCAAGAATCTTGATAGGCACTTCACAGTAAGATAGATCGGTCTCAAGTTCCACTTCTTCATAAGTGAGTACATGTGGTGGGTCTGGCATGTACTTTCTTAACATTGACACGTGGAACACATTGTGAATCTTGGAGAGACTTGGAGGCATTGCCAAACGGTAAGCTACGGCTCCAATTCGGTCCAGAATTTCAAAAGGTCCGATGTACCTGGGAATTAATTTTCCCTTCTTACCGAATCATATAATACCCTTCCATGGAGATACCTTTAAGAAAACGTGATCACCTTCTTGAAATTCCAAATCCTCGTTCAGTTATCAGTATAGCTCTTTTGCCTACTTTGAGCTATTTTGATATGGTTCTGGATAATCTTCACCTTCTCCATTGTTTCTTCAACAAGTTCTGGGACCACGAGCTTTCTTTCACCAACATCATCCCAGAAAGTTGGTGTACGACATCTCCTCTCATATAATGCTTCATAGGGTTCCATCTGTATAATTGAATGGAAAATATTGTTGTAGGAAAATTCTACGAGAGGTAAATACTAATCCCACATGACTTGAAAATCAAGTGAACAAGACCTCAACATGTCTTCCAATGTTTGAATGGTTTGTTATGATTTTCTTTCAGTTTGTGGGTGGTAGTCAGTGCTCAAATGAAGATCAGTATCTAGGGCCTTCTGAAGACTTTTCTAGAATATTGATGTAAAACGTGGACCATGATCAGAAATAATAGATAGGGGTACTCCATGAAGTCTCACAACTTTATTAATATATAGTCTTGCTAGATTTTCAAGTGGTATATCTTCTCTTATAGCAAGAAAATGTGTTGACTTGGTAAGATGATAAAAAATGACCCATATTTCATCATTCCTTCTAGGAGTCTTTGTTAGTCCCATGAAGAAGTCCATCGTGATATTATCCCATTTCCACTCAGGTATGGGAAGAGGTTGCAATACTCTTCTAGGTTGTTGCCTTCCAGCTTTCACTTGTTGACAAACCATACATCTTGACACAAGATTAGTAATATCCCTCTTCATGTTGTCCCACAAAAAAATGTTCCTTCAAATCTCTATACATAGTAGTGCTACCAGGGTGTATAGAGAAATTGTAAGTATGATCATCATCTAACAATTCCCTTTTTAGATCAGGTATATCGGGAACACAAAGTCTCTTCCCAAATTTCAAAATTCCATCTTCATATATGAAGCCACTCAATCTCCCATCATTCACAGCTTTAATCTTCTTTTGAAACTCCTCATCGTCAGCCTGAGAACTTTGTATCCTTTATAGTAAAGATGGTTTGGAAACCATTTGAAAAAACATTGATGCTTCACCTTCTAGGGTTATTCCCATATCCATCTTTACTAGATCCATGAAAATAGGATCCATTTCAATTCCCATCTTGTTCAAAAATCTATGATCCTTTCTGATCAAAGAATCTTCCACCTTATTTTCCTTCCCCGGGTGGTAGTTTATTCTAAAATCATAATCCTTGAGTAGTTCAAGCCATCTCCTTTGCCTCATGTTAATTTATTTTTGTGAGATAATATACTTCAAACTCGTGTGATCAGTATAAATATCACATTTTTCACCATAGAGATAATGTCTCCATATCTTCAAAGCAAA
The DNA here is from genome assembly GCA_963277665.1 of Viscum album. Lineage (NCBI taxonomy): Eukaryota > Viridiplantae > Streptophyta > Magnoliopsida > Santalales > Viscaceae > Viscum > Viscum album. The sequence continues at coordinate 625,329,780 of OY728151.1, read as the reverse complement.
GATTACAGCAGCTAACTCAATATAATGAGTACGATAGTTTTTCTCATGAACTTTTATCTGTCATGATGCATAAGAAATAACCCTATCATTTTGCATAAGGACACAACCAAGTTCTTTCTTTGAAGCATCACTATAAATAAAAAACCTGTCATTCCCTGATGGTAGAGTCAATATAGGAGCATTGACTAACCTTATCTTCAGTTCATCGAAACATTCTTCACAATATTTTTTCCAAACAAATTTAACCCCTTTACGTGTGAGCTTCGTTAGCGGGTTATACAGTCAGGAAAAATTCTATACGAAACGCCAATAATAACCTGATAAGCCAATACAACTGTGTACCTCAGTTATGTTTGTTGGCATGGGCCAATCTTGGATTACCTTTGTCTTTGCAGGATAAACTAGGATTCCATCCTTAGAGACAATATGGACAAGAAAAGAAATCTCTTGAAGCCAAAATTCACACTTGCTAAACTTCCCATATAATTCATGTCTTCTAAGAGTCTTCAGGATAATGCGCAAGTGATTTTCATCATCTTCATAGCTTTTGTAGTATACCAAGATATCATCAATAAATACCACTACAAAATCATTGATATATTCCTTGAAAACTCTATTCATTAGATCCATGAAGACAGAGGGTGCATTAGTCAATCCAAAAGGCATTACTGTAAACTCGTAATGCCCGTACCTAGTTCGAAATGCTGTTTTCAGAATGTCTTCCTTATTCACACTCAACTGATGATATCCAAATCAAATTTCAATCTTTGAAAAGTATTGAGATCCATGAATTTGGTCAAATAAATCATCAATCCAGGGTAGAGGATACTTATTATTTATTGTAATAGCATTGATTTCTCTGTAAATAATGCATAGCCTCATGGATTCATATTTCTTATTTACAAACAAGATAGGGGCTCCCCATTGAGAAACACTAGGTCGAATAAATACTTTGTCACTCAACTCTTCTAGTTGTTTCTTCAGCTCCACTAACTCCACATTGTCCATTCTATATGGGGTCTTTTATATATGTCTTTCACCAAGAATTAAGTCAATGGAAAACTCAATTTTCCGCTTAGGAGGATGTCCAGGTAAATCCTCTGGAAACACATCAATGTATTCTATCACTATATGCACATCTTCAATTTGAATATTTCTTTCCTCGCCCATAGATATTGGGTTCTCTTCCTCTCCAAGAATTGCATTCAATAGAGCTAATGGGGGTGGGTCTAGATAAGAATTAGATGGAGAAGTTTCCACTCTAAAGATAAGAGATTCTACACCATTTTCAAAAATTGTAATTTCCTTTTTCTTGCAATAAATACTCGAGTCGTAATTTTATAGCCAATCCATACTGAGAATTATATCAAATTCAGTCATGGGTATGATGAGAAGGTTAGCAAATAAAGCACGTTTTTGTGTTTGTATGGGGACTAGTCTGCATGCCTTTGTTGCAATGATACATCACATGGGAGTTTTGACTGACAACTCCTTTCTTAAATCAAATTGGACATATCTGATTTTCTTGGAAAACTGGGAAGATATAAATGAATGTGATGATCCAGAATCAAATAAAGTGTTGTCTAAGTTTGAGGAAACAATTAAAGTACCTTCCACCACATCATTAAGAACTTCAACCTCCGCGGTTGTAATCGCAAAGGCTCTCCCTTGCTCTCTTGGCCTTTTCTGAGTCAAGTTTCCTTAGCGATTTGGACACTCATTTTCATAGTGTCCCGTATCTCTGCAATTGTAGCGTTGAACATCATTGAATTGCTTCTTCCCCTTTCATTCATCATATTGATGACCCTTTTCTCCATAGTTGTAGAAAACTCCCATGCCTTTCAAGAATTTCCCAAGATGATTCTTTCCATAGTTCTCACATAATGAGAAACTATTCATTCCCTTGCTCTTCTTTGGTGCTTCTCATTTTCCTTTGTTATCAGAGTACTTCTTCTTATCTTGGTTTCCTTTGAAATAAATTCATCTAGAAAATTCCTTCTCTGTTTTAATGGCACTTGATACAATTTCATCATATGATGAAAATTATTGAGAAGTCAGTGCCCTTTGAAGACTTGGCTTAAAACCTTCAAATAAATGATCAATCTTGTCCGCCAAGTCATGTACGTAATCCACAGCATACCTGGCTAGCCTTGTGAAGGTAGCCTCATATTATGCAACATTTTCTTCTTCCCTTTGTTTTAATCCAAGGAACTTCCTCTTCATTTCAGTTCGTTGCTCACGAGGGAAATATTTTTCGAAGAATATTTCCTTAAAAGTCCTCCATTCCATATCTTCTATTTATTCTTCCTCCGTGGTATTTTGAATCAGGGACCACCATTGATCAGCATCTCCCTTGAGACAATATACTGTCAGTACTACCTTTTCATTTTCATTGCATCTTAACGCCATAAATATCTTTTCAAGGGACTTGATCCATTGCTCAAAAACCACTGGATTAGTAGTCTTGATAAAAGATGGGGGCTTCTGCCGCATGAAATGATCTAACACAGGTGTGGAATGGCTATTCGTTACAACTTGAGTAAGTTGTCCTAATATAGTCATGATCTGATCTGCTCCAATGTTAACTGTGTTGACTTTCTCAGTATGGAGATCCCTACCTTGCCAACGAGTATTGATTCCCCTTCTTCCATTAGATGCCATTTCTAAATAATGGGATACATTAGATTAGTTTATGAATCTAAAATATAAAATCACTCAACATAGATTGAAATTCTATGCATAGATAATATTATAAACATGGTTCCTCAGAGGAAAAAATTTACATTAACTCCTTCATAATGGATTGTAAAGAAAATGTGAATTATCCTAAGCATATCCATCAGGAGTGTCATAACCAAGATTGCAGTAAGGCTGGTTGTCATGAACCAGTTCCCATTCGAGTCTATCTCAAAGCGGTGTTTTCGGGTTTTACCCTGAGACACATTTGTGCCAGAGCCGCCTCTACCAGCTCGTATCCAGATAGAGACGTATTTCTTAAAATATCCACATAATATATTACTTACCAAAATAACATGATGTTTTTTTATGTTTATTCTCAAATACTACCTTAGGGATTTGTTCCCTACTATACATTTCCTACTCTAGTTCCCATGTTTCCTACTAAACTTCCTCTGATACCAACTGTAACACCCCGACCCCTCTAGGCTGGAGCCGGTACATTACTTGTGATATTGGCATGGTTATAAGGAATGAAAATCATGAAATAACGATTAGTTTAGTAGTCTTGAAGAAACTATATGCATATATGTTACTAAAATTACATTGGAAAAGTTTACAAAATACAACACATAACGAAAACTAAAAACTGCAACCACACGAAATTAATAAAAGACCTTCTCTTCATCACCTGTTGAAGGTAAAAAATTAAAGGGGTGAGATCAAATGCTCATTAAGGGTTACAAAAAGTGGAATCATGAGTACAAAATAATTTAATCATAATCAATCCGACATAATTAATATGGCTTAGTGAATAAATGAAAAACTAATGTCGTTATTAAACTAAGAATGAAACTGCATCCATAGATTTTTTCATAGTGAAAACCTCATGGATAATAATAATAACTGATAATGAATAAATAGAATTCTTATTAATTGGACGTCATTTATCTGGCACATGAAACCATATCGTAAAAATGGTTTAGTTTTATGGGTAGAAACCCTTCTGATTTTTGGAAACAATCTCGAAGGGTTTGTCGCCAAACTATTTTGTCTCATGAGACCTACCGATGCATCGAGGGGTTGTAGCAGGCCCCACCCACCACTTAATGACCAAATAAATATTTATACATTGATTCAATACAATTGAAATATGAATTTTTAATATATGTATAGAGTAGAGTATACAGATTCATCAATATTTCCATAATTAAAATAACTCTCCAAATAAACACCGTATGTAAAATGGTATATGGTTTAGACAAAAAACATATCAATGGAATGAGATTATGGATATTTAATATAAATAAAATTTAAAATTAAAATTTATCTCAAATGTGAAGTAGGTACACCACAAAGGGATTATTAGGTGCACAATACAAAGTTAGTCACAACGAAAAGGTAGTTGAGACAAAGTCCCTTACCACAATGTAATCAGTCGAATCAAATGACCCAAACTTAATTAACATAAAGTGAATCATTGAATAACATGAATATAAATAGAATCATGTTATTATATATCAAATGGTAGTACACATATACCACATACAAGAAATAAGTGGTGAATAATGAAAATCTCACAGAAATGAAAGTGAGATGAGAAACCCCTTACCTTTTTCTCTAGTGTGTTATCGATTGTTCTTAACGACCTGAATAATCAAATTTATATTCATTAATTAATAATTAAAGAACCTAATAAACATTTAATTGATATTATATAACCTTATTAAGTTTATTAATGGACTTTTTGATGGGTTTAAGAGATTAAATCTTATTGTTTTGGAAGCATTTTCTTACATGGTTTCATGATTTGTTTACTTGTATTCATGAATGGAAGTTGGTTTGAAATATGGTTAAACATCCAGAATTGTTAATATAAATTATTAGTTACATTAAAGATATATAAATGATCTTATAATGATTCTGGTTATATAACATGAGGATGACTCATTCGATGAGTTAAAAATAAACGCTTGAATTTGGATTGACAGTTTTGTGCTCAATAAACTTGTTTCGTATTATTATTCCATATTATGTACGTATAAAGATTCCAGAACATTAATCAGGATAAAATAAATATTTTATTACCTTTTCCAACCAAAAATATGGTATCATGACCAGTAATGAAAGAAATATTGAAGAACAAAACTTCGTTGTCCATGAAGATTATATATTAGAACCTCATGGACGTTGATTTTGTTTATAAAAATAAAAGGGAGGGAGTAAGAATATTGATGATGGTTATTCCATTCAAATGATATAAATCCATTATTTATGTGATACTGGAGTTATCATGATCATTTGTATAGGGGAGGTGAGGAGAGGATAACAAATGAAGATAAATTCAAATGAAACTAAAATAAATAGAAAGGTGTTTTACCTCTTGAAACGACTTCCTCGAGAACCTCCTTAAGGGAAGGGATTTTGGTCTTTTGGAAGGACTAAGAGCTTCCCGGTCTTGGGGAGTGACTAGGGAAGGGTAATTGGGTAGAACTTTTAGGAGATTAATGGCTTAGATAAGTGAATAGAAGAGGTAGTGGTGGGGGGTTTTTATAGTGGAGGAGAGGGGTAAATTTTGAATATTTAATTTCATTATTTTATTATTTCCATCAGGACAACCAATAGTATTGTTTCATGTGATCCCTAATAGTAATAAGATCATGTTAGTTCGAATCAAGTGGCCTTACATCACTTATGATGTCATAAATAGTGTGTTTAACTGATAAATTGAATATACGGTATTTTACCGTATTTCACTATTCATAAAAAATTCAAGAATTTCAGAAAAATCACAAAAATTTACCCCTACCATTTTTCGACATGTATAATTAAAAATTGAAATCCATTTTTCAAAAATAATTTTCTAAATATTATTAATTTAAATTTTAAATAAGGTCATAGTTAATTCGAAAAATAACAATCTTGAAATGCAGTTAGTTTTATATGACATTGAAAAATTAATTAAGATCCCATTATCATATTTCCTTAAGAAAATAAAATAATATCATTATTTACTATTCAAGGGTCATATTACGATTCATATTACTATTCATAAGGGTATGTTACTATTTACCAAAAATCAAGTTTGTTCTATCAGACTCCAAATGACTTACTGAACACAACTCTAGATAACCATTTCTTGAAATTCAAAACATAGAAGAGGCAAAATTTCATTCTATATTTATTTTCAAAACCTTGGGGTGTTACACGTGTAATATAATTATGGATACTCAGAATAAGGGAAGTTGGACTTCCATGGGTAACATTGTCTCATTCCCATACAATAGTGAGTATAACCTTGCTTGTGTAGTAATACACATGGTAGTATGGAAATCCCATGCTTAGAGGAGTTTGTCTTGCCAATATTATTATCCTTATTCACCATCTTCTGGATTATGTTTGACATAGTCTTATTAAAGGCCTCTATCTATCCATTTTCTACTTCATGATTGTGATATGAGTGATTGGACTTGATATTGTACTTCTAGTACAGCTTCTTCAACTCCATGGAATAGAAATTAGTGTTGTTTTCCATCAATATTGTGTGATGGATGCCAAACCTGGTGATGATATGGTACATTTTGAAGTTTAGGATGTTCTTCATCTCAAATTCCTTGAGTGGTATTACCTCAACCCATTTGGAAAATAATTAAAAAGTAGTAAGTATGTAATTGAACTACTTAGCTATGGCTGGGGGATATGGCCCCACAATATCCATCCCCCCAAAAAAATGACTAATAATATTTAGCTGTATGCAGTAATTATGGATGTCGATGGATAAATATTTCATGGACTTGAAATGCATGAAATTTCTTATTAAATTCCATGAAGTAATTTATCATGGTTTTTCAGTAATATCTTAACCTCATGATTTGATGGTAGATTATAGTCCCATATTGATGGGCACTGTAAGATCCCACATGGACTTATTCCATGATGGAAAAAATCTCTCCTTGTGTTATGCATCTGAGGAGGATCTCGTAGAATCCATGCTTATAGAGGGTTTTTTCTCATTTGGTACATCCTACAAGGTAATGTTCGATGCACGACACCAAATATATTCCCTTCTATATATATTCATTGGGAGAGTCACATTATAAAGATAGTCTATTATGGGTTCCATCCATATAGGAGTGACTATTGGTGTTTCAAGATCTAGGGTATTTTTGACCTAATTGATCTCTTCCATATCACATATGATAATTGTTGAGACCATTCTTATATGTGTGATGGAGAATATTATTTCTTCTTAATTAGGATGGGCCCAGATGGTGGTCACATTGGCCAATGCCGTGTGAGCGTTCTATGATCAGGTAATATGATGTAACATGGGTTTAAAAGGAAATTTTGTCATTTTTTTCCCAAACATAACCTGTGATAGGGGCCAGTTCCTCCTTTTTTATGGTGTATTCATCATTGACATGCTTTATCACTAACTCTGAATCACCTTTGATTCTTAGTTTGGCTATTTATAATTTTAGTTCTAGTTCCAAGTTAGTAATTAGGGCTTAGTATTTTTTCATCACATTCGTGTAGCCTTAGGATAGTGAGAAATAGTAGGGAAACCCCCTTTGTCAATATAGATAAATACAATTCTCAGTACAACCTAATTGAGCTTCAGGTTTTCCACCCTTATTCCAATAGGAATTTGTGATGAACCGTCAAAATACATCACCCGTGTCTAAGGAGTGTCATGTGTATATAACACCTCTTCATCTAGAATCTCAGTGTCTTCTGGTATATTTTTTAGGGAAAGATGTGCTGTGAGGAAATCAGCTAGGGCTTGTCCTTTAACCGACTTCTACAACACAAACTGAATGTCATATTTCTGAAGAATGACCACCCATCAGGCCAAGTGCCTAGTCGGAATTGGATGGACAGGGATTTACTTGAGAGGATCTATATGAGAGACTAATTGGACTCTGTGGTGCTCCAACTAATGCATCATATTTTTTAGTGCGAAGATGAGTGAAAGGAAGTTCTTCTCGGCATCAGAGTGTCGAGTATCTATACCTAGAATAGTTTGTATGAGGCATTAGAGACTATTTTTTATTTCCTCATCATTATTTTTCATAATGAGGTTGCCCAATGGGCATTAAATGGTGGACACATATAAGATTAGTGGCCTCCCTTCCAGTGGAGGCATCAAAATCGGTGGGTGTAGTAGGTATTGCTTGATACATTCAAAGGATTTTTGGAAATCATCATCACATTGATAGGTGATTCCCTTCATCATTAGTCTGGTGAAGGGGAGAGCTTTTCCAGCCAGGTTGTAAATGAACTACCAAATTTATACAAGGTTCCCTTGGATACGCCTTAATTCTTTGAGATTTTTAGGGGTGAAATTGTTAATATATCACTAGTCTTCTCTGGGTCAACCATAATATCGTGGTGGAATACCATAAAACCAAGGGATTTTCCTAACGTTACATCAAAAGTTCATTTCATTAGATTCATCTTTAGATTGTTCTATCACATCTTGTCAAAAATTATTTGAAGGTCCATAAAGTTATCACATCATTGTCGGGATTTAACCACTAGGTCGCCAACATAACATTCAGTTATCTTTCCTAGAAACGGCTTAAAGATATGGTGCATGACGCATTGATATGTGGCACCAGCATTATTCAAACCAAATGGAATGACTTAATAGAAAAATATCCCATGATGAACTCTAAAGGAAGTGGGTTCTTTATCTTCGAGTTCCATATTTATCTGATTGTACCCTGAGTACCGATCCATGAAAGAAAGGGTTTGGAAACTAGAAGTTGCATTGATCAAGAGTTCTGTGCTTGGAAATGGGAAATCATTTTTTGGGTTATGTTGATTAAGGTCCCTGAAATCAATGTATACCCTATTATTCCCATTATTATTCTTGACAGGGACAATTTTGGCAATCCATCTTGGGTATTTCACTTCTCAAGTGAAGTTAGATTTCATCAACTTGTCGACCAATGATTCTATACTAGTGGTATGAGAGGTGTGCATCCTCATGGCTTCCTAATTGAAGCATTGATACTCATTTGGTAGCCAGAGATAGTGTGTAGCCACATATGGATTCAGTATGGGAATTTCTATATAGCTCTACGTGAACAAATATCAGTGATGCTTCATAAATGTGATGTACATATCTTGATCTTAGAGGTTCATGAAGGCACTAATCAGTATATGCCATGGGTCTTCCTCTATTCCCATATTTATCTACCTATATTCATCGATGGTGGTGGAGATACCTTCCTTGAATGCTATAGGGGTGTTCCTAAGGTCAGCCTCATCTTCTTCCATATCTGAGACTATGGAGGCATTTTTAGATGGAGATAGAAATTTGGGGGCTCCACTATCATCATCAGGGGGAGAGAGGCTATGAGAAGAGACATTCTCATCCCTTTTTTAATGAGTTATTGTAGAAAAATTTTATAACTAATAGTATTCGATGCTATCATTGGGGACAGGATGATCTTGGACCTCTGGGATTAAATCTATGACCTTGACTAGGTTTATGAGAAGCACATAGTCGCTATCAAGCAAACTCCATGTATTCACAGGGGTAGTCCCCAATCCATTGGTAGTGGAAACCTGTATATCATCCACCATTGTTGGTTGTTTTCCTACCCTTTTATAGAAATATGCTTTAGTAAATGTGGCCCTGTAAGTTTTGAAGGGAGCACTATCACTATGTAGTATGATGACTTTCCCATTAATGGGATACTTTTGACACTGGTGGAATGTTGAAGGTATCATTGGGTGGCTATGGAGCCAGGGTATTTTGAGTAGGATGTTATATAAGGTATCTTTCTAGATTACCATAAACTTAATGTTTGATGTAAGATACCAAAATTGGGCTTTGACCATGATCTTCCCAAGAGTCCTTTTATCATGCTTATCATACCCTTGTATGTTTAGCTTAGTGGAAGACAAATCCCCTTCCCCATATCCCAAATTCCATAGGGTTTGGACTGGGATAAGATTGATCCCAGAATCATTATCAATTAAATACCTTTGGATGTTGATATTATTGAGTCTACCCAAGGCATATAGAGGTTTGATGTGTCCTTAAAGGTACTCTTTCTGATCTTGATTAGTGAATGATATAGAAACATGACATTCTTATGACATGGTTCCCACTCAATAGACCTTGACAACAGCGAATTCTGTATCGAACTCTTGTGGGATTTGGAGGGCTTCGAAAAGTTCCTCCCTAATTTATTTTGAAATATGGAGTGCATCGAGGATAGAGACCTTGGTTAGGGATGCTTCTAGCTATTTGATAACATCTTACTTTTGTGCCAGAGGTTTCCAATTTCTGATACATGGTTTCTAATATATTTTTGGATGGGGAGATGAGGGATTTGTGGTGTATGAACCCATTTCTTGTGCAAGGGTTATGGGAGCATCTTCTACTAGTGGTGCGAGTCATTCTGGTATTCCCCTTTGTCTAGGTTGATCAAATGATTGAACCCATGTTAAGCATCCATGCAGGACAATTGGGTACAAATGGTTGTAGGAGGGTTCTAAGACACATCCCTTCCCTTTCTAGGCTTTCTGGATCACTTTACCCTGAGTCTCATCTGTATATTCATTTTCTAGGGGGACATGGACAAAATATCAGGTCTTACCCTGCCCGCGTTTTCCTCTATATCCTCGGTTCCTATGAATGTGACCTCCCATTCCCCGATTATGTGTAGTAAACTCATGCTCTGTGGAAAAAACATCATCGAATAAGGGGTATGACAAGTGTATCATGTTGATATAACCAAATATGAGTTCTTCATATGATTATGGTTCTATTTGGTGTGTTATTTTCCCTATTTCGAATATTTTAGGGAAGAAATCAGTGATAGTTAAGGCTTTCTTTAGAGAAGAATATGACTCTTCCTCCTCTATTTCCTCCTACTTTCGGTGATCACACCAACCTTTGATATGCATATTTTTTGTCTCCTTATTAGGTGGTGAATCTATTGCGGGTTTTCGAAAATATTTTCTCATAGTAGCATGGGCTCGATCAACTATCTTTCAAGTCATCCAGTTGTTGAATTTTCATGCATGTATAGATAGGAATTTTTTCCAATAACCCTCTTCTTTGGATTGGATCACAGTTATGCAGCTAAATTCACTACAAAGTTATATAACACAACTCATACAGAATCGATCATGCCTTGAAGGACGTATTTGAAGATGAAGTAGTTCTGGATATTATGACCCAACCTTCTATAGAAAGGGAAGTAATCGGGATGGTCGGTGAGGTTGACCTCATTAGGATTCTAGGGTTACAAGAGCATGAGAAGGTTATTATCCATGGATAACAAGAAATAATAGGTAACTTGTTCATTCCAGATGGAGTACACCTTATTCATCTATTCTTCAAATCTCGGATGACCTTGATTTATCTATGATTCTGACAAGGGATATTTTTTGGTTGTCACTCTCAATAGAAGGTGCTGGGTAGTTCAAATCCTTCTTGGATATTTATATGTGCACTGCTTCTGGTTTGATATTGAAAGCTACAGCTTCTGCTCTGGCTGTCATTTTTCCTAGTGATGTGGTCAGGAGTTGAGTTTTTGATCTGGTCCGCTGGATGGCTTCTTCTAGACATTGGGCCATTTCATCAAACTCATGGAATCCACTTGGATATTTCATTATAATTAGAGGCATCAGCCACTCATCCCTAATATTTTAATAACAAAGTTCCAAAGGTTTTTCTTATGAAAGAGGGATGCTGATTGAGTAGGTCAAACCCTTCCACCTTGTTATGAAGTCAGACACACTCTCATTCTCATATTTTTTATAGTTTGTTGGGTTGATGATCATCATATTCATCATTGTATAACTGAATTGATAAATTAATTGATGAAAAAGGTCTTCCCATCCTAACACAGATCCTACTGGAATACTGTTATACCAAACAAAGGTTGGCCCTATTAGAGTTTGTACAAAACACCTCAGCTTTGTTTCCTCCTATTGATCTCGAGGGACCATCATCAGTCCAAATCAGGATACGAAGTGTGTGAGATGTTGTTAGGGGTCACCCGTACCATCAAATGTAAAGAATTTTGGATTTCCAAAATTTTTTGGAGGAAATTTTTCATCCACCCAATCGGGATATGGTTTCCACTCAGGCTGCACAGGTGTGTGTCACCCTTCCATGGCTTCCATTCGAGTATCCAGGGACTCTATGACATTAAGGAGATCTAGGGGAACTGTTTTGTAAGTAATCTCTCATCCATAGGGAGACGGTGGGAATTAACGATGTGCCCCCACTTTTAACTCCTATCGATATTTTATTCATCCCAAGATTGAACAGTTATCCTAGAAAGGGAGAGGTTGTTGCCACAATAGAGGGAATTCATGATCATTTTCAAATTTCTCATTTATATGGATTGGTTTTCTAGATCTAGAACCAATTTTATGCTTAGATACTACTCCTACTAGAATATCATCCATGGGAAGAAGAACATTCATCTCTTCATGGAGATGATACACAATGGGAATATTTCCTCTGAGTATCTCTTTATTGAGTTGTCAAGGAGTTTGTATTTCACCCTCATATTGTGATAATTGTTCCTTTAGGGAAGAAACCTTGTTTCTTCTAGGATTTTATCAGGGTGTGTTTTTACCATTCCCCTTGGTAATATTCCATCTTGGAGGTGGAAACTTGATATTCTAAGGTGCTATGTTTTTTAGCCGTCTTTGGTTCCTGGTGCATGCTGCCTCATTTGGTGCATCCTTTTCACCCTCCTCCCAAGGTATGTTTTCATTCTTATTAACTTCTATTCTTGCATATTTATCAATATATTCCATGTTGAAAGTGATGAAAATCATAGAGTCATATCATAAAATGGTGGTTGTTCCATTACTTTGAACGCAACAAGCTAATTCTGCACTATCTTGTTTAAGGTCATTATTCGAACCCTTGTCCCTGTTAGGAAGTTTTGGATTGCAACCCAAAAGGGTTATAATTGTATTCATAATTTGTTCCTACCATTTTGGTCTATGAATAATGAATCTAATGGAGGTTTTAATCATGGTTTCCAAACAAGCCTCAACCAGCAGGGGTTTGTCTTATGATGGAAGGAGTTGGTGAAATACTGACTGTTGATAGGTTCCTCCCAACTTAGAGAAGACCAATTCCCTATATGATGGTGATGATAATGAAAATTCCCCTATCCCTATTAGGTGGGGTCATTTGGGGCTACAATTAGCATGGATTAGTCCATTTTTTGAGGATCCAACGGCTCTAGTTGGGGAATTGATGATTCCTGGGATGGGCATGAAGATATTAATTCCCCCAGCCCAGTGGGGTGGGGTTATTCTAGGGTCATCACTGATGTCTCTAGGTTCCTCTTAGGAGATAATGAACATAGTGATGATGATTGAGATATAAATGTCCCCATCTCGGTGGGTTAGGGTTCACCTGTGTCTACCGAGGGTATGTCCTGAATCCTCTTAGGAATTGACGGTCAGAGGGGTGGAGGTGGTGGTAGATATTCTCCTAGCCCAAGGGGCCAAGTCCACTACTATATGCCTACCATGGAAGCTAATATTGTGGTTCAAGTGATGTGTCACATCTCTTCTCATGTAGGATTTGGGTGTGATGGCAGCCCATGGTAATAAACATTCCTTATGAGAAGTTGTTTGGGTGACTGCAACTTCAATGTATGTATTTGGAATTTCCTCTTATTTTATTTAGGGGAACAATTAAAAAACCTTTTGGCTATCCTCTCTACCTGTTTTTGGTTTTTTGGCACCATTGAATTAGAGGAATTATGTTCCAGTGACCAACTGGTCTGAGCATTACATGGTCCCCTGATTTCACTGGAGGCTATAACATTGCAAGATGTTGCATCTGAGGGTATTTGTTGTTCTAGAGGAGCAGCAAAGTGTAATGATCCATAATATCCTCATCCATGAATATGGATGAATGATGTGGCATTAAAAATCAGCTATTGAATAGATTTCATGAAATGCTGGTAAGTGTGTTAGAGATTTGTGTAGTGGTTTTCCAGTTTTGGATCCCAATTCATGGAGGTAGTAGCCAGGTCTAGATGAAAATAGATTACATTGATTGTATGAAGGTGAAACCCATATCCTAGATGATGGATATGTCCATACTTCAGTCACTGATTATTATCCCACATATTCTTGCATAAATAATGCCTATAATCTTTTTCTAGCTCATCTAGGATCTCATATTTAGCCATAACAAGGGGATAGAGCATCATAGAGAAATTTTTTCTGGATAACTCTCTCTATATGTCAATGTCTTCCACCTCCTCATCAAACTTATATGCCTATATCCTGTCATAACATAGAAGATGTCTCTAATGGTCTCATGCCAATGAGATTAGGGTGTTGCTGGAAGTTGATGGGGAACCATACACAGTTGACCCCGATGTTTCAAGCACCTCTCTATACAAAGTTGTCAGATTTTGGTTCACCTCTATATACGAAGGTGTTTAGAAAAGGGGAGGATTGACTTGTATATAGATTATATCTCTTTGGGGAGGTTGACCATGGTGGATGTCAAGAGTATATTCTATGTAATCTGTCTCCACACTACCACGAACAGGAATATCATGGTAATGAACTTCTTATGATTTCATTTTGATAGAAGAGCCGACGGATGCTTATGGTGTTGAGAATGTGTCTCTAATGACCTCAAGGACACTAAAATTAAGCATATTAGTAATAGAGAAGATTTTATACTTTGTGGATAGAATATTTTGACCTAACTTTTGTAATTATGAAAGGATATGAGCCTGTTATGTGACGGTTGTCGGAACTTGTATATAATTGCCTGATGCTGTGGGAGTATAAGCCTTCTACTGAGAGGTTTTCAGAATATTCTGATGAGTTGTATCATTATTGAAAGGAATGTGAGCATGTCTCGAGGTGTGTGCCATTCTCACATGGTGAAACTTTGTTACTATGGGAATATGAGCCTCATCCTAATCCTTTGTAATATTTCACTGGTCTTTCTTGGAAGGAATATAAGCCTACCCCAAGGCGTGTTCTTCTCTCACTTGGTGGGCCCCAGTTGGATCATTAATATTAGTCTAGTCTAAATATGAATTCCCCATACGAATATATGGATAGACCTTTGTAATGGGATAAGGAATATGAGCCACCCCTTGTGTTTTCTTAGAATGATTCCATTGCAATCATTCATTGGTGGAAGTAAGAATATGTGTCTGGCTTCCATGATCTTCTGGAATATGCTAGGCAGATTCACTAATAGGAATGTGAGCATGTCTTAAGGACTGTTCCATTCTCACTTGGTTATCCCTAGTCAGAATAGGGATATGTTACCAATCCTAGGCCTTTGGTGTATTTTTCTAGGATTCTTCAATAGGAATATAAGCATATCTTGAGGAATATGACACTATCATGTGGTGAGTCCCATCTAGAATGGGGATATGAGCTAGATCATGGTCTTTTGGAATATTCCACTGGACTTCTTCGATAGGCATGTTCCCCTATCCCAAGGCATCTTCTGCTCCCACCTAGTGATCCCCAGATGGAATGGGAATATGATCCTAGTATGATGCATCTTCATTCATCGAAATATGTCCATAATCCTCCCGAGTGGGAGAAAGTGTGTGTTCTTTCTCTGGTACAACCACTTGTTCATGATGATCAGAGTATTGAGCTATCATGTCTATATGGATATGAGTATACTCATGTCCCTTTATCTTTAATAGTGCTGGAATATACCAACAAAGTTCTTCAGCTGTTGCTAAAATATATTGGAATTTTAGAAAAGTGTGTGTAAGAATATGAGCCTGTATATTTTCTATCTCTATGATAAACTAGAAGATATCTTGAATTAAAGTGGGGATATGTGCCCACTTACATACTCCTTGTTCCATTGGAATATGTATATGGACTTCATGCACAGGGGTGGGAATATGAGCCTCCCTTGTTCTTGTTGTAGGGATATTCCTGTAGAATTATTCTGAACAAGCAGGGATATGAGCTTGTTTGTTAGTTCCTACCTGAATATGGTGGCAGTCATCATAAATAGGAGTGGGGGTGTGATCCCACTCATATATATCCAATTCCTTATTCCTTTGATGATTATTCCTTATACCTTGTGTGTGTGTGTCATTGGCAGTTGTGTGTCGAATGGTACCCTCAGTAGGCAACATATGGGTACAAGTGGGATGGTGTTGGTGATGAAAGTTAATAGGTGGCCTCCTCAATGTCACATGAACTGAAAGGTATATTTATTTGTCCTCCTATTCCACATTCATCATATATTTAAGATGTTGGTTTTCATGCTCGAGGAATAAGATCCCAAATTAGTTGTTTGTAGCAACAAGGGCTACTAGATTAGTACTAGTATTTACCAAGTGATGTGGACTCACTTGTCATCATTCTTGGAAAACTTCACAGAAATCTTCCATGTTCAGGACTGTACCATATCAGTGGTACTATCAGACCATTTTGTTTTCTACCTGTCATTGGATTTATCATTTAGGTGAGATTATCTTATGACCTGTAGTGGCTGAACTCGTAGATGATTTTCTAGAGTGAATGATAAATGATGAAGTTATTGTCTTGAATCAGAATTTTGTCAATATGTGCAAACATGCAGACAACAAGAGACAAGGTTTTCAATCAGTTCAATATCAAAGGAATAATGTACTCAATAATATATTCATGGTTAACAAAATTTTCTAGATATTCCATGATTCAGTCATTCTTCTCATTTGAACTTGTCAAAATGAGGATGAACTTATTTCATGAGGACCCTAGTTATATAGGATCGTCTATAAGATTTTGTTGGTATTAATTCTTTGTTTGTATAGATTTTTCAAAAAAAGTGTCCTGACGCATTATAAACCAATTTTTTTGTTGTTATAGAGATTCACATCAGTTTTACCATTTTTTCATATAGGGAAAAATGAAATGTCCGGATGAATAACAACAAATAATTTTTTCATTAGTGAGATTCATGTCGGGTTCACCATTTTTGTTTCATTGGGTTTTTAATATTATACCTAAAACAAAATGGTCTGACAGGGGATGGACAATATATCCTTTCTATATCACTATGAATGTTCCATAATTTGGGCTCATTCATGTCAGTTTCACCATTTTTTTCATTAGGTTTTTGATATTATACCCAGAACAAAACGGTCTGACAGTGGCTTGCCAGTATATCCTTTTTATCTCACTCTGTACATGTCATAGTTTGGGCTCATTCATGCCGGGTTCACCATTTTTGTTTTGTTGTGTTTCTTGGGTGTGAAATGGGTTTTAATCATTGATCTACCATTTTCACATTTCCCAAAAACTCCCAACGGTTCTCCCATCTAAAGCTAGGTGTAGACCTGTTTTCCAAAGGTCAGTGGTCATCTGGGTTTTTAGACCCAACAACTCTTGGGGACTCTCATTGGTTGATAGGATGGTAGTTTGGGCTCATCGTAGCCTTTTGGGGGGAATAGTTTCCTACTCTAGGACTCTATTATAGATTTAATATATGTTCATGTATCTATTCCTAATCCTGATATGGGACCAGTTACCCTAAAAAAATTATTCATTGTTTAATTCTATCGTTAAACAAATAAAGGGAGTCTCATTGATGAACTGAGGGTATTGTGGTCTCATTTGTGAATCCATCTATATTTATCTGAGGTTCTTCATCCATGTCCTTAATATTGAATAGCTGCTTTATGTGTTGAATCCATATGACCAAGTGCTTCATAATGTGCTGCCACGTGGAGAGGTGATTAATATTATGAGGAAGGGATTAATAAATTATAAGTCATTATACATATTTTAGTTATTTCAGAAATCAAAACCCACATATTTTGTTAATACAGTGTAGTTTAGCATCATTTGAAGAGGAAATATGTTCGGGTACTGAAACACCAAGTGTTTGAGCTCAGGTCTCAGAGAGACGTCCTACATATCCTGGTTATGGAAGGAATCAAAGTCATTGTAGTTTAATTATGCCCTTGGGAGTGTCCCTAAGGTATATTCCTTTATATGAGGGGTTTTTTACCATATCACTCATCAGGGTTTACATACTGGGATTTCCATGGTGATTGGAGATTCATGATTTCCAATGAGGTGTTCATTACATCTCCCAAGGCCCACATGAGATATGCTCAATGTAATAATCAAGGAGAGATAGATGATCAGTCTCATGGAATATATATATATATATATGGGATTGGTATGCTGGGATATTCCTTGGGGTGTTTTACATAGATCTTAGGCCTTGAGAAGTCATCCTATGTTTCCTGAGTATGGAAATAATTAGAGTTCTCATAGTTTATTTTACATCTCTTAGTCTACTAATGGATGAGTTAGAGTAATAAACTAATGGTAATGATTAAGACCCAATGGTTGAAATCTCCTAGATATGATTCTTAAATTGAAGTGGATGTTTATTAGATGTTGGGCCATAGAAAGGAGTCATATGTATCCCGGTTATAGTGGGAATCAGAGTTCTCGTAGTTTATTTTATATTTCTTAGTTCGCTGATGAATGAGGTAGAGAAATTAGATCATGGGAATGATCGAGTCCGGATGGTTAAAATCTCATAGATATGATTCTTATATTGAAATGTATGTTTATTATAGATCATTCCATAAAAAGGAGTCATATGTATCTTGGTTATGGCGGGAATAAGATTTATCATAGTTCATTTATCCCTTAATGTACTGATAAGATAAGGGGGATGATCACACTCAGAGATATTATGATCTTCCTCAAGGTTTCATGAGTGATAAGGGATCATACCAAGATGGATTCCCTATTGATTGGGGACATACCATATGATTTAAATAGTTTGGGCTTAAAATTGAAGTTTCCCTTGTAACCCAGGGGTGTATGGTGCATATGACATGATCAGTGCAACTCCCTAATACCATGTGATCCATGATCATTGTGAGAAACAAGGGTTACCAAGTGATCAATGTCATTTCTCTAGATAAGTTCTTGGATATTGGGATCACCCTAGATGATCAATATGGAGCTCAAACCTGAAATAGGTGGCCTATGTATCCTAAATATGGTAGGAATCAGAGTCATTGTAGTAAACTTTATATTAGAAATTACACACTGAGGTTTCCCTTGTATTGGGAGATTATACACTGAGGATGGATAGAGCTATCAAATCCCGGGATTCCCTTATGACTTGGCCTGCTTTTCTAGATAGTGTTTCATGACCTAGTTGACTTGTCCAGAGGACATCACATGACCTGGTAGGATTTTCCTAGAAGTCGTCACATGACCTAACTTGAAACATGTGGGGGTATCTCAAGAGTCAATGTGATATGTTTTGAAGGATGTCACATGTCTTGTCTGACATCCCTGGAGGTCATCGTAATACCTGACTGTCATGTCTGGAGAGCACCATGGGTCCCAGCAGGCTTTCCCAGAGGGTGCCGCAAGAGATTGGTTGTCATGCCCAGATGCAACAGTGAAACTTGACTAATATAAGAGATCACTGTTATATGAGTCATTTGATGTATCTGAAGGATGTCTCAAGGATTGGATAGTAGACCCAGAATCTTTTGTGAGAGACCAAGGTGGTGTGGCCAGGGGGACTATGTGGATTTTTTTGACATTTTCGGAGGATTTCTTGTGTCCCAAATAGCATTCTAAAGGAATATAGTGAGATCAATGTGAGGTTTCCTGGTGCTATTGTGTGTCCTTTTATTAATCACATGAAGCACATGAGGGCCAGGGAGCATGTATTTTGTTTAAGTCTTCCACCTTTGATCTTGGTTCTAGACCTTGTATTGTGAATTCCTTAGCTTTGTTCAGTATCAGTTCATTTTGAGTCTCATGTGATCCGGAAGACATGTGGTATGTTCTTTTCACATCTCACTAGCAGCCCTTCGTGTGATATCTAAATGATCATGTGAATTACCTTATCTATGGCTCATTATTTCTCTGGTTATTCATATGTATATTACCTAATGGAAGACTAGTCGGTCACATGATTGGTTACTCTGAGAAGTCTTCTTTGATGCTTGGAAATTTTATACTCAATAGTTTCCTTTGTATAGTAGTCAATGAATTTTTCATGATGGGGTGGTGAATTTATAGGCATCACCATCCCATTTGTTTAGTGATTTTTGCGGAGTATCTGGTATGGATCCAGAATAGAGTTGGTTAAGTGGGTTATCACCATGAGGTTTCGTGAGTCTTTGTCATGGGTCGCTCAAATTGTGTCACCTGATTTTTAGTGGTCATGAGTCTCTTCTGTCAACACTTCCTTTATTAGATTATATCTAGTTAATGAAGACTTTTTTTATCATGTGATCATGTCAAAGGACTTTTCATCTTGTCCTATGGACACGCCCAAGGGCCTTCGTGAGAGTTTTATGCATTGCCTGGGGTATTTCGTGAGGCAAGGATGGAATATCCAAGTGTGTTCACAAGGTCTGGTTAGCTTGTTATAAGGTCTCATGGGGTCATGTTGTGGACGTCTTGGGTGCATCACATTTCTTTTAGCAACTGTGAGAGCTTTCGCCTCCTCCCTTTCTATCCCATTTTCTTTATTTTACAAGGTCAGGGATTATGTGAATTTTCATGAGTAATATCTAGGATATTTACTCAATTTTTTGATGATGCCTCACATGACTAATATGGGTCGTAAGTGGGTGTGTGAGCATGTCATGGAAAAATCATTTCATTTGTCCTTAGAGCACTGAAGGGGGAAGAACGGAGTTTCCTGGACATACCTAAGGACTTCTATGTGGCAACGCTGACAAGCCAAAGGGATTTTCTGAGATAAGGTGGCCATGTCACCAGGGACTCGCGGTTCCTTGTAGATCACCAAGGGCATGTTGTATGTCCTTCAGTTACTATGAGCACCTCCCACCTCTTCCCCTTTATCAAATTTGTTTTATTTTAAAAAGGTTCATGGGTCTTGTGATTTTACTTGGATATCATCAAGAAAATTTATCCTTTCAAATGATGATATGGCACATAATGTTTATGACTGTTGTGGGTTTCTACCTTTGTATATTATTCCTCCCTATATTTGGAGGAATTTTTTATGGTTCTCGAGGAACTTTCCAATGATGAACCATGTGACCCAGAGGAATTCATTCGATTTTCACCATGTGGTCATTGGTTATCTGGAGGGCCTTCATAAGAGAAAAAAGGTTCATTAAATGGGGCTCTGAAGGATTCTCCATAGTTTATATGATGCACATGGATTCTTATTGTGACCTTGAAATGGTCATGTGATTGCGAGTCCCTTGTAGGTTTATGTGATCCACAAGTCTCAACTCCTTTGCTTTTGTGGGGAAGGTAATACCCATATTCAAGTATTTCTTCCTTTGTGATTTTTTCTGATGCTTATTTTCCTGGTGTCAAAAAATATGAATTGAATCTTGAAAAATGGATTCCATATTTGGAATTAAGAGGGTAAAATTTATTAAATATTTCCCTTTTATTTTTTTCTTTATAAATAGAAACCATGACAATTATTTTTCACTATAGTAAGGAAAAAATGGGTAAAACAAGGTCAAAACATTTATATTTTTCAAACAATTTAATTTATCATATTTGATGAGTTTTCTTTAAACATTATCATCCAATTCACTAATATACAGCCACCTGGTTCCATTTTTATTTTTTTGTGTCCTTTATATTACTTTAAGAAAATAATAAATACAAAATGTCACTCTCTTGACTTTAATATCTCTAAAATTTTAACGTAAGGATAAAAAAAGTTTATGTTAGGTTATAAATTTTTATTTGAAATATAAATTAATTTTTTTATCATATTAATTTATTTTTAATTTTTAGTGATTTAATAATTACCTTAAATTTCTACACAATGGCAATGAAATATTTATTTAATTAATAGAAAATTAAAATAAATTATTTTAAAAATATTAAAAGTAATAAAATTTGGGAGAATTTATTTTCTATGAATTTTATATAAAAATATAAAAAAGTAGGCATGTTTTAAATTTTTATATTCAAATTCCTTTTCTTTCATGTTGTTTTCAAAGTCAGAGTAAATGAATAATTCCAAAAATTACACTAATGATATTTTATATTAAATAATATTTTATTAAATGATTTAAAATTCATAAAAAACTTATATTATTCCAATTTAATTAATATGGTTTTAAATATAAACCATGGTCCACTTATGGGTCACTCTTACTTTTATGGTAACATTATTAACCCTTAAAGAGTAGAAAATATTATTATCATTTTAATTGTCAAAAAGAGTTAATGGGGGGTTAAAACTAAGAGATAAAGGTCAAAACATAACAAAAAATTATCCATATTTTATTTTATTTTATCATTTATATTTATAATTGTATTGTATTAAAATTATATCAATTTTTATCCATTTTCCCTTGAATATTAATTTATATTAATTTAAAACATTAAGTAATTCCAAGAGTTCCTCTCCTCGTACTTATAAAAGCGAACCTCCTCTTCTTCATGATTCACAATGATTTGTCCTTATATCTCAGCCAATGTCTACCCTAATATAATTATATCTTCCATCCCCAAATACTAGAGCTTTTTTTCTTTCCAAAATATCGTTCCTTCAAGGTTTAAGGCGTAATCCAGAATAGGTTTCTCAATGAAAAGGTATAACTCTTAACTGAGTGTCTTCAATTTTATTTCTTATTATACCTCCTATAAATTGATGGTATAAATTTTAGAATAATGAATCTAGAATATAAAATATACTTAATTTTTATTATTATTATTTAATAACCATTATCCACCTTCTTTCCATCCTATATAAAGTGAAAACATCGCTCGTGTGTATATATGAATTACCGTCTCCACATAGCGATGTAATTCATTTTTCATCACCATATTTCATGGATAGTTATTATTATTGGTTTAATTTTTATACATTATATTTATCATATAATTATTCTTATGGAATTATAATATCGTATCTACCTTCTTAAATTTCCATCTGTTGTAAAAGATAATGTCACTAGTGTGTTTGTGTGGACTACCACCTCTACGAAGCGATGTGATTAATTTTTCATTTACACTTTACATAGATAGAAATAAGGATATATTTAATTAATATATAAGTAATATATTATATAATAATTATTATAGAAATTTTAATTATTATATATTTTTATTTTGTTTCATCCTCTAAAAAGGGAAAACAATGTTCATGCGTACGTATGACCTATTATCTCCATGATTGATGTAATTCATTTTTCTATATCTATAATTTATGTATGAATAAATAAACATATATATATATTATTTATATCATGATTAAAATTCTAGATATGATGTGTCTAGGATCAAATTATAAGGACCAGAACTACCAAACTGAAATATGCATGAAAAATGAAGCAGTTCTCACATGAAACAGTAATTTTATAATGAATTGTTAATACATGGGTGATAAGATATTATAAGTGATTCATATATTGTATTATATATATAATTATGGTTTTTCAATATATTTATAATAAATCTATATTTATTATATAGGAGGTTTGACTGTGTCTGAAGCGATACGAGACTAGAGGTAAGGGATTTTCATCTCAATTTTATTTCTATGAGACATATGTCATATTCACCACTTGTTTATTTTATGTAGTGTATAAACTACCCATCAATTTATTTTTTTATTCTTATAATGAAAGTTATTTGTATTTACTTATCCATATAATTCTCTCTATTTTATGAGGTTTTGATTCGAAAGTTACCTAAGTGTTAAGGGATTTATATTTCAATCTGATTTTAATCGAGATTTTTTTGCTTGAATTTCCATTGTGAGAATTATATGATTCTTATATCATAAATAGATTTAATTTTTTATAAAATTTGTTTATTTATGTATAATAAATTTTTTACATTCATTTTCCTCACTTTAAGTATTCAGTATATTGTTATGGAAAACCGACTGTGTTTTATTATTCAATCGGGAATCTTTTTCTTTCATGAACATGTTTTCTTTAAAAAAAATTAAAGAATGTTTTTGAATATTATACAATTATTATTTGAAGTAATTTTTACCCACGATTTAATTTTTATAAAATGGTTAAAAATGAATATTCTTATCATTTTATGAATAAGGTAGTTTTTACTTTTTACTGAAAATATGAAAGGAATATTTGTTTTAACTTACACGGCATGAACTGAATTTACCACCACCATGACCATTAAATTATTTTAATATTAATTTAAATGTTCCCATGTTTATTTTAAAATAAAATTATTTACATATTTTTTTAAGTTTTATATTTTAATTAAGTGATTCTAAAATAAAAATGGTATTTTCATCAAAAAAATATTACAAGTGATATTTTAAATGATTTTTCATTTATATTAACATATTTTGATGTTACTTATGATTTACTAGGGCTATGATCAAATGATATCATCCTTATTATTTCTCTATATGTTTTATGATTATGTTGATGAGATTTTTATAAAACTCATTTATTTTCCAAGGGTTATTTTATAATAAAATATTGAAATGTTTATGAAACCCATTTTCTTCCCATGGGTTATGATATATGATTTATGATTTATGATATTTTGGGAAACATAAAAATGGGTTATGATTATGTGATATGTGGGAATTTAATTATATACCCTTATAATTTATTAGGTCAATATTTATATATTAGGAGATAATAAAACTGGAATGGGGAGTTAACCCAACTCAGAAAGGGACTCTATCTACTATGATAGTTTTAGATGATAACTTTAACTAAGGATATGATGGAATGGGGAGTGAACCCAATCCACTATGATAGTCTTTCTAGTTATCCTTGATTAATGAAATTATTTTTTGTGCTTATGTGTTTGTTACAAACTTATTTCTTATTCCAATTTTATTCTCTCACAAATTATGTTCTTTGATTTATTTGTCATTAATTTCTTATTAGATTCCAATATTTATTTCATGATTAAATATTATGATCTATTATATAATGGTTTTGGATTTTAAAATTTCAAGTACCTTTTCTCATAAACTTATGCTTATGTTAAGTTTAATTGGTCATTGATATCCCCCTTTTTTACTCTTACTGAGCATCTGAACTCACCCTTTCTTATATTTCATTTTCCTAGGCTATAATGAAATGTGTTAATTAGGGTATGTCAAATAATATTACTATATGGGAAGATATTTTTAGGTGATGTTGAATATCTTCCATGATATAATAATATTTTTCATCTAGTCACCAAAGACACTAAACTATAATGGTTTTGGAATGAATCATAATATTATATATTGAATATTAATCTAAAATTATGTGATATTTATTTATGAAAGGTATGGTTCTATATACCACCAAGGGTATCCAAGCACTTTAATTAAAAATAGGCTCCATGTCTTATTTTTTTCTAATACCCCCAAGGCCCATTGGTGTATCATAACAATGTATTAAGGGAAATACCATATCACCATTAGCTAGGATCCTCAAACTTCCTCAAATATTGACTTGTTAACTAAGTCAAAATAATTCTCACCAATGTGTAAGGTCATTAACCAACATAGAGGTCCTCATTATGGTATTATAATGTATCTAATACCTAGAATAATTTCATCCTGGGAACTGAAAATGCAAATGGAATCTATAGTTGCATCTATAATATCCTAAGGGAAACCCTAACCCATAGGGATTAGATAATTTTTGGTATGTCTGGTAATACCATAAAATACCAAAGGAAATAGACATATTACTCACTAGGAAGAAAACTTTAAAAGTTAATCATGGGAAAATATTGAGTCCTCTCGCACTAGGTCCATAAATTTCATCATTTAGGTAAAAATTTAAGCATTTTAAAAAGTTAGTAAAAATCCCTTATGATGGAATTTTGTAGTTTTAGAGTTTTTTTTAAAAAAGTCATTGAAAAAGTTACAGTGTGTTTTCAGAAAAAAAAAAGAGTTGATAGAGTGGTTATAGAAGCAACTATAGGTGGTTGTAAATTACATAGAAAAATAGAGAATGGATGTTTTTTACAAAGGAAATATGTGACTGTGTATCACTTATGTGAAACCACAAATAAATTTCCTGAAATTTCTTGAATCTATGAAATAATATTATGCTATTTAAATTCATGAGGTAATTTTTCAGCAGTTCATGAATCATGAGGTATTTATCAAAGTGCAGGTTCAGCTCCTGAAGAGAAGATAGTTCAAAAATAATAGGGAATTTTGTGAAGCATAGGAAGTTCATAAAAAGGGGTTAATTATATATGGAGTATCTAAAGACAAGTAAAAATCACATCTAAGTAATTTTTAAAAGTTTGGTTATACACATACCAATAGCCTCATCATTTGTGGTTAAGTGATAGTGATTATACATTACTTCAAAATAAGTTCATGAAGAGTGCTTCTTCATTTTTAGATATTTTATGGTGTTTGGAAGAAGACTATAAATAGATATTTCTACATGATTTTACATATAAAAATAATGATGTGAAAGGGATTTTACAAATATATGAACATTAATTTCATGATTAGTGAGTTTTGGGGGGTTTCATTGAAAATATAGAAACCCCTTATCACTTCATTTGGAAGATTTAAGTTTATCAAAGAATATCATCATTGAAATAATTATAGTAATTCTGAAAGTTTTCTTAAAGGATTTTAGTTTATGAAATTCATAGTAGTTTGTGAAAGAGTTTGGTCATTGAAGTGCATAGTGGTTTATGAAGCACAAGGATTTCATCAAGAACAGGGACTTCATAAAGCATATAAAATTCTCAAAGAATAAGAAATTTACAAAGTGAAGATAGTTTTCAAAGAAAATTCAATTCAAAAATCAAATAAATTTTGTAAATTAAATTCAGTTCATAAATGAGGTTTAGTTCATGAAGTGGGATTGGTTTGAAAATTAGGTTTTATATTTAAAGTAGAATAATTTTTTAAGGTTTTTTTAAAGAAAAACATACATGGTAAAGTGGATTTCATATCTAGGATAAAATATTATATCCATTTAACCACCATTTTAGTGTTGATAAATTCATAATTTATATAGATCATCAGAATAATATTTTATAGGAGTAGTGTGTTCACTTTAGTTGAGTGAATAATAAGTTACAAATTTTAAATGGTTGTAAAATAAGAGGGAACGTAATTCCACTTTGAACATTGTAACTGTAGTACATATTAGAGATTCTGATACATTGGAACATTGACCTTGTATACTTCTTTTATTATCCCAATTATAATGAAACAAGTAAAATTATTATGTCACTTTCATAATTTTGTTTCAATTTATATATTTTTTTCAATAATAATAGAGATTAGAGTTTTGTTTTCTCATGATATAAGATCAAAAGGGGAAATTTTTTTAATCAGCCATTCCCTGACCCCCCATGGTATTTAACCTATTGGGTCTAACAATTGTTATTAAATATGAAGTTTAAAGTTAGTGGAATTGTCTCTTAGTTAAATTTAGGGAAGATTTTAATCAAAAAGGAATTGTGATCTTTGAGGGAATTAAATTTTAGATAAGGAAAGATCATATGAAATACTATTTCTAATCTTTATTCATGGATTTTTATATATATTCTATTCTTGTAATTTTATTTACTATGAATATAATATTCTTATCATAAGGAAATCATAAATAATTAGATTTTGATGCTATAGGAATCAACACTTTAGTGGGATCTTTGTCCAACACAATCTACACGAAGGTTATGTTGTGTAAATTCTCGCTTTCTATGTGGGAAAATTTTATTAATATTTATGAAAGTTACTCAAAAGTATGAGAAGTTAAATTGTTGGTTATTTGGAAAAAAATTAAAGACTTTAGGGTTCATACAAATTAATCCATTGATTCATTATTCAATCATGTGAATGTAATTGTAGAGGAAATGTGTGGTCTTGGAGAAACCCCTGATGATGTAATGATTTTCAAGCACATTGTGGGGAGTTTATCACCCTAGTTCAATCCAAAAGTTTCTATGCTTGTAGATAAAGATATAAATATGATGATATTGTATATTATTTACAATATTCTAGTCACATGTGATATGAGGAATGATGATAACAATGTTGTATAAAATGGGAAGTCAAAGGACGTGGCATTAAAATCTTTGAAGAATCTTACTCTAGAGGATAATTAGGAAAAAGAAGTGATAGAGGAATTAATGTCATTCCTTCCCTCAAATCTGTAAAGGGGAAATGAAAACTTTCAATCATGTTCTTTTGATGTGGAAAGGTTGGGAACCATTCAAAAAAATATATAAATTTTAATATGATTATGAGGATTATGAAGTTACCATGAGGAAATATTCATCCACTCTAAAAGGCTATGTAAGTATGAAATACAACTTCTTTAATAAAAGAACCTTATTTTATTGTAGAAAAATAGTTCATAAGAAAATGTGGTAGTAGAAATTGAATACTGTAAAATCTATAAAAAATATTCTCTAGTGTTTTTTTAGGTAGTCCCTAGACAAAGGAAGTATGATATGATGATGAAAAATAAGATAAAGGGAGATATGATCTCCAAGAAAATTAAGAGTCTACACTTGAAGAGATATATGTTGGAGATAAAAAATGAATAAATCTAATAGATTGTTCCATGATACAATACTCTATATACTATAGTAAGAAGTGGATAAGTATGATTTATATTAATAGATTGTAAAGATCAAATATAGAAAACTTGAGTGTAAGATCAATATTTAAGAGAAGATCAAGGTTATCTTTGGTTTGACTAACATAGTGAAAGATCGAGTAAAATGTATTGAAGATCATGAGGAAGAATTTTTTTGTCCTGTAATGAAAAATAAAATATCAGGAAAGACACTTGGCTCTTAGTAAGATATCAAGAAATCTGAATAAACATGGAACAGAAAAGGTAAAAGAGGCATTTGAAGGTCTATAAAATTAGTTATAGGTCTATCATGAGAAAAGAATATATGTCATAATTAAAAATGTCAGTGTGGGGCTTTATTATAAGTAGAAATTAGTGATATTTAATTTCAAACCACAAGCACCCACTCCAAGGTTAAAGGTTGATTTTGTTATGACGTAGAATTGTAATACTCAAAGAACCCTACACACAATAATTCACCACCTATCAAGTGTTCTTTTTTTGGAAATATGGGTTATTCTCAAAAAAAACAAATCCATATTCAAAAGGTACTGGAGGGAATAATATAATCAAAATCATCCAAATATAGTTCCATATTTTAGGCATGATTTTTATGGTAATTGTTTTTTTAGATTTTTTGAATATATATATATAGGTATTTATCATTATAAATGCAAAGTAATGTGCTTATAATGATTCAAAGTGATCATACATAGAAGCTCAAGAAACCATAAAGTGGTCTGAAAACACAAAATCAATTTTAACCTTTGAAATATGAAGTTCTATCATCATACGTTGAGAAATATAAACCATGCCAATGAACACCGAGTGTGAATTATAATATTTAGATTAAAAATAAAAGAGATAAAAAGGCATCGGTTATTGAAGTTTCCCTAAAATCATTAGATCGTTCTTTTTTTATCCTTAATAGTATGTGTACTTCCCATATTATAGGAAATAAGGATCTTATTATAGGAATAAAGTATGAAAAGGAAGGTTTCTTTGGATTTTTAAATGATAAAGGATAAAATATCATTATATCTAGGGAATCCAAATTTAGGGTAAAATATATGATACATGTGGATATATTTGTTATCTAAGGCCTTAATCATAATTTTTTGAGTGTCAGTCGACTATGTGTTTTGGGGAAAGTAATAAAATTTATTAATAGAATATGTATTGAAAAAGGAAAGGATGGAGTAGTTATTATGAAAGGAAATCACACAAAGGATAATATTTTCCTTATCAATAGAGAAAAAATATTTGTTTTTTATCTATGTAAGAAGAAAATAAATAATGGAATTAACCTCTTTTCTACTTTATCCAACAATCCTTATAAGGTTTAGTGAAAAATAATGGTTCTTGAGATTTCCCTAAATTATCATGTGATCATACACACATAAATTTTTTTTTTAAATATGAATATTATCTAAAAAACATGTAATAGAAAATAATAAAATTCAATAGGAGTGTTGGAATTGGTGAATTTTGATCTGTGTATATCTATATCATCATTGACCAATCAACATCAGTTTAGATGAGAAGAAAAAAACTATACAACAAAAATCACTTTAATCATAGGTAAACTCAAAGTGTTTTGAAGAATTTTTTAGATATGGGAATTGGGTTTAGGTTATGAATAAAGAGATTTATAAAATTGAAAAGACTCACACATGGGTGATTGTTTCAAGACAAAAAATTAATAACTTTATAAATACCATATGGGTTTCCCATAAGAAAGTGAATTAATATGGATAGGTGATTCAAACAAATGCGTCTAGTGTGCAAGGGATACTCCAAGTTCGAGAACATCTATTTTGATGTAATGTTTTCACCCATATCATGGAGGAATACAATTTTATTATTCTTATGCATAGAAATAAAAAAATCAAGATTTTCAAAATTAATGTCAAGTCATCATTTATAAATGGAGTTCTGGAACAAGTGGTGTACATCAAACATCCAAATGGTTCTCTCATACATGAATATGATAACAAAGTTTCTCAAACAAAGAATTAACTATATGAATTAAATCAAGAACTAATATCATGGTATTCATGACTTGATAAACATTTTAAGAAGCTCATATTCCTATTTAGTGGAGTTGATTATAATCACTATGTCAATAATGAGAGTGATCATAGGATTATAGTGATAGTTTATGTTAATATCATAATATTTGGTGGGTCAAATGAATCAAAATGTAAATTATTTATAGAATTCATAAAGTGCATGTTTGAAATGTCAATGATAATATAGATGATGTTTTTCCTTGGCCTAAAGTTGATGCAAGGAAGACATAGTATGTTTATTTATCAATATGAATATGACAATGAGGTTCTAAGATGGTTTGTAATGGAAGATTCCAAGGTTATGAAAACACTAGTTTCTATCTAGATGAAATTATCAAAGTATGATGAAGGAAAAGTGGTCAATGTCAAATAATATAGTTACATAATAGGGATCTTGTTTTACTTAATAGAAACATAACCCTATATTGTGTTTTCCACCTACCAAGCTACAATATATCCGAGTAATCCTAAATAAATAAACTAGTTAGAAGTGAAAATAATACTAAGATATATCAAAGGCATAGTAGATTATGGTTTTATTTATAATTTAACATCGCAATAAGATTAATTGGGAAATGTAGATTTTGATTGGTCTTGTTCATTAAAAAATAAAAAATATACATCAGGAGGTGCATTTTATCTAGATGATTTTTTTATTTCTTAGATGATAAAGAAACAAAAATATATTTCACTAAGATCTAAAAAAGATGAATAAATTTTGACCACTCAATATTACATGCATTTATTAAGGATAAATTTTTATATTAAATATATGTGATTTTAAGTGAAGTCTATGATCCAAATTAATTTTTATAATTCAAGTTTTATTGATATTTGAAGAAATCTAGTTCATCACTCAAGGACAAAGTACATTAAAATTAAGTATCACCTTATAAAGGATAATGTGGAGAATGGGTTGGTAAAATTAGATTATGTGCCTATATAACATAAATTTATGAACATAATGATTAATTTGTTACCCAAAGAAATATTTTAAATGCATCATCTATCTCTTGGAGACCATTTGACTATCCACACTTTAAAATTGTAGTTATATTACCTTCACTCCCAGAAGTGTGATTGAAACTTACCAATGTGATGATATTTCTTATTTTTCATATTTTATACCATAAAGGATTGACCTTTAAGTTCATTTAAAAATGGTAGGAATTATTCTTGAAAAGGATAAGGATTGATAAAACCTATAAAGGTGATGATAATAGTGATAAAGGGGTAGATCTCTTCTATATTTAATCTATGGGATCAAGTATGATGGGTGAATTTAGTTAAATCTGGTGATGTTTAAGTTTTTCTATTAATAAAGGCAAATCATGAATAGAGATTTTTTTGTTTTGTGATGCAATAAGTTACCATGCATGCTTTTTAGAGTGATCTTGTGGGTTGAGCGTGATTAAATGTTTAGTACCAAGAAATATTTAGCAAATGGTATCAAGAACAAAGTAATTAATTGATGAAATTTTCTTGATACTCTTTTTTCTCAAGAATATATTGACTCATGTTGGCTTAGAGTGTGTGTTTAATAAGTCTTTGATTGTTATACTGAGATATATAGGGATAATGGGGTGTGATCCAAAAAGTGCACAATATTTTTCAATGGTTTGATTAAAATTGGGTGAAGTGTTTTCAATAAACCCAAATAGGTTAATTATTGGTAAAAAATACTTCATGATGGAATTCCCTAGTTTTTGGGTTTTTTTTTTCAAAAAGTCAATTGGAAGAGTTTAAGTGTTTTTTTAACGAATCTAGTTGAAAAAGTGATTCTAAAAGAAGTGTGAGGGGTTTAAAATTGCACAAAAAAAATATAAAAGGGAGGATTTTCACAAAGGAGTTGTGTTGCTGTGACATCCCAAGTTAAACATGCATATTTTTTTACATTATTTTGACAATACATCTCAATAAAATCCTCACAATCCTATGGACCATAAGTTTTATTATCTTTGGTAATTAGATACATAAATATATTATTGCACATTACTTTAACATTTCCCATAAACAACTCCTTATAAAACTTATTTATACACATATCCCTATATATAATATCATATAGAAGTTGAAAAAAATAATTGGTGAGCTCAAATTCTCAGTAAGGTAAAAAATTATCAATGATTCAAAAAAATGGTTAGATCATAAGCATTTGGGGAATCATAAACATGGAAGAAATATCTGATAAAAATATCCATCATATATTATGGAATTGGATCATAAAAGTAAAATCATGCAAGTATAAAAAAAATACCATGGTTTTGAAACATGAGTTAATAATCATATAATCATAACATTAGAATGTGTATTTACATGGAAATGTTTCAAAAAAATTAAAGATCCAAATTTGTGTATAATTTGTATTTTTTGTCAATGATTTTCATTATTTTTCAATGGTGATAAATGAAATAGTAATATTTCATTGATTTCAATAAGGTAAATAAGTTACAGAGTTAATATAGCTTGGATAAAGTGATCAGGTCTTATAGTATTAAGAAGCATATAAATGGTTTAAAGACTTTGAGTTTAATGGTGATTCCAAGAGATTTGTAATAGAATCATTAAATGCAATTTTATATCATGATTGAATAGTTATCCTTGTAACTTTGATGATTGGAGAATTTATATTTATGTCAAATACATGTATCAAAGTTGATACATTGTCTACAATAAATATGAAATTGGTTTTGATATTGAAGAATTTATTTGGAGTTTATATTCTAAAGAGAATAGAGTAAGATCATTTGAAAAAGGTCATGAAATATTTCACTATTGCATGATAACCATGAAAGAGATAACTTGAAGAAAATTTGGGTGTTTCTTTACATGAACAAGTCTTTTAAAGAAAATGATAAATGAAAAATATGGTTTTTCATGAAGGATTTCAAGGAATACTTTGAGGAGTTTCATAAAGGGTTACATGAATAATAAGAGGAGGTTCCATGAAATTTGAATTTGTATTTTATTCATAAATGTTTTTGAAGTAATTATATTAGGGGATTGTATTAAAAAATGTGGTCAACCACACTTAGTAGATAAAACAACCTCAACCAAGGCTTCTATGGGACCCAAGGGGGGCAACCATTCCCATGTGAAGTCATCTTGGGCCGCCTAATCAGGTAGTATATGAGGTAAGGCATAGATCTCACAAGGTGCATAAAGATACATGTGTATGGACCATGTAGAAAATGATATAGGTTATACATAGGAATGAAATAAACCCCATGAATCTCATGGAACGCATACACCATGGCCCATGAGGCCATGAAGTGTAGTGTTATCTGGGTTCTGACCTCAGTGTCAGATCGAACTGTGAGTGATAAGTGCTTAGATTATATTGATGAGGGGAGCATAGTGGAGCTTCCTATGTGAGATGTGAGTTGGAGCACTCACTTTTAATTTGTTAAAAAGATATGGAAAAAATGAGTCGTTCAATCGGTTTGATCATTCCAATCCAATCTCTTGCACCACTTACTCAAATTAAGCCATGAATTTTTTTAAAATTTACTATCATCTTCCTCCTCCCAACTCTTGATGGCATCATTATATCACCAGAGAAGAAGGATAAACCACCATCAGTCTAACCCAAGGCCACCATGATCAATTTGAGGTTGAAATAATGAGATGAAAATGATTAAAGTATCATGAAACTTCATTTTCATGATTCATATGAATAATTCAAGAGACAATATTTGTCTGAATTTGAAACATAGTTACAAGAGGCCTTCGAGGATTCGGTAAAATCAGTTTCATGCATTTATGAATGCATTCACGTGATATGTACACCATAAAAAAGATGCCAATTAGAAAAGAAAAAATCCATGATTTTTGGTATCCCTAAAACTAAGGATAAATTATTCAAATTCCAATATATTTGAAGATATTAATATTAGTATTCACATGGAATATTTTTCAAGGGTTCAATTTGGTGGATATATAAACTAGAGGTGGTGATCTCACCTATAAAATGAGAGTCACTAAGATGAACCATGTGGTTGTCTCTCACCTATATTGAAGAGATCTCTTTTTCTCTATAAAAAATCATCTTCAATATTCCATTTATGTGAAGGGAAATAAGTGAACCATGATACTCCAAGTATTTTCAAAGACAGGGAGTCTCATGAACTATTTTGGTTACACAAAAGAGATTCGCACACATCATTCTCAAGGAAGCATTGTGGACACCTGATCCGTGTTACACATGCTTGTAGTGCTTTGTGAAGATCTGATTCCATGAGTTATTGCTTGAGTCAAGTACTCCCATTTTACATCAGAAACAACTAGTTCCATAAATATTTAACAAGATTTTAGAAATAATTGGGTTTACGCTTAAATGGTTTTTTGTGAAGGAGAATAACCAAACACCTAGTTTTTAGGGAGAGGTAGTTTCATGAATTTACACTTACATAAAGAAAACTATAGAAGGAGGTGCACACTTTTGTTATCATAAGTGAACAAACAGAAGTGAATTTCATATATATACTTGTGTTTTTATAAGGGACAAGGAGGTATTAAACATTTTATGCATACTTGAATGTATATGTAACGACTCATTCACATGTAAATAGTTATGCATTTAATATACCCAAAATAGGATTTAGGATTGCACATGAATTAATAATAAATTGGTAAATGTGTAAGTTTTCTACTTATTATACATCATTCATTACATGAATGAATTTTATGTGATCTAATTGGGTTGAAAATTCAAGAAGAGATTAATTTTTTTATGTTCAAGATCATTATTTCATAACATTGAAAGTGTGGTTCAATCTAGTTGAACAAATATCTATTGCACTAATAAGAATATAAGAGAACATATATTGAATTCACTTTTGATATTTTTTATCAAAGAAGAAAAATTTATTATGTTCATTCTAAGATAATATGAGATTTTTTTGTTTCAATAATGATACTGGGTTTTGTGATTCTATAAATAATAAAGAGAAGATAATTCAGTGGAATTGTTTTTTCACTGAAGAGATCAAGACACTATTATTCACGGTTTCATATTATTGTGTGTTGAAGATATCAGGAAGAAGAAGAGTGAATGTCCAATATATATTTAGTTAAATTATCATTTGGGTTAATAATAATACTATGACCATTAGTGAATAGTACATTTATATTATTCTGGATGCTAGAGGAAGAAGAAATTTCAGCTTTCAGTTTTCATCTGGGAAGATAGAAGATGAAGGTTGATTTTCTACTGTTGTTCAAGTAAACTAGTGAATAAGAAGAATTTTTTGTAATAAATAAGCATCACTATGATGTCCAAAAATAGTCTTAATATGTGGAATATTTTCATGGTGTTACAAAGAAACTTATCAATAAGGAGAAGATTGTCTTTAGAGGCAGTATAAAGATCCATCATAGAGATGTAACAAATACACTATCAATTGACTATAGTGCATTTCAAATGAAAGAGTTTATCCTAGTTACTATAACCATTATTAATGTATTGTTTTCTAAGTGTTTGTGTGGTCAATATTATTTTAATACCATGCCAAGGACTAGATACTCTTATTGAATAGTGAACCTTGTAAAAATATCATCTGCTATCTTTTACTTCATGCATATAATTTAATGTGATAGGTAAAATGTAATAATAAAATCAAGATCCAAACAGGTAAAATATGTAAAGTTATAAAAAATTTTAATTTGATTAAAAATTCTCCAAAATAAATTCACCCCCCCCCCCAGTGTTAGGAATATCCCAAATTGGTCCATTCAAGTGGTATCAGAGCCAAGGTTAACCTTTGTTGGATTCTATATAGTGAATAAATTATCTCTTAAAGATTTTAGTTTCATTCCTAAGTCAACAATGGAGTTTAGTTTTGGTGAAGATTAAATTATCTCTGAGTAAAAGTTTATATCTACCAAGACTATGATGAACAAGAAAAATAAATAGAAGATAAAGTTGGAGATGGATCCCCTCTCATCTAAATAAGAGAAATTATATGTTTCTCCATGCATTGGAAAAAATAAATAAATATTAGTATTGGAAAGTAATGAGAATGTTGCTCAAGTTTTTACCAAAAAAATGGATAACCTTCCTACCTATATTGATTAGGAGGTATGTCTTAGTACATTTGTAAATGGTCCTCAAGATGAAAATTCTAGCACAAGTGTTGAAGATAATAAATCTATAGATTATAAAGAATTGTCTATTGATAGATTAAGAATTTTTTTACATGGTAATCCAGAAGACATACCATCCCCTATTCTTTTATTCTTTCAATGTATACAGGAAGAGATCACCCAGCTGGAAGGAGAAGCTGATGTTTTAGGGAAGGGGTTGTAAGAAAAAATTGTAGAATGTTTAAAGCACTCTAGATAGATTGGAACCTTTGAATAAAAAAATATGTAACTTGAAATAAATTCATCAAAATGGATCAAATAATTTGAAGTGAAATATGGATTCAATAATAATCTTAAAGAAAAAAGTTCAAGAAATTTAAGAAAAATTGAAAAATAAAATTTATGTCAAGGATTCACAATTTGAAGTGACATCCAAGAGGATCGAGGAACTTGACTCATTGATTCAGAAAAAAAAAAGTTAATATGCATGAATAGTAAGTCGAAATAATGAATAAGGGTTGTAAAGAGAATATTATTATGGTTAGAGATTAGAAAATCATACACAATATGAAATGTATGGAATTTGAAGTTTAGTTTTCCAATCTAGAGAAGATACATATTGAGACTTCACAAAATAAGGAAATAGATATTTCTACTACTTGATTTTCACTAGAGGATTATAATATCAAAATAAATCCAACATTTGATAAGTATATCATGACTTAATCTAATGATCTATAACAAGAAGCTGATAAGAAAAAGGTACCATCCAAACTATCTTGTACTAATGTTCTGAAATCTATTTCCACAAACAGTTCAGGTTGGAAAATAAATTATGAACAAGTATGGATAAATAAATGATGGAAGAAATGTACCACCTAGGAAGGATAGTAAAAAATATGGAAGGTGGTTCCCTATAAATATCATAACAAGTCATGAAGAATACCCAAAATCTTATACAGAAGATATAAAGAAATCAATATTTTTGGGTCAATGTTAGTGTTGTAACAAATTTCAGAATTTTGTATTAGATTTTTGGTACAATACTTTAAATTAAGAAGAACATATAAAGCCTATATCAATGGGGAACAAGCTAGAAAAATAGAAGAAACATACACAGTTCTAAAAGAATCTGTATACTACAAACATAATTTTAATGATTGATAACATCTATGTTGTATGCAATGGTTATGGTCGCAAGGCCGGTACATGATCATCTTATAATGTATCTAGATTTGAGGAGAAAATAAGACCATAAAAACTAGATCAAAAAGAACAACCAACCTTGGGAAGAAATCAAAATAATATTTTTAACACAAGTTCTCCCAAGAATATTCCAAGAAGGAAATCCAATAAGATATTGGATTCCAAATCCAAGAAGTTGAAGAAAAGTGCATCTTTAAAAGAACTACTAAGTCGGATGGAATTCAAAAGAAGTTGTGTGGAAGATCCAAACTTTTTTCCATGGTTTCTAATGATCTGTTAGTTATCTAGCCATAAGATTTGGAAAGAATGATAAAAATATAATATTTACATGGAAAGAATAATGAAAAAGAAAAACAAAATATTCCAAATGGAGATAAATAATCTCTATTATTGAGGTAAAACATTTATGGATATACTGTTAGAAATTTCTTGGAAATTATTCCAACATAAGAATAACTATTTAAGAAGGTGAAAGTTACACTAGGAGATAAAAGTTTTTAAAAATATCTTGAAGAAATAAGGATCACACAAAAATACATTGAAGAAGTGATAATATCTGCATAGTTTCAATAAAAAATTAATATCATAAATACAAGAGTGAAGAGTGGATAAAATAGAGCAACATGTTTAGAAAATCATCTCAGCCTTTGTATTCTTATTGATGAATCAAGGAGTATCTATTTATTCCCTTAAACCATTGTGTATTGTATTTGTGCTTGTAATTTAACAAATTAAAGGTGAAGCCTTTTCTTATTGAAAATCCTAAGAAGCAATGAGGAATTTAAATTCTTGATAGCCAAACTAAAGAAGTCACCATCATTGAATGATTCCTCAATTTATATTCAAACACTAATATGAATGAGGATCATCTTTGATGAATTTAAATAATGTGATTTACTATTTTGTACAGTCAAGATAAAGAGGATATCAGATTGTATTGATCTTATTTTTGGTATCTTAAAGAAAAAGTGTTTAAGAATATCATCATTAGTGAAGTTATGAAATTTGTTAAAACTAGATAGTCATAAGTTGAAGATCCATTCTGGTGAATTCACCATACTGTAATTTTTTTAAATCCATTCTTGATGGGATAAACCATTATGAAGATGGTGATAATTGTTTCCCTTGAGGGGGGGAATTAAGAAAGATGAATAAGCTTCTAGAATCATTATTTCAATTTTTATCTAACTTGACTATTTTGGAAATTGCATGAATATCTTTTCATTGTCAAAGGTATGTCTCTCTTAATATTTAATCATTGGTTATCAAAAATGAAAAACTTTTCAAAAATATAGAGTAATTGAATTAATCAATTGCATAATAAATGTATAAGTTCCCCAAGGTCACATATCCAACCTATTGCACTTGAATATTTTTGATCTATTTGTTGGAGTGAGTATAGAAGTTTTAGGTTGATTATTCTTAAAAATTTAAAATCAAATTTAGTATCTTTATTCTAGAATGAAAGTGGAAAATTTGTAACGACAAGTATATGATTTCTCATCTCATAAGGTATCATGATCAGTTGGTAATGGAAATATTTTTTTCGTAATCAAAATTATCTTATTTTCTAAAATGAGCGCAGCTCAAGTAGACTTAGATTGAAATGATGGATAACACATTTATTAAGTATGGAATGATACACTTCTCCAATGAACTTGGTATTTCTTGTCAATAAGGAGGAGAAAATTCAAATGAAAGTTTTAAAATTAAAGGGGAGAGAAAAGATGATGATAGAGAAGATAATGATCCACATATTGACACATTCATTTGGGGAAGAACATTGAAGGTATTTCCAACAAGTACAATGGGGGATATTGAAGACCCCACTTTGTGTATAAGTTTTATTTTTTTTCAATGATTTTCATTGGCTTCCAATGGAGATCAATGAAATGGGAAGATTTAATTTAGGTCAATATGATGAAAATTTCCAAAGTTAAAGGATCCTAGATTAAGTTCTCAAGTATTATATTCTGAATAAACATATAAATGATTTTAAGACTTTGAGTTTCATAGTGATTCCTAGAGAATTATTATGGATTTATTAAATGACATTGGATGTCATGCTTGAATAATTATCCTAGTAAATCCGAATATTGGTGAGTTGAACATCATGTCAAATACATGTATCAGATTTTATACATTGTCTATAATAGAGAATAAAGTGGTTTTGATATTGAAAAATTTATTTGGAGTCTATATTAAAACTATAAGAGAGGAAGATAATTTGAAGAAGGTCATACAATATTTCACTATTTCATAAGAACCATGAAAGATATAACTTAAAGAAAATTCGTATTTTGATTTACATGAAGAAGTCTTTAAAATAAAAGGATAATGGAAAAATATGGTTTTTCATGAAGGAGTTGAAGGAATACTGTGAATAGTTGCATGAAGGGTTACATGAAGAAGAAGTGGAGGTCATATAAAATTAAAATTTGGATTCCATTCTTAGATTTTTTTTAGTACATATATTAGAGTCTTGTATTAATAAATTTTTCCAACCACACTTAGTATCCAACCCAACCTCAACCAAGGATTATGTGGGACCCAATGGGGTTAACCATGCCCATGAAATGTTAGATCAGGACACCTAAGCAATCCATATAGGAGGACATGAATAGTTCCTATGAGGTATATGTGGTCCCATTTGTACATACCTTAGAGTGAA
Organism: Viscum album; assembly: GCA_963277665.1. NCBI lineage: Eukaryota > Viridiplantae > Streptophyta > Magnoliopsida > Santalales > Viscaceae > Viscum > Viscum album. The sequence goes on along the minus strand of OY728151.1, from coordinate 625,289,527 downwards.
CGACTGAGGTTGTGTATAGGTTGAGCCTAAATCCAGTGAGTTCTATGGACCATGTGTATCGCAGCCCGTGAGGGAATGCATTACAGTGTTATCTAGGTGTTGACCCATGATTTGACTCAAACTATGAGTAGTATGTGATAAACTTATAAATAATAGGGGTGAATTGGATATTTCTATGTGATTAATGAGTTGGAGTTATCACTTTTCATCTATTAAAAAGATACAGATAAAATAGGATTTGTTTGATCGTGCCTTTCCCTTCTCCCACACTGCAAATTCAAATTAATTCATGATTTTTTTTAAATGCATCATCATCTTCCTCCTCCCAGCTATCAACAGCATCACTGTCTCTCCATAGAAGAAGTTTGAACAACCATTGGTCAAACCCAAGGCCACCATGATCAATCTAAGGTCAAAATAATGATACAAACATGATCAAAATAATAGTCAACTTAATTTTCATGATTCATATGAAGAATTTGAGATACAGGCTTCATCCAAACTACAAATATAGTTGTATAATTCCATAATGGATTCAGGAAAATCAGTTTCATGTGTTTATGAATGTATGAACATGATATGTACACTAAAAAAGATATTCTGATCATAAACACCATGATTTGTAGCATCTCTAAACCTATAGTTGACGTATTAAAATTCCAAGTTCTTCATAGATATTAATATTAGTCTTTTCATGGTATATTTCATGGGGATTAAATTCAGTGGATACATGAACAAAAGGTGGTGATCTTGGCCTATAAAAGGAGAGGCATCGAGATGAAGCATATGGCTATCGCTCACCTATATTCAATATCTCTCATTTTCTCTATAAAAAAGAGCATCTCTGATATTACATTTACATAAAGGGAAAGAAGTTAATTGTGAGCCTCAGAGGATTCATGTAGTATGGGAGTCTTGAAAATCATTTAAGTTATGAAAATGATATCCATGAACATCCTATGCAAGGAGGCACCACGGATACTCAACTTGTGTTTACACATGATCATAGTTCTTCAGAAAGATCTAATACCATGATCCAATGTTTGAGTTGAGTACTCCCACAGTGCATCGTGAAGAATTGGTTTTGTAAATCATTAAAAAGTTTCATGAAGAAGTAGGTTCTCACATCAATGGTGTTGTGTGAAGGAGAATAACTGAACACCTAGTTTGTGTGGAGAGGTAGGTTTTCCTAGTTACGCTTACATGAAGAAAACTATGGAAGTATATACACACTTTTGTTCTCATAAGGAAGTAAACAAACATAAGTGAAGTGTGTTCATATATTTGTATTATGTGAAGTGACAATGAGGCAATAAACATTTCATTCATTCTTGCATACATATGTAAAGACTCATGCACACATAAATGTTTATGTATTTGAATTACCCAAAATAGGATTGAATATTGCACATCAAATAATAATATATTTGTAAATGTGAAATGGTTCCACTTTTTACACATCATGAATTACATGAATGTATTGCACATGATCTAATTGGGTTAATAATTGATGAAGATATTAATTTGTTTATGTGAAAGATCATTCTTGTATAACATTGAAAGTGTGGTGTAGTCCGGTTGAACAAATATCTATTACACCAAGAATAATAGAAGATAACTAATACTAAATTCATTGTTGATAATGTGTATCAGTGAAGAAAATTTTATTTTGATTATTATAAGATGATATGAGCATTTAGTGTTTCAATAATCATAAATGATTCTATCATTATAGCAAGAATAAGAAGGAGAATATTCAATTTGGTTTATTTTTTCACTGAAGAGATCAAGACGCTACTATTAACAATTTCATATTATTGTGTGTTAAATATCTTAGGCATAAGAATAGTGAATGTACAATCTATATTCATTTTAATTTTCATTTAGTTTAGAAAGAATACTATGATCATTAGTTCAAAAAAATTCATATTATTGTGACTGATAAAGGAAGAAGAAAGTTTGGATTTCATTTTTCTGATGGGAATAAAGAAGAGTAAAGTTACTTTCCTACTATTTTGTAAGTAACCAAGTGAAAAAAAAGAAATTTGTGTAAGAACTAATCAGCATTGTGACATCCAAAAGTAGTCTCAAAAGGTGGAAGACTTTATTGGTGTTATAAAGAACCTTATCAATAACGAGAAAACTATCTTTAGAGTTGGTATAAATATCCATCCTAGAGATTTCAAACATGCACTATCAATTGAATATAGTGTATTGAAAATTAAAGGGTTTATCATACATGTCGTAACCATGAATAAATGATTTTTTTCTAAGTGGTTGTGTGGTCAAGATTATTTCCAGATAATTCCAAGGTCTAACTACTCTTATTGAGTAGTGAACCTTGTAAAAACATCATGTTCTATATTTTACTACTTTCGTATACTTTCATTAAATAGTGAAATAGAATAAGACAATCAAGATCCTAACATGTTAAAGAGTTAAAGGGGTAAAAAGTTGAAATTTGATTAAAAAGTCCCCAAAACTAATTCACCCCCCCCCCCTTCAATGTAAGGATTATCCTAAACTAGTCCTTTAAAAAATAATCATAGAAACTATATAATATGTCAAGGTTAACTACCAATACCATTATAACATAATAGATTATTAATCACTTCTTTTTTCCTATAGTGGATCAAGGATCACTACCTATTTTCCTTAATGGATCGATCTTTACAAATCATTTCCCTTAATTATCTCATGAGATTTAAAACTTTACCCAAGGCATTAGAGGAATATATAGTGACCCCCATAATATAATTATGTACCATACATATGTGTACTACATGAAAACAATAATTCATCATATCATGAAAAACCCATGAAATAAAAATTTGTTTCATATCTTTTCCAAGTGGTCTCATATATCATTCCCTTAAGATTTTATTGGTTGAAACCTAAAATATAATCTTCTTAAAAGAGTATAAAATCATTTAAAGGATAATATTTTGTGTTTGAATGACTATGGAAAAGGAATAAGAGGGTTTGAATTCTGTCCTTTTAAAAATATTGACAAAATTAAAACATCCCTTCTAAAACACATTGATCCTTTCCTTCTCTCTAAAAGAAGAGTAAGAAGTGGAATATAAAAATAAAAGGAAAAGAAAAGAATTCAAGTATTTATAGTGGTTCAGGGTACATAAATTCCCTATTCCACTCCACCAATTATCTACTCCAAGATCTTGGTCATTTTCACTAGTAGGTCCTCTTATCTAGAGACCTCTATAACTGTGTGTTCGAAGTTAACACCTTACATGGCTTTTACAAGTCCTTTTAGTTCTTTTATAGGAAACAAATATATCCATATATTAGTAAGAGAAGTTATAAATTCACCATAACTGAGTATTATTAGTAAAAACTTCAATAGATAAAATATGAGATATAAAATTTGAATAATATGTTCATGTCACAAATGTAGTAGCAACTTATAGTTTTATATGATCTTCAATAAAGCACAGCAGTAGAAAAATAATCTTTGATGTCGTGTAGGCTTCTACTTATTCTTTAAATAGCACCAAAAAATATTTTTATTCTTTATATTTGGTTATATTCTTCTTATTATCATTATTTTTATAGTTATATAATAATTTATATGCAAATTATTTTAATTCCCTCTTTAAAAATTACCAAAATTAATTTTGCAGTACTTTGCTTTCATAAGTGTTTTCACATATCCTCCCTTTGGCATATATTACTTAACCTTCTATATATATATATATATAGAATAAAATATTCAATATATTTTAGTAGCTCCACATCCTTTGAATATTCAAAATAAATTGATTCAATAGGTTTCATAAATATCCTCAATAATAGTGTAGCACCGTTACACTCTTTAATAAAGAAAATAATCATCAAAGAATATTATTAAAAAACATCTAAATATTTTATCTAATAAACTCTCCAGAATAATATTAGAGTTGAAAATTTTAAAATTTTCATTTAAATCCATTAAAAACTTCTTTAAATTAGATAAAATAATTCTATAAAAATAGTATCACCATTCGTATGTAAATTCAAATAATTAAATTTGAGTAACCTTCTATCATCAAACTTTATGCAACCTGCTTTGCAGATATCCAGAATATTAGATATTTTCATTTTTTTGATAATCCAAAATTATATCTACTTATCTATAAAACCAATCTAAAATAAATATTATTCAATAGAGATAAATAACAAAACCTTCCTCTAGTTATATTTAATAATTACTACAAGCTCTATATGAATGTTTTGATCCAAATAGATAATATGAGCTTTAGAAGACATGAAACCTTATTTTTTATCATCAAGGGGTTTTTTCATGCATGGTGGATTCTCATCTTATGTTTTCATATCGAACCAAAGTAGCTTATATTCTAGGTTTATCGCTAGAACGAGTGTGATCTCATGTTCAAGTATCATCACAAGGCTTGGTGACTGTTTTATCTAAAACTAATAAGCATGGAATAGAAATATATATATTGATAGATATCTTTGGTTATCCAATATAACATCATAGAACATAAAATACCATCATACATTATGAAGATTTCATCTATCATTTCAGTGTACAATGATAGCTCATGAATGTTGTTGCAACATTTTAGTCTAATAATGAACATTGTATTTTTCATATTATATACAACAAGGAGCATTTTCTAGTATTTAGGTGTATAAAATATCATATTCTTCACATGTAGTGTTCCAAGTATGTTTTAGAAAAGGGTTATCAAGGATTGAACCAATCCACTAGCAGTATTCATTAACTTCTTTAGTGTTTCACTATTTAAGCTTCAATAAAAAAAAGCATGGATTTCATTATAGAATTTCATATGAGAATAACTACACATAATTCATGAGAAAACCATCATTCATGATGATGATTTTGTGATAACATGAAGTATATTTAAAGCTCCATTTTGATATAACATATCATACCATCACTTTAGCAAACCAAGTTCCACTTTGGTAGTAATAACCTGATTTTCCATCTTCAACGCAGTAGAAAAAAATGTTGGGTTCACATTAAAATATAGCATAGGGATAATTTCAAAGATAGTTTTCATGTACCTTACTTTTTATCCAATATATGATTTCGGTAAAATAATTTTGATCCAACATATAGATCATGTACCATAATTTTTTCTTTAAAGGTATGATTCACCAAAAGTAGTGTATGGATAAAAATATGGGCATCTTACCATTAAAGACTTCACTGAATTTTTAGAGGCTCTTAACATCATATTTATCCTTTTTCCAATATGAATTATTTTTATTAAATATCAATATATATTCAAAGTATTAATAATCAAATCAATATGAACTCTACATCTCCTGATATCTTTGAAAAACAAAATCAATAACATTATGGAAAACTACAGCTAGGAAACATCATTGGAGAACTTTGGATATTCTATTGATAATAAAAATACCATTTTCATCCTTAAATTAAAACTAACAAAATCAATATTAACTTTTTTCTTTCTATTTCACTGGTTTTCATATGATTCTAATATTTTTAGCACATGTAGTCAATTAAAAATAGTATCTTTCTAAATATATACACTATAGAGTTTCTAAACTATTTTAGTAGAGTTGGTGAATTTTTTTAGCACTGAAAAAACCTTTATAAAAATCCTCATAAACTAATTAAGTTTAGATAATAATCTTATCTATCCAATGGAACAATTCATGTGAAAATATGAGCACCTTATCCTGAGATATAATCAAAATATAGAGGTATATTTAAGATGACAAATTATACTATTATTGAACAACTTAGAATAGATTTGGAAAAAATTTCCCCATAAAAACAACTGAATTATCTTTCAACATAAATAGATAAAGTGAATATAATATTATTTTATTTCAAATGAAATATACGGCGTAATAATCTAATCAATATTTCTTCTGATATAAAATAAATACCGAAGCTTATTAAATTTGAAACCACTTAAAACAATTATTAGTGAACAAAGAATGATGGGTTGAAGTAATTATCAAAACCAAACTAAGATGAGAATGGAAAGGACCCACTCAATAATCTCCCCCGATATTTATAATTATAAAATCCTAATTATTTACGAACCTTTTCCCTCCTTTTTGTAAGTATCAAAATGATAATTTCTTGAGAATATTAAATAATGAAATATATTTACCCCATTTATAAAAAATAGGAATTTTAAATTTAATCATTTTAATAAAAAATATTTAAAATTTGAAAACAAAATTTTATCCTCCCATTTTAAAAATATCAAAAAGTTGAGCTATTAAGAAGAGAAACCAAAATATATTTTCAATATATACAATGACAAAAACTCCTCATTAATTCATGCTTCCTATAAAAAGATAAAAAGATATAACCAATAAGGTACTAAAAATGTAAAATATTATTCAAATAATAATAATAAATTATCTATAATTAAAATGAGTATCATTCAAATTAATTCATTCCATAATAATAAAATATTTAAAAATATACTAAATATTTAAAATAAGTCGACCTAAGAATGGGAATGGATATTTATGGTGTTCAAGGAATAAAGTATTTTTAAATAATTCTAAAATAAATATCTTTAAATACTTTCAAATAATATATTTTTAAAGAATTTAAAATAAATTTTTTTCAGATAATTTAAAATATATTATTTTAAAGAATTTAAAAAAAATGGTTTTTCAAAGATTTTAAAAAAAAATTGAATATTATTAATGAGAAAAATATTTTAATCTAATAATGGAAATTTTTCATATATAAAATAATAGATTAATTTTAGCACATGAAATTATTTTAAATGGTAATACATTAAACACAAGCATACAAATAAGATAATTTTTTATATAAAATCCTAAGAGTATGCTTGATGTCCATTGGTTAATAAAATAATTCTAATAATTAATTAATCTCATAAAGTGATAGAGTGAGAAAATATTTATCACTTAAAATATAAGGATCGTTAAATTTTTAGGAAAAAAAGATAAAACATTGAAAAAAATTTCTCTAGCTATATGAAATAGTTAGTGAATTTAAATCAAATATTAGGAAGGAAATGAAATACTTCTTGGATTAACAGTTTTAAATATAATGAATTTTCCATTTAAAAGAATATAAAATATAAATGTAAGAAATTTCCATAATTTTCAAGCATCCACTTAATGATATAATAATGAAGTCTAGTGGCTTATACCTACAAAATATCAAATACAAGTTCCTTTTGGTACCCATATGCTTTTGGGTATGGTAGTGTTAGAAACTAAAGAATTTAGTAACCAAATCTATTTATTTATAGCAGTAATTTCAAAATTAAATCATGAAAATTCTTTTGAGTAATGAACATGCTTGATACCCCAAAATTTTGGATTTCTAAAATAACATTAATTTGTGTAATTTTCATTAATACCACAATAAAAACGTCTAAAAATAGATATTATTTTACTTTTAGAACCGTGAACAAAATAATTCTTATATAATTTTGGATTTTCTCCATTATTGTCAATACCAAGTTTACCCTTTTGGGGTTTATTTTTTCAAAAAAAAATCAAATAATTTTCTCCCTTGATAAGAATTATAGAATATTTCTTTAAATTATTAACTTCATCTAATAGTTCCTTAATTTTATTTTCATTAAAAGCACCAGAATTTTTTGAAGGATTGGAAATTAAATTTGAAATCTAGTTAGACAAACTTTCTTTATCAATTGAAGTAGCATCATAAGATTTTATAATTTTTATATGATATTCATTAATGATTAAAATTTATCTTGAATCACAAGACAATATTTATTAATTTAATTATAAGAAATATTTTCAGAATTATAACTTTGAGAGTAAGATGATTGTACCTCATTAGTGTGAGACATAGGACTTAGATTTACCTTTTGATATTCATGCCTATATTCAAAGTTTTAAGTAGATTCATTACATGAATATTTAGATTCAATCCAAGAATCATTTATTTATTTCTTTCCATTTCTTTTATAATAAAATTTTCTTTGAACTTTAATCAAAGGATTGTCAAGTCTCAAATGACCATTATTTTTATATTCATAGCATCTTACTTCCTTCTCTTTATTCATCTTCAATTTCTATTTTATCTTTTTTTATATCTTGATGAATTTTTTAACAATATTTTATTGCTCATCACTTTAACCTTAATAAATAGAATATAAATCCTAAAATTCATCAATAGAAATTTTGAGCTCAACTGTTTAATTTTTAATAGAAATATGATTTTCAACTTCTTCTTACCTCTCATCTTCATACATCATCAAGGTTCCAATCAGATATTTCATATTTAATTATTTAACTAATGTGGATTTCAGAATAGTATAAGATATTCCATTACACTTAAAAGGTAAAATTCTAAGTACCTTTAATTCCTAATATGGTTCTGGAATTGGAGTTCCTAAGGCAACAACATCATTGACAACTTCTTTTAATATCCCATTCATCTGAGTTCTTCTTTGAATATTCCAACATTCTGAATGTGTCAAATTTAAGTTTATCAATATAGTTCCTTAGTTTTTGAACATTATCAGTTCCTTCCTATGCAGTAGAAATAGTCTACCACATCTCATGGGTAGTGGAACTTTTAGAAATGTGATTCAATTCATCAGGACCAATACTGCATATAATTTCATTCATGGATTTTGAATTAACATCAAATTAAACTTACTTTTCATCATCCCACTTTTTTCTCTCTAAGGATTCCATAAGGTTTTAAAATCTTCATATAAAATTTGAAACCAAAAATCTTCAAATAGATAGTCATGCATGCTTTCCAGCATCTATAATTATCACTATTAAAATTAAGAGAATGAATCATTATCATACCTTCTCTAAGATGATCCATTTAAATTTTTCATCATCCAGATCATTAACTTAGGCTTGTTAGATCCAAAATAAATATTCAATATTCAAAAAGGGCCCAAACTCTGATACCACTTGTTGGTATCGGGCAGAAACAATAAATATTTTTAGAAATAGAAATATATAAATAGATTACTTCCTATAATACCAATTTTCATTTCATAATGACTATGATGAATATTCAAGAGGTGGGTGAATTTTTTCCTTTTAAAAATATTGAAAAAATTAAAATTTTCCTCTTGAAACTGAGAAATACTTCCCTTTTCTCTTAAATATGACTAATTAGTGGAATATAAATAAAGGAAATAATAGCTCACAGAGACGTATAGTGGTTTGGGGCACAGAAATACCCCAGTCCACTCCACCAATGCTCTCCCCCATGATCATGGTGACTTTCACTAGTAGGTCCTCTTATCCATAGACCTCTACAACTGAGTGCAGGCGATTAACACCTTACAATGATTTTACAAGGCTTTCTGGTTCTTTTTCATAGAACCAAGATATTCACATATTAGTATGAGAATATGAAACTCTACCACAACTGATTATGAGTATTCAGCACTTCAATAGATAATTATGAGATTTAGAAGTTGAATAACATGTTCAGATCATAATTTTAGTAGTAACTAATAGTTTTATATGATCTTCAATAAAGCACAATAGTAGAAAAATAATTTTCAATGTTGTGTAGGATTCGTCTTCTTCTTTAAAAATTAGCAAAAAATAGTTTCATTATTTGGAATAGTCCATCTTCTTATTCTTACTCTTCACACAATGATATAATATATATATATATATATTATTTATATTCCCTCTTCAAAAATAATGAGCAGTAATTTTGCAGCAATTTTTTTAAGTGTTTTCACGTATCCACCCATGTGCATATATTACTTAACCTTCCATAGATAGATATATATAAAGAATAATATATTTATGCAGTTTCACTAGCTCTACCTCCTTTATATATTAAAAATAAATTTATTCAATAGTCTTTATAAATATCCCCAATAATAGCACAACACTATTTTAGTCTTTAATTCTGAAAATAATTATCTAAGGATAATATTCCAAAACATTTGAATGTTTATTTGATAAACTTTCCAGAATAATAGAAGCATTGAACAATTTAAAACTTCCTTTATAAACCATTAAAACATTCTTTAAATTAGCTAGAACAGTTCCAAAAAACTAACGGCACCATTCATATATAAATTAAAATATTTGAATTAGAATAACCTTTTGTCCTCCAACTTCACGTAACATAATTTAAAAATATATAGAATATTTGATATTTTCATTTTTTTGATAATACCAAATCCCATATTATTATGACTCATCCCAAAGAGGAATGTTGCACATCTCCCCAAGCCTAACTCCAATACACCAGGGGATTATGACTAGCATAGAGTAGGAATATCACTATCATGGGAGGCCTTAGACTAAGTTTTTATACACATTAACACATCTTAAATCCCATAAAAGTTAAAATGAAAAAAAATGTACAACCATGCATGTATACATCTATATCTCATAACCAGAGTACAATAGGAAGTAAAGAAAAATAAACAAGGCCAAATACAAGCCCACCACCAAGATTCTGAAAACAAGTCCAACCTGAAATTAAACAGGGGACTACTCTCAAGATATTCTAGGATCACACCTTAGTGTGTCAGGTCTCACTAAGAACCACCTAATCTTGGTTCATCTAGGACTCTATCAAAGGGTCGATCATCAAAAAAAGACATGAATGTGCAATCAAATCCCATGTAGGGGTGAGTATAAAAATACCTAGTAGGACAACTCAAAACCACAAATCATATAAAAAATATAACAGTCATCTCTACACAGGTATATTTCTACAACGCATATAATAAAAAATATCCATATATACTCAAAAAGATACAAAGTCATAAGGTAAAGTCACTAATGTAATTCCAGACTAGGATTACAACTCAAAAGTTCTACAAATAACTCATTTCGGAGAACACACTCTATGAGTCTGATAGCACTGATGACATCTGAAGACATATGATACACAAATGAGGATCATACCTAGGTCCATGGGGGGTACCAATAACTCAATATAAAATAACCCACTACATATAGGATTGCAGAACATATTGCATTGGTCATGATGATACCAAGAACTCCACCTTGAGCAAGAAAATGATAGTGAATCTCACTTTGGGCCTCACAAAAGGATTCCAAAAACTCTATACAATAAGTCCCACTAAATGGATTTATGTCCTATCTATAAGAGGTGATTCCATACTTACCATCCGGGAAAAGGATATAGATAATTCACCCTTAACGAAACTTTTCCAAGATAGAGAGGACAAAAGATCAAATCCAACATTGAAATAGTACACAGTGTGTGGTATTATTTCACTCCATGTACCCTCGAAAGCAATACTTTCCCATGTAAAATGGTCTCTACCCATGTTCATGTAAAAGTACATGTCCTGCTTCTACCCGTGTACTTTTTCATGTGTACCAGTACATGGCTTAACCCATGTATGATCATCCTAGTTGTGTTCATGTAGGAGTACATGGAATTACCAAGCCTGTGTAATCCAACCCATATATTTGTACCCTCTGAGGTACATGTCGATCCATTATAGAGGGGTCACACACCATGTGATAGGTTCTCACACCATATGACCCTTAACATTATCCTGAAACACTAGTCGTTGTTTTAAGGGCCCCACAGACCATGTAATCCCAGATTAATTTCTGTTTGGATCACAATTTTTCATAAATCCAAGTTCTTCCTCCCACGTATGCTCACACTACCACCACCTCAAATTCCATTCTCAATCTTTTCAAAAAACATGGATCTACTATGGTTGATCCTAACCATCATCACTCGTCGGAATCTAGCCTTTGAATCCATTCAAGAAACACACATCATAGGTTCTCTTCTCCATTAACATTCCCTATTTGAATCAAGGGTCTCCAAGACAGTATGATCCATATGTTTCTACAACTATCGAATAGTCCTCATTTCATATCGAGTCCAGATCTACGATATCAAATCACTATGCTAAGAAACGGGTGAACAATGAATGATTCCTCGATGTATGTTGAACCACAATCCAAATAAAAAATGCCCACAATGAATGTAGAATAATGGGAGAAAATCATAAAGAAAAATCATGAGGAATGGACCTCATTCAATGTTCATGTTGACCTCAATTAATTAATATTAGAATGAAAAATCAAGATATAACAAATAACCACAAATATTTTCTCCCAATTCCTAAATAAAACTAACCCATCTCATAATACGCACGGTTTTTGGATTAATATATTAGTTGATTGATTCATGTTCTTCATATAAATAGAAAATGGGATAATAATCAAAATAAAAAAACGGCCCTACCATGTGATGGATTGATCATGGAAGAAAAACAAGCATGTGTCATCGTTGTTGGTGAGATCTCTAAATCCGAATGCACACTGATCGCTGATCTATGATCCAGATGGAGTTAGTTTGAGAGAGATCCTCCAACACTCTCTCCAATGGTTCTCTAATGGATCCAAGGTTATACATATAACCTATAGAAATTGGAATAACTATATACATATAGATGAATTTAGTTCATTCCATCAACAGATGAAATAAAATAATTTAGTTAGTTATTTTATTTATTTTAAGCCCATGATGACTTTTCCACAAACAAAATGCACCAAAAAATGGTTTGTCGCACCTAGGGTAAAACCTACATTATGAAACCAATGATTCCATCAGATTTTTGATATAGGACTTCATTTAGAATTTACTTTATTTTTTTAGTAAAATTGCATGTTCATGCTATTTAATATGCTTAATATATTTCAAATATTTATTTTCAGCACACCAGGCCTTGGAATTGCACGCCATATCAACAAATATTTTCTAAAATAATCTATAAAATATCTAAAAATAATACATGGAAAAATATAAGTCATTAAATTCTCCCCACCTTGGGGATTTATGTCTTAAAAATCGAAAATAAGGGCTACCCAGAGTGATGTGGGTATTGATCTTGAATCGGGGCCTCCCACTCCCATGTGGTCTACTAAAGATTCTTGTGTTTCCACTGTACATGCACTAAAGGAACTTCTCACCCATGAAGTATCATATTCTGGAGATCCTTGATATCTACCAAGTACTCAGCAAAGGTAACTCCATCCTCGATGTCCATCTCACCCAAGTTGATAACATGCAATGGGTCATGAACGTACGTCCTCATTTGTATCATCTGGAAGAAATATTGTACCTAGTATAATTTTCATGGTATATATAAGTAGTATACCACCTCACCAACTCTACATAGTATCTTTTAAGGGCCAATGAATATCAAAGATATATTTCATTCTCAGCCAAATATTCATAATCCGTGTCAAGGTGAAACCCACAGGTACACATGGCCTACCTCCTTGAACTCTAAAGTCCTATGTCGTCTATAGACATAAGACTTATAATGGATCTATGCATTCCTCATCCACTCCTAGATGATTTTCACCTTCTCGATGGTAGCTCGCACCAACTATGGGCCCATAAGTCCTGAATCTCCTAGGCCAGTCCAACAAAGTGGTGACCTATAGAGTCTCCCATACAAATCCTTGAATGGTGTCATACCGATGGTGAAATCATATATGTTTTTTTATGAAAACTCTACCTGTATTATGTGATCCTCCCAACTACATCCAAAATCCAACATGCAAGACCATAGAAAGTTCTCCAAGGCCTAAATGGTTTGGTCTGTCTTGCCATTAGTATGGGTGTGAAACATTATACTCAAGAATAACTGAGTATCAAACATCTTTTTTAATACCTTCCATAATTGAGATGTGAAGTGAGAATCATGGATAAAAATTATCATCATGGGAACTCTATGGAGTCTGGTTATCTTATATATAGAGATGCATCCCAAGATCTTTACTGAACTATGATCTCGAATCGCCAGGAAGTGGGCTGACTTGGGGAGTTAGACTATGATCACCCATATGATGTCATGTCCCCTGGACGTACATGGTAATACTATAATTAATTACAAAGATATCTCATCCCAAATCCACTCTATAACCTCAAGGGGTTGAGCTAAACCCACTGGAACTCGGTGCTCAGCCTTCACTTGCTGATAAGTAAGGCACTGAGAGAAAAATTCCGTAACTCCCTTCTTCATCCATGGCCACCAAAATTGGCATTATAGATCCTAGTATATAATTTCTATACCTATATGTACCTCCAAAAGATATGAATCAAAATCTCTCGGAAAATTATCCTACAACGTCACTGGTACCATCGTGCTCTCTCTAAAAAGGAATACATGCTCCCCAACTTCAGAAAATCCATCAAGAGCATGTACAGCAGATATCTGAGTACATAGGGTCTCACATATAGTATCTAAAAGTTGTTTCTATCTAAATCATTATAAAATAGTAGGGGTAATATCCATTTAATTTAGGTACACTTCTCCATCTCCATCCACAAGGGATAACTGCAATGAGGCCAACTACTTTGACGCCTCGTTTAGAAACTGCAAACAATATCTCCTGCTAAGATCATCTTCTACTAAATCTCCCTTCCTATAAGTATAAATAATCTCAAATTAATAATCCTAGATGAAATATATCCATTGCCTCTATCTCAAGTTAATATCCTTATGATAGAAGATATAGTTGAGGCTCTTGTGATCATAATAGATGATAAATTACTCGCCAATCAAGTGGTGTCACCACATCTTTAGTGTGAATACTACCACTTCTAACTGAAGATTATGATTCATGTAGTTAATATCATGTGTTATCAACTAAAATTAACCAAAGAAAATCATTTCCTACCTATACATCATAACACAACCAATTCTAGTCCCTGATGCATCATAGAACACTATGTACTCAATACCCTCCTCTAGAAATATCAAAATGGGAGCGCTCTTCAATCGATGCATCAACTCCTAAAAATCCCACTAGAACCTCTATATCTACACAAAAGGCTTCCCCTTTCGGGTTAAATCTATTATGGGTACTGATATCCTAGAGAATCTAGGTATGGATCTCTGTTAGTATCCTCGTAACCTAAGGAATTTCCACACCTCCATCATGATCTTGGGTGGATACCAAGAGAACACTGCCTCGAACATCACCAAGTCCACATCCACACCATATTCTGATATAAAATATCCCATAAAGTCAACCTACTTAATCTATAAATATAACTTTGAGAGCTTCTTGTAAAAATTATTCTCTCGAAGTATGTTCAGAACCATCCTCAAGTGTCTCATGTGCTACTCCTCAGATGATGAGTACACAAAGATATTGTCGATGAAGACAACCATGAATCAATATAAAAAGGGATAAAATATATGGTTCATGAGTCCCATTCACACTACTAGGTTGTTCTTCATTCCAAAGGGAATCACCAAGTACTCATAGTGATCATAGAAACATTTGAATGTCACATTTGGTATATCATCATCTCGTACTCGCAACTGGGGATAGCCTGACCTAAGGTCAACCTTAAAGAACCATCATGCCCCTATAAACTGATCAAAGAGTTTATCAATCTTGGTAGTGGATAATTGTTCTTCACAACCACTTGGTTCAAGTACTAGTATTCCACACATAACCTAAAGTTCTCATCCACCTTCTTGGTGAACAAAACTTGGGCTTTCTAGGGGAAACATTGGGTATAAAAAATCCCTTACTCTAAAATTCCTCCAACTTCACCCTTAGATCATAAAGATATGAGAAATCCATATGATATTCTGGCATGGATATCGGTTCCATAATGGGGTGCAGATAAATGTATAAGTCTATCTCTCAGTGAGGAGGTAATCCTAGAAGATACTTGGGAAAGACATCCCCATACTTCTTCAACACTATAGGAAACTATAACCTCATAACATCCACTACTCCATGGTTCATGATAGCCAACTAATTAATAATTTATTTCACCCTCTTATGAATTATTTCATCTAGTGCTACCTAGGTTTCCTTTTCAACCATAAAGGAAAACATAGTCCCATTATTGTGGACACACTGCATATTTCACCTGAAACAGTCGACCTAGGTATGAATTATAGATAACAAGTCCATAAATAATATGATGTCATAAGGCATCATTGATTGTAAAAATAGGTCCCAATAGAAATTCTCAACTCCAAGATTTAGGTCACACTATCAACACAAGGATGTGATTGCTGATTCAACTCCATTAGGAGTCTCCAAGTGCAAGGTTCGATCCAAGGGGGCAACCAAAATCTCTAAGTATAGAACCAGATAGGTGGAAATAAAGGAATTATTAGAACCTATGTCTATTAGTAATGAAGATAAGGTAGAAAAGACATAGATCATACCTCGAATCATTCACATAGCCTATAGGTTATAAGCCTCTACTACCTATAGCTACTCCTACCCATATCCTCCATCTCCCTCATCCAAGCATGGGACCCATGGGGGTGGTGGTGGTAACAGGTCAAAGAGTCTTCCACATCCATCTACTTTCCTAGATTCTCTTCAAAATCCTCTACCTTGAGGAACTACTTTATCCTTCCGCTATCTCAGACTTGGTAGACCATCTACTGTATCCATGTCATCCATACAGCGGGTTAGACAATCTCATTTAATATGTCCCCTATCATCACATGAGCAGCACAACCTCTCTCTGGGGTGATTGGACTAATTCTTTGAGCCCTAAACCATAACCCATCTATCCTAGGACCTCCCCATAAAACATCTCTTGTGTTTATCTCCCTGATACTGATTTTATCTCCTAGATATCGAGGACTCTACTCTTGTGGATCCACTTTCAGCAACCAATGTTTGTGTATGCTCAGCCAGGAAACTCTTAGCCACCAAATTTTGTACTAGAACCCTAGTATAGGTAGGAATACAAAGAGTTATAACACTATCTTGGATGCCTCTACACAGTCCTCACTAGAAGGTCCAGGCCTGGAAGAACTGACCTTAAACCATATCCATTGAGTACCTGTAAAGGCTAGTAAACCTTGATGAATACTCGGATACTATCGTGTGACCCTACTGGAGTTGAAGAAGCTATTGTATAAGTAAAAAACTCAATGTAACTAGATATAACTTCACTATGAAAAGGTTCTCAAAATATTACCATGATAGAGTCGCCTCATTTTATGATTGGGTCACCAAACCTCACCATTGTCATGTTGATCCATGAATAAGGCTCGCCGTCAAGAACACCATCTGGTATACTAGTGTCCTAACTAGATGAAAAACTCATGTCACCACCTAAATCAAATCCTCATCCACTTGTGGGATAGGCTCACATAAAAACTTTAGGGGTATTTTTCACTAAAGCTTGTGAAGTGTGCTCAACCTATACACCTCATCTGCTAGTTTGTGAGTTCCATCTACTACTCTATGGGTAGTGGTATAGCTAGTGTACCACCTGGAGGTAACATCACTAGAACCAATTCATGTATCGATGCCCTATCATTGAGGGGATCATCCTCATGATCCTTACAATGAATCCTAACTGGTATACATCGTGGAGGCATCCTGAAGTAAAGAATATATACCACAGTTATTGATTATATCTGGAGAGATGACTCAAGAAGGACAAGTAAACCACAACACATTCCTATATGACGTGTGTACCATTTTTTTACCTACAACCAATATTCTCAGGTACCAAGTCGAAAGGCTGGTGATTAGATACCTGGTGTATGGATAAGTCGGTTATCGCACCAATAGTGGAGTCTCTGGCCTGAAAGTCAAACTCAAAACACTTGAAACTATTTTCCCAAACCAATCTCACAAACTCCAATCCTAAAGTGTAACTAACTAATATGATACTACTTTTCAGGACCTTTCCTAAAGGGTCCAATTCTTTGACTCCCCATGCCTACCTCTAATAGGCTAGGGGCTTGAGACTAGCACTGAGTAGGAATATCGCTAACATGAGAAGCCTTATCCTAAGTACCTATACACACACACACACACATCTACAAACCCATAAAATTTTGAAATTTAAAAACAATTGAACAACCATGAATGCATAAATAAATATCCCACAACCAAAGTAAAATATAAATTAAAGTAAAACAAACATGTCTAAATACAAGCCCACCACTAAGAATCTGAAAACAAGTCTAACCTGAAAGTAAACTGGGGACTGCTGTCAAGATACTATAAGAACACACCTCAGTCTATTCGATCTCACTAATCACCACCTATTCCTGGTTTAAATAAGACTCTGTCAAAGGTTATATATTCTACACAAGACATGACATGTGCGGAAAAATATTATGCATAGGTGAGTATAAAAATACCTAGTAGGACACCCCAAAACCACAATGCATATAATAAAAATATAAAAATCATATCCACACATGTATATGTCTACAGCACATATAAAAAGAATATCCGGATATACTCAACAAGACACACATTCATAGGGATAAGTCACAACCATAATGCTAGCCTAGGATTCTATCTCAAAAGTTCCACAATGCACTCATCTAGGAGAACACATTATATGTGTCTGATAGAACTGATGATGTCTGAAGAGATGTAATGCATAGATGAGGATCACACCCAGGGCTATGAGGGATACCAACTTCTCAATCTAGAATAACCTACTAAGTAAAGGATTGGTGCCTGCATAGTTTTTTTCATGATGATTCTAAGAACTCATCCTAGGTAAATATGATGATAGAGGATCTCACTCTGAGCCTCGTGGAAGGATTCCAACAACTCTATCCAAGATTTCCTATTGAAGGGATCATTGTTATATCTGTAGGAGGACATTCTATACTAACCCTTATGGAAAAGGATATAAGGAGTACACCCTTAAAAATTTCCAAGATATAGAGGAAAAAGTCTCTAAGAAATCATTTAAAGAATACATGGTGTGTAGTGGGAGTACATGTCATTTCCCTTAGGAACTAGGTCTTTCTTGTGTAAAATGGAACATTCCCATGTTTGTGTAAATGTAAAAAGCATGCTGATGCTTGTATATTTCTTCTTGTGTACTAGTACAAGGCTCAACCCATGTATGCCTAGACCGGACATTTCCATGTAGGATTACACGGTGTGCCCAAGCCTGTGTACTCTAACCCATGTATTTGTACACTCATAGGTACACACCTAGCCTTTGGAGAGGGTTCACATGCTATGTGACAGGTTCATACACCATATGACCCTTAACATTCTCCTGAAACCATATCCATTGTTGTAAGGGCCACACATGTCATGCCATCCCATATTACAAACTGTGTGGATCGCTATTTTTTATAAATCCATGTTCTTCCTCCCTTGTATTCTCATGTAGTTTCCACCTCATATTCCGACCTCAATATTGCCATAAAATTTGGATCTACTCCATTTGAGCCTCTCCATGACCACTCATCAGAATTATTCCATTGAAACCATTTGGGAAACAACTAATGTAGGTTCTTTTCATTGTTTCCATACCTCACTCAAAAATCAGGGGTCTCCAATCCGGTCTTATCTTCATGTATATATCACCATCACACAATCCTCATACCATACTGAGTCCATATCTATAATATCTAATCATTATTCCAAAAAAATGGGTGTGAAATGATTGATTCCTCAGTGTATATCGAAGCACATGAAAAATGAAAAACACCCATGATAGATGTAGACTTATGGGAGAAAAGAAAAAAATAGAAATCATGAGTAATGGACCTCAGTTGATGTTTTTTTCAACCTAGATATATTTCTATTAAAATGAAAATTGAAGAGATAAAAAAATCACAAATAATTTCTCTCAATTATGGAATAAAACAAACTCATCCTGTAATATGTATGATCAGTAGATCAATATATTTCTTGATTGATTTGTGTTCATTGTAGTAATATAAAAAGGGGTAATAATCCAAATAAACAACCACCCTACCTCGATAAGGATCAATCACTGGAGAATAATGAGCTTGATTCATTTTCATTGGCAAGATCTCTGAATCTCATTGCACATTAATCTCCGATCTATGACCTGACTAGCGTTCGTCTGAGAGAGATCCTTTAACGCTCTCTCTAGTAGTTCTTCAATGGCTCCAGGTTTATTTGGATAACCCTGAGTAATTGTCATAACTATATACATAAAAATTAATATAGGTTTCTATGTCAATGGATGAAATAAAAGAATTTAATTATTTATTTTATTTATTTTATGCCCGTGATGACTTTTCCACAAATTACTCACACTAAAAAAGGTATTCCATGCCTAGGGTAAAATTTGTGTTCTAAACAAAATAGTTCCCTTCAATTTCTAATCCATACCTACATTTAGAATTTAATCCACTTTTTTAGGAAAACTATGTGTGTGTTCTTTTTAATATACTTAATAAATTTCAAACATTTATTTTGGGAACACCAGGCTCCATAATCGCATACTGTCACAGTTCCTAGTCTCTAAAATAATGCATACAATATCCAAAAATAATATGTAGAAAAATATAAGTCATTAAACTTCTACTTATCCATAAAATCAATCTTAAATAACTCTTATTCAAGAGAGATGTAGAAATAAACCTTCCTCCAGTTCTGTTAAAGAATTGTTGTAATCTTCATATGAAGGTTTTGATCTAAATATCTTATATGAGTGTAGACACCATGAAATGTGTTTCATGTACTTATCTACAATTTAAGAAGTATTTCCATGTGTCACAACTCAAAATGACCTCAACCGAGCTCGAAACATTCACGGCACAACTCAGCCATTTTCATGGGGGTCAGTGACGGGACCGCAGCCCGAAACTGATCCCAATCAAGGGTGCGGGGGTTCATCCCCCATCGTATGGATAAATTATTTGGTTAAGTCCCTAAAGAGGTTCCCAAGGTACCTGTGTTCCACCATGATGGAGGAGAATGCAACTATTATTTTGGCTATGTCCTCAAAGTGGCGCCCTAGTTAGACCAAAACACCGGCGGTGCACAAGCCTACTTGCACGCCCCAGTCTGGAGTGTATCCTACTTGCGCACCCCTATATGGTGTAAAAATTACTTGCATTCCCAATTTCCATTCGCCTATGGTCCTATTTTTTCTTATAAATAGACCCTTGGGGACTTCATTTGTATGAACGAATTTCCCTGAAGCCTAATTGCTGCTCTGGTCTCCCTAGTGCTTCGCCCAATTCTTCCCAAACTTTCAAGGTAGTTATTCAATGCCTTGAGTGGAGGATTTAAAGGAGGATCATTCGAATTAAGTCTGTTTAATGTTTGAAAACAATAACACTTGCACGCCTAAAGAACCCAGCCTCCCTAAATCAGAAACACTTTCGCGCCACCTATTCCTTTCATAGGAACTTGAGCACCCCATTTCTAGGACCACCTGTGAATACTCTTGAAGGCTTGAGCCAAGTCTTGCCCAAGTATTACCATACAGGTTCTTCGTCACTTAAGTTAATATCAGGTCACCCAAGTCTACTTGTGCGCCTATACTTGAACGCCCTTACCTGCTTGGGCGCCCCTCTTTGATTCACTTACTCTCTTCAGTATAAAATCCATCAAGCCCTCTTCAAATCCATTCATGGAAAGGCTTATTCTTCCTTGGATCCATTGTCTGAAAGGGTTCAGTTGAGACATCCACCAAACCTTCCTGACTTATCAAACCTTCGGGAAAGGCACATTAGTGTGTCTTCTATTTGGGTTTGTATATCTATAGTCATAGGTTTCCCACATTTGTTTTACAATGGGGTTAGGGTTCATGGAGTGTCTTTGGGTTTGTATATCCACAACCACATAGACCTTTCTCCTAGGAATAGTGTTAGGCAGTTCCCAGTTTAGAGGATGGTTTGGGTACTGACCTCTCCCTCCTCAAAGAGACAACCTGGAACCTCAGATCTCTGGTAGGGAAGGTAAAGTTCACGAAGTAGAAGTCTCCCTCCCCTACCAGGATCAATTTTAGGGCATCCATCCTAGTGTAAGTTACTAACCTTTATCCCTTCTTCCTTTCATTGGACCTTTTTCCAATGTGAAGAGAATAAAGGGAAGGATCATCGCCTCTCCCTCTTCCACCCTGGCCACTGTAGTCTCACCCTCCTCCACCAGTAGAGGAGGAAAAGGTATGTGTCATTGTTGAATCTTTCACATCCTCATGTTTCACACACCGATCATGAATCGTGTGTGATTATAGATTCATGATTATTAAAACATGTGCACAAACACTCACTATAATGAACTATGAGAACTCTGATTCCTATTCAAACCAGGATACGTAGGAAGCCCTTTCGGGGACCGAGCTCGCTGGATATACTCTTCAATAGTCCGACCCAAATTCCCTTAATTTGGGAATCCTCCTTAGTAATAATCCCCAAATTAAACCATTAAGTCATCAAGGCATCCTTTTCAGGAAGTAAGTCCAAACTTATCTCTCTCAAAGGACTATACTCTCATATGAGACTCATCAAACTATATGGGATTTGATTCCCATCTACATGGGATATGTAGAAAGCCTCCTTGAGGTTCAAACCCAAAATTTAAATTTAAACTTATTCTCCTTGGGTCATATTCCCAATAGGGTCTAATCTAACTAAGAAACCCATATCCTTTCCAAGTTCATTGGGATATTTCAGGATAATTCCCACACCAAAGTTTGACTAATCACTGTTTGCTTAGATGTACTTACCACATGACATTAAATTATATGGTTAGGAACTTATCACATAACCTTAAAAGGTATGATGTGTCCATTAAGTGGCACCAAACATTTAGGGTTCTGATTCATTTCATAAGGATGTGTAGGGAGCCCATTTTATGGGTACGATCCCAATATCAAAACAATCCTTTGTCTCTATGGATGATAATAAATTCCAGATTTCCCAACTGAGTGGATTAAAAAACCAATATCATCATAATGACGATTAAAAGAATCTTGAAATATCATATTAGAGGATACCATTGATGGAGAACCTCGAATACATGTAGATATCTCCATTAATGAAGAACCTTGAATACATACTCATGATTCTAAATTTTACACATGTTAATAAGTGATTGAAAATTCCAAGGTAAACTTATGTTATACTTGTTGAATTAGTAAGGATTCATGAAAATATCTTAAATTTACAAAGAGAGTCCCATAGTAGATAATAATTCCCCCCAAAAGGGTGTGATGATTCCAACCTCCCATCCTCTTGACCAATGTGCGTTCTTAAGTATCATAAAGTTCAAACTTAAAGAACGCTTGACTTTGGAAAGCAGGTCACTTTCAGATAAAGAACTGTTGAAAGTTTTTGTTTCCATGAATAAATCCAATGGAAACCGCCTGGAAGAAGTGATTCTTAAAACTAGAACACATGTTTCAAGGAACTACGAAACTAAAATGGTGAACTCAATGTGAATCCTTAACCAAGTTAATAATTCTACCCACCTATTAGGCCCCTATCAATTGATAAAGGAAGTCCAAACAAAGGAATAAATTACGCATGTATCCATCTAATAGAAGTGTATTTAATGGAGTTTCTTGTTGTTTTCAAGTTTTCCTCATAACTCCCTTTAGTCCAAAAATGGATTTCTTCAAGACGACATCAGTGAAATTCCCAACTACTGCTCAAGATAGATCTTCATCCACGGGAAGGATGTCATCACCCACTCAGCATCTTCAACTTTGGGTCTCCAACATGTTGTTAAAGGAGTATATCCAGCATGGTACAATCCCAAGTTTGGAGGCTTCCGTACAGGCCCTCCAAGTCAATAATAATCCTCGATCATCTGGCCAACGATGACCAATCATCAAGAAGCGGATGGTGCCAACCACTGTTTTCAACCGTTTCGGGTCCTTATCCCTGGAATTCAACAACCAGTCACTCTCGTACTATAGGGAGGTGAATCAAGAGGTCACTCAGGGCCTCAATTCAAGAATGCAGGGATCCTTTCTGAGGACTCCCACCAATAATCACCACCAGAAGAATCACACTGTAGTGAACCCCCGATATGATGGGGGTGTTGCCTCTGGACGTTCGGCCCAGGTCTCTTAGAACCAGGCATGCAAGATGAACTGTTGGGGACAGCGTCTGGTCAATAGGGAGAAGGTTCTTACCTCTTCTCCCTCTGGATAATTCCATCAACCTAGGTTTATGGTGAACAACGAGCGGGTACATACACTCGTCCATCCTAATTTTACTGTCCAACAAACTTGTCTGGAATCAACCCACCAATCCCACCAGATAAACTCAGTGGAGTACTATGAACAAGCACATACACCTGCTTAAAAGTTTTTAACCAGTCAGCGGGATCTTCTAACTATATTTAAAGAATCCCTCTAATCCAATGTGGTGGAAAATGGTAAACAGGAACATACACCTGCTTAAAATCAACAATTCTGCCAGTAGTCTCGTCTTCCAGTAATGAAGAAATTTTATCAACCATAATTAATGGAAAATGGCTAACAGGCACATGCACATTCCATATTTCATCAAGCCTTCCAATAGTCTCATTTGGCAGCACCCGGAGAAGTCAGTCGGAAAGCTCTGATGACAAATCTGGGGCAGACCCAACTCTCTGCCCCCATGCATGAGTACTGTCAATACCCATTGATAGAAAAAGGGGGACAGGAGTAGGCACATACACCTACTCCCAATACAAAATGGGAGTATATTCCTGTTTCATCCACTAAAGTCACTAAACACATCTTATTAATAGTGAAAGGGAAGATTCAAATCTCTACCCATATTCTAGAAGCATGCCAGGATATTATAACAACTACTTCTGCAGTACTAGGGGAACAGACACATAAATCCATCCCCATATATGGGATGACACATTGGTATGCCATCTCAGAGCAGATACACACCTCTGTTCCATTCTAGGAGGTTCATGGGGCATACTCCCCCATATCATATGGATAACAAGATCGGGAACATATACCCTTTCCAATTGCAGGTAATTGGTCTGTTCTGGTAACCAATCCAAGGCAAGCACATACACCTACCCATGATAACCACTTTTCCTAGAAAGTGGCCCGAAATAAGTATAATACAACATCCAAAAAGAATTATTACCAAGAACTGTTGTAAAATCAAGAGTCAAACTACAATATGGATCCTCTTAATTATGGATTTCTTGAAGCCCTCAAACATTTATCTGTTGCAGCTCAAGATTATATCTTCTCATTACCAAATTATGGTAGTGATACCGGTAATTCTGAAGTTTTTAATCAGACACTTCATCATGAAGGCTTGCTTCATGAAAATCTGGTCAATCCAGAGCACCTATCTTTGGATGAGATCCATGGAAACCCTCTGTGTGCCCAAAAGACCAAGAATCAAGAGGATTCATCCCTTACTATAATACACCATGGTGATCCTCCCCATGATGGAATTCACTGAAAAAATCCTCTTCGCAGTAGTATTTCACATTGTCAAGATAGTTCTATAATTGATAATATAGCAATGAGAAAGTCCCCTTATCTAGAGGCACTTGAAAACACAAGGCCAGTCATATCTGATGTCTTGTCATTGACGGGTGAAACAATTTCTCAATCAGAAGACATATTAAGGGAACGGTCATTCTCCAAACCTCCCTTGGGTCATTTCCCTTCTAATACAGAGCATCCACTTTGGTCAGAATAAGTGTAGAAATATCTAGTAAAAGATGATGAAGATTTTTTAAACATGAGAAAACAATTGTCTAAAGGAGAAATACTAGTCATGTTCTAGCCTTTGAAAAAATATCAGTATAACATTCTATAATTCATAACAGAAGATTGTATTCATGATATCTGCCTCAATTTATGGAAAACTATTCATCATTTGAAAACCAAAGTATTACCATATCATGAATATCAAAATTATGTAAAGGTAATATAAAGGTTGCAACGACAAATTGACTTGGTATCTCTCTCAGTTTCCTAATATCCAAAGGTTGAAAAACATTAGAGAACCCTTCAGCGTGCATGCCTTAATACTCTAAAGGGGATATGCCAATAAATTTCTGAGACCACATCTGTTGTTCGTATCATGGGATGGGGTGCACATGGAGCATTGAATTTCACTGCACTCCAGAATTAACAAAGTACGCCAAAATTGGTTTCATGCAATGTTATTTCCCGCAATTGGCTAAAATCAACAGATTTTGTATGTAATCGAATGTACGCTCAAAAATAGGCCCCAACCATCTCTCATCAGGGTCAAGCCCAAAGAAAAGAATTTTTTGAGTTAATTTTACATCAATAATATAAGAATCTTGAGTAGGCATCCCACTTAGATGATGTCAACCATCAAAAAATGAAAATGTCTGAAATAGTACAGTGGTCTTCCAAAATAAGTGATTTGAGTGGTTGTTGGATGATGCACTTAGCTAATGTCCGAACCAAAATTCACAAAATTAGAAGATAAGTTGCATGAATTTCATCTATAGAAGTTCAAGAATCACCCCAGCATGGAAGGTTGGGGGATCATTTAATTCAACCTTCTAATTCATTAAAAAAAGTTCATAAGTTTGAAGAATAAGAACAAAAATAGCCCCAGCCTGCAAGGCTGGGGGCTTTTTCACATCTACAATCCCCTCCTCAATCGAAGTAATTTTTCTCCTGATTAGGAAAGAAGCCACAAAGAGAGCACATAACTGAACTATCCAAGGATTACCTTCAGGTTATTGTCCGTCAAAAAGATTCTAAGAATCCATCATATAGGAGAACAGAATCTCATGGAAGATACAGAGGGAGATGATCTTACAAAGATACTGACCGAATTCCATCAATGCATTATGTGTCAGTAAATGTCATTAACACTATTATAGAAGATCCTATAGAAAATAAGTCTAGTTCAGATGAATCAGAAAGTAAAGTTTTTATTCATAATAAGGTACACACTAAGGCAAATAAATAAGGTGTATGTACCCAAAATCAGAGGCTTACCCAGAATCTATGTATGCCTTCAAATAACCAACTCACACCCCTTCGAAAGGAATCTAACAAGGGGAAAGGTAAAAGTAAGATTGAATCTCACTTTTACACTAGATAAGGTCAATATCTTTTTATTGAAGAGAGATTTCCATAGAAATAAGAAGATATGAAATAGTTGAAAAGACTCAATACAGATTTACTTCGAATAAGCATTTCTGCTAGACGTACTCCCCGGGCAATCATCAACTTGCACATCTTGTAAGAAATCCTCAACAAAGAGGATTTGTAGAAACTACAAATGCAGATAATGAATTCCCTCCATTGGGTACACAACCAAGGTAGGATCAAACACATCCTAATAAGCCTGTTCCCATGGGTTATCCAAGGTAAATACCATCACCACCACCAGTGGTTTTTCTGGTCATTTCACCAGATCAAGCGCCAGTTGTTGTACCTGCATAGGTTCCAGCTCATCTGGATATTCCCCAAATTCTTATGAACACAATTGAGGAATTAACAACACGATTGGAAGCTATGGAGGAACGACGTTCTCCAGTTCAGCCGGAAAAGAAATCTTACCCTGAATGGGTGGACCTAATTCCTCCCCCACCAAATTTTTTGAATACCATGTTTCCAATCTTTAATGGTTCGGGGTATCTAGAACAAAACTTAACACATTTTTTTTCCTGTTGTGATCCCAAGATTGGAACTCCTCAAAAACAAGAATCGGTAAAACTCAGTTGTTTTGTGCAGTCGCTATAGGGACCAGCTTTTGTCTAGTATACAAGTTTACAATCTTGATCAATTACTGGATGGGAAGATCTTTGTCAAAAATTCATTATTCAATTTATCTCAATGATACAAAATATGATAGTTTTAGATCTTACTAATTGTAAATAAAGGGAGAATGAAGGAGTTTCCGATTTCATTGCATGATGGAAATGATTAACATATTCCTTAAGTCTTGCACTCCCTTAAGAAGAGTTACAGCCAATTTGTGTGTAAAATATGTGTGATGAGTTAAGCACACCACCGATCCCTATGAAATACACATGATGGTTTTAAGACCTTACTTCAATTTCTAAATAGATAGTAGATTCTATTATAGAGACTAAGGATAAAACTCGTGTAATTCTATTAGCTATGGGGAGGGGAATAGGAATATCATAGGCTACTACTGTTACACTCAATCAAGAACTTGTACTTACTTCCACTTCAAAACCTTCATTGTATCAAAGGGCTCTGCCTCCAGAGCGTTATCATTAACGAACGCCTCATCAAGATGATATAATATATCAAAGGTATAAATATTTTGAGGAATTAAAAATCAAAGTTTATTCCTTCCGAAATGAACAAGTTCCTGGTTACATTATCTCATCTCTCTAAAACAATTTGGTTTAGTTTCCAAGGTGAAAGAAACCAAAAAAAGAAGGAGATGAAGATTTTATGAATTATTTCCCCTTTCACCAGATGTTGGGTAATCCCATTCATCAGTGTTTTGTTTTCAAGGACCTCCTGCAAAAATGGTAGACTCTAGACAAGTGAAGTTGAAAAGTTTGTCAGCTCAAGTAGCATGTGTTACTGCTACTGATCCAAAGGAAGAAGGTGAATGGAAAGAAGTTAAAAGTAAAAAATGTGAAGAAATATGATGATTGGATTATTTGGAAAATGATCAACAAAACTCATTCCATTTTACGAACACAGTTGAAATAAGTGATTCTGTCTTTCACCACTTCTACCACAGTAAAACCACCTTCATCAAAAGTTCAATCCTCAAAGAAACGAGGTGATCATAAGGACAAAGATCATTCAAAAGAAGACGATCTCATGTTAAGGAAAAAAAATTTCTTGACCCTAGAAGATTTCATGCAATATGCTTCAAAAGAATGGGCACTGTCTCGCCAAACAGCACAACCAGAACTAACCTATCAGGCAGAATATTCATCAAATGAAGAGTTTATCTTTGGTTATATTAACGTTATCCACTTAACAAATCCTTATTTCAATGGTGATTTTGATTATAATGAGATAAAGTTCCTTGTACCTAATTGGGGAACCATAGGAAGAGGCCAAGGTCGAGGATATATGGGAAGATGTGGGAATTCTAGAAACCACCATTTTAAATCTACCCCTACTCGAACCATATATGCAGCAGAAACTTATGGAAGAGCCCTTCAGATGAAAACGGAGTTTCTTCCATGCAAGACAGGTTCAGTTCTGACATGATTATTTTGGAGGACCGATTAAAAGTCACACCATCTTCCTCTCAGCAAGTAGATAAACTTAGTCCATCTAATCTACCAAATCCAGGAGAATTTCCAGCTTCTACTCTAACACGGGGTACATCTACATCAGAAGCATCAACTTCCAAGACACCTACAAAATCGCATTTCTATGCTGGAAAACGCAGACCTCTAGATCAAAATTATGATGCTTTGAAACAACTGTCCCAATTACCGGTCAAGTTATCAATTCTGGATGCCTTGAATCTGTCAAAAGATCTTCGAGAATCACTTATTTAGGCATTGTCAAGTCCTCAAGAGTTTTAAATTGAAGTTGTTGCTACTAAGGTTTACGGTATAAAGAATGATCATGCAGAATTTCATGCAGTCATATCTTTTATAGATAAAGATGAAGATGATGTTGTACATGTACATATCAGACCCTTGTATTTATCTAGAACTGTCAATGACATAGAAATCTGACGAGACTTCATTGATATTGGCTCTGGAGTCAACCTCATTCATGTTCATACACTTCATCGATTGGTTCTAACTAAATCTGACTTATGTCCTTCCACTTTAATGTTGCAAGGATATGAAAATAATGAGCAAGAACCTCTCGGTGAGATTACACTAAGAACTCAATTTGGAGATCTTTTTTCTAATTCAGATTTCATGGTTGTTTTTCAGGACACAACCTTCAACATTCTTCTTGGAAGGCCTTGGATGCATCAACATGCGGCCATACCTTTGTCATACCACCAATGTCTTAAGTATTGTTTCAATAGTCAAATCGGGACATTGTATGGTGACAAGGCTTCATTCAAAACGTTTGAATCTCAATACATTTAGGAAGAGTTTTATCACACAAAAGGAATGAGACCCATGACAAAGGAAATAACCAGATTTAATGCTCCAAATGGTTTGGAAAAGATTATAGAAAACCCATTCATACATCTGAGTACAAATTATGTGTTACCCCTCAATCAAATTGAAAGGGTAAAACCAAATCAAAGCACTCATCTAGTGACTTCCATAATGTCGATTGTGGCAACTGATCCTGAAAACATGGGATAAACTATTGATTCACCAAGCAATGATGGAAGCTTAAATGGAGATGTCTTCATATCATCTGTTGTCACGCCCAAACTTCATATCGAGGTATGTTTTTAATTTTTATTTTTATCCCATAATTTTATTTTCCTTTTTATAATTACTTTGTTGAAATGTAAGCTGAGCCCGACACGATTTTGGTTCTTTTTCACTGATAAGTGAGCATTGGCTTGGTAATGCGTGACATGTGGACAAGGCATGGGTGAACTCGTGTAGCTTTGCCAGTTTAACGTGCACCATGTCCGACGTGTGGGTGGTTAACTAACTTAATTAAAATAATAATAATAATAATAATATTATTATTATTATTATTATTATTATTATTATTATTATTATTATTATTATTGTTGTTGTTGTTATTAAAATTATTATAATTAATATTTTAATTTAGTTGTTAGCATTTAAAATTTTAACACCCTTTAGCTTTTTATTATTAATATTGATATTATCTTACTATTATTTTTGAATTAGTTTAAGTGTTTTTCTCTTTTGGGATAGTCTAAATTCCTTTTTTATTATCCTTTTTATTTCCCCCCATTTTATTTCATTTATCATTTATTTATTTATTTATTTATTTATTTATTCTTTTACTTCCTCTTTTTTTCTCTTTCTCTCCCTCACCCACACTCTTCTCCCATCGCGTGCATAACCCCTTCTCCCCTGGTTCGTGCGGGCCAACCCTAGCGCCGCACCTATTTTCCCTCTTCCCTTCTCCTCTGCATCAGGGATCACCATCATCCCTCCCTACTTCCTCCTTTTGACCATCCTCCTTCTATAATACCTCCCCGCGACATCCCCTCCCTGTTACCCCCAGCATTCACGATGCACCTCCCATCTCCCGCACCTCCTCTCGGCCTGATCGCCCCTGCTCCCTCGCACCACCCTACTTCCTCACCCCAGGCCACACCCTCTCCACCTGCTACCTCCCGCACACCCCAACCCAGCCGGCCCTGCTACCTCCTAGTGTTGTTCCCTCCTACATCTCGTTCTGCCCTACCTTGTCGTACGACCGCCCTGCTACCTACCACTATGTCCAGCCGCGTCGGACAGTCGTTTCACTCCTCCTCCCCTGTGCTGAGCCACCCTCCTTATACTTTACCCAACCAACAGCCAGACCCTCCTCCTGATTTTCCTAGCCAACAACCGCACCTCTCATCCTCCTCTATATAGCCCTTGTAGACCTCCTACCGACCTCTCAAACTCCTCGCTGTAGGTGTGGAACACTTAGGTTGCACATTTATTTTATTTTGGGTAATTTTTTTGGATTGGGGTTTGGGTTGCGATTGGTAGGATCTTGATAATTTTACTCAATACCTCGCTTTATGTTCCATTATATACTCCTTGTTGGGCGTCTGTCATGTGGAGAGAGTTTTTTTCCAAGATTGTGACATTACAACACATCGGTAGGTGATTCTGCACATAAGTATTAATTTATAATCATTTGCTTGCTTTTCTGGTTAATTTAGTTCTTTTTTTCTATATGTTTACATAATGAGAAATTATTTTTGACTGATTTTTATTGTGAATTTATTTATTTAGAGTTATTTTTAAGTGGTACTGGTGAATTTCATTGTAAAAACCTGTCTAGATTGTTTATCATAGTTTTTAAAACTATGCAGCGTGTGTATTAGGGAAATGTGGTTGGTGCAATTATGTTTTGGCATAGTATTAAAAATGTGGTTGTCTTGGAAAATATTTTGAGTGACTTTTTTCACTTTAAATATTTTTTGATATGTTTGGAAACTGTTTAATGATTTTTTTTAGTGGTTTTCCTGATTATAAAAAGTGTTTTTATAAAACTATGAAACTGGTTTAATTTAATTTGCATGCAGCGCAGGTTAAGTTCTAAAACGTTTTTGTTGTGCGTGTGGTTTTAGAAGAGGATATAAGTGTGTGAATTAAATGTTATTATGTGTAATAACCTTGTTTTTCTCTTAAGTGTTAAGGTGACATGTTATGTGAACTTTGTTTTTAGGTGAGCACAAGGAGGGAAGCCTAGGGAATTAGGTGGGGAGACTAGGACTAGTGATCTAGTGTTCTGGAGATGGCTTGGCCAAGTTTTAATGGCAGGATTGATGATTGAAACTCTAGATAAACATATGATGACTGGGGGTCATGGCCATCTAAGCCATGTTTTTTGAGGTTCGTGGCCTTTTAAGCCACGTTTTCTGAGGGTTGTGGCCTTCTAACCCACGTTTCACCAAAACATGACATTCTAGGGTCCCACCTTCTTCTAGTACCCACCCATAGGGACTCTCCCATCCTTTGGTGCTACCGGTTACTTTGCGCACACCAATGATACATGATATGTCACTTGAGTTACTACCCAAACATGTGTTTTATTTTAACTTTTTTTCTTTAAGGTCATTTTATGGAAAATTGTTTTCACTAATGCTGATAAGCATGTCTTAATTTCATTTATTTATCATTGCAAATGTAATTGTATTTTAATGCTTGTGCATGGAATATTTTCTTAGTGACATGCTGCTGGGTGATTGCTCACACCCTACTTACAACTTTGAGTGTAAGTAGATTTGTTTATGTCTGCTACAGGTAAGGGTCCAACATTTGGGAGTAGTGATTCAGGTTGTTAGCAGACCTCTTGACATTGCGTTGTGGTGGTGTCTTGAGGGTGGTTTCCTCTGATTGGGCAACAATTTTTGGGTTGGTTTTTTGTCACCGTACTTTTAATATTGTTTGGGTTTTGGTTTTACATGTGACTCAAAAATCTAGTTTTGGTTAAAGACTTGTTTGGCTACAAATTTTACTCTTGTTTGGTTTATTTTATTGGCTGATTTATATTTTTTTTACTCAGGTAAATCATTCCCAAGGTTTATTTTAATACTCAGAAACTTGTGCCAGCCTGTGGGGATCATGAATTCCCTTTGGGCCTTACCACGGGCCGGTTCGGGCATCAGTTCGGATGGTGAACCGACTTGGTTTGTGACAAAAATGGTATCAGAGGTTCTAGGTTTTTTTGTATGAATTATTTTATTTGGGATGAGTCTGGTTAGACAGGAGCTAGGATTATTGGGGCTCAGAATTCCATTTGCGAGTAGGTTGCATGGTCAGCACATCTCATGAAAGAATCTGAGTCACCATGGGATGTTGGGATGTTTGTTTGACTTCTATTCTAGGTGGGACCTACAGGCTGCAGACTGTGCGTGGACATCGGGCTGGGAAAAATATTTTGGACACAATGTTACTCTTGCATATTTGGTTTACTAAGGATTACTTATCTTGTTAAAGATTTGATTTTTATTTGGATATGATGTATTTATGATGTTCTTTTATGATTTTTTCTCTTTGCAGCAAGATGCCTCCCCAGAGATCTTACACGCACCCACGAGAGGAATCCGAATAGAGTTCTCCTTTTCCGCTTGATCAGATATTGGTAGAAGTTGTGGTCCAAGATGTTTAGGCTTTAGGAAAGGGGGAGACTCCTGCCCCCACCCCTATTCTATCTAGAGGAGATGAGTTTGGCTCCTAGATGGATAAAGGTCTGGAATTTCTGAAGAATAAACCTCCTTCATTCCGAGGTAGCTCAGAACCTCAAGAGGTATAGGAATGGCTTGAAAAGATAGAGTGTATGTTCAAGTTCCTTGACATGCCAGAGGAAGTCAGGGTAAAGTTTGCCCCATTCCAGCTAGAGGGATCTAGTCTCAAGTGGTTTGAATAGGTTATTCGGGCTGGAAATCATGAGCAGATGAGTTGGAAGGATTTCAAGGTTATCTTTAACGAGTAGTACTATCCTAAGTTCCTAGCCTACTCCAGATCCCAGGAATTCATGGATCTTTCACAAGGGGAGTGGATAGTGATGGAGTATGTAAACCGCTTTGCTGAGCTAGTATGGTACGCACCTGAGATTGTTTCAAGTGAATATTTGAAAGCTCGAAAGTTCAAGAAAGGCCTTTGACCAGAAATCCACTCTCAGGTTTTCCTATTCAAGTTAGGAACTTATACCAAGGTGGTCAATCGTGCTTTCATGGTCAAGATTGACCAGAGGGGAAAGTCGGGATTTTCTGGATCAGTGTCAGTGTTTGGAAGTGGCAGTTCATCCGAAAAGAAGAGGTAGCGTGATGAGAAATGGAAGAAGAGTGGTGCTTGCTCAGGTCATCCTCCCAGGAATACCTCATCTGGAGCTTCCGGTGTAGGGTATGTGGTGTTCCATCAGTGCAGAAGGGTAGGGTACATCCGAACTACATGACCATACCCTCCTAGACCTTATCATGGGTGTGGAGTTATGAGACATCTACAGTGCTTATGTAGGACTGCACACCCTTACCAGAGTGGGATTGGATATGTGTCTTCGAGAGGGGTATCAGTTCAGTCAGAGCCAACCAGGGCGACAGGATCTCGGTTCGGTGGTCGTGGCGGTAGGACCGAATCATCTTCGTGGTAGAGCCAGATCAGGGCGGAGCCTCAGTCAAGCGGTATTTCTCAAGTAGGGACCAGAAATTTTCATGTTGTGGATCAGGCACCAGCAGGATCTGATGCAGATCCTTCGACTGTTCGAGGTACCATTCTGATTGCATCTTCTATAGCTGTAATTTTATTTGATACTGGTGCTTCAGTTTCTTTTATATCTGCCCATATTGTGAACCTGCTAAACCTACCAACTGAACTATTATCTCTTTCCATGGAGTTGGTAACACCGTTGGGGGAAAAGAGGGTGCAAGGCCTTAGGTGTCTATCATGTGTGCTCTATGTGTCAAGAGTCGAGATGGAGTGGGATATCTTGGTCCTTGATATGGACCTGTTTGATGTGATCCTCGTCATGGATTGGCTGGTGTGCTTTCAAGTGAATATTAATTGCTATCAATGCCGATTTATCTTTATAGCACCAGATGGGAGTCGTCAGTTATTTCATGGAGAATGGGATCCTCAGTCGGGTGGCGCGGGACCTCCACTCCCTGAGTTGGGGAATCTTTCTTATCAGTTGTCTTCACTCTCACTGGAGGATGGTGGTGGTGTTTCTCAAGGTGGGTTACCTTGTGCAGTGGATGAGTTCCCAGAGGTCTTCCCAGATTATTTTTCAGGCTTACCTCCAAAGCGGGAAGTGTATTTCTCGATTGAGTTGGCGTCGGGAACTCAGCCTATATCTCTTCCCTCATATCGCATGGCCCCCACCAAATTGAGGGAATTAAAGATACAGCTGGACGATTTGGAATCCAAAGGATTCATTCGCATGAGCGTATCTCCTTGGGCCACCCCAGTTTTTTTTCGAATAAGGTCGATGGAACCCTCCGGTTGTGCATCGATTACTAAAAATTGAATAAGGTGACCATCAATAATAAATACCCTTTGCCTCGAATTGATGATTTGTTCAACCAGCTGAAGGGGGAAAAGTGGTTCTCCAAAATCGACTTGCAGTCAGTTTACCACCAACTCAGGGTGAGAGAATCAGACATTCCGAAGACGGATTTCCAAAGCAAGTATGGTCACTTCGAGTATCCAGTCGTGCCTTTCGGATTGACGGATGCTCTGGCAGTTTTTATGGCACCCATGAATAGGGTGTTCCACCAATATCTTGACTCAATTTTTGTGGTATTTGTGGATGAAATCCTGGTCTATTCTGGATCTGAGGAGGAGCATGATAACACCTATGAATTGTTTTGGAAACTTTGAGGGACCATCGCCTGTATTCCAAACTCTCGAAGTGCACATTCTAGATCAGGGAAGTGAAGTTTTTGGGGCATGTTGTCTCAGAACAAGGGGTTTCAGTGGATCCTGAAAAGATCAGTGCAGTTATTTCATGGGAACATCCAAGAAATTTTTTTGAGGTCAGGAGTTTTCTTGGCCTGGTAGGTTATTATAGGCATTTTTTCGGGACTTTTCACGGCTTGCCTCCTCCATGACCACACTCACCCAAAAAGGAGTAAAGTTTGTATGGAGCCCACAGTGCCAAGCGTCATTTGAGGAGTTGAAGCAGTGGTTGACCACTACACCTGTGTTGATCTTACCAGAGTCTAGGAAGGGCTACGTGGTCTATTGTGATGCTTCAGGTATGGTCCTTGGGTGTGTACTCATACAGGATAATCATGTGGTGGCTTATGGTTCCCGCCAGCTCCATCCGCATGAGAAAAATTATCTGACTCACGACTTAGAGTTGGTAGTAGTGATGCACACCCTGAAGACTTGGTGTCACTACCTCTTTGGGGAGAAATTTTTGGTCTATTCTGACCATAATATCCTAGCCTACATTTTCTCTTAGAAGGATCTCAATCTAAGGCAGCGCCACTGGATCGAGTATCTATAGGGATTTGACTTTGACATTGTCTATACTCTGGGGAAGGATAATGTGGTCGCTGACGCTTTGAGCAGAAAGGTACCAGTGTAAGCATTGAGGAAGTCTAGTGATGAGTGGACTTTGATGGGGCTCTTAGCCCATATGCACTTCGAGAGCAAAGAGCTCAACAGAGGTACTTTCTTGGCTAGTATTCAGTTGACTCCCACTCTTCTGGAGTTTATTCAGTAGGAGAAGCCCGGTGATGAGATATGCCAGAAATCTATGTAGTTTTTTCACGGTGGGGAGACTTCTTCAGATTGGTATTTGTCTCCCGAGAGGATCTTGTGCTTTAAGGGTCGTGCAGTGGTTCCATTGTCTCTACAAAAGGTGGTGACACAGGATAGCCACCAATCTCAGTGGGTCATCCATCCTGGTGCTACCAATATGTATTACGATGTTCATTTCCAGTTCAGGTGGCCAGGTATCAGACGGTACATAGCCGACTTTGTATCGAGATGTTACACTTGTCAGCAGGTGAAAATAGAGCATAAGAGACCATCTAACCTACTTCATCCATTACCCATTCCTACCTGGAAGTGGGACAAGGTCTCCATGGACTTCATTATTGGATTTCCTCATACACCGCATGGTGGAATTCTATCTAGGTAGTGATTTAACATTTTACCAAGCCAGCTCACTTTATCCCAATAAGAGATATAGCGAAGGTGGAGGAGCTGGGCCGTTTGTATGTTCAGGAGGTGGTCAGACTTCATGGTGTGCTGTCAGTGGTTGTTTTTTATAGGGACCCTCACTTCACCTCTCGGTTTTGGGGAGGCCTCCAGAAGGCTTTGGGGTTGCATATTAAATTGATCACGACATACCATCCTCAGACAGATGGCCAAATGGAGCGGGCGAATCAGATTCTGGAGGAAATGCTTCGCGCATGTGTGTTGGATTTCGGAGGACCATGGGATAGCCATTTGGGATTGGTCGAGTTTTCTTATAATAATAGTTATCAATCCTCTATTAGAATGGAACCCTTTGAGGAACTCTACGTTTGGCCTTTTCGGTCTCCTTTGTGTTGGGCTGAGGTAGTCGAGACCTCACTCTTGGGACCAAGCCTTGTTCAAGAGACATCTGAGAAGGTCAAGCTGATTAGACAATGGTTGTTGACAGCTCATAGTCGTCACAAATATTATGCAGATCAGAGGTGTTAGGGTCTTTAGTTTTCAGTGGGGGATAGAGTGTTCTTGAAGGTGGCCCCTCGTTTGGGTCACCGCCGCTTGGGGAAGCAGGGGAAGCTGACACTGAGGTATGTTGGGCCTTTCCAGATTACTGAGCAGATTGGAAAGGTGGCATATAGGTTAGATTTTCCTTCATAGTTGATGTAGATTCATGATTTATTCCATGTCTCCCAACTAAAAAGTATAATCCCGATCTGTCACATGTGTTGAATTTGGAGGAGTTGGAGATTGAGCCAGACTTATCAGTGTTTGAGCAGCCAGTGTAGATAGTGGATTCTCAGTAGAAGGTGCTTTGTGGAAATTCCATTCCTTTGGTTTGTATTCTTTGGCAGCATGGTAATGAAGAGCATGAGACTTGGGAGTGGAAGTCTTGGGTTGAGCAGGAGTACCCATTTCTATTCTCTGATCAGGCTTCGAATTGACTTTCTGAGGGTGGAAAGTTTTCATGGTGGGGAGAATTGTCACACCCGGACTTTATATCGAGGTATTTTTTTAATTTTAATTTTTATCCCATAATTTTATTTTCCTTTTTATAATTACTTTGTTGAAATTTGGGCTGATCCCGACACGAGTTTTGCGCTTTCGCACTGATAAGTGAGCGTTGACTTGGTAATGCATGACACACAAACCGGGCACGGGTGAACCCGTGTAGCTTCGTCAGTTTAATGTATGCCATGTCCGACGCGTGGGTGGTTAACTAACTTAATTAAAATAAAATTATTATTATTATTGTTGTTGTTGTTGTTATTATTAACATTATTATAATTAATATTTTAATTTAGTTTTTAGAATTTAAAGTTTTAACACCCTTTAGCTTTTTATTATTAATATTGATATTATCTTAATATTATTTTTGAATTATTTTAAGTGTTTTTCTATTTTGGGATAGTCTAAATTTCTTTTTTTTATTACACTTTTTATTTCCCCCCCATTTTATTTCATTTTTCATTTATTTTTTTTATTTTTTTTTCTTGTATTTCCTCTTTTTTTCTCTTTCTCTCCCTCACCCACACTCTTCTCCTGTCGCGTCCATAGCCCCTTCTCCCCTGGTTCACGAGGTCCAACCCTAGTGTTTCACCTCTTTTCCCTCCTCCCTTCTCCTCCGCGTCGAGCTGCACCGTCATCCCTCCTCGATGCCTCCTTGTGACTTCCCTCCTTCTATACTACCTCCCTGCGACAGCCCTTCCCTGCTACCCCCAACATCCACGATGCACCTCCCTTCTCCCGCACCTCCTATCAGCCTGACTGCCCCTGCTCCCTCACACCGCCCTGCTTCCTCACTCCAGGATGCGCCCTCTCCGCCTACTACCTCCCACACACCCCATCCCAACTGGCCCTGATACCTCCCATTGTTGTTCCCTCCTACATCTCATTATGCCCAGCCTCTCCGGACAACCTCCTTACTACCTCCCACTTTGTCTAGCCACATCGGACAGTCGTTTCACTCCTCCTCCCCCATGTCGCACCACCCTTCTTCTACTTTTCCCAACTGATAGCCACACCATCCTCCTATATTTCCCAGCCGACAGCCACACCTCTCCTCCCCCTCCAGATATCCCTTTTCGACCTCCCGCCAACCTCTCGAACTCCTCACCGTAGGTGCGAAACACTTAGGTTGCACATTTCTCTTATTTTGGGTAATTTTTGCAGATTGGGGTTTGGGTTGCAATTGGTAGGATCTTGATTATTTTACTCAATACCTTGTTTTAGGGTACATTTTATACTCCTTTTGCGGTGTTTGTTATGCGGAGAGAGTTGCATGCCAATATTGTGACATTACGACACATCAGTAGGTGATTCCACACACAAGTATTAATTTACAATCATTTTCTTGCTTGTCTAATTAATTTAGTGCTTTTGTCTATATGTTTACTTACTGTGAAATTATTTTTGACTGAGTTTTATTGTGAATTTATTTAGGTAGAGTTATGTTTAAGTGAAACTAGTGAATTTCATTGTGAAAACCTATCTGGACTGTTTATCAGAGTTTTGCAAACTGCACAGTGAGTGTGTTAGGGAAATGTGGTTGGTGCAATTATGTTTTGGCATAGTATTAAAAATGTGTTTGTCTTGGAAAATATTTTGAGTGACTTTTTTCCATTTAAATATTTTGCGATATGTTTGAAAACTATTTAATTATCTTGTTTTAGTGGTTTTCCGGATTATAAAAAGTGTTTTTATAAAACTATGCTGCTGGTTTAATTTAATTTGCAAGCAGCGCAGGTTATGTTCTAAAAAAATTTTGGTGTGCGTGTGGTTTTAAAAGAGGATATCAGTGTGTGAATGACATGTTCTTGTGTGTAAGCACCTCGTTTTTCTCTTAAGTGTTAAGGTGACATGTTATGTGAACTTTGTTTTTAGGTGAGCACAAGGAGGGAAACCTGGGGTATTAGTTGGGGAGACTAG
Organism: Viscum album; assembly: GCA_963277665.1. NCBI lineage: Eukaryota > Viridiplantae > Streptophyta > Magnoliopsida > Santalales > Viscaceae > Viscum > Viscum album. The sequence continues at coordinate 625,249,633 of OY728151.1, read as the reverse complement.
GACTAGTGAGCTAGTGTTCCGGAGATGGCTTGGCCCAATTTCTCTGGCAGGATTGACCATTACAAAATTAACTAAAAATATGATGACCGAGGTTCATGGCCTTCTAAGCCACATTTTCTGAGGGTTGTGGCCTTCTAAGCCATGTTTTCTGAGGGTTGTGGCCTTCTAAGCCACGTTTCACTAAGACACGATGTTCTAGAGTCCCACATGCTTCTAGTACCCACCCATAGGGCCTCTCCCATACTTTGGTGCTACCGGTTACTTTACTCACACCAATGACACATGATATATAACTTTAGTTACTACCCAAACACGTGTTTTCTTTAAACTTCTTTTCTTTAAGGTTGTTTTATAGAAAACTATTTTCACTAATGCAGATAATCATTTATTACTTTTTTTTATTTACCATTGAAAATGTAATTTTATTTTAATGCTTGTGCGTGGAATCTTTTCATGGTGATATCCTGCTGGGTGATTTATCACACCCTACTAACACCTTTGGGTGTAAGTAGAATTTTTTATGTTTGATACAGGTAAAGGTCCAGCGTTTGGAAGTAGTGGTTCAGGTTGTTAGCAGACCTCTTGACGTGGCATTATGGTGGTGGCTTGAGGGTGGTGTCCTCTCACCGAGTGACAGTTTTTGGGTTGGTTTTTGGTCACCATACTTTTATTATTGTTTGGTTTTGGTTTTACATGTGACTCAAAAATCTAGTTTTGGTTAAAGACTTGTTTGGCTGCAAATTTTACTCTTGTTTGGTTTATTTTGTTGGATTATTTATATTTGTTTACTTAGGTAACTCATTCCAAAGGTTTATTTTAATACCCAGGAACTTGTGCCAGCCCGTGGGGATCAGGAAAGACCTTCGGGCCTTGCCGCGGGCCGGGTCAGGCGTCGGTTCAGATGGCGACCCGACTTGGTTCGTGACATCTGTTGAACTATAGAAAGCCTATACTTCTTCAATTAGAGTAGAATAAGTTGTAGCAATGTAAGAGGAAGACAAATATGTTGATTCCCAGTACATTATCTCCTCTTTATTACCCCATAAAGACCCTTCATCATCAGTAGGGTCAGAAATAGTGGCCTCTTCTTCAGGATGTCCAAATACTGACTCCTCCCCTAACTCTGGAAGTTTTTCCTCATCGTATACTATGAAAGTGAAAATAGAAGAGGTAACACATAATGGGTAATAAGAGGAAGATATCAGGGATGCTCCTCCAGCATTTGAGGAAGGTGTCTCTATCATTGTGGATGAGCTCAGAGAAATAAATCTTGGTACAAAAGAAGATCCATGCCCCACTCTAATTAGTGCATCCATGACCTCTAAAGAGAAAGAGGTGTATAATTAATTTCTTAAGAAACATCAAGATATATTTTATTGTAATTATACAAAAAAATATAGGTATTAATCCCCATGTAGACACTCACCATTTGGGTTTTCTAGAAGAACATCGAGGATTCAAGTAGGCTGCAATAAGAACACACCCAACTCATGCCTATAAAATTGAAGATGAAGTTGATAAGATTATCAAGGATAACTTTTTAAGGGATGTCCAATATCCCAAATGGCTGGCCAACATTGTCCCAGTGAAAAATAAGAATGGGAAAATCATAGTTTTCATTGATTTCAGAGATCTTAACCAGAATTGTCCTAAAGATGATTTTTCAGTTCCAATCACAGATCTTTTAATTGATGCAACAGCTGGATATGAATCTATTACCTTCATGGATGGATACTCTAGGTATAATTAGATCTATATGGCCCCATAGGATGAGGAATCTATAGACTTCAGGGCCTCTCAAGGTGTGTTTTTCTATCGGGTAATGCCCTTTGGCTTAAAGAATGTAGGTACGACATACCAACATGCCATGCACCCTATATTCAAACTCTTCTTAGGGAAATTTGATGAATGTTATGTGGATGATTTCAAGGTAAAATCTAGGAAACATTCCAATCACTTGGCTGATCTAGAGATCACATTCAATAAATTTTGACAACAAAGTTTGAATATGAACCCCTTGAAATGTGCTTTCGGGGTAGCTTTAGAAAAGTTCTTTGGCTTCGTTGTTCACCATCGTGGCATTGAATTTGATCCTAATAAAACAAAATCAATCACTGTTATGTCACATCCTAAAAAATTGAAAGAATTAAGAGGACTTTAAGGACACTTGGCCTATATTTTTTCCTTTATTTCCAATTTAGCAGGAAAGTGTTTTCCCTTCACCAGATTAATGAAGAAGGGAGTCACCTATCAATGAAATGAAGACTACCAAGAAGAATTTGATACCCTCAAGAAATAGCTCTTAAGTCCACTGGTATTAATTCCACATCTTGAAGGAAGACAACATATTCTCTATGTAACAACTTTAGAGTTATCACTAGGTTCCTTCCTTTCAAAAAAGAATGATGCTGGGAATGAAAACATCATTTACTATCTCAATCAAACTATGATTGATATGGAAACTCGATATTAAAGTATTAAAAAGTGTTGTTTGGAATTAATCATTTATGTTCAGAAATTGAGGCACTACCTGCAATATCATGAGGTCCAATTGGTGTCTCGCAATAACCCACTCAAATTTATCCTCAATTTTCCTATACTTACAGGGCATCTGGCATGGTGGGTGATTATTATACAACAATTTGATATCCAGTTTGTGCCTAAAAAGGAAATAAAAGGCCAAGCTCTGGCTGACTTCCTTGCTGAACATCCATCTATGGAAGATACATCATTAAATACTGAACTTCCTGATGAATAGGTCTTCTCTATTCAAGATAATTCGCAAACATGTGAGATGTACTTTGATGGTGCCTATAAAAGTCCAAAATGGAAGATAATGGAAAACCTTAAACTCAAAAAATTTGGGTTAGGAATTGTCTTTATTTCCCTAGAAAATGTAGTATTGCCTTATTCCTTCATATTATCAGAAGGCGATACTAACAATGAAGCAGAATATCAAGCTCTCACTTCAGGCCTAGAATTGGAACTTTAGGTGCAAGTGAATAATTTAAAAGTGAAAGGTGATTCAAAATTAGTAATAAATCAAATCAATGGGGAATATTCTATCATAAAAGAAGATTTAATCCCTTTGTGTGATTACATCAGAGTGTTAATGGATGAATTTCCCTCAGTACTGACATTGTCTTATGTCCCTTGATCATAAAAATCACAAGCTTATACACTGGCTAATATGGCTACAACCTTGGTAGATCCAAATCGGGATGAGAAAATCATTATCATAGCCCATATTTCTGTGGTATCACCTTTCGTTCAACCTATAATGGATAAAATAAATGATATTATCTCTATTTCCAATCCATATGGTCATACCATGGGATAGAGAACACTCATTGGGGAATACCTTCAAAATAGTGTAATTCCACCAGATAAGGCTGAAAAGAACAGATCTGAGGACGAATGGCCAATTTTACTCTTTATGATAGTCTAGACCAATAGAAGATCCTTTAAAAACGAGGCTTTGAATGAATCCTCCTCAGATGTATTGATGGAGAAGAAACTGCAGTTGTCATGAAAGAAGTGCATTCTAGAGCTTGTGGTGCCCATAAGTTTGGGCACAAACTCTCTAATCAGATCCAAAGGCTCGGATACTTTTGACCTTTAATGACGCAGGATTGTACAGATTTCACTAAGAAATGTCATCCATTCCAATTGCTTGACAACTTCATTCATCAACCCTCGGAGTTTCTAAATACAGCTAAATACTCCTAGCCATTTTCCATATGGTAAATGGATATAGTAGGACCTTATCATCTAGACATAGCTAAGCAGTTCAAGTATATTCTTAATGTTACTAACTTATTCTCCAAATGGGCTAAGGAAATACCTCTCAAAGAAGTCAGAGCCAAAAGCATTATTAGTTTTTTCAAAACTAACATCATCAGCAGATTTGGTGTCCCTCATACTATATTGACAGACAATGGCACCAATTTTTTTTTGATTGAGGTAAAGAAGTTATATCAAGATCACAATATCAAGTCCAACCATTCATATCACTATCATATAGTACCCAATGGATAGATAGATATCTTCAATAATACCCTATCAAATATACTCTAGAAGATGGTGGATAAAGATAAGAAATCATGACCTGATAAACTTTTAAATGATTTATGGGATTATCTGACTACTACTCGTACTCCCACCCAGGAAACTCCTTATTCATTGGTATAATGAACAGAAGTAGTTTTTCAAATTGAAATGCAATTACCTTCACTCATAGTTGAAATCTGTGATCAGTTTTCTACAGATGAGAGGTCTTAGAAATGGTTTAATGAGATGTAACGGTTAGATGAGAAAAGATTGCATACTTTGAAAAATTTAGAAGTCTATCAGAATATAATTTCATGATCTTTTAACAGAAAGTTCACCTCTGTTCATTTCTTCAAGGAGAATTGATATTGATCCTTAGGAATCCAATGATACTAGGAAAGAAACCTCCAAATCTTGAGCCAAATTGGGAAGGACCTTATTCTATACATAATCTCTACCCAAATGGAGATTATTCCTTAATCTAAATGTATAGAGAGCTCATTACAACTCTAATCAATGCAATATTCTTGAGGAAATACTTTGTGTAATTGCACAGACCACTTTTCCTCATTGCAGGATGGAAAATTGCATGGCCCCCACGTCCTTACTACGAGACTTAAAACTGAACATTACAAAGTTCTAGTTGCAAGATGTTAAACTATGTAACAACCATAAGCGCCCATGCTTCATGATGTTAAAATGTGTATCATCTTTGTCCTTGTCGCACGATGTTAAACTGCATGACACCATTTGTCCTTGTTACACAACCTTAAACTGTATGGTTAATGTATTCTCTATTTGAATTTAGGAGTTTCCATAAGAAATCATCAAGGAAATCATTACTATGCCTTAGTGTCACATGAGTCCCTCTCATCCCTATGTTTGAGACAGATCTGTATAGGGACCTTGTTTCAAGAACTACGTGTGTCTTGATTCTCATCTATTTGAGATACGTAGAGATGCCTGGATCTCCAATCTTGGGCCCAGTCATAATCACGAATTTTTTTATTTCCCTTTTTCTTCTCTTGTATATGAACTAGATCTATATAGAGTGATCTTTTAAGATACATGATTTGATTTTCATACTATATTCTATCTTAAATTTAATCATTATTCTAGAATGTGTTAAAGCCCCTCGTCTCCCATGTCCAACTCGATTGGTGTGGGAAATTAATGTTTAAATAACTACATACGGATTGATTCTCATTTTATATGAGATATGTAGAGATACCTAGATCTTCAATCTTCGGCCCAACCATAATAAAAAAACCCTTTATTCCTTATATAAGAATCAAACCTTCATAGGGAATGTTTAAAGAACTACATATAGCTTGATTTTTTCCCTCAGTAATACACGTAGTGGCACTTGGGTTTTATCCCTTGGTCCATTTACAATATGTCTTTCTTTTCACATCGGTTCATCCTCATCCTTACTGCATGACATTAAACTGCATGGAAATTTAATACCCATATTATTTACTTGTGTCACATTTTTGTTATAGAAGAAACCCTTACTGATCCTTGTTTCTCACACTAAGCATAGCTCACGTGGGCTTAGGAATTGGGTAAAAGGATTCTTTATATAAATTAGGTGTCTCAATTTCATATGGGGCTATCAATGTTTTCACTACATGACTTAAAACTGCACAGTATAATGTCCTCACTGCATGACTTTAAACTGTACATCACAACATTAATTTAAAAGGAAACAAAGAAAATCTCCATTTTACATATGAGTCATATCTATATAAAGGACATCAAACTCATGGCAAATATTGATTAAAATATTTCTTATGTTCATTGAGCGTAACTCCCTTATATATTTCACACTCTTAATCTTGAATATTTTCCAAATCTTCATAATATTTCTTATGGTTTCTAGTGACATAGTTTCTAATACCTAAGATATCTTTTTCTTGACTATACAACACGTTCCCTTATGTGGTATTTCATAATTTTTTACATAACAGGCATGTCAGTCAAAAGATTCCACTATTTTAATATGCATAATATTCCCTAGTTGGCCCTGCATAATAGGACCCCCATAAATGTTTTGTTAAATGATGGTAATTTCATTCTTGGTTATAGTGTCTTTGTCCCCTTCAAATTTTGATGATAATATACAACAATCTTAATTTTAAACAATCATTTAGGTATATTTTCCCCAATATCTTTCTCTCGATCTGAAACTCTTCAAGACCATGTTTTACACATTTCCCTCTCCATGTGTTCAAAGAAATATAAAAGAACCATGGAATCACTTGGCCACATATCATATAATTGTTTCCATTTCTGGTCCTAGTTGCATTACCTTAAAACTGCAGACACCACAACTTTTATGGTTGGGTCAGACCTTCGTAAAAGTCATATTACTCCAATTCTTTGGAAATCTTGGTTGGAAATTCCCTCTCTATATTCAGGTACCATTCACCATAATCCAAACTTTTTTGCTTCAGAAAATACGAATCTCCATAAAATTTCTTCGTCTTTTAGCAGTAGAATATAAAAATTCTTAAGAACTCTTTTTCTTGATTATGTAGTACATGCCCTTAGGTGGCCTACATAAGTTTCCTACATAATGGTCCTATCAGAAAAAAAGATGCCACTATTTGGCTATGCAGCATATTCCCCATTTGGCCCTACATAATACATCCCACATAACGGGTTTTTCAAATAATGGAAACTTCATTCTTGGAAAAGACTTCCTCTAAAGCCTTTATCCCTTTTCATGCCATTCTTCAGATCTAGAAATTCCCAAACCACAGTTTACAATTTTCCATTCTATACTTGAATATAATAGTATGTTTCCAAAAAAATTATCAAGAAATTGGGAGAGTCTCATACCTTTGGTCAAAGCTAAAGACCTTAAATTAAATCCACACAATGTCCTCACTACATGACTTAAAACTGCAGAATAAAATATTCTCACTACATGACTGAAAATTGCATAGTACAATGTCCTCACTACATGACTTAAAACTACACAGTAAAATGTCCTCACTGCATGACTTAAAACTGCATAGTTTGATATCAAAAATTTCCCTTTCTGATAAATTTTGAACATTCCTCATACACTAAATTTTTATAGAAATGGTTTTTCTATTCATGACATATGTCATCATTGACATCCCTTTATTATTTAAATTCCTTTCCTTGGAAAATTCACCCACTGTGGTCTTGAGTCACCCAAAATTTATTCTCCCTTTTCTATCAGCAGTAAAATATTAAATTCCTAAGAACTATTTTGACTGACTATGTAGCACGTGCCCTTAGTTGGCCTTGCATAAGTTTCCCACATAACAGGCTTGTTAGTCAAAAGATGCCACTATTTGGATATGTACTATAATCCCTAGTTATCCCTGCATAATACAACCCCCATAAAGGGTTTTTTAAATAATAGTAACTTCTTTCTTGGAGGAGACTCCCCTTATGTTGATACAGGTTTTAAATTTGGTGACCATAAAAATCATGGCTCAAGATTCCCCTTGGAAATATTTAAAGAATATTAAATCAAGTCTTAGCCACTGAGTCTTATTTGGGATCTAATTTCAAAATTTATGGTCAAAGTTGTTCAACCTTAAATACTAGCCCTTTATAGTCCAATGTGCATGACTCTAAATTGCTAAGAGACATGGTACTCGCTAGATTGAGAACCTACGAAGGGAATTCTGAACAAAAGTCGAGTCTCGTCTCACTAAATGTACATTTTGTATGATTTAGGTAATATTGATTAATAAAAAGTCAAAAGATACAATGTTTGTGGGGTTTTCCATATAACCCTAGTAAAAATAAAACTATTCTCTCTAGGTACCACGTCTTAGGAAGAAATTAGACCATCCTTCCAAACTTGATGTAGCTCCAAATCTAACCAAATGGTGATGGAATGCGTCAAAGTGCCCTAATTTTACCTTAGAAAAGGATTATTTTCATTCAGAAAGAATCAAATTCTAAGGGTTGGGGGGCTTTTGTAGACACCATGAAATGTGTTCCATGCACTTCTCTGCAATTGAAGAAGTATTTCCATGTGTCGCAACTCAAAATGACCTCAACTGGGCTCAAAAAGTTCACGGTTCGACTCTGCAATTTTCATGGGGGCCAGTGATGGGACTGCAGTGCAGCACTGATCTCAAGTAGGGGTGCGGGGGGCATAGCCCCCGCGGTATCGAGTAATTATTTGGTTAAGTCCATAAAGAGGTGCCCAAGTTACCTGTGTGTAAACACCGGTGTGCCACCATGTTGGAGGTGAATGTAACTATTATTTTGGCTATGTCCTCAAAGAGGCGCTCTAGTTTGGCCAAAAAAACGGCAATGTGCAAGCCTACTTGCACGCCCCCATATGGCACGCAGCCTACTTGCACACCCCTATATGGTGCGCAGCCTACTTGTGCACCCAATTTCCTTTCACCAAGGGTCCTTTTTTCTAATAAATAGACCCTTGGGGACTTTATTTTTACGAATGAATTTCCCTGAATCCCAATTGCTGCTCTCATCACCCTAATTCTTCACCCAAGTCTTCTTAAACTTTCAAGGTAGTTCTTAAACACCTTGAGTGAATGATTTAAAGGAGGGTCACTGGACTTAATTATTTTTAGTGTTTGAAAACCATAACACTTTCATGCCTAAAGTGCCCAACCTCCCTAAATCAGAAACACTTGTGCACCACCTATTCCTTTCATAGTAACTTGAGGTCCCCACATCTGGGATGACCTATGAATACTTATAAAGGCTTGATCCAATTCTCACCTAAGTATTACCATACATTTTGTTCATCGTTTAAGTGAATATCAGGTCTCCCAAGTCTACATGCGCGCCCATACTTGTGTGCCCTAATAGACTTGGGTGCCCCACTTTGATTCACTTACTCTCTTCAGTCTAAAATCTATTAATCCCTCTTCAAATCCATTCATGGCAAGGCATCTTCTTCCTTGGATACCTTTTCTGAAAGGGATTCTATTGATAACTCCACCAAAATATCCTGAATTATCAAACCTTTGAGAAAGGCACATTAGCGTGTCTTCTATTTGGGTTTGTATATCAATAGTCAGAGGTTTCCCAAATTTGTTTTACAATGGGGTTAGGGTTCATGGAGTTTCTTTTGGTTTGTATATCCACTATCACATGAACCTTTCTCCCAGGAACAGTGTTGAGAAGTTCTCTTTTTGGAGGAGGGTTTGGGTCCTGACCTCTCCCTCCTCAAAGAGATGACTCAGAACCTCAGATATTTGGTAGGGAAAGTAAAGTTCACAAAGGGGGATTCTCCCTCCCCTGCTAGGATTGATTTTAGGACATCCATCATAGTGTAATCCCATAACCTTCATCCCTTCTTCCTTTCATTAGACCCTTTTCCAATGTGCATAGAATAGAGGGAAGGCTCGTCGCCTCGCCCTCTTCCACCGTGGCCACTGTAGGCTCGCCCTCCTCCACTAGAAGAGGAGGAAAATAGTATGTGTCATTGTTGAATCTTTGACATCCTCTTGTTTCTCACACTGATCATGAATCACGTGGGCTTAGATATTCATGATGATTAAAACATGTGCACAAACACTCACTGGAAGGAACTTTGAGAACTCTGATTCCTGTTCAAACCAGGATACGTAGGAATCCCTTTCAGGGCCCGAGCTCACTGGATATCCTCTTCAGGAGTCCGACCCTAATTCCCTTAATCTGGGCATCCTCCTTAGGAATAATCCCCAAATTAAACCCCTAAGTCATCAGGGAATCCTTTTTAGGAAGTAAATCCAATCTCATCTCTCTCAAAGGACTATACTCTCTTGTGAGACTCATCGAACTATATGGGATTTGATTCCCATATACATGGGATATGTGGAAATACTCCTTGAGGTTCAAAGCCAACATTTCAAATTAACCCTATTCTCCTTGAGCCATATTCCCAACAGGGTCTAATCTAACTAAGAAACCCATATCCTTTACTAGTTCATTAGGCTGTTTCAGGATAAGTCCCACACCAAAGTTTGACTAAGCACTTTTCTCTTAGATATCCTTACCAAATGACATTAAACCATATGTTTAGGTCCTTATCACATGACTATAAAAGGTATGATGTGTCCATTAAGTGGAACTAAACTACGAGGGTTCTGATTCATTTCACAAGGATACGTAGGTAGCCCATTTTATGGGTATGATCCCAATATCAAAACAAGCTTTTGTCTCCCTAGATGACAATAAATTCCAAACTGCCCCACTGATTGGCTCAAAAAACCATAATCATAATAATGATGATTAAAAGAATCTTTAAATAGTATATTAGAGGATACCATTGATGGAGAACCTCAAATACATGTAGATATCTCCATTAATGAAGAACCTTGAATACATACTGATGATTCTAAATTTTACACATGTTAATAAGTGATTGAAAATTCCAAGGGAAACTTATGTTATACTTGGTGAATTAGTAAGGATTCATGAAAATATCTTAAATTTACAAAGAGAGTCCCAGAGTAGACAATAATTACCCCCAAAATGGTGTGATGAGTCTAACCACCAATCCTCTCAACCATTGTACGTTCTTAAGTATCATAAAGTTCAAACTTAACGAATGCCTACCTTTGGAAACTAGGTCACTTTTAGATAAATAATTGTTGGAAGTTTTTGGTTCCATGAATAAATCCAATGGAAACTGCCCAGAAGCAGTGATTCTTAAAACTAGAACACATGTTTTAAGGAACTACAAAACTAAAATGGTGAACCTGATGTGAATCCTTAACCAAGTTAATAATTTTACCCACCTATTAGGCCCCTATCAATTGATAAAGGAAGGCTATACAAATGAATCAATCATGCATGTATCCATATAACAGAAGTGGCTTTAATGGAGTTTATTGTTGTTTTCAAGTTTTCGTCAGAATTCCCTTTAGTCGAAAAATGGATTTCTTCAAGATGACATCTATGAAATTCCCAACTACTGCTCAAGTTGGATCCTCATCCATAGGAAGGACGTTGTTTCCCACTCAGTGTCTTCAAACTTGGGTCTCCAATGTGTTGGTAAAGGAGTATCGCAATTATGGTACAATCCCGACTTTGGAGGCTTCCCGATAGGCCTCCAAGTCAATAATAATCCTCGATCATCTGGCCAACGATGACCGATCATCGAGAAGCAGATGGTGCCAACCACCGTTTTCAACTATTCCAGGTCCCTATCCCTGGAATGCAATAACCAGTTCCTCCCGTACTACAGGGAGGTAAATCAAGAGTTCACTCAGGGCCTCAATTCAAGAATGCATGGATCCTTCCTGAGGACACCCACCAATAATTGCCTCCAGAAGAATCGCATTGTAGTGAACCCCCAACATGATGGGGGTGTTGCCTCTAGACGTTCGGCCTAAGTCTCTCAAACCTAGGCATGCAAGAAAAACTATCAACGACAACGTCTGGTCAATAGGGAGCAAGTTCTTACCTCTTCCCCCTCTATAGAAGTCCATCAACCTAACTTTATAGCAAACAACGAGTGGGTACATACACCCGTCTATCCTAATTTTACTATCCAGCAAACTAGTCTAGAATCAACTCACCAACCCCACCAGATAAACCTAGTGGGGTACTATAAACAGGAACATACACCTACTAACAAGTTATCAACCAGTCAGCAGGCTCGTCTGACTGTATTTAAAGAATCCCTCCAATCCAATGTGGTGGAAAATGGTAAACACGAACATACACCTGGTTACAATCACTAATTCTGCCAGCAGTCTCATATGCCAGTATTGAAGGAATTTCATCAACCATAATTGACAGGAAATGGCCAGTAGGCACATCCACCTTCCATATTTCATCAAGCCTGCCAAAAGTCTCATTTGGCAGCACCCGGAGAAGTCAGTCGGAAATCTCTGATGACAAATTTGGGGCAGACCAAACTCTCTACCCCCATGCATGAGTACTGTCAATAACCATTGATAGGAAAAGGAGCACAGGAGTAGGAACATACACCTACTCCCGATATGGAATGGACGTATATTCCCATTTCGGCCACTGAAGTCACCAAACACATCTTATCAATAGTGAAAGGAAAGACGCAAATCTCTGCCTATATTCTGGAAGCATGCCAGGATATTATAACAACTACTTCAGCAGTACTAGGGGAACAGATACATAAATCTGTCCTCATATATGGGATGACACATTGGTATGCCATCTCAAAGAAAATACACAAATTTTTTCTAGTCTAGGAGGGTCATGAGGCATACTCCCCCACATCATATGGACAACAAGATCTAAAACATACACCCTTTCTAATTTGAGGTAATCGGTCTGTTCTGGTAACCAATCCAAGGAAGGAACATACACCTACCAATGACAACCACTTTTCATAGAAAGTGGCCCCAACTAAGTATAATAGAATATCCAAGAAGAAGTATCACCAAGAACTGTTGGAAAATCAAGAGTCAAACTGCAATTTGGCTCCTCTTCATGATAGAGTTCTTGAATCCCTCAAACATTTATATGTTGGAGCTCAAGATTCTGTCTTCTCATTACCAAATTATGGTAGTGATAGCAGTAATTATGAAGTTCTTAATCGGACACTTCATCATGAAGGCTTCCTTTATGAAAATCTGGTCAATCCAGAGCGCTTATCTCTGGATGAGATCCATGGAAACCCTTTGTGTTCCTAGAAGACCAAGGATCAAGAGGATTCATCCCTTACTATATTCCACCATGGTGATCCTCTCCATGATGGAATTCACTGCGAAAGTCCTCTCTGTAGTAGTATTTCGTATTGTCAATATAGTTCTATAATTGATAATATAGCGATGAGAAAGCCCTCCTATCTCGAGGCACTTGCAAACACAAGGCCAGTCATATCTGATACCTTTTCATTGATGGGTAAATCACTTTCTCAATTGGAATACATATTAAGGTAACGGTCATTCTCCAAACCTCCCTTGGGTCATTTTCCTTTTAATATTGAGCATCCAGTTTGGTCAGACTAAGTGGAGAAATATCTAGTAAAAGATGATGAAGATATGTTAAACATGAGAAAACAATTAGCTAAAGGAAAAATACCATTCATGTTCTAGACTTTGAAAAATTCTCAGTATAACATTATATGATAGAATATTGTATTCATGATATCTACCTCAACTTATGGAAAACTCTTCATCATTTTAAAACCAAAGTATTACTATATGATGGATATCAAAATCATGTAACGGTAATAGAAAGGTTGCAATGACAAATTGACTTGGTATCTCTCTCAGTTTCTCAATATCCAAAGGTTGAAAATAGTATAAAACCCTTTAGTGTGAATGCCTTAATACTCTAAAAAGGATATGCCAGTTAATTCCTGACACCTCATCTGGTGTTCATATCAGAGGATGGGGTGCACATGGAGCATTGTATTTCATTGCACTCCAGAATCAACAAAGTACACAAAAAGTGGTTTTATGTAATTTTATTGCCCACAGTCATCTACAATCAATATATTTTATATGTAATCAAATGTACACTCAAAACCAGGCCTCAACCATCTATCATCAGGGTCATGCCCAAAGAAAAGAAGTTGTTGAGTTAATTTTACATCAAGCATCTAAGAATCTTGAGCAGGCGGCCTGCTTAGAGGAGGTCAACCATCAAATAATGAAAATGTTTGAAATAGTACAGTGATCTTCCAAAATAGGTGATTTGAGTGGTTGTCAGATAATGCACCAAACTAATGTCTGAACCAAAATTCACAAAATCAGAAGAGCAGTTGCACGAATTTTATCCATATAAGTTCAAGAATCACCCCAGCTTGCAAGGATGGGGGCTCATTTAATTCAAACTTCTAATTCATTAAACAAAGTTCATAAGTTTGAAGAAGAAGAATATAAATAGCCCCAGCCTACAAGGTTGGGGGCTTTTTCACATCTACAATCCCCTCCACAATGGAAGTCAGTTTTCTCCCGATTAGGGAAGAAGCTACAAAGAGAGTGCATAACTGAACTATCCAAGGATTCCCATCAGGTAAATGTCTGTCAAAAATATCCTAAGAATCCATCATATAAGAGAACAGAGTCTCATGGAAGATACAGAGGGAGACAATCATACAAAGATACTGACCGAATTCCATAAATTCATTATGTGTCAGTAAATTTCATTAACACAATTATATAATATCCTCTAGAAAATAATTCTAGTTCAGGGGAATCCAAAGATGAAGTTTGTATTCATAATACGGTACACACTGAGGCAAATAAAGAAGGTGTACGTACCCAAAATAAAAGGCTTACCCAGAATCTAGGCATGCCTTCAAATAACCAACTCACACCCCTTCAAAAGGAATCTAAAAATGGGAAAGGTAAAGTTAGATTGAATATCACTTTTACACTGGAGAAGGTCAATCTCTTTTTCTTGAAGAGATATTTTCATAGCAATAAGAAGAGATGAAAGAGTTGAAAAGACTCAATACAAAGTTACTTTGAAGCAGCATTTCTGCTAGACGTACTCCCCAAGAATTAATCAACTTGCACATCTTGTAGGAACTCCTTAGCAAAGAGGATTTGTAGTAACTATAGATGCAGATAATGAATTCTCTCCATTGGGTACACAACCAAGGCAGAATCAAACACATTCTGATAAGCCTATTCTCGTGGGTTATCCAAGGTAAATACCAGCACCACCACTAGTGGTTTTTCCGGTCATTGCACTAGTTCAAGCTCTAGTTGTTTTACCTGCATAGGTTCCAGCTCATCTGGATATTCCCCAAATTCTTTTGAATACAATTGAGGAATTAACAACTCTATTGTAAGATATGGAGGAAAGACATGCCCTAGTTCAGCCGGAAAATAAATCTTACCCTAAATGGGTGGACCTGATTCCTCCCCCACCAAATTTTGTGAATACCATGTTTCCTATCTTTAATGGTTTATGAGATCCGGAAAAACACTTAACACATTTTATTTCTCGTTGTGATCCCAAGATGGGAACTCCTTAAAAATAAGAATCAGTAAAACTTAGGTGTTTTGTTCAGTTTCTATAGGGACTAGATTTTTTCTGGTATACAAGTTTACAATCTTAATCAATTAATGGATGGGAAGATCTTTTTTAGAAATTCATTCTTCAATTTATCTCAACGCTACCAAAGATGAAAGTTTTAGATCTTACCAATTGTAAATAAAGGGAGAATTAAAGAGATTCATATTTCATTGCATGATGGAAAGGATTAACATATTTCTTAAGTCTGGCACTCCCTCAAGAAGAGTTTCTGCCAATTTGTGTATAAAATCTGCATGATGAGTTACACACACCATTGATCCCTATGAAATACACAGGAGGGTTTTGAGACCTTACTTCAATTTCTCAACAGATATTAGATTCTATTATAGATACTAAGGCTAAAACTCATTTAATTCCATCAGCTCTGGGAAGGGGAATAAGAATAGGAGTGGTTGCTACCGTAACACTCAATTAAGAACCTGTACCTGCTTCCACTTCAAAACCTTCATTGTATCGAAGGGATCCACCTAGCAGAAATGACCACCTCATCAAGATGATCAAAGAGATCAAAGGTGAAAATAGTTTGAGGAATTGAAAATCAAATTTTATTCCTTCCAGAATGAACAAGTTCTCAGTTGCATCATCTCATCTTTGTAAAACAATTTGGTTCAATTTCCAAGGATAAATAAACCAAAAAAATAAGGAGATGAAGATTTTTTGAATTATTGTCCCTTTCACCAGTTGTTGGGGAATCTCATCCATCAGTGTTTTATTTTCAAGGACCTCCTGCAAAAAATGGTAGACTCTAGAAAAGTGAAACTAAAAAGTTTGTCAGCTCAAGTATAATGTGTTACTACTACTGATCCAGAGGAAGAAGGATAATGGAAAGAAGTTAAAAGTAAAAAATGTGCAGAAATATGATGATTGGATTATTAGGAAAATGATCAACCGAACTCATGCTATTTTACAAACACAGTTGAAACAAGCGATTGTGTCTTCTGCCACTTCTACCATAGTAAAATCACCTTCATCAAAAGGTCAATCCTCAAAGAAACCAGGTGATCAGAAGGACAAAGAGCAGTCATAAAAAGACAAGATCCTGTTAAGGAAAAATTTGTCCTTGACCCTAGAAGATTTCATGCAATCCACTTCAAAATAATGGGCACCATCCTTCCAAAAATCACAATTAGAACTAACCTATCAGGAAAAATCTTCATCAAATAAAGAGTTGATCTTTGGTTCTATTAATGTTATTCACTTAACGAATCCTTATGTCAATGGTGATTCTGATTATAATGAGCTATATTTCCTTGTACCTAATTGGGGAACCAGAGGAAGAGGAAAAGGTTGAGGATATAGGGGAAGACGTGGGAATTCTAGAAACCAACATTTTAACTCTACCCCTACTCAAACCATATATGCATCCAAAACTCATGGAAGAGACCTTCAGCAGGCTCAACAAGAAAAAGGAGTTTCCTCCATGAAAGACAGGTTTAGTTCTGACATGATTATTTTAGAGGACTAATGAGAAGTCACACCATCTTCCTATCAATAAGTAGATAAACTTAGTCAGTCTAATCTATCAAAGCCAAGAGTATTTCCAGCTTCTGCTCCAACACGGGGTACATCTACATCAGAAGCATCAAATTTGAAGACACCTGCAAAACCACATTTCCATGCCGGAAAACGCAAACCTCTGGATCAAAAGTATGATGTTTTGAAAAAACTATCCCAATTACTGGCCAAGTTATCAATTCTCTATGCCTTGAATCTATCAAAAGATCTTTGAGAAGCACTTATTGAGGCTTTGTCAAGTCCTCAAGAGTTTGAAACTGAATTTGTTGTTGTTGAGGTTTACTGTATAGAGAATGATCATGCAGAATGTCATGTAGTCATATATTTTATAGATAGAGATAAAGATGATGTTGTACATGGACATATCAGACCCTTGTATTTATCTAAAAGGGTCAATGACATAGACATCCGATGAGCCTTCATTGATAATGGCTCTAGAGTCAACCTCATTCCTGTTCGTACACTTCGTCGATTGGTCCTAACAAAATCTGACTTATCTCCTTCCACTTTAATGTTTCAAATATATGAAAAGAGTGATCAATAACCTCTGGGAAATATTACACTAAGAGCTCAATTTGGAGATCTTGTTTCTAATTCAGATTTCATGGTTGTTTGTCAGGACACAGCCTTCAACATTCTTCTTGGAAGGCCTTGGCTACATCAACATGCAGGCATACCTTTTTCATACCACCAATGTATTAAGTATTGTTTCAATGGTCAAATTGGGACATTTTATGGTGACAAGGCTCCGTTAAAAATATGTGAATCTCAATAAATTGAGGCAGATTTTTATCACACAAAAGGAACGAGATCCATGAAAAAGGAAATAACTAGAGTTAATGCTCCAAACGGTTTGGAAAAGATTCCAGCAAACTCATTCAAACATATGAGTACATGTTATGTTCTACCCATCAATAAAATTGAAAGGGTAAAACCAAATCCAAGCACTCATCCAGTGACTTCCATAATGTTGATTGCGGAAACTGAGCCTGACAACCTGGGATAAACTGTTGATTCACCAAGCAGTGATGGAAGCTTAAATGGAGATGTATTCATATCATTTGTTGAACTATAGAAATCCTATAATTCTTCAATCAGAGTATAACAAGTTGTATCAATGTAAGAGGAAGAAAAATATGTTGATTCCCAATCCATTATCTCCTCTTTATTACCCCAGAAAGATCCTTCATCATCAGTAGGGTCAGAAATAGTGACCTCTTCTTCAGGATGTCCAAATACTGACTCATCCCCTAACTATATAAGTTTTTCCTCATCATCTACTATGAAAGTGAAAACATAAGAGGTAACACATAATGGATAAGAAGAGGAAGATCTTAGGGATGCTCCTCCAGCATTTGAGGAAGGTTTCTCTACCACTGTGGATGAGCTCAGAGAAATAAATCTAGGTACAAAAGAAGATCCATGCCCCACTCTAATCAGTGCATCCATGACCTCTAAATAAAAAGAGTTGTATACTTAATTTCTAAAGAAACATATAGATTTATTTTCTTGTAATTATACAAAAAAAAATCTAGGTACTAATCCCGATGTATCCACTCACCATTTGGTTTTTCTAGAAGAACATCGAGGATTCAAGCAGGCAGCAATAAGAACACACCCAACTCATGCCCATAAAATTGAAATTGGAGTTGATAAGATTATAAAGGCTAACTTTTTCAGGGAGGTTCAATATCCCAAATGTATGGTAAACATTGTCCCAGTGAAAAAGAAGAATGGGAAAATCAAAGTTTTCATTGATTTCAGAGATCTTAACCGGCATTGTCCTAAAGATGATTTTTTAGTTCCAATCACAGAGCTTTTAATTGATGCAACAGATGACTATGAATCTATTTCCTTCATGGATGGATACTCTAGGTATAATTATATCTATATGGACATGGAGGATGAAGAATCTATATCCTTCAGGGCCTCTCAAGGTGTGTTTTACTATCAGGTAATGCCCTTTGGCTTAAAGAATACAGGTACGACATACCAACGTGACATGCACCATATCTTCAAACCCTTATTAGGGAAACTTGTTGAATGTTATGTGGATGATTTAGAGGTAAAATCCAGACAACATTCCAATCACTTGGGTGAACTAGAGATCACATTCAATAAACTTCGGCAACATATTTTGAAGATGAACCCCTTGAAATGTGATTTTGGGGTAGCTTCAGAAAAGTTCCTTGGCTTCGTTGTGCACCATCGTGGTATTGAAGTTGATCCTGATAAAATAAAATCAATCCTTGGTATGTCACCTCCTCAAAATTTGAAAAAATTAAGAGGACACTAAGGAAACTTGGCCTATATTTGGCGCTTTATCGCCAATTTGGCAGGCAAGTGTTTTCCCTTCACCAGATTAATGAAGAAGGGAGTCAACTATCAATGGACTGAAGACTACCAAGAAGCATTTGATACCCTTAAGAAATATCTCTTAAGTTGACCATTATTAATTCCACCTCTTGAAGGAAGACCACTTATTCTCTATGTGACAGCTTTAGAGTGATCACTAGGTACCTTCCTTGCCAAAAATAATGATGTTGGGAATGAAAATAGCCTTTACTATCTCAATAAAACTATGCTAGATGTGGAAACTCGGTATTAAAGTATTGAAAAGTGTTTTCTGGCATTAATATTTGTAGTTCAGAAATTAAGGCACTAACTGCAACATCATAAGGTCCAATTAGTGCCTCATAATAACCCACTCAAATTTATCCCCAGTTTTCCTATGCTTATAGGGTGTTTGGCAAGGTGGGTGGTTATTTTACAATAGTTTGATATCCAGTTTGTGCCTCATAAGGAAATAAAAGGCCAATATCTAGCTGAATTCCTTGCTAAACATCCATCTACGGAAGATACATCATTAAATACTGAACTTTTGGATGAAGAGGTCTTCTTTATTCAGGATAATTCCCAAGCATGGGAGATGTAATTTGATGGTGCCTCTAGAAGACCAACAGGGTAGAGAATGGAAAACCTTTAACTCAACAAAGTTGAGATAGGAATTTTCCTTATTTCCCCAAAAAATGTAGTATTGCCTTATTCCTTCCTATTGTCAGAAGGCGGTACTAACAATGAATCAAAATATCAAGCTCTCATTACAGGCTTGGAATTGGAACTTTAGGTGCAAGTGAATCATTTAAAAGTGAAAGGTGATTGAGAATTAGTAATCAATCAAATCAATAGGTAATATTATATCAGAAAATAAGAGCTAATCCCTTTTTTTGATTTAGTCAAAGGGTTAATGGATGAATTTCCCTCAGTGCTGACATTTTCTTATGTCCCTCGATCACAAAACACCCAATCTTATGCACTGGATAATGCAGATACAGCCTTGGAAGATCCAAATTGGGATGAGGCAATCATTATCATATCCCATCGTCATGTGGTCTCACCTTTCGTTCAACCTATAATGGATGAAATTAATGAGATTAGATCTATTTTCAAGCCATATGGTCATACCATGGGATGGTGAACACTCATTGTGTAATACCTTCAAAATAGAGTACTTCCACCAGATAGGGCTGAAAAAGAACAGACCTAATGACGAGCGGCCAATTTTACTCTTTATGATAGTCCATACCACCAAAATATCCTTTAAAAAAGAGGCTTTGAAGGAATCCTCCTCAGATATATTGATGGAGAAGGAAATGTAGTTGTCATGAAAGAAGTTCATTCAGAAGCTTGTGGTGCCCATCATTTTGGGCACAGACTCTCTGATCAGATTCGAAGGCTCGGATACTTTTGGCCTTCAATGATGCAGGATTATACAGATTTCGCTAAAAAATTTCATCCCTGCCAAGTTCATGACAAATTCATTCATCAACCCTCACAGTTTCTACATACAACTAAATACTCCTAGCCATTTTCCACATGGGAAATGGATATTGTAGGACCTTATCCTCTAGACACATCTAAGCAGTTCAAGTATATTCTTAATGCTACTAACTTCTTCTCTAAATGGGCTAAGGAAATACCTATCAAAGAAGTCAAATCCAAAAGCATTGTTATTTTTGTCAAAACTAACATCATCAGTAGATTTGGTGTCCCTCATACTATATTGATGGACAACGGCACCAATTTTTGTTCGATTGAGGTAAAGAAGTTATATTAGGATCACAATATCAAGTCCAACAATTCATCTCACTATCATATGGCCGCCAATGGAAATATAGATGCCTTCAATAAGACCCTATAAAATATACTCCATAATATGGTGAATAATGATAAGAAATCATGGCATGATAAACTTTTGAATGCTTTATGGGATTATCAGACTACTACCCATACTTCCACCTAGGAAAATCCTTATTCATTGGTATACAGAACATAAGCATTTTTTCCAATTGAAATGCAATTACCTTCACTCAAAGTTGAAATCTGTGATCAGTTGTCTACAGATGATAGTTCTCAGAAACGGTTTAATGAGATGGAATGATTAAATGAGAAAAGATTGTATACTTTGCATCATTTATAAGTATATTAGAATAGAATTGCACGAGATTTTAACAAGAAAGTTCACCTCTGTTCATTTATTCAAGGATAATTGATATTTATCCCCTGGAATCCAATGATACTAGGAAAGAAACCTCTAAATCTTGAGTCAAAGTGGGAAGGAACTTATTCTATACATAATCTCTACTCAAATGGAGATTATGCCTTAATCTCAATGGATGGATATCTCATTAAAACTCCAATCAATGTGATATTCTTGAAGAAATAATTTGTGTAATTTCACAGACCACTTGTTCTCTTTGCAAGACTGAAAACTGCATAACCCCCACGTCCTTACTGTAAGACTTAAAACTGAAGAGTACAATGTCCTATTTGCAAGATGTTAAACTGTGTAACAACCATAAGCATCCATGCTGCATGACGTTAAAATGTGCAGCATCTTTGTCCTTGTAGCATGATGTTTAACTGCATGACACCATTTTTCCTCGTTACATAACATTAAACTGTACGGTTAACGTATTCTCTATTTGAAGTTAGTAGCTTCCATAAGCAAGGATAAAGGAAATCATTGCTACTCCTTAGTGGCACATGAGTCCCTATCTTCTCTATGTCTGAGACATATCTGCATAGGGACATTGTTTAAATAACTTCATGTGGCTTGATTCTCATCTATTTGAGATACGTAGAGATGCCTGGATCTCCAATCTTGGGCCCAGCCGTAATCACAAATTTTTTTATTTCCCTTTTTCTTCTCCTATATATGAACTAGATCTATACAAAGTACTCTTTTAGGATACATGATTTGATTTCCATACTATCTTGTGTCTTAAATTTAATTATTCTTCTATAATGTGTTAAATCCCCCTGTCTCCCATTTCAAACTCGATTGGTGTGGGAAATTAATGTTTAAAGAACTACATACATCCTGATTCTCATTTTATATTAGACATGTAGAGATGCCTAGATCTTTAATCTTGGGCCCAGCCACGATAAAAAAAACCCATTTATTCCTTATATAAGAATCAAACCTGCATAGGGAATGTTTAAATAACTACATATAGATTGATTCTTTCCCTTAGTAAGACACGTAGTGACACTTGGGTTTTATCCCTTAGTCCATTTACAATATGTCTTTCTTTTCACATCGGTTCATCTTCGTCCTTACCACATGACATTAAACTGTATGGAAATTTAATACCCATATTATTCACTTGTGTCACCTTTGTGTTATAAAAGAAACCCTTACTACTCCTTGTTTCTCAAACTGAGCATAGCTCACATGGGCTTAGGAATTGGGTAAAAGGATTATTTATATAAATTTTGTGTCTCAATTTCTTATGGGGCTATCAATGTCTTCACTGCATGACTTAAAACTGCACAGTATAATGTCCTCACTGCAAGACTTTAAACTAAACATCACAATATTAATTCAAAAGGAAACAAATAAAATATCCATTTTACATATGAATCATATCTATATAAAGTAAATCAAACTCATGGCCAATATTGATTCAAATATTTCTTATGTGCATTGAGCATAACTCCCTTCTATATTTCACACTCTTAATATTGAATATTTTCCAGATATTCATAATATTTCTTACGGTTTTTGGTGAAATAGTTTCTAATACATGAGATCTCTTTTGCTTGACTATGCAGTATGTGCCCTTAGGCAGTCTTTCATAAGTTTCTTACATAACAAGCATGTCAGTCAAAAGATTCCATTATTTGTTTATGCATCATATGCCCTAGTTGTCCATGCATAATACAACCCCCATAATAGGTTTTTTAAATCATAGTAATTTCTTTCTTGGTTATAGTGTCTTTGTCCCCTTCAAACTTTGATGATAATATACAAGAATCTGTATTTTAAACAATCATTCAGGTATATTTTCCCCACTATCTTTCTCTCAATCTGAAACTCTTCAAGACCATGGTTTATACATTTACCTCTCCATGTGTTCAAAGCAATATGAAATAAACATGGAATCACTTGGCCACATATCATATAACTGTTTCCATTTATGGTCCTAGTTGTATTACCTTAAAACTACAAACACCGCAACTTTTACATTTGGGTCAGACCTTCGTAAAAGTCATATTCCTATGATTATTTGGAAATATTGGTTGGAAATACCCTCTATATATTCAGGTACCTTTCACCATAAACCAAACTTTTTTACTTCAGAAAATCTGAATCTCCATAAACTTTCTTCGTCTTTTAGTAGTAGAATGTAAAAAATCTTAAGAGCTATTTTGCTTGATTATATAGTACATGCCCTTAGGTGTCCTTTCATAAGTTTCCTACATAATAGTACTATTAGAAAAAAGATTCCGCTATTTGGATATGCATCATATGCCTCATTTGGCCCTGCATAATACATTCCCCATAACGCATTTTTCAAATAATAGAAATTTTGTTCTTGGAAAAGACTTCCTCTAACACCTTTAGCCCTTTTTCATGTCATTCTTCAGATCTAGAAATTCCCAAACCACAATTTACAATTTTCCCTTCCATACCTGAATATAATAGTATGTTTCCAAACAAATTATCAAGAAATTAGGAGACTCTCATGCCTTTGGTCAAAGATAAAGACCTTAAATTAAAGCCGTACAATGTTCTCACTGCATGACTTAAAACTGCACACTATAATATCCTCACTGCATGACTCAAAACTGCACAGTACAATGTTCTCACTACATGACTTAAAACCGTACAGTACAATGTCCTCACTACATGACTTAAAACAGCACAGTTTGATATCATAAATTTCCCTTTCTGATAAATTTTGACCATTCCTCATATACTAAATTTGTATAGAAATGGTTTTCTTATTCATGACATATGTCATCATTGACATACCTTTATTCTTAAAATTCCTTTCCATTGAAAATCCACCCATTGTGGTCCTGGGTCACCCAAAATTTATTCTCCCTTGTCTATCAGCAATAAAATGTTAAATTCCTAAGAACTCTTTTGACTGACTATACAGCATGTTCCCTTAGGTGGCCTTGCATAAGTTTCCTACATAACAGTCTTGTCAATAAAAATATGCCACTATTTGGCTATGTAGTATAATCTCTAGTTGTCCCTCATTAACAAAAACCCCATAAAGGGTTTTTCAAATAATGGTAACTTTTTTCTTGGAGGAGACTCCCCTTATGTTGATACAGGTTTTAAATTTGGTGATGATAAAAATCATGTCTCAAGATTCCCCTTGGAAATATTTAAAGAATATTAAATAAAGTCTTAGGCACCAAGTCTTGTTTGGGATCTAATTTCAAAATTTATGGTCAAAGCTATTTGACCTTAAATACTATCCCTTTGTAGTCCAATGTACGTGACTCTAAATTGCTAAGAGACATGGTACTCACTAGATTGAGAACCTGCGAAGGGAATTCTGAACAAAAGTCGAGTCTCGTCTCACTAAAAATACATTTTGTATGATTTAGGTAATATTGAGTAATAAAAAGTCGAAAGATACAAAGTTTGTGGGGTTATCTATATAACCCTATTAAAAATCAAACTATGCTCTCTAGGTCCCATAACTTAGGAAAAAATTAGAGCATCCTTCCAAACTTGACGTAGCTCCAAATATAACCAAATGATGATGGAATGTGTCAAAGTTCCATACCTTTACCTTAGAAAAAGATTCTTTTCATTTTTAATGAATCAAATTATAGGGGGGATTTTGTAGAGACCATGAAATGTGTTCCATGCACTTCTCCACAATTGAATAAGTATTTCCATGTGTCACAACTCAAAATGTCCTCAACCGGGCTCAAAAAGTTCACAGTGCAACTCTGCAATTTTCATGGGGGTCAGTGATAGGACCGTAGCCCAGCACTGATCCCAAGAAGGGGTGCGGGGGTGCAGCCCTCGCGGTATGGAGTAATTATTTGGTTAAGTCCCTAAAGAGGCACCCAAGGTACCTGCGCACAAACACCTGCATGACACCATGCTGGACGAGAATGCAACTATTATTTTGGATAAGTCCTCAAAGAGGAGATCTAGTTAGGCCAAAACACCGGCAGTGTGCAAGCCTACTTGCACGCCCCCATATGGTGCACAGTCTACTTGCACACCCCTATATGGCGCATAGCCTACTTGTGCACCCAATTTCCTTTCACCCAAGGTCCTGTTTTTCCTATAAATAGACCCTTGGGGCCTTTATTTGTACGAATTAATTTCCCTGAAGCCCAATTAATGCTCTGGTCACCCTAGTGCTTCACCCAAATATTCATAAACATTCAAGGTTGTTCTTCAACACCTTGAGTGAAGAATTTAAAAGAGGATCATTGGACTTAAGTCCTTTTAGTGTTTGAAAACCATAACACTTGCACGCCTAAAGCGCCCAACCTCCCTAAATCAAAACACTTGTGTGCCACCTATTCCTTTCATAGTAACTTGAGCGCCCCACTTCTGGGACCACCTATGAATACTCTTGAAGGCTTGAGAAAAGTCTCACCCTAGTATTACCATACATTTTGTTCATCTATTAAGTGAATATCGGGTCACCCAAGTCTACTTTTGCGCCCATAATTGCACACCCTAACCTACTTGGGTGCCCCACTTTGATTCACTTACTCTCTTCAGTCTAAAATTCATCAAGCCCTCTTCAAATCCATTCATGTCAAGGCTTCTTCTTCCTTGGATCCCTTTTCTAAAAGGGTTTCTTTTGAGAACTCCACCAAAATCTCCTAACTTATCAAACCTTCGGAAAAGGCACATCAGTGTGTCTCCTATTTGGGTTTGTATATCTACAGTCAAAGGTTTCCCAAAAAAAATTACAATGGGGTTAGGGTTCATGAAGTTTCTATGGGTTTGTATATCCATAGTCACATGGACCTTTCTCCCAGAAACAGTGTTGGGAAGTTCTCAGTTTGGAGGAGGGTTTGGGTCCTGACCTCTCCCTCCTTAAAGAGACGACCCGAAACCTCAAATCCCAGGTAGGGAAGGTAAAGTTAACAAAGGGGAATTCTCCCTCACCTACTAGGATAAATTTTAGGATATCCATCCTAGTGTAATCACCTAACCTTCATCCCTTCTTTATTTAATTGAACCCTTGTCCAATATGAAGAGAATAGAGGGAAGGCTTGTCACCTCACCCTCATCCACCCTGGCCACTGTAGGCTCACCCTCCTCCACCAGCAGTGGAGGAAAAGGGTATGTTTCATTATTTAATCTTTCAAATCTTGTTTCTCACACCGATCATGAATCATGTGGGCTTAGAGATTCGTGATGATTAAAACATGGGCACAAACACTCACTGGAAGGAACTATGAGAACTCTAATTCATGTTCAAACCAGGATATGTAGGAATCCCTTTCAAGGCCCTAGATCAACGGATATCCTATTCAGGATTCTGACCCTAATTCCCTTAATATGGGCATCCTCCTTAGGAACAATCCCCAAATTAAACCCCTAAGTCATCAGGGCATCCTTTTAAGGAAGTAAGCCCAAACTCATCTCTCTCAAAGGACTATACTTGTAACACCCCGAGATTTTATGAAAAATATTCTTTTTAATTTTATTGATGTCTTTTGTTGTACGCTTCCCCAAAAGGAGCTTGCACTACATGCATCCCTAACTTGGCTTGAATTACACGCAATCAGGACCTTCCACGATAGCGTGTGTTGTACGGAATACCGAGTTTCACTAAACAACGATATGCTATTAAAATATTATTAAAACTAGCCATTATGAATAGTAAAAACCACTTTTTGAAAAAAAATTAAATTTCATCTTTCAAAATGAACTTCATTTTTGGATTCAGAATATCGAAATTAGCCTAGGGTGAATTTTTGGTATTTTTCTGAAAACTTTCAATTTTTTATGATTAGTGAAAACACTGGTTACTATTCAAAAACCGACTTTTTATTTAAACAATTATTTATTTTATTTAAATTTATTTTAGGTCAAAATTGATACATAATAACTATATAAGTTCAATGAAATTCATTGAAGTCATTTTATAATAATTTTAGATATATAAAAATTTTATCGAACTTTTCACCGTCTTTTACCCACCTCCTAGGAGAATTTTCAAATTTACATAAAACTTAATTTTACCAATTCTGTGAGTGGAATTTCAAAAATCCGAGAGACACAGTTGATGTCAGCAAGTAAAATTTGGTTCAATGAGATGAAAATAATTTTTGGTGAATAGTAACTTTTTACTTTTTTTTACCACGGTTAAAAGTAAATAGGGAAATTAAGGGTACAAATGTTATTATTATTACCCTAACACATGTCCTAATTCTATTGGATAAGTTTAATTAGACCAAAAACAACCTTAGGAGTAAAATATGACCATTTAGGCCCACATGGATTAGATTAGGACATTTAATATTAATTTATTTAAAGAAGGGTTAAAATAGTTAAAATCAAAGTTTAATAAGTAAATAATTTTTAATATAGGTTTATACATAAGATAAATTCGATTATAAATGTTAATTATAAATATAAAAAAATTTCCTACATAATGGTATTTTATTTATAATTTTTAGACATTAAATAATTTAATTTATTTATGATACAATGATGATGCAGTAATTATCTTATTAATGAAATATTGACATAATTGATGTTATAAATACCCAAATAAATGTAATTTGATACTTTTTATGAATTAAACTAATTTTATATGTTAATATGACATGTTATTATTGATTTAATTAAGTTTTTTTGAACTAGTCTTTCTGTTATGATTTTCACAAAAATCAATTACCAAATAGTGTCAAAATTGACATAAAATTGTTTTTAAAACAAATATTATATTATTAATTGTTATTTTATTCCTAAAAATCTAAGGTTCGGACAAATGACTTAGATAAGCTTAGATATATATTAATAATAAACAACTTGGGGTTCGTTTGGCTTGTTATAGTAAGTTTATTAACCTTATAGTGTAAGAAAACAAGAAGACACGGTAAAAGTTAAATTATCTAACTTAAAGTTAAATCTAAATTATAAGGTTAAAATAGATACCTAAACTTGTCTAAATTATATTTTATGAGAGGATTTCGACCCATCCCCACCTTAGCTTCGAAATAAATCAATTTTGAGGTATTAAAAACTGAATATGACTTTATAATAAAATAATATTTTTAGTTTTTCCAAAGGTGCCCCTCTCCTCCCTTATAAAAGGGCACCTCCTCCCTCTCTTCCTCACACCACTTTGAGCCTTCAAGCTCGGCCAACCCCTGCAAAATTATCTTCTCCACTTCCATAGAAACATCCTAGAGGTTCTGGTCTTCTTCAAAGACCAATTTTAGTTCCCTAAGAGGAGGTCTCAAAGAGGCGTTTCAAAGAAGAGGTAATGTCCGTTACCGATTCTTTCAAATTTATTTCTTCTTCCACTTATTCTTCTTTATTTGTTTCATTATGAAGTAATAACATCAGTATCACTCATATACAGATATTTTATTATGAAACAACCCTATTTCACCATCTATCCATCCTATGGAAAATGAAATCACCGCGTGTGCGTACGTACGGAATACCGTCTCCACGTCGTGGTGTAATCTATTTTCCACCACCACCTTACTTGGATGAGTATAATGGTGTAAATAATGCCTATATATGATTATTGTAAAGTTATATTGATTCTGAAATAGTATACATACACTCCAATACAATTCCATGATCATGGGAATGATATCATCGCTCGTGCGTACATACGGACTACCGTCTCCACGAACGCGATGAGATTCATTTTCCATGATTAACCATTCAAGAATGATTATAAAGTATATATAATGAATAATAATGAAATATATGACATAATAATGCTACTTTATTTATGTATATATATATGTATGTCATCTATTTAATTTTATTCAATTCAACAAGGAAACGAAAACAGCATTCATGCGTACGTACGGCCTACTGTCTCCATGAACGGTGTATTTCATTCCTTTTATCGATCTATAATATATATGTATATGATGAATATATATTATATATAAATCATGTTTTACATTCTGGAATTATGTAAATTAGGATATAAGTAATAATATCAAGAACAAAAAGTCGAAACACATACGATAAATGAAATTATTTTACCCAAAACGCTGCTTTTACATTGAATTTACAAAAGAATGGGTAATATAAAGTCATAAGTGAAACATATATGATATCATAACAATGAATATGATTATTTAATAAGTCAATGACATTATTTAAATCATTATACAGGAGGTTCGGATCCATACGAAGCATATCAGACCTAAGGTAAGGGATAACTTTTCCAATCTCGTTCTTATCCGAGATTGTTTATTTGTAAGTATTTACTGGGGTTATTGTTCTCATCCATGTCCATGTTTCCTAAAAATGGTTTCATGTATGTTTAATGTTCTTTTTACTTATTTTTGACTTTTACTACATGGTATGTATGGAATCTTTCTTTTACGAGGTACTTTTTGACTTTTCCGGCAAAAGTACAAGAAGAATGTTTTTTTTAACTTATACGACACGAATGGATTTTTACGGTTTTATAAAGCTTTATTTTCATGAAGCTTCCTCCAAAAGATTTCATGACTATTTTTAACAAAATCCTTTTCTTTTAAAATTTCATCACATTTTTTGAAAATAAAATGATTTTGAATAAGAAATGATATTTTCCTCAAGAATTCATTTCAAGTGTTTTATCAAAACCATTTTTCATATAAGATAACATTATTTCATATGTGTATGTTTCAAGTATCATGTATCTATGATTTACATGGTTTCACTTTTCTTATTATGAAATGATATCCATTTCTTTTATATGGATTATGTGATGATGGGATGATGTTTATGAAACCCATTTTATTCGTTGGGTTATTATGAATGATGTATGTTTATTTTGTGGCACAAGTAAGAATGATTTCATTATGAGATGGGTGGGACCTATATCTCCCTCCAATTAATTGGGTAAAGATTTATATATCATGATATAGATATGGATAGAACGGTAAGTTAATCCGGTTCAATATTATAGGACTGGAACGAGGAGTGAACTTGATTCAGAAAGGGACTTTGTCCACTAAGATGGTCTTGGTAGCAATGCCTTGGCTACTATGGAAATCACTACATGTGCTTAATGGATTCCACAATTACATGTTTTATTCCCATGATATTTTATCATGATTTATCTTCCTTTATGATCTATGCCTTACGTACTTCCATTTTTTATGTCATTGATCAAGCTTTTGATGTTTAAACATTATGTTCATGTTTTTAAGTTCAAATGTATATGATTTGTTTTATTTTATCCTTGCTTACCCTTACTGAGAATTTAAGCTCACCCTTTTTATGTTTTATTTTCCCTAGGATATAAGGAAAGGTTTTAGGTAAGGAAACAAAAAATGGAAGATCTTTATGGGAGATGTTGAAGATCTTTCACCACGATTAGAAGATTATATTCCGAGTTTCCAAAGACACTAAACTATTACAGTCCTTGTGTTTCTGTTTTTTTTATGTACTAAGTATTCTGAAAAAGTAATGTAATGTCCAGGTATGTCAGGCTTCGGGTCTCTACAGTTGGTATCAGAGAAAATGTTTAGTCAACCTTTGGAAACTAGAATGCGAAAACGTTAGTGAGATCCCTAGAGATATTTCTAAGGTATGTTTAGGGATGTCCCTAAGGATAAGTATACGTATAGGGTATAGTCCTAGAACTATGGTAACGATCTTAGAATTTAACCTAAGATGTTAGATATTGAGGGTACTCCCCCTTTACTATGTTGTTTTCCCTAGCATGATTTTTGCCTCTCACACTATTCTTTTTGGGTTTTAGAAAATGGCTGGAAACAGGAAGATTCACGATAATGGAGGATATGATGGACAATGGAATGATATTCTTCATGAGCAACCAAATGAAATGGGATTTGGAAGTACAAACATCATTATTATGCCGAATCAGCAATCTCATAATATGATCAATAAACTTAAATTTGGTAAGTTTCCTGACTCGGCTAATAAGAGAAAGATGGAGTTTCATGATGATCATAGAGGAAAGAAAGTTCAATTTACCCTATGTAAATCATGTGGGAAGAGGCATCAAGGAGAATGTTTCAAAGTAACTGGAAGATGCTTTGGGTGTGGAAAAGAAGGACATAAAGCCAGTAAGTGCAAAGGAAAAGGTTCAGTTAACCCCATGGATGAGGATAATGGTATTGCTACGACATCAATAATGGTTAAATGTTTTAAATGTGGAATGTACGGGCATTATGCAAACCAATTCCCTAAGGGAAAGTCTCGTGAATAGAATCAGTATGGTCGTATGGGTAATATTTATGTTGATGATGATGAAGAGACTACAAATTATATGTGAGATGAAAGAATTGTTGAAGCTCGGTCAATGGTTTAAGAAGGTAGTGGAATGATTACATGTTTATCAAGTGTAATGTTGTATAAGTAACCTCATGGTACTATGGAATAAAGATACATCTAAGAATTGTTACACTGTTGTCTTTCCTTAAGTTTTGAAAGTGTGTGATGAATGGTACTAGTATTTTTGGAAAGTAGATGATATGCGCATAATGAAGGGATAAGGAGAAAATTAAATGTTTGATAGTATTTATGAGCTCATGACTGATATAAGGAGAAGGTTATATCATGGTTTGAGTATATAGAATTTTTGGATTTTGGTATGTGGAAAGAGTTAACTTTTGACAGCATTCATGTTTTCACTAAGGTTTAATGGGTATTCATTTTTCAAGACAATACATGATTAAGGTATTCCCATGATTGGAATGTGACCAACAAGATAATGGGGGATAAATGATGGTTGGTTGATGACATTTCAAGTAATTGTTTTCTTTATACTATGAGTGTGGACCGAAGTATTTTAGATAAAGATTGGAATGGATTATGTTGGACATAAGATAGTATTGTTTAAGGATATAACTTTTTTTGATATTATTGATGGGATGTTATAGTAATGTAGTTTTAGAAAAAGGACAACCTGCAGGATGGGCGACAGCCCATCGCGTCGGACAAGGATGTGGGAATTAACCCACGACCAAAGTGCGACTGGCCTTTATCGCCTACCACTGGCCTACAGGAAGTCCATGTTTAGTAGAAAATAGTTTTATTATATTAAGCAGTATGATATATGAAGTATAAGTCCATTTTAGGAACCATATATGATTAATCTCACTATAGATCGACTTATTTATATTTAATAACTTTTGCTAACCTTTTGTTTGAGACAGATGGAATGACCCATCATTCTATCAAATGATCTGCTAACACTTCACGAATAACAAATTCAACTTCATTTATTTAAGAGATGAAGTGGAAATTGTTCAAGGCACGAACAATAGTGAGATTGTACCAAAATAAAGTATTTATTCTAATTCAAATTCTTCAACTTTAGGGAAATGATCTTGAAAACCAAAAATATTTTCCTAGTGACCTTATATCCGATGAATAAGATGGTACCCTAGATCATCACAAATTTATGGATTTGTGATTGTTAGCTTTTTCATAGCCATGATCTCTACCACTCTCCATCAAAACATGACGGTTAGATTTCTCTTCCATATCCATATTTTCACCTATGTTCTCCTATGTAGAAACCCGGTGATTAGTTAATTTGGGTAATCGTTATGTTTCATACTTCAGTTTTTAAATCCAAGTTTTGGTATTCCTTTTTACGATGTGGGTTTCTATTAAAGAAAATTCTGAGTAGTAAACCATTTATAACCCCGACGAATTTCAAGGGCAAAATTCATTTTAAGGGGGGTAGAATGTAACACCACGAGATTTTATGAAAAATATTCTTTTTAATTTTATTGATGTCT
Organism: Viscum album; assembly: GCA_963277665.1. Classification (NCBI taxonomy): domain Eukaryota; kingdom Viridiplantae; phylum Streptophyta; class Magnoliopsida; order Santalales; family Viscaceae; genus Viscum; species Viscum album. The sequence goes on along the minus strand of OY728151.1, from coordinate 625,216,825 downwards.
TGTGTTGTACGCTACACCAAAAGGAGCTTGCACTACACGCATCCTGGACTTGGCTTTCATTACACGCAATCGCGACCTTCCACGATAGCATGTGTTGTACGGAATACCGAGTTTCACTAAACAACGATATGCTATTAAAATATTATTAAAACTAGCCGTTATGAATAGTAAAAACCACTTTTTGAAAAAAAAAATTAAATTTCATCTTTCAAAATGAACTTCATTTTTGGATTCAGAATATCGAAATTAGCCTAGGGTGAATTTTTGGTATTTTTCTGAAAACTTTCAATTTTTGATGAATAGTGAAAACACTCGGTTACTATTCAAAAAAAGACTTTTTATTTAAATAATTATTTGTTTTATTTAAATTTATTTTAGGTAAAAATTGATACATAATACCTATATAAGTTCAATGAAATTCATTAAAGTCATTTTATAATAATTTTAGATACATAAAAATTTTATCGAACTTTTCACCATCTTTTACCCACCTCCTAGGAAAATTTGCAAATTTACATAAAACTTAATTTTACCGCTTCTGTGAGTGGAATTTCAAAAATCCGAGAGACACAATTGATTTCAGCAAGTAAAATGTGGTTCAATGAGATGAAAATAATTTTTGGTGAATAGTAACTTTTAACTTTTTTTTACCACGGTTAAAAGTAAATAGGGAAATTAAGGGTAAAAATGTTATTATTATTACCCTAAAACATGTCCTAATTCTATTTTATAAGTTTAATTAGACCAAAAACAACCTTAGGAATAAAATATGACCATTCAGGCCCACATGGATTAGATTAGGACATTTAATATTAATTTATTTAAAGAAGGGTTAAAATATTAAAATCAAAGTTTAATAAGTAAATAATTTTTAATATAGGGTTATACATAAGATAAATTCAATTATAAATATTCATTAGAAAGATAAAAAGATTTAATACATAATGGTATTTTATTTATAATTTTTAGACATTAAATAATTTAATTTATTTATGATACAATGATGATGCAGTAATTATCTTATTAATGAAATATTTACATAATTGATGCTATAAATACCCAAATAAATGTAATTTGAGACTTTATATGAATTACACTAATTTTTTATGTTAATATTACATGTTATTATTGATTTAATTAACTTTTTTCTAACTAATCTTTCTGTTATGATTTTCACAAAAATCAATTACCAATTAGTGTCAAAATTGACATAAAATTGTTTTTAAAACAAATATTATATTATTAATTGTTATTTTATTCCTAAAAATATAAGGTTCAGCCAAATGACTTATATAATGTTATATATATATTAATAATAAACAACTTGGGGTTAGTTTGGCTTGTTATAGTAAGTTTATTAACCTTATAGTGTAAGAAAACCAGAAGACACGGTAAAAGTTAAATTATCTAACTTAAAGTTAAATCTAAATGATAAGGTTAAAATAGATACCTAAACTTGTATAAATTCTATTGGATGAGAGGATTTCGACCCATACCCACCTTATCTTCGAAATAAATCAATTTGGAGCTATTAAAAACTGAATATGACTTTATAATAAAATAATATTTTTAGTTTTTCCAAAGGTGCCCCTCTCCTCCCTTATAAAAGGGCACCTCATCCCTCTCTTCCTCACACCACTTTGAGCCTTCAAGATCGGACAAACCCTGAAAAATTATATTCTACACTTCCATATAAACACCCTAGAGGTTCTGTTCTTCTTCAAAGACCAATTTTAGTTCCCTAAGAGGAGGTCTCAAAGAGGCGCTTCAAAGAAGAGGTAATGTCCGTTACCGATTCTTTCAACTTTATTTCTTCTTCCACTTCTTCTTCTTTAGTTGTTTCATTATGAATTAATAAAATCATTATCACTCATATACTGATATGGTATTATAATTATTAAACAACCCTATTTCACCATCTATCCATCCTACGGAAAACAAAATCACCGCGCGTGCGTACGTACGTAATACCGTCTCCACGCCATGGTGTAATCTATTTTCCACCACCACCTTACTTGGATGGGTATAATGGTGTAAATAATGAATATATATGATTATTTTAAAGTGATATTGTTTCTTAAATAGTATACATATACTCCAATACAATTCCATGATCATGGGAATGATATCATCGCTCGTGCGTACGTACGGACTACTGTCTCCATGAACACGATGAGATTCATTTTCCATGATTAACCATTCAAGAATGATTATAAAGTATATATAATGAATAATAATGAAATATATGAAATAATAATGCTAATGTATTTATGTATATATATATGTATGTCATCTATTTAATTTCATTCAATTCAACAAAGAAATAAAAACAGTGTTCATGCGTACGTACGGCCTACCGTCTCCATGAACGGTGTATTTCATTCGTTTTATCGATCTATAATATATATGTATATAATGAATATATATTATATATAAATCATGTTCTAAATTATTTAATTATGTAAATAAGGATATAAGTAATAATATCAAGAACGACAAGTCGAAACACATACGATAAATGAAATGATTTTACCCAAAACGCTGCTTTTACATTGAATTTACAAAAGAACGGGTAATATAAAGTCATAAGTGAAACATATATGATATCATAACAATTAATATGATTATTTAATAAGTCAATGACATTATTTGAATCATTATACAGTAGTTTAGGATCCATACGAAGCATATCGGACCTAAGGTAAGGGATAACTTCTCCAATCTCGTTCTTATCCGAGATTGTTTATTCGTAAGTATTTACTAGGGTTATTGTTCTCATCCATGTACATGTTTCCTAAAAATGGTTTCATTTATGTTTAATGTCCTTTTTACCCATTTTTGACTTTTACTACATGGTATTTATGGATTCTTTCTTTTACGAGATACTTTTAGACTTTTCCGGCAAAAGTACAAGAAGAATGTTTTTTTAACTTATACGGCACGAACGGTTTTTTACGGTTTTATAAAGATTTATTTTCATGAAGCTTCATCCAAAAGATTTCATGACTATTTTCAACAAAATCCTTTTCTTTTAAAATTGCATCACATTTTGTGAAAATAAAATGATTTTGAATAAGAAAGGATATTTTCCTCAAGAATTCATTTCATGTGTTTTATCAAAACAATTTTTCATCTAAGATAACATTATTTCATATGTGTATGTTTCAAGTGTCATGTATCTATGATTTACATGGTTTCACTTTTCTTATTATGAAATGATATCCATTTCTTTTATATGGATTATGTGATGATGTGATGATGTTTATGAAACCCATTTTATTCGTTGGGTAATTATGAATGATGTATGTTTATTTTGTGGCACAAGTAAGAATGATTTCATTATGAGATGGGTGGGACCTATATCTCCCTCCAATGCATTGGGTAAAGATTTATATCTCATGAGATAGACATGTCTGGAACGGTAAGTTAATCTGGTTCAGTGTTACAGGACTGGAACGAGGAGTGAACTCGATTCAGAAAGGGACTTTGTCCACTAAGATGGTCTTGGCCACAATGCCTTGGCTACTATGGAAATCACTACATGTGCTTAATGGATGCCACAATTACATGTTTTATTCCCATGCTATTTTATCATGATTGATGTTCCTTTATGATCTATGCCTTATGTACTTCCATTTTTTATGTCATTGCTCAAGCTTTTGATGTTTAAACATTATGTTCATGTTTTTAAGTTCAAATGTATATGATTTGTTTTATTTTATCCATGCATACCCTTACTGAGCATTTGAGCTCACCCTTTTTATGTTTTCTTTTCCCCATGAGATAAGGAAAGGTTTTAGGTAAGGAAACAGAAAGTGGAAGATCTTTATGGGAGATGTTAAAGATCTTTCACCACGATTAGAAGATTATATTCCGAGTTTCCAAAGAAACTAAACTATTACGGTCCTTGTGTGTCTTTTTTTGTTATGTACTAAGTATTCCGCAAAAGTAATGTAATTTTCATGTACGTCAGGATTAGGGTCTCTACAATACTCCCCTATGAGACTCATAGAACTATATGGGCTTTGATTCCCATCTAAATGGGATATGTAGAAATCCTCCTTGAGATTCAAACCCAACATTTCAAATTAACCATGTTCTCCTTGGGCCATATTCCCAACAGGGTATAATATAACTAAGAAAACCATATCCTTTCCAAGTTCATTAGGTTGTTTCATGATAAGTCCCACACCAAACTTTTACTAAGCACTTTTTAGTTATATTTCCTTACCACATGACGTTAAACTATATAGTTAGTTTCTTATCACATGAACTTAAAAGGTATGATGTGTCCCATTAAGTGGCACTGAACTATGAGGGTTTTGATTCCTTTTACAAGGATACTTAGGTATCCCATTTTATGGGTATGATCCCAATAACAAAACAAGCCTTCATCTCCCTGGATGACAATAAATTCCAGAGTGCCCCGCTGAGTGGCTTAAAAAACTAGTATCATCATAATGATGATTAAAGGAATCTTTAAATAGTATATTAGAGGATACCATTGATGGAGAACCTCAAATACATACGGATATCTCCATTAATGAAGAAAATTGAATACATACTGATGATTCTAAATTTTACACATGTTAATAAGTGATTTAAAATTCTAAGGGAAACTTATGTTATACTTGGTGAATTAATAAGGATTCATGAAAATATTTTAAATTTACAAAGAGAGTCTCAGAGTAGACAATAATTCTCCCCAAAAGGGTTTGATGAGTCTGACCTCTCATCCTCTTGACCAATGCACGTTCTTAAGTATCATAAAGTTCAAAATTAACGAACTCCTACCTTTGGAAAGGAGTTCACTTTTGGATAAATAACTTTTGGGAGTTTCTAGTTCCATGAATAAATCCAATAGAAACTTCCTGGAAGCAGTGATTCTTAAAACTAGAATGCATGTTTGAAGGAACTACAAAACAATGATCTTTATAAGAACATGAAAAATCCTATATTTATCATCTAGGAGGTTATGGATGCATAGAGGACACTTAACTTATGTTTCTAGATTGATCCACATTATCTAATCTTCCATGTTTATCACTAGAACCAGTGTGATCTCTTGTAAAAGTATCATCACAAGGCACGGTGAGTATTTTATCTCAACCTAATAAGCATGGTGTAGAAATCTACAGATTGAGTGATACATTTGGTTATCCACTCTAACATAATTTCACACAAAATACCATCATATGTGATGAATACATCGTCTGACATTTTAATGTACAGCAAAATCTCATGAATGTTTTTGCTACATTTCATTCTAATCATGGTCATCACATTTTTTATATTCTGTATAACATGCAGTGTTGTCCAGTATAAAGGGGTATAGTAAATAATATTCTTTAAATATAGTGTTCCAAGTCCATTTCAGTAAATTCATATAAAGGATTTAACAAATCCTCATGCACTATTCATTTACTTTGTCACGACCTGCCCTCGGGGCCCGTGCCGTGACTACCCCAAGCCCGCCTTCCATAGGCCAGGGGCTGGCGACTAGCACCAAAGGCGTAAAATCCCGATAACTGGGAAGGCATTGCCTTTATAAAAGAAAACAATCACTATAGAGTACAAGCGGAAGCAAAACACTAAGTACAAAAGAAATGCTGAAAAGTAAATGGGCCAGAATACAAACCCAAAAGAAAGTACGACTACAACTGAACAAGGTACAACAGCAAAAAGACAACAGCTGGAAGTAGGAAGCAGCTCCTGGGTTGTCCTCCTCGGATCCTACCTGAAGGGTAGGTACAGATAGCCTCCTCCACTCTCTCGTCCGTCAACCTCCTCTGTGAGTCGTCATGTCGTGTAGTCCACCTCCGGGTACTGACTCGTCGTGTAGTCCACCTCCGGGTACCGTCCAGTCCTCGAACGCTCGGCCTCCATCAGCACTGCCCGTCGTCTGCAACCAACACAACAAGGTGCGGGCATAGTCCGTGCAGGGGTGAGTATAACGATACTCATTAGGGACCCCGAAACCCTCAAGGTCTCACTAAACCAACAAGGATAACCACAAAGAAGATCTCAACAGATAACCTATAATTAGGTATATGCCCATACATATACCTAAGTTTTCAAGTAACCCATCTCAATCATGAGGAAACACAAGGATTGTGAAATAAACGGATAACCACTACCCAGGTATATGCCCATACATATACCTAAGTTAGCAAGTGACCCATCTCAATCATGAGGTAAACACAAGGTCAAAAGTCTCAGCTCAAACCAGGATTTTCATTATCGAAACTGTAACTGCTGAAGAGCTCCGTCTCTGGAGTGTAAAGTGGTCCTATCACGACTCCGAGGTACTGCTCACTAACCTAAGACTGCTGAATTACTCCTCCTGTCGAGTACCGCGGGTCAGCCACCCAGACACAGTAGTGCTTCCCGCCGAGGTATGTCACCCAAACACAGTAGTGCACACCCCCTAGTAGCCTGCTGAGGTACTCTCCGGATGAGTACCGCGGGTCTGCACTGTCACACAGGTAGTGCTCCGTCCGCCATGGGTCTGCACCTCAGAAAGTAGTGCTCCGTCCACTGGGCTAGTCGACTCACTCCAAGTCGAGTCGGTCAAGCAGTCGTCAGGTCTCAGCCAGCTACACGGTCTCCGTACTCTGCACGCTCGTCACTTGGAGGTTCCGCTCCACGAGCTACAGGTTGATACTCCAAGTATCTCAAAGTCCCACGAAGAAGTATCTCAAAGGACCGCCTCGTCATAGGGGTCTCAACGCAACAGACGGCGCGTCAATCGGACGCCCGGTCTGTGAGTTATTAGCCTTTTCGTCCCAGGGGTCCGGTTGGTTTCGTGAGCGAACCAAACCCGGCCGTATCTCAATTATACCCCGAACTCTCATAGGGTATAATCATAGGGACCGTTTCTCAACAAGATCACCAACGCCGCTGACGATTCGTCAAACGGACGTTCTGTCAGAAAAGTATCAGCTTTTCCGTTCCAGGGGCCCGGTTGGATTTTGGTGCGATCCAACCCGGCCACTATTCATCTGCATCCAAAACTCGGTTGGAGGTTGCCAAAAGTTCCGTATCGTCAACAGGAACTCAACGCAACAGACGGCGCGTCAATCGGACGCCCGGTCTGAGAGTTATTGGCTTTTTCGTTCCAGGGACCCGGTTGGATTTCGGTGCGATCCAACCCGGCCACTATTCTTCTGCATCCAAACCTCAAGCGGAGTATTCCAAAATATCCTTCTCACTATGAGGAACTCAACAAAGCTGACGGCACGTCAATCGGACATCCGTAGCTCAAAATATGAGCATTTCCGCTCCGAGGGCCCGGTTGGTTTCGTGTACGAACCAACCCGGCCGAACTCAAAGTAATCCAAAACCTTGAGTGCGATATACCGAAATGACCGTCTCGATCCAATGATCGTGTTTCCACTGACTTCTAGTCGTTTGGAGGCCCGTATCCCAAGATACGGGCATTTGAATGAAAGTGGTCCGAAACTGGGGGGTCTGGGCCCGGGCCGACCCGGCCCGGCCGGTGGCGCGGCGGCGCGGGCCGGTGCAGCGGCGCGGTCCGGCGTGGCGGCGCGGTCCGGCACGGCGGCGCGGGCCGGCACGGCCTGGGCGCCGCATGTGTGCCGCACGCGGGGGGCAAAGCCCCCCCCCTTTTGTGAAACCGCGGCCCCTTAATTGGGGCCGCTTGAAGACCCGGCCGGGGGAATTAATTCCCCCGGTCCCCACTGCCCGGCCGGCCCACACTGGCCGGTCCATTCCGCCAGCAAGGACCGGCGACGGCCGATCCTTCCTTCGCCGACACCGGCGGCCCGGTGCCGGCCACTGGTCATCTTGCTCCGCCGCTACCCGGAACCGGCCCCGGCCTATGCCGTCCGGCGCGATGCGACGGCACCGCTCCCCTCCGCCGCGGCCCCGCTCCGGTCACGGCGCCTTCGACTTCCTTTGACGCGACGCGACGGCGTCGCGTACTTGGATTTCTTTCCACGGCGCGGCGCGACGGCGCCGCTCAATACTTGCCGCAAGATACCCGCGTGGTGCGACGGCACCACGCCTTCTCGTATCAACCTCAAGAAACCATCACGAAAAAAAAGGAGGAGGGTCGGCCATGTTTGTGCGGTCCGACCCCCTCGTGTTATTCTATAACAAAAAGGGTTTTAATCCACGATTATCACCAAGTTTGTATTCACGAACAATTAAATAAATAAACCCCTACCTCGTAATTGTTGTTCGTTGACGATCTTGGAAAAAGGGCGGATATCGATTCCTCGATTGTCGTGTTCGTCACACACTCTCAATTCTCACGCTCATGCGTCGGAAGGAAGAAGGGTACTCGTCGTTGGTGGACGAGCGTTCGGAGGTGACGTCGTCGTTGACGACGTTCTTCGTAGGCGACGTCTTCTCCTTTGACGCGGATGATGGTCGTTGAAGATGTCGCGGGCGTCGCTTCCCTTTCCTTGCCTCGGTTGAAGAACGATGAAGAAGATGGCGTCGTCGTGCTTCAGTGGCGGAAGAGACGTTCTTCGTGTTCTTCATCGTAGAGAAATAATGACTCAGGATTTCCTAAGCTTTTTCTCCCAAGGCTCCCAATATCACTTAACCAAGCAACCTAATAAAATAATCCCTCCCATTATTTTATTAGCACATGCCAAGCTTTTCAAATTCCAAAATTCAAATAACCTCATTAATTTAAAATGTGTTGGCATGCACTTAAGAGGGGGAGAAGTTCAAGAGTTAAAGGGATATTAAATGGGGGGTTTAGAGTGGTTAGGAAAGTTAAGGAATTTGAAGAGGTGGGGAGGGGTTAGTGTGGGCCCCACCCTTTCAAATATCCACACATGGGAAGTTGGATGGATGTGGGCCCACCACCAACTTCCCATGGGAGAAGTTAACAACTTAACATGAAATAAAATTGATTTAACAATTTTATTCACTTTGTTTAATTAAACCTCAAAACTTAACTTCTTCTCCCGCACAAACGCAACTATGATAAAGGTTCCCTTAAGCAATTACCGGCGTTGTGAGTTCATCGGTGCAATCGGATTTCAATTCCGAGCACTGGTTCAAAAGATAGAAAAAATCCCGCTCGCTCGTTCATTGAACGTACCCGAGCCAAACTTCGGAAAGTAATTCCAGGCACACTGGGCCTCGGAATCAGGCACCGTCAGAAACTGCGTTCTTGTAAAATTCCAAAGAAAATTAAGAAAAAAATTTCCTTGAAATTTCTGGGTCTTTACATACTTCTCCATCATTTCACTGTTCAAGCAGTAAAAACAAAGCATGACTTTCATTGTAGTGTTTCAAATGAGAAGAAATGCACAGAATTCATGAGAAAACCATCATGTGTTATTATACTATTTTGGAAATATAAAATATAATTAAATTTTCATTTTCACAGCACATAGTATACCATCGTTTTAGTAAACTAAGTTTTACTTTGGTAGTAGCAATCTGAGTTTCCAAATTTAACACAGCAGCAACAAACATTGGGTTTGTTTTTAAACATAGCGTAGGTATCATTTACAATATAGTTTTCATGTATCATAATTTTGATCCAAACTATTTTTCATGTACCATAATTTTTATCCAGTATATGATTCATGTACCATACTTTTTTCTTTAAAAGTATGGTACACCAAAAGTAGCGTATGGATAAAAATATGGGCAGCTTACCATTACAGAATTCACTAAATTTTTAGAGACTCTTAACATCATATTTAAAATTCATCCTATAAGACTTAGGTTTAGTAAATCTCAATATATTTACAATTAATCTAGAATTACATCAATCTGAACTTTACATTTCTTGATAACTTCAAAAAATAGGAACAATAACAATCTTGAAAAACTACAGCTGGGAAACATCATTACAGAACTTTGGATATTTTATTGACCATCAAAACAATATTTTCACCATTTGATGAAAACTAAAGTAATAAAGATAAAATTCATGTATTTACATAATACTATCTTTTTCATTATTCTGATATTTTTATCACATGCAGTCAATTAAAAAAATTATCTTTCAAAATATATACATTATAGAGTTTCTAAACTATTTTAGAAACTTTAGTGAATTTTTTAGCATTGAAACAACCTTTTCAAATATCATCATAAACTAATGAAGTTTGGATAATACTATTAGATATCAAATAGAAAAATTCTTATGATAATCATAGCACTATAGATTAAGATATAATTAAAAAATAGTGGTCTCTCTAAGTTGAAAAACTGTACTGCTACTGAACAACTTAGAACATATTTGGTGAATTTTTTACCATATAAAAACTAAATTAGTTTTTTACATAAATAGATAAAGTGAATATAATATTATTATCTTTAAAATAGAATATATGGAGTAATAATATGATCAATATTGCTTCTGATATAAAATAAATACCAAGCCTTATTAAATCTGAAACTACATAAAAAATTTTGTCAGTAAACAAATAATGATTGGTTTAAGTAATTATCAAAACCAAACCAATATGAGAATGGAAATGAGAAACTCAACATAATAATGTAAAATAATACATAAGTGGTAGATTATTTTGAGTTAGAGAATAAAATTATATTTAAATCATAAAAATTTATTTCAAAAAATATTTTTATCATTGTCGTAGAAGATAAATTTATGAGTCATATTCAAAAAATATTTTTTAAGAAGGTGACATGAAAACCAAATTTTCTTAAACCGTAACATTAAAATAAATCACAATAATGGAACCTTGAAAATAATTAAATGTTAATTCATCAAATATAGAGTGAAATATAAAATAAATGAATGTGAAATGAAATTCCATTTTAATATTTTAAAATATATTTATTGAAACCCACATCATTAAAAGTGAAATAAAGATTATTTTGAAGATAGGTAGAGAGAAATATTAATATTAGAGGAGATAATACATATTTGGGTTTAAAAATAATAAATCATAACGTTTTTCTAAAGAAATAATATGGATATGTAAGGAAAAGAGTCATTATCAAGGATATATTTTATTCTTAACAATGTCAAATTTTTATAAAGGAATTCATCAAAGGAGAGGATTTTTTGTGGAAATTTAAATTCCCTTGAGATAAATAAAACACCATATATAATATAGAAATGAAATAATAAAAGAAACTTGGAAGATCATAGTCAATGAAAATAGTTTATGGCCTAATGAATGAAAATTGTGTTAATGAAACCCTTGCCTCAAGTCTCAACTTCCTTGGTGCGTGCATCTAGTCTCTTGAATAAAAAAATTATATTTATTACATATTTGATATAGAACCATTTTCATCAATATTTTATTTATTAATATTTTTTTATTCATAACCATTTTATTAGGACATAATGTTTATTCTTGATATCTTGTGGGTGTTTGTTTCATGGTTCTAAGGTTGCTTCAGTTTGTTGAAAATTATAGAAGTTCTTGTCAAATGATACCATAACCACATAAGTAAAATGAGATGATTTTCATGTAGTTAAATAATTTTAAATGGTCCCTAATATCCATATGCCTTCTTAAATAAGGATTATTCATTTAGTATAAACAGTATTTTTATATGGTTAGTTCATTTAGGTTGTTTTTCTAACCATGATGAACTTATTTGGTTATTTTACTGTAAGAATATATAGACATTCCAAAATATGAAAAAATATATAATATACTTATTTAAATCCTTTTTAACCATAATATTTTAATTTAAATTATCCATGAAGGCGGTGGTGAAAAGGAAAATATGTTATTCATTGAGCTAGTCAACCAACCATAATATGAACAGTGTTTTTATATTGAATTTGAATGAGAGGGGGTTAGATAAGAGATGTTTAATTAATATAATAACATTTTAGAATATTAATAATATTGATTTTATCATACTATCATGGATAAAATTTATATGACAAGGTGGAAGAAGAAAATAATTTAAGAGAGTCGGGTTAGGAACATTACCTCTTCCTTTCGATGTCCTCTCTTATACAACACTTTAAGGCGCCTCATATTGGTATTTTGGTGAGGATAGGGATTTAGGATGTTGGAGATATTTGAGAAAATATTAAGGTAGAATTTAGATGTGACAATGATTATAGTGAGTGGATAAATGGGGTGGTGAAAGGTGGTATTTATAAGATATGTGAGGGAGTGTTTTGGAATAAAATATTAGAATAAAGTATTATATCTTCAAATAGTGACTTGTATTGTGACTCAATTTTAATGGGAAAGTGAGTCAATAGTAAATTAGGAATTAAAATATTCCTATAATTTCTATAATCCCTAAAAAATCATTTATATGTACTATTACTAAATATCGTATTTATACGGTACTTATATAGTGTTTTAATATTCACCAAAAATTCAATATTTTTAGAAAAAAGATAAAACAAATTAAACTGGGGTAATTTAAACATGATAATTTCAAAAATAGAATAATTTCTATTCAAATAATTTTTTAAATATAATCAATTCAATTTTTAAAATAAAACTTTTATTTTTTAAAAGTGTCGATTTTTTATGACACGGTCAAATTTGTAATCCTTAGAAAAATTAATTATGATTATAGAAAATTATATTATCATTTATATATAAATATATATTGTTTTATAAAATAATTTTATGAAAAAAAAATATTTCAAATTTTTATATTTATTATAAAATTTTAATTTAATGTAAATAAAATATATATGTATTGTCAAAAATATAATTATTATTTATGTCAAACATTTATTTTTATCATATTTAACACTTTTATTTCATAAATTCCTTATATTTTTAGTTCTTAATTTATCAAAATCTTCTTTTACTATTTTATTCAAAAATACCAAATTTCATCTTTAGCTAATTTTGACCTCAATGTTCTAAATAAGAAATCAAATTTCTTTACACAAAATGTGGTACTGGGGTAAAAATATTTTTATTTAGAAAATAATTTACATTATATTAATAATTATACCCTAGATACTTAACCCCTAAAGACTTATATATAATATCTAAGGGTAAGATAAGTAATAGTGGCAGTTAGAGATGGAGGTCCAGCTAGCATAGATCTCATAGTGATTTCCATGAGCTTAAAATTATCCCACGGATAATTTCTCTCAAGTATTTTTTGTTTAAGTTAAACTTAGAATTAGTATATGGAAAACCCTAGTAATTATATCTCCTTTAAAATATTAGAAAAATGAGCTTCATAAGGATTACTTGTACTGCATGATTTCATTTCTTCTCCTTTATACTTAAATTTCATAATTTTTTTACTTCTATTTATATATGTCAATTGAACAACTATGTTATAACGGTCATATTTAATAATTTTATCTTATTAATATATAGTGGTTAAATTAAAATCAGTATTGTGTATGAAGGAATTTATTCAATAAAAATTTATTTAAAGAGAAATATATCCCAAAAATCATGAGATGTTAATTCTAACCCCTTAAAAGAATTTTCCCCCAAAAAAAAATCATTACTCAAATGGAATTAAGTGGGGATACATTTATCTCATCACATTTTCAAGTTCCCACATTGCTTCCTCAAACTTATGCTTTTTCAAAAAAAAAACATTGACCAGGTTTGTGGTCTTGTTCCATAGCACTTTATCTCTTGGATCTAGGATCTCCACTGGTGATTCCTCATAAGAGAGATCATGCTCCAACTGCACATCATCTAAGTTTTGTACATGTAATGGATATGATATTTAATTCTTTAAATTTGATACATTGAACACATAATACACTGATATCTATGGAGGGAGTTCTAAGAGATAAGCTAAATCCCTAACACTATCAAGAATCTAAAAGGGACTGATATACTGAGGGATAAACTTCTCCTTCTCCCAAAACCTCCTAACTAGCTTACAAGGAGATATCTATAGGAACACTTTATAACCAAAATCAAACTCAAGATATTTTAAATGATTTTATTCATATATATTCTAGCAAATTAGTTTTGTTTTCATATATCGCTAAATAGTTTAACCTTATCTTTCATTTCTTGGACAAGATCAGGTCCTATTAGCTTCCTCTCGCTAACTTTATCTCAATGTGTTGGAGTTATGAACCTATTACCATAAAAATTCTCAAATGTTTTCATTTTAATTATAGATTAGAAACTACTTTTATATGATAACTCTACCCAGGGAAAGTGTTGATCTCAATATCCTTATAAATCCATTAAAAGGTGTTCCAGTATATCCTCAAGATTTTGGGTGGTTCTTTCATACTAACCAACTATTTGAGGGTGATAAGAAGTGTTGAATCATGACTCTATATCCAATTCTTATTAAATATTCTCCAAAATATTAAGATAAACCTTAGATATCGACCAAATATAATTGATACTGGAATTCCAAGTAAAATTACCACTTTATATATATCTTGGTGAGTTGGTCAAGTAAGAAATATTCTTTGATTTCAATGAAATGTGATGAATTTTTAAGGCTATCAACTACAACCCAAATATTTTTATGGAATTTAGATATCATGGGTAGTATATTGAATAAATACATTGTGATGTTATCCCATTTTAATACTGGTATAGTTAATGATTGTATTATCACCTTAGAATTCTATCATCCATCCTTAACTTTATAACATACCAAGAATTGAGATATATACTCAAAAATATCACTATTCATGTTGTCCTGCTATAAATGTTATTCAATATCTCGATAAATCTTTGTGACTTCGGGATGGATAGAGAATAATGATTAATGTGAATCAACCAGTAAAACCTTCTTTAATTCCAATATTAAAGGGACACATATTCATTTCCCAAACCTTATTATTTTTTTACTACCATGATTGAACTTTGGGATATTCCCTACCTTCTTCTATAGTTCCACATATTCCTTTTGTTCCTCCATGATCTTCATATGTATATATGGTTGAGAAGTCATTTGGGTAATATAGAATGGTGTTATATCCTTTATATTTCCTTGGGAGTCTTATGATGAAATTCATGGTTTTTTTCTCACATGTCCATACCGATATGGGTAATGGTTTTAATATCTCCTTATACATATTCCATTAAACCTTAACTTGATAAAATACCAAGAATCGATATATATACTTTTAAATCTACCTCTTCATCTTTTCCCACAAGAAATTCTCTTCGAGGACTATATACATCTTTATGTTTCTAGGATGGATATAGAATAATGATTTGTGTTCATAATCTGATATCATCTTATTTAATTCCAATATTAAAGTGATGCATATTCATTTCCCAAACCTTATTATTTCATCACTACCTAGGATTAAATATATAATATCTCCTACCTTATTCTAGGATTCTACATCCTCCTTATATTACTCTTTGGTCTTCACATAGATAGATGGTTGATAATTTGTTTTGGTAGGATATAATTTATCCCCTTCCCTTATGACTTAAAGACACATTTTTTTCATCTTCATGAATATTGGGTCTTTTTTAATCCTCATCATGTATGAGGTATCATGATATTTCTAATTAATATCATTATCCACCTTGGTTTCCTTCCTTGAGTGATAATTTATTAAGCATGCATAGTCTTTGATCAACCCTAACCATCTCCTTGGGTGCATGTTCCACTCCTTATGTGGGAATATATAATTTAAGCTCTTGTGATCAGTATATATTTCACACTTTTTAATATAGAGATAATTCTAAAAAATATATAATACTAATATAACTACTACTGGAACTAGATCGTACATTTGTTAATTTTTCAAATGGATATTTAATTTACATGAGGTATAAGTAATTATCATTTCATTTTACATGAGGATTCATCATAATATTTTATTTGAAGCATCAAAAGATATTAAAATCCCTTCCATAATATAGTATAGTGTAAGTATAGGTGGATTGACCAATAAATTCTTAAGTTTCCAAAATATTTCTTCACATTTATAAATCTTGAGAAACTTTAATCCCTTCTGAGTTAACCTGGTTAGTGGATTTTATGACCATGGGAAATTACTCACAAATCATTGATAGTATCTAGACAACCCAATAAAAATAAAACTCGCAGTTACAGTGGTCATTATAGTCCAATGTTTGATAACATCCATCTTTGGAAGATCTACATATATTCCCTAGCTTATGATTACTTTACCCAATAATGATATTTTCTAAAACAATAATTCACACTATCTAAATTTAGCATATAGTTTCACCTTTCCTAAGGTCTTTAACATAATCCTCAAATGATCTTCATACTCTTGTAATATATGATAATATTATCTATAAAGACTACCAAAAACTAATCAACATATCTTTAAAGGCTCTATTCATTATATACATGAAGATAATAGGGACATTTGAAAGTCCAAATGGAATCATTATAAATTAATAGTATCTATTCCATGTACAAAAGGTTTTCTTGGGTATATACTCCCTTTTGAACCTTAATTAATGATATAAAGATCAAAGATAAATCTTTGAGAAGTATTGATCCCCACTGAGTTGATCAAATAGGTCTTTAATATGGGGTAGAGGGTACTTATTCTTGATCATGGTTTTGTTAACTTCACAATAATTAATGCAAGGATGCATTGATCCATACTTATTTTTGAAAAAAAAAATTGATAATCCTAATGGTGAAGAATTAGTTCATATAAAACTCTTATCTAGATTCCCCTAAAGTTACTTCTTCAATTATTCTGATTCAATGAGAACCATTATATAATAACTCTTAGATATTGGCATATATCTATGTATGAGTTCAATTAAAATTTTATCCTCGTGATCTTGAGGAAGACCAGATATTTCTTCAGGTAATTCATCAATATACTCTTGTACAATAGGTGTATTTATAATGTTGAGTTCTTTCTTAACTATTTGAGCTAATAGTCTATCATTATTGGTAATTAGGACCCATATTATAGATTTTTCTACCAAAGGGAGGTCATAATAATCCTTACACTAGTATTTTATAATTAGGATAATTTGAGACATTAAATGATATTTCCTTATCCCAGAAATTGATATGAGATCTATATATAGAGAACCAATCCATTCCCAGTTTCACATATAATTCTACTAAGGGAATGAGAAATATAATTGTATGAAATATTTTCTAATAAACATCAATTAGTGAAGAGTTATATACCTTAGATTTAGTCATCAGACCACAAAGTGTTTTCACTGAAAATTTAATATCCAAAGTTTGAAGTGGTGAATCAACATATTTAGAAAACTTACAATATATTAAAGAATATGATGAACCAGAATCAAATAAAACATTAGTAGATATCAGTTCAATAATAAGTGTTTATTTCACCAATTCATAATAAACTTTATCTGTAGTTATTTCATTAGATCTTCCTGATTCCTTCGGTTTTGGGGTTTTTGATCACTAGATTTCTCATTATCACTAGGATTAGGGTATTGGTTTTCATAATTAGAAATTAATTACACTTGAATAATATAAGTGTGGGTGGATAATTAGTTGGAGACTTCATCACTTTAATTGCACTACATTACTTATTCGACTCCTTTCAACACTAATGATCTTGATGGATAACCCTTCCACACTTGAAGCGCCTTTAAATCCCTTTCAATTAATTTTCTTGGTGATTACTTCTACATTTTTAGAATATAGGTGGTTGGTTTTTATTCCTTTCATGTGGTATTTCATTCGAGTTTACATAAAAGTCCATTTTATTTTTATTTCCTACAAATCCATGGGAATAATGAGATTCCCCAGTTTCTATTTCCATAATAATCTCACATCAAACAATTTCTTCATAGCTAATAAATCATATTATAGGTAATTCCTTTCTAAGACATGGTTTTAATCTAATAATGAATCATCTGATCTTACTTTCAGAGTTATAAATAAAACCAGAGGTGTACTATGTGAGTCTCGTGAAGTGTTTAATATAGGTACCAATTCATTTATACTCCTTTTTTTTAGATCTATAAATTCTTAAATTTTATGCAAAGAGTTCAGGGAAAGTATTTGGTGAATAATATTTTCTTAAACTCCTCTCATTCTATATATCTGAATTTTCCATTTTGATTCATATTCTTAATGAGGGTCAACCATTGTCAATCTTACCCTCCAAATGATACACATCTAAGACAAACTTCTCATGGTATCAACACTATTGAATGGAAAATATCTTATATATTGTGTTAACCAATTTCTAAGAAATTATTTTATTGGAATAACAACTAAATAGTGTTGTATGTGCATGAAATAATCGACATCCAATTGATCCTTTCGTAGTGTGTTTATAATTTCAACATGGTTTGCATTATTTTTCATTTCTTTATATATTTGGGTGATCATTTCTATGAGATCTTTCATTAAAACTCCAACTATATTTGGTTTCTCATTAGGACAATCATTTCATTATCCATCCCATTAATTATTGACTCAATTCCTCCTATTTCTAGACATTTACTAAAATAGAGGAATGTTTGGGTTGATAATTATTAAATAAATAAATCTATAGAAGGAATACTATGAAATTAGAAAAAATATCTCATAAATAGCTAGTATGACCTAACTTATGAATCTTCTAAGTCTTGTTATAGGTTATCCATTGTCATTTCCCTATTAGGTTTTCTAAACTAATTATATATGAAATTTCATAAAATTATATTAAAATAATTTATAATAGTTTTTAAATATCATATAATTCAACCAAATCATATACCATGGGAGTGTCAAACCAAGTGTGCAGTTAGGATCACTTTTTGTTCACCAATTAAAGATTTATCTAATACCCAATCAACCATTTTTAAAGATTATTACCCCTAGTTATATTTGTTCCAAAACCTAGATTCACTTGTTTGTATCTAGATAGGTATTTTATTGCTAAAAAGCTACACACTCTATACTTAACCAAAATTTGAGGATTATTTTTCTATATTTATACATATAATTAGGGTTTTCACAAATTTTTTCTAATCCTAATGTTTAAAAATAACTAAAACTCTCAATCTGATACCAACTAAGATAACCCAGGCTAAATATAAATATACTTTACATTATAGTAATGATTCATCCAACTAATATCTTCACAATCCTAAGGAGTAAAAGGTTTTATGTCTTTGGTAATTATCTAAATAAAC
This sequence comes from Viscum album, assembly GCA_963277665.1. NCBI lineage: Eukaryota > Viridiplantae > Streptophyta > Magnoliopsida > Santalales > Viscaceae > Viscum > Viscum album. Next base: position 625,197,806 of record OY728151.1, on the reverse strand, counting down.
ATATTTTTACACATTACTTCAACATTTCCCACAAACATCTACTCATAAAACTTCTTTCTACAAATATTCTTGTATATAATATCCTATAGAAGTGGAAACAAAATAATGGATGAGTTAAAATTATTTATAAGATAAAACCATATCAATGAGTCATAAAAGGAATTAGATCATAAGAATTTTGGAAATAATGAACCTGGAATAAATATCTAATCAAAAAATGATCATCATAGATTATATCATGGGATCATAAAATGACCATCATGGAAGTATAAAACATATACCACAGTTTAGAAAAATGTTTAAATAATCATAGAAAAATAACATTAGAATATGTATTAATATGGACATGTAACATAAAAATAAGCATATAATCCATATCATATGTCAAGGTTAACTACAAAGACCATCATAACATAGTTGATTGGGCATAACTACTTGATTATCAAAATAGATCAGACATCACTACTATTTTTCCTCAGTGGATAGAGCATCACAACTCATATCCCTTAATTATCTCATGAGATTTAAAGCTTTACCAAATACATTATAGGTCTATATAGGGTCCACCAATCACATAATGATGCACTATATATATATGTTCCATGTGAAAACAATCATCAATCATATTAAGAAAAACCCCATGGAAATAGAAATGGGTTCATATATTTTCCAAGTGGTATCACATATCATGTCATTAATATTAGATAGTTAGACACCCAAAATACAATCTTCATGAATTATTATAAAATAATTTAAAGTATAATTTAATTTAGAGAGAAAAATAAAAAAAAGAATCATAAAAATATATTTCATAAAACATTTTTAATATTTTTTTAAAATATAAAGTTATGAGTCACTTTCAAAAAATAATTTTCAAGAAGGTGAAATGAAAGCCACGTTTTTCTTAAAGCATCACTTTAAAAGAAATCCTAATAATAGAACCTTGAAACTAAGTAAATTTTATATCAACATATGTGAAGTGGAACATAAGATATATGAATGTGAAATGAAATTATTTTTTAATATTTTAAAATGTATTTATTGAAAAACACATCGTTAAAAGAGTAATAAATATTCCTTTTGAAAAGAGGTAGAGTGTAATATAAATATCATAAGTGATTATACATAGTAAGGTTTACAAAATAATAAAGTAGAACATTAGAAGGAATAAATAATATGTATATGGAGGGAAAATATCTATTATCAAGGATAGATATTATTCTTAATATGTAAAAAAATTAAAAAAATTAATTTGTCGAAGGAGTGAATTTTTTTGTGGAAATGTAAATTCTATAAAGATAAATAAAACACCAAATGTAATAGATAAATGGTAGAATAAAAGAAAATTGGTTGTAAAATCCCTATAATTTAAAGGATAGTTAAATTTAAATTTCATTTTATTCTAATGCATCGGGATGATTTATGGTGAATTCAGGTGATTGGGATGGCTTAGAAGTGGAATTTGGAGGGTTATACTAGGAATGTAGCTATAGTTTTATATTTTATATGTTTTCATAGTGCAACACTTGGAAGAAATTTCATGAAAGGTTTAACAAAATGGGATTCCCTCTTATAGTAACCAGTCACACCGTAACCCTTGAGGATATTTCATGAATCCATTAATAGAGAGGCTGGTTGTCTATTTTAAGGTCATTACACAAAAAAACCCCTAGGTTGCACTGTGAATATGTCACTAGGTGGGTTTTTTACAAGAGGGAAAGGTCATAATTACACCTAAAATCCATTATTTATTCTCCCCTCTTCTCTCCCAACCCTTTTTCAATCTAGGTTATGTGAGAGGATATTCCTTGGTTATTTAGGATCCCTTTATATCACCTCTTAGTTGTTTAAAGTGTCGTTCATTACAGAGGCTATCGTTTAGTGATTTCAATGACATCCAAGCCCTATATTCCCATTTCTAATTCTATTTATTTCTTTCTATTGTCATATCCCTAATATGTGAATGTTCTGGATGGTTTTAGAGTTTTTGTGTGATGATATTTAATCGGGTGGTGTTAATTAGTGATTCAGCTTCATCACGCTCAAGATAGAAAGTCCTACTATTTTACATCTTTTTTATAAAGTTTCATTTCTTGAATAGCATGTGAGTATGTCTGTATAGCCCTATGAGAACTCATATTTTGGTATCAATGTAACTAGGTAGGTCCTTAGAGATGTGGTTGATCCTTTAAAAGGGGAGTAATGGTTTTATGTCTTAATTGGGTGCAATTATATCTTGTTCCATGAGTCATGTTGGGGTTGTACACCCAAGAAATTATACCTTATGGGAGATGTTTGGGATTAATTGGGGTAAAATTACTTTGTAAATTAGTATAGGGGATTGGATAATTATTTCCCTACTTTTTTTACTTTTTATGCATGATAATTTTTATTTCTTATTAATTTACAAGTGAAACTTGAGTGATAAGGTGTGACTTGGGATATGGTGTGACCTCCCTTGAGTTAGAAGGGATGGGATGAGTGTGCATAATGTGACCTCCCTTAAGAGACAAGGGATGGTTCAAGTGTGTATGATGTGGCCACACCTTGAGGGATAAAGCATAGTCATGTGTAATATTTGTATTTGAGTTATGATAGACACTTCCTTCCAGTATAGAGTCGAATAAGATATAGATGGTTGTTCATATTGGATTGGTTAGTGCATGATGACTCAATGGGTATTGTATAGTTTTTTATATTTTATGTATATATTTATTTTCATCGATGAATCCACCTTTATATCATTATTTTACTTGTGTTAAGGGATATTTAGTGGTGTTCTATTGGAATTATACTCACACCCTACATGATTATCTCAATGTGTGTATAATCAAAGATTCATCCAAGGGAAAGGGCCCTATGACATATTGTTGTGTAGGTTCTAATGAATGGGGATTGAGATGATATCAGTACATACTCTAGGATCTTTTGAGGTGATGAATCATTTGTTATTTTGTTCATTTTTTCATTTCATGTACATTGATATTCTATATGAGGGGATCCCATTAACTTGATGAATTGGGTATTGTATGACATTTTGATATTTCATGGAATGATGTTACTATTTATTTAGTTATATGTTCTTTTTCTAATTTTCATTTAATATTAGTGATTTCATGAATGTGATACTTTGATGGTTACATGATGCTAAGGTAATAGTATCTTTATGATTTCGTATAGGTCCTCACTACTAGTTCGTAGCCTCTTGTGTACAGGGATGTGTGCATGAGGTCATGTGGCCCTCCAACTCAGACCTAGTGATTTGGGATGAGGTTTCACAAAATGCTATCAAAGACCCTTTCTCTTTTTATTTACTATTTGAGGCTTGTTAAAATGGAGATATAATTATTGAAACTCATATAAGAATCTATTCAATCATTGGTACAACATCTTTATAGGGAAAAATAGAGTTTTTGAGGTGGTGGGATTTCTTCTATTGGTTATAATGTTGTAATTTTATATTATTCCTTTATTATTATGTTATTGTTATTATTATTTTATTTTTTTCTTATCTCTATTTTCAAGAGTGATTGATTTCAAGCATCATATTTCGGCATGTAGGTTTATATTTCATACGCCTAATTACTTATGATTGATATAAGGTTAAAAATAATTAAATTATAATAGTAATATATTCTATGTTTTCCCAAATATATCATTGATGACATTTAATTAATTTTACCCAAGCATGTCTATGTTCTTATTCTTATAATTATGATAGACATGTAGGTATCGATGATTTTGTATTAGGCCTTAGGTAAGTCCCAAGAGAGGTTACGCCTTGTAGTTGTGTGTATCATTTTAGGGAACGGTTCTTAGTGTCATTGTGTGCATGTGAACCTATTTTTTCTTAAGTTTTAATATTTATAATATTAAAGGTAGTTCAGAGTATCTTCTTTGACATTTCAAATAATTTCACCTCATTGACGTCACATGGTGCCACTTAGGAATCTGGTAAAGGATGTTACCAAGTAAGGAATAATAATATGGTCCCTCTATATGTTTATAAGGATTATACTAAGAATTCTCTTAGAGTTACTATGGTGTTTCAGATAATATAGCCTCTTCATATGGTAATCTTTCGTCTAGTTTCAGGGGGAGGTAGAGGTTCCCATTAAGGAGAGCCAATGATGGTGGATTTTTTCAAGATTTTAAACTAAAACACCCTCCATTTTTTAAGGTATGGGTGGTCATTATGTTTTAGAAAACTATATCTATATTTTTTAGTGGATTTTGAGATTATGGAGATGCCTACTGACCATTGGTTGAATTTGGAGGCTTATATGTTATAAGGACCTACTAGGAGGTGGTGGGGATTGATGATCTAGGCTTGGAGACATTAGGATCTATAATTTAAAACTTTCAAGGATTTTTTATATAAGAAACTAAGGTTTTATAGAGATCATAACTTCATGGAGAACTAGTAGGGGTTCTATCCATAGTATATTATACAAGCTATTCCAAGGAGATGATTTTTTTTCTTCGTTGTTAGCTAGGAGTGAGGCTCAGATGGCCAGGAGGTTTGAGATTGGAATTCATTCTGATGTGAGACATAAATTAAAACCTTTGACTGGAATTTATACTTTTATATGGTCCTCAAGGCTCTATCTATTGATAAGGGATTATAATAGTATAATAAAATAAGTATTCCTCCATTCTTTAGTGGGAATAGTGTCACCCTTTTGAGTGGGGATATTAGTACCTCTTCTAATGATAGGAAGAGAATATCTGAGGAGATAAACCAAGGTGGTGATAGTTAGTAAATTAAGGGAATGGGTTCATCTCCTCCCACTCTAATATGGACTCATACCATGTGTTTTTAGTGTAGGGAGTGTGGGAATTATCCTAGGACGTACACTAGTCAGTTGAGGGGGGTTCATTCATGTGGTAGAATGGGGCATGTCTACTGATACTATTTGAGTATATATCGGTTAGGTATGGGAAGAAACTTGGAATAAATATAGGCATAAAGGCCTTGGTTTTAGGGGTCCCAGTTAAATAGTTGAGTTATTTCTAGGAATTTAAGTTGTAGAGATGAATGAGGGTCTTAGGGGTAACTGCAATAGAAGATGCCATATGGTTCAGTCTCTCAAGTGATTCGGGGATCATAGGGGTAGGTACATGGATCCAAGGTGGTTAAAGTTTAAAATTTAGAATAGGTTTCTTCTGATAGTTTTTATGGTTCTTTGACAGTGTGAGGTATAGTTTTTATTACTACGATGCTTCCTATTTCCTGGTTTAATAATGGAGATTCTGATTATTTTATTTATACACAAGTTGTATCTAAGTTGGGGTTGAATTTTAAGTTTTATCATGGGTTTTTAGTACTTTATATGACCCTTGGTAAGAGGATGGATCATATTCAGAGTTTTCACACATATGAAATAGTGGTTGGGGGTTGCGAGTATTTTTTGGATTTATTAGTTCTTAATATCATGAATTTCAATTTGATTTTCAGATTGGATTGGTTAACATGATTTTTTATTGCATTGACTACTATTAGAGGAAAGTTTCCTTGACCTAATTTAAGGGATATAATTATATCCTATTGGGAGAATGGGATTTAGAGGTAGGTGGAATTATACTAGATTTTAGCTAGGTAGGAGTCAATATAGAGTAGGAGGTGGGTATGGTTTTGTTAGAAGACCGGGTGGTGGTCCTAATATTTTTTCATCTATTAGTTTCTTAGTTCAAGGATGTATTTATAAGGAATTTATCAAGGAATAATCTTAATAGATATATATTGATTTTTCAATTGATCACATGATGAGTGAAAAACCTATATTGATTTCACATTATAATATGGAATTGGCAGAGATAAGGGAACTTAAAGCACAAATCAAGGATATTTAGGCAAGGGGATTTATGTGTTTGAGTACCTCTACATGGGTTCCTCTAGTTTTATTTTCTAAGAAGTCATATGGTGGACTTGGGTTATGTAAGGACTATGGAATTTGAACTAGGTTACAGTGAATAATTGGTATCCCTTAACAAGAATTGATGACCTAGTCGATCAGTTGAGGGGATCCTGATGGTTCACCAAGATTGATATGTGATTGGGTTAACATCAGTTTTGAGTCAAGGAATAGGATATAGAAAAATACTATTTAAGATAAGGTATGGATTGTATGAGTTACTCATGATGCCTTTCAACTTTATGAATGTGTCTATGGAGTTCATGGATCTCATGAACCAAATTCTCCATCCCTACCTAGACTTCTTTTTCATGGTGTTTGTCAATGATATCTTGGTGAATTCGTAAACCTTGGATTCACACAATGAAAACCTTGATATCGTTTTGAGTATACTTAGGTAACATCATCTTTATTCCAAGTATTAAAAGCCTCACTTTTAGACTCTAGAGTTTCACTTTCTTGGACATGTGATCTCAAAGGTGAGGATTTACATTGATCTAGAGAAAGTGGAGGATATAAGATCTAGGGTTTTTTATGAGGTACAGATCCTTTTGTTTTCAGTTTAAATTATTAATTATATCCTAGTATTAATACCCTTTGAGATCATGGGTGTATAGAGTGTTTCTGGGGCTTGTTCAGATCCTAGATCCAGGATTTTTAGAGAAAATAGACAGGTCTCACAGTTAGGAGAAACCATGAGGTGTATGTTGCACGGTTACCAAAACCATGTTGATCTTGATAGAGGGCTCTAGGGAGCCTCAAAATTTAATAAACCATGTTATTTGGTTAGTATTTCTATGAAAAAACTATAGAGTTTTTAACAGATCTGAAACACATGATTTTCACATGGTTAGGTAAATTGTAGGATGTGTCCCTCCTTACAGTAGTGGGCGCATGGTAAGCACACAGTTTGGAAAACCATGTGGCCCATTATTTTGAGTTAAATTAAAAAATTTACATTAATTAATATTTTAACTCAAAACTATTTTCCATTTTCTTCCTTTGTTGGCATCCATGAGGTTTAATAGCTTCTTTGAGGCATTATGATAGATTTGGATCTCTTTCTTCCATTTAGAATCGGATTCAAGTTCCAATAATCTTGTTGGATCTACATCGGTGGGCACTCAATTCGTTTTGTTTCATACTTAATTCATTTTTTATCAATGAAGTTATTTAGGTGAAATATAATATGACCTATTTCCAATTTCTCTATCGATTTCTCATTTTTCTTCTGATAGAGTCGAATCTGGAGATGATACTGGATGGGAATTCTACTACTGACCTACAGTATGTGGTCTATATTTTTTTAACTTGTTTGGTTCTTTATAGGGATAGTTTCCATTATGCATCCCACATAAATTTCCAACATGACCTCATAAATTATTTAATTAATTCAAATAAATGAAATGGGACCTATTAGGGAGGCCCTTTAGTTCCTTTAATATGTGTTTGAGGTTGTTTCCCCAACCAAGACCGCCCATGGGGTGTTCCCTTTTCCTTTTCCATTTGTTAAACCATCCAATGGGTGTTTTTTATGATTTACTAGTTAGATAAGGCATGTTAATATTAATTAAACTATTTTGATTAATTAAGAAATGTATTACCTTTTTTTCCATGTGTTGACATGTTATTCTATACTTTAATTGATTAAATGGATTATATGGAAATGTTGTATGAGTGGTTAAACTCATGGAATTAAATTGAATGTGATTTTTTTTATGATTGGGTATAATCATGGGACTTAAATTTGAATTTCTGAATGATTACATAGGGTGAAATGTGTGTACTACTCCATGGGTCATGTAAATGGTATAGAATACCTTGGACCTGTATAATCCTTGGATTATGATTCCATGGGATTCCTTGGGACTTGCTACCACTTGGATATAGTTTGGTTGGGATCGTAGTGGACATGGTCAGTATACATCCTCCTTGGACCCCAATTCAAGCCTAATTGATTTTCTATCGAGATATTCCTAGGACTCTATGAGGATTCATTGGTCCACTACACATTGAATCCAGACTTGAGGGGTTTGGCACTATTATTATATGACACAGACATGGTAAATGTGGAATTCTTGATTATATGACTCAATCGTGGGTGTTCTGACACTTATGGTTATACGGATTGGTTGTGGTTGTTTGATATATAGATTATATGGCAAGGCCATGGTTGACATGATATGTATGGATCTTTGTTAAGGCTATGTTAGTTATTTCTGTATTGTTTGTAGAAACCTTATTATAGGATCTTGACCCATGTTTTATAGGGAGCCTTATTGGGATATATATAGTATCACTTTGTCTATAGTATTCATTCCATGGGAACTTTACTTTTATTGCTACTTACCTGTGATATCTATTTCACTCTTATTTAACTTTTTATATTGTATATCCATGAACTTTTATAGACCTTTGTGTGGATACCTATTGGGACTGTATCTCACACCCTGTTTGGGCCACCAATGGGTACCTGGAAAGACTATTTTGATGTAGGTAGGGATCGGGGAAAGTTTTTGTAGTTTGATGATTGACTTTATTCTATGACTTGGAGCAAGAGAGCATGGGATCAAGTTGAGGGTCATGATGCCATTAGAATATTGTTCTTTTTCTTATTTTTTTTTATTTTTTAAATTTTATTGTACCGAATCCATGTATACCTATTTTAGTTAATTTGTAGACACATGACATGATGATCATTGTATATGAGATATTCCTAGTATTATTTATCTATTCATATTGTTTATCTATTATATGACTATTATACTGCTTCCACTATTTGATATGTATGTTTTTTACCATTGTGTTACACTATGTTAAGAGGGAATAGTCTCCCTACAGACACTCCCCATGCCCTCGCTACTAGTCGGCAACCTCTATCATTTGAGTAGATGTGCTTGAGGCCATGTGACCAACCGACCTCGGGGAACCATTTAGTAGAATCCAAGTCCAGGATGTTGTAAAGTGGTATCATAGACTTTATTTTTCTAGTTTATTTTTTGGAAATAATATATAGGGATAGGAAGGAATTGGAATTTGGTAATGAGATCTGCATGGGTATAGTTAACCCATGTGTAGAAAAAAATCCAAATTGCCTCAAATAGAAATTTATGTTTTATAGAATTTTACTATTATAGTTGATTTGATTCCATTGTTGGGTGATGCACTTGAATTATGATGTTATTATTTATATGATTATGGGTTTTATTTTATTTAAACCTAATGAGAGGAGTTTATTCCATATCATGCATCATTTTATGAACTTGTTAAAAATCACATGCCATGCATTATGCCATGCCATATAGGATGCATTTCCTATTTGCATGATTTTTTGATAGGTGTTCTGATAGATATATATATATTATTTTGACAGACTTCTATATATGGAATTGAGAAACATGGTTGGTAATTAGAGTGTCTACCATAACCTAATCAGTTTTTTCCTGATTAGGCTACAATAGACACCTTGAGTAGCTAATTATGGCATATTGTGTCATAGACCATGAGTTTCATGGACTGAAACATGTTTTGGTGTGGATTATGTGGATGGAATTTTTCAATTCATGAAGAGTATGGGCATTTATGGATTGGGAGTGGTAAACTATTTGGTTAAACCATTAAAAAATGCATGTGAAATAAATATTAAATTCAAATGGAAAATTGAAATGATAGATATAGAACTCAACCTAGACCCAGATTTTGAGTGGGAAATAGGAAGTGTCTCTAGTGATGTTGTGGCTATTTCTTTTTATAGTCCTTCCATTAGAATTAGGTTGTGTGGTGTGACCTAGTTATAGGAAGTTTCTAACCTTTCCTATGCTTTTTATCTGTGAACTTTAATATAGTTATTTTCTAAGGTGTGTGTTGGTATTGTAGAGGCATGACACCATGATGACCTCCAGTCATACTCTGGGAGGGTGGTGATGACCACACTCTAGAGGTGGTGGGACATGGGATACTGGTGGATCCTCCTTTAATTTTAACTATGGAGCCAATAGTTTTACCGAACACAGGTTCCAAGTCACTGTTCCACAATGGGTTTTATAACTTTATATAGAATTTTCCAAGATCAATAAAAATTTCCTCATATATGGAAGAGCTGATGTGTGTGTTCCGGTAGCATCATCCTCCCATGTTTTTGGGATATGTCAGTATATAGGCTGATAATTTGTGGATTGATACTACACTATAGATCTTCGAGCATATGGAGATGCTTCCTAATAGGAGAGTGAAGCTCATGACTTATATGATTTTAGGATTAGAAAATTACTGGTGTGATGTTCTAAACTAGGCTAATAGGCTATGATATATGGTTTGGGTTTAATTCTAAACTAGGATCTATGAATAATTTTACCCTCAGACTCTAAGGGAAGATGGAGCTAGTGATTTCATGCATATAGAGTAGGAAACTATGAAGGTTATAGAGTGATGGTCGTGATTTACAAAGCTAATGTGTTTTTCACTGACATACCTTGTTGATGAGTTATCAAGAGAGAGACGCTTCATGTAAGGTCTCTGACTTGCTATTCAATCTCAGGTAAATATGTTTAGGTTAATGATTATTAATAAAATTATAAATCATGCACTAATTATAGAGCATAACCTGAGGGAAGTTATGGGCGCATAGCATAGAAGTGTAGTATCTTGGCCCGGTGGTTCAGCATCTTCAGTAAGGAAGCTCTATTTTGATGCTTCCCATGAGATGGGCACCATATAGGCCACTAGTGCTAGAAGTGCAGTTTTCTATCATCGTTATGGAAGGTGGGGGAACATGAGGAATCAATTTGATCGTGGCCCAGTAGAGTGCTAAGCTTGTGGTAGGATGATCCACATGCACTATTTCTATAGGACCTTCCCTCCAATAGTGAGTGATAGGGGGTCAACTATGAAACTAGGTTTGGGAAAAGGTTTCATAACTCCAAGTCAAGTAGGGAAATGGAGTGGTATTGGTCATTCAGGTTGAGATAGTGGTGGTTGTGGTCGAGGTATCCAGGAACTAGTTATACCAAGATAGAAGAGAGGGTCTACTCTGGGTAGTGAGTTTGTGTCATAGGGTCGCGGTTCAGGATAGATCTATTTTGTATATCCTACCCTGAGGAGCAAGGAACTAAAGTGTCTTCGGTGAGAGATACAGTCTTAGTAGCCTTAATTATTGTATCTCTTATTTACGGCATAGGCACATTGCATAGTTTTATATTTTTACCTATTGTGAAAATACTTGGTCTTATTGTTTATTTTTTTTAGGGAATTATAATGCTATAAAATCTGTTGGGGATCAGAACAGAGGATGTATATCAATTTAGGGAGTTCCCCCTTGAGTTTGATGGATGTAACATTGTCTGGAATCTTTTTTCCCCTCAAGGTAACCAAGTTTGACAATATACTCAGGATGGACTGGCTAGTAGATTATCGATCCTACATTGGTTTACATCATTGGAGGGTGACATTCACATCACTAGAGGGAAAATAATTTACTTCAATGGGTGAATGGGATTCCTAATTGAGCCAAAATGGAGTGGACATTGTGGGTTGAGTAGGATGACAACCCAGATTTCTATTTTATATCTAGATGATCAGGGAGTGTGTTAAGAGGAATTTCCTTTAGTGGTTGATCATTTCATGTATGTATACCTATATGAGTTTTTTGGTTTACCGCCTGATATAGAGGTGGAGTTCTCTATCAAGCAAGTTCCAAGAGCTACACTGGTATCTATTCTTCCTTATAGGATGGTTGTGAGGGAGTTGCAAGAACTCAAGAGGCAACTAGAGGATTCAGATTCAAATGGGTTTATTCAACCCAGTACTTCTTCATAGGGTTCATCGATCCTTTTTTTGAAAAATGTAGATGGTACCCTTAGTCTATACATGGATTACCAAAAAGTGAACCAGTTGACGGTTAAGAGCAGGTATCCCTTTCCATGGATAGATAACCTATTTTATCAGCTTTGAGGAGCTTGTGTGTTCTAAAAAATTGATTTGAGATCTGGATACCATCAGGTGTGAGTTCAAACTACATGCATACCTCATACAGCCTTTCATATTAGGTATGGTCTATACGATTATTTGGTTATGTCATTCAGTCTCACAAATGTGCTAATAGTTTTCATGAATCTAATGAACTGAGATTTCCATCCATATTTAGATTCATTTTTGTTGGTTTTATAGACTACATCTTGGTGTATTCTAACAATATAAACAACCATGAAATGCATCTTGAGATCATTTTGGATAAACTGAGAGAGAATCATTTATATGATATGCTCACAAAGTGCCACTTCTGGATGGATAATATTCACTTCCTAGGTCATATTATCTCAGAGATAAAAGTATCAGTTAACCCAAAGAAGGTCAGAGCTGTAATTTATTAAGAAAATCACAAGAACTTCTTTGACATACAAAGTTTCTTGAGTATAGATGTATACTAAAGGTATTTCATACAGGAATTATCTCACTTAGTAGTGCCATTGAAGGTCTTGACAAAGAAGGGTGTAAAGTTTTTATGGATAGATACCTGTGAGATAGCATTTCAAGATATGAAAGTGATATTTACTTCAACATTGGTCATGATTCTTCCAGATCATGGAAGAAGCTACACTATGTATTTTAACTCATCAAGTATCAGTCTTGGAGGAGTGCTGATGAAGGGGGGTGGAGTCATGGTGTACGGGTCTCGGTAGTTGAGGCTACATGAGAGGAACTACCTGACGCATGATCTTGATTTAGGGAGTTGTTCATGATTTGTGTTGTTTGATACACTATTTACTATGAGAGAATTTTTTTTTGTACACAGACCAAAAAAGCCTCAAGTACATATTTACATAGTATAATCTGAATCTAAGGCATCAAAGGAGGGTTGAATACCTACAATCTTTCAATTTTGAGATTTTCTATATGTCTGGGAAGGGAAATACAGTAGTTTATTCGATGATCATGAGGACTCAGAAATAGGCAATTCAGCATTCCAATAGTAAGTGGCAGCTTATGGATTTTTCCTCTGATATGCACTTAGAGGTGCAGGATGGTTAGGGATAGACTTTTATTTCATCCTTAATTGTGACATCTATACATCTAGATAGAGTTAAGATAAGGCAACTATTAGATTCAAAGGGTCTATTCATATGAAAGAGTGTGGCAGGTGAGGAACCACCACTTGGTTGGAAGGTATGAGAGGATGAGATCTTGTGTATCCATGGTCATATATGGGTTATAGTGGTCATACATGAGGATCTTATTTTGGAGTTTCATGCCTCATTTTGGGAAATACATCCTGGTGTTACCAATATGTACTATGACTTACACCATCGGTATCGGTGTCCAGGTATGGAGTGTGAGGTAGATGGTTTTTCTACGAGTTTTTACACCTATCAGTAGGTTAAGATGAAACATCAGCAACTAAGTGTAATTTTATAGAAATTACATATTCCCAAGTGAAAATGGGATGATGTCATGATGGATTTCATGACTAGTTTACTAATGTCACCTTGAGGTAGTGATGTTGTGTGGGTTGTTGTTAACATTCTCACAAAGTTTGATCATTTATTTCCAAATCAAAGAGACCTTCAGTGTCAATGATCTTGGGAATATCTATGAGAAAATATGACTTCATGAGGTCCAATGAACTATCATTTCAGATAGGGATGCCTAATTTTCATTTTATTTCTGGAAGAGTTTGTAGAGGGTGTTGGGTACACGGGTGATTCTAAGCATATCATACCGCCCTCAGACTGATTTCCAGTTAGATCATATGATATAGGTGCTTGAGTACATGTTGTGATCATGCATCCTAGATTTTTTGGGATCTTGGGAGAGGCATCTACCCCCTGCTGAGTTCGCCTATAATAAAAGTTATTAGGATACTATACATATGGCACCTTATGAGTCTTTGTATATTAGTCCATGACGATCCCCCCTATGCTGGTTAGAGGCAGGTGAGGTAGCTTTACTAGGACCGTGTCTCATACAGGTGCCTTCTAAGAAATTCCAGTTTATCAGGAAGGAGATGGATACTACACAGTCTCGATAGAAATAGTATGTTGATCGTCATAAACAAACTCTAGAGTTTGAGGTCAATTATTGGGTATTTTTACATATATCACCAAGGTTGGGGCACAGATGGATAAGGATATAGAGTAATATTTCACCATGATATATTGGGTCATTCAAGATTCTAAAAAGAGCCATTCTGGTATCCAATTAGTTTCAATTTCCTTAGATGTATCGATCCATGCATGATGTCTTCTATATATCGCATATGCGCCATTATCATTCAGATCTATCTCGTAATTTTCATCCTGATGAGGTTGATTTGTAGGTAGATGCATCCTTTAAGGTGCATCTGATTCAAATTATTGATAGGAGTATGAAGTTTCTCTAAGGCTGGTTATTTACTCTAGTATAGGGTTATGGATGAATGGCCATTTACAGGACAAGTCTTGGGAGCGAGAGGCTAAAGTACATGCTTAGTGGCCGAAGTTATTCTCAAAATAATCTTAACCACCCTTGAGAAGTAAATTTGGGGATGAATTCCTTTAAGGGTGGAGATTGTAAGATCTAAGGTTTTCATATAATGTACATAACTTTTTCAATTTAAATGCTTAATTACAACCTAATTTTAATACCCTTTTAGGTCATGGGTGCATCGAGGGTGTCTGGGTCTTGTATGAAGCTTGGATCCCCACTTTTTGGAGAAAATAGATAGGTTGCATGGTTAAGATAATCCATGTGGGGAAGGTTGTACGGTTACCCCAAACCATGTGGGACTTGATAGGGGGATCCAGGGAGTTGCAAGGTTTGTTAAACCATGTGATTTGGGGGCGCACATATGATAAAGAACTCTAAAACACACAGTTTTCACACGGTTAGGTAAATAGTGTGCACTGACCTTGAGAGGTTCCCCTTTTTATAGTAGTGGGTGTATGTTTAGTGCAAGGTTTGGCCAACCGTACAACCAAACTATGTCTCCCAATATTTTGGGTGAAATTAAAAAATTACCCTTAATTAATCTTATAATTCAAACCTATTTTCCTTTTTCTTCCTCTATTGGCATTCGTGGGGTTTGAGAGATTATTTGAGACATTTTGATAGATTTTGATCTCATTCTTATTTCTGGACTCAGATTTGAGTGTGACTGTCTTATTAGATCCATGTAGGTGAGTAATAAATTACTTCTATTTCATCCTTAATTCTTCTTGTTATCAACAAAGTTATTTAGGTTCAATCTAATATTCCATATTTTCAAGTTCTCCATCCGTTATTTATTTTTCTTCTGATCTGAGTTGAATCAAGAGATGATACTAAAAGGAAACTCTACTGCCAACCTATGTTGGGTGACCTATACCTTTTCCAAGTGATTTGGTGCTTTATAGGTCGTATTGTCATTGTGTCACCCACCGTACTTTTCAGTGCGGCCCTGAAAATGAATCGTTTAATTTAATTAAATGAAATGGAACCTATTATGGATTACCTTTAGTTCCTTTGAGATGTGTTGGAGGTTGTTTCCCTGACCAAGGCCACCCATGGGGTGTGCCCTTTTCCCTTTCCATTTGTTAAAACACCAAAGGGGTGTGTTTTATGATTTTCTAGTTAGAGAAGGCCTATAAATAAATTAATTAAGTTGTTTTGATTTATTAGGATATGTATTTCCTCCTTTTCCATGTTTTTACATGTTATTCCATTATTTAATTGATTAAATGGATTATATAGAAATTTTTTATGAGTGGGTAAACTCATGGAATAGAATTGAATGTGATTTGTGTTATGATTGAGTATACTCATCAGACTTGAATGTGAATTGATGAATGATTACATAATACACCATGTGTATGCCACTACATGGGTCGTGGAAATGGTAGATAATTACTTGGACCTGTATGATCCTTGGATTCTGATTATATGGGATACCTTGGGCCTTACTACCCCTAGGATCTAGTTTGGTTGGGCTCACAGTGGACATGGTTGGTAGACATGCTCCTTGGACCCCAATTTAAGCCTAACTGAGTTTCTATCGAGATGCTCCTAGGACTAGATGAGGATTCCTTGGTCCACTATACCTATGATCTGGCCTTGTGGGGTCTAAAACTATGATTATATGGCACAACCAAGGTAAATGTGAAATTCTTGATTATATGGATTGACCGTGGGGTTTCTGACACTTTGGTTTATACGGTGTATTCATGGTTATTTGATATACAGATTATACAATAAAGATGTTATTGAAATGATACGTATAGATTTATGGTGATGTCATGTTAGTTATTTCTATACTTTGTTTAGCTACCTTTTTATAGGATCTTGACCCATGTTTTGTGGGGAGCCTTGTTAGGATATTTAGTATCACTTTCTCTATAGTATTCATGCCATGGTCACTTTACTTTTATTACTTCTTGCATGTGATATGTATTAAACTCTACTTTAGCTTGTTATATTGCACAACCAAGACTCGTTATAGACTTTTGGGTGGTTACCTACTGGGATTGTATCTCACACCCTATTTGGGCCACCGATGGGTACCCAGATTGACTGTTTGGATGTAGGTAGGGACCGGGGCAAGTTATAGTAGTTTGATTCTTGACTTTGTGCCATTATTAGGATATAGAGAGCATGAGGCAGAGCCAAGGCTCATGATGTCATCAAGAAATAGTGATTTTTTGTCTTTTTGGTTTTTTCCTACATGTATTTTACTAATGCCATGTACACCTATTTTTGATTCTTTTTAGACCCAAGACATGATAATAATTGTATATAAGATATTCTTAGCATTATTTATCTATTTCTGATATTTATCTATTGTCTGACTATTATAATGGTTCTACTATTTGATTCATATGTTTTCTACCACTGTTTTACACTCTAGTAAGTGGGAATAGTATCCCCATAGACACACCCTAGTACCACAATGATAATCAAAATCCTCTGGAATTTGGGAAGATTCACTTGAGGCTATGTGACTAACTAGGCTCAGGGCACCATTCAATGGAATCCGAGTCTGGGATGTTACAGAGGCAATGATTTCTTAGTCTTAGACCAGGAATGAGTTTGATATTCAGGGTTTCTTTAGGCTAGTTGGATATTAGATGTCACGACCCGTCCTTGGGGCCCGTGCCGTGACTACCCCAAGCCCGCCTTCCATAGGCCAGGGGCTGGCGTCTAGCACCAAAGGCGTAAATCTCGATAAAAGGGAAGGCATTACCTTTATAAAAGAAAAAAAACACTATAGAGTATACAAACAGAAGTAAACACTAAGTAAAATGTAAAACAAACATGCTGAAGTACAAGGGGCCAGAAATACAAGCCCAAAAGAAAGGTATAGCTACAACTGAAAGTAAAGTACAACTCAAAGGACAATAGCTGAAAGGTGACAAGCCGCTCCTGGATCGTCCTCTGGTTTCCTACCAAAAGGGTAGGTACATATCTCCTCCTCAGCACTCCACGTCCATTCGTCTCCTCCGGGTACCGACTCGTTGTGAAATCCACCTTCGGGCACCGACACGATGTGAAATCTACCTCTGGGCACCAACTCGTCGTGAGATCCCCCTCCGGGTACCGTCCAGCTCTACAAGCCTCAACCACGATCAGTGATGTCCATCGTCTGCAACCAACACAATGTAGTGCGGGCGAAGCCCATGCAAGGGTGAGTATACGATACTCAGTAAGGACCCCGAGACCCACGAAGGTCTCCCTGAATCTACAAAGGATAAACCACAAAGAAAAGATACAATCATGAAGTATCATCCAACACTACTTAGGTATATTCCCATACATATACCTAAGTCATCAAATCCAGTTCAACTCCAACTCACAAGCTCAAGTAAAATCCATTCCACTCAAGAAAGTAAAACATAATCCACATAGGAAAGTATGACCCAATCCACACAGGAAAGCATAATCCAATCCACATAGGATATCAAGTCAATCACATCGAAGATAATGATTCAAAGTCAAGACTCAGCTCAAACTAGGATTTTATTCATGATGTCGAAACCATGGCTGTTGGGGAACTCCTCCTCTATCGAGTACAGTGGGCCTGCCCCTACAACCAAGCGCTTACAACTAACCTTGGACTGCTGTAGTACTCCACCTGTCGAGTATTGTGGTCCTACTGCTACAACCAAGTGCTTCCCACCATGGGTCTACCGCTACAACCAAGCGCTCCCCCTCATAGCCTACAGAGGTACTCCTTCTGTTGAGTACCGTGGGTCTACCACTACAACCAAGTGCCCCTCTACCATGGGTCTTCTGCTACAAAAAAGCGCTCCCCACTGGGCTATCCAAAACACTCCGAGTCGATCGATCAGCAGTCGTCAAGTCTCAGCCAGCTCTAGGGTTCCCACACACAGCACGCTCATTCCGGGAGGGTCAGCTCCACGAGCCAATAGGTTGATACATCAACTGTCACGTAGACCAGAGTTGATGTATCGCAAAGTTTCATCACATCAAAAGGAACACAACGTGACAGACGGCGCGTCAATCGGACGCCCGGTCTGAGAGTTATTGGCTTTTTCGTCCCAGGGTCCTGGTTGGTTTTTAAGTCAAAACCAACCCAAACATACTCCGATTGTGTCCAAAACTCGAGTGGAGTAAGCCAAAAGGACTGTCTCACTAAGAGGAAACCAACAAAGTTGACGGCATGTCAATCAGACGTCCGGAGCTCAAGTTATAAGTGTTTCTGCACTGAGGGCCCAGTTGGTTTCGTGTTCGAACCAACCTGGTCATACACAAAGTTCTCTGAAACCCTGAGTGTAATATACCAAAATGACCATCTCGATCCAAGGATCTCATCTCAACTGACGGTGCATCGATCAGAGGTCCGTAGCCCAAGTTATGGGACTTTGAATGAAGCTGTCCGTTTTTAGGGGGTTTTGGGCCCGGACCGAACCAGGTCGACCCGACTCGGGTCCGGGTCTAGCCCACTAGGGCGCAGCCCGGCCTGGCTGGCACGGCCCAGCGCGGCCGGCGCGGCCCGGCCAGGCGCGGCCGGCGCGGGGGTCCGGCCCAACGCGGGCAGCCTAGCTCAGCGCGGGCGGCCCGGCCCGGTGTGGCCGGTCCAGCCCGGCACGGGCGCCGCGCGCCACGTGAGCGCATAAGGGGGGAAGCCGCCACCTCCTTCGAACCAAACGACGGACCCCACGGGGTCCGCCCTGCTGCGCTGACCGGGGGTTCAAACCTCTGGTTTTTCTTGATCTAGCCGGCCGTAACGGCTGGCCAGTTGTGCCGCACGGGACCCCGCGGCCCCACCCTCCATGCGCCGGCGGCCTGCGATTCTGGCCGCCCTCCTGGTCTTCCGCCACGGCCAAAAGGTCACGGATCTTGGTTCTCCAGTGGTCGGGGAGTCCGACTGCCCCTGTTAGTGACCATCGTGTCCCTTGTTCGTCCGGCGCGGCACGACGGCGTTGTGCCCCTCCGCCACGGCCCGACCTTGGTTGTGGGTTCTTCGGTTTCGACGGGGCGCGAGGGCGCTACGCTTCTTTACCGCGGCCCACTCCGGCTACGGTTCTCTCATTCCCTCACGGTGCGATGGCACCGCGTTGCCTTCGTTCCAAACCACATAATATTCAACAACAAAAAGGGGAGGAGGTACGGCCATGTTCGTGCGGTCCGACCTCCTCCTGTTATCTTGATAACAGGAGGCTTAATTTTTAACGTTGAACGCCAAAATAAACACGGACTTAAATTCAAACCCCTACTTTGATGAATTCGTCAAACGAGGATCATCGCGGGAAATTGACGTCGCAGAAGATGGCGTCGCAGAACGAGGCTCCGTAAACATCGACGGTGCTCGCCCGATGAACGATACGGCGTCCCCCTTTCTTTGACGCAGGAAGAGGATCGAAGGTGGGTGCATCTTCATTCTCTGAAAAAGGAATCACTCACTGGCTGCGGAGAGGAGAGGAGACGGCATGGCGATCTCCCCTTGCGGTGACGGAGTTCTTCGTCGTAGACTTGGCATTCTTCGCGAAGGAGATGAAGTTCTTCAACCTTAGAGTATTTTCTTCCCAAAATCTCAACACACCACCTCTAACCCGAATAAAATAAGGAATTCTTATTTTATTAACACATGCCATGCATTTTCAAAACTTCAAAATTCAAACTCAATATTAAATTAATTGAATGGAATTTAACAATCAATTTAATTGTGAGAGTTGACATGTCATAAAGAAGGGAGGTGGGTGTGTTACACATTTATGGGGGGTTCCCAAAATAAAGAGGGGGTTTAGGGAATTTGAAGGGGTGGGGCTCATGTGGTCCCCAACTCACAAATATCCTACCAAGTGGTTAGGATGTAGTGGGTCCCACTCAACTCCCATGCATAGGTTATAACTATTTATATTAGAAATAAAATTGTGGCGCAAATTTTATTTCACTCTTTAGTTAACCCAATTATTTAACAACACCACCCGAGCAAACGCAACTCCAGAAAGAGTATTCTTAAGCAATTATCGGCATTGCAGTTACAACGGTGCCATCGGATTTCGATTCCGAGCACCGGTTCAAAAGTTAGAAAAAACCGCTCGTTCGTTCACTGAATGTACCCGAGCTAAACTTCGGAAATTGATTTCGGGCACACCAGGCCTTGGTATCAGGTGCCATCATAAACTGGGTACTCATAGAATCCCAATGAAAATTAAGAAAAAATTTCCCTTGAAATTTACGGGTATTTACATTAGAAGTGATTCATTTAGGACTTCTCAAAACTGGAAGTTCCTATGACCAGGATAAACAATAAGAGGTTCAAGTTTGAGTGGATGAGAAAGTGTGAGAAGTCCTTCTAATAACTAAATAAGAGTTCAATGTCCACTCCAATTCCAATACTTTAAAACCCTGGGACTAGTTATATGGTCAATTTTGATGCCTTATGAGTTGTACTAAGAGTTTATCATATGTAAATAGATTGAGTTGTTTTTTATGGATCTCTTTGACTATGACTACGTGAGCATAACCACACCACCCATGACTTGGAGCTAGCAGTTGTGGTTCATGACTGGAATTGTTAGAACCATTGTCTCTTTTTTATATGTTTTCTATTTAAACTGACCATAAGAGCCTATAGATATATTTTTCTAATAATAATTGAATTTTTGATAGAATCACTGGGTCAAGTATCTTCAAGAATTCAATTTTGAGATGTAATATTCTCTAGTAAATGGGAAGTTTTTTGTGTATGTTTTGAGTTGAAAGGCCTAAGAGCATGGAGTTTATACTTTTGATAGTGAGTATAAGACAATGAGCTGTCTTTTAGACTGTAATATAGTGTTAAAGGATAGAGAATCTATGTTTTTTCTCCTTTTACTATCACCTCTTCACTAGTATACCTAGTGAACTCTATCTAGATCTTTGATTTATATTTCTTTGTGATGTGTGAATAGCTCATGGAGGGTGATACTATCCTGGTTCAGACTTATGAAAAAGATGATGTGGTGTATTTCCATAGTTAGGTATTGGTCCCTACTTGAATGGGTGAAGAGATAATTTCAAATGTACATGCCTAATAATAGGTGGTACACCTAGGATTGATTAATATGTGTCATGATATCAAGTGATGTTTCTGGTGTTTTGGTATGAACAAGGATATTGTGGGGTTCATTGCTCAATGCCTTACCTTCCATAGTATAAAGGAGAACTATTGATGACTAGGTGGTTTGATTCAACCCCTTCCAGTTCTGGTATAGAAGTGGGATGAGATTAATATAGGCTTCATCATGAGTATACCTAGGGAACTAAGAGATAATGATGTGGTGTGGGTGGTCTTTAACTAGTTGACAAAGGTTGCGAGTCTCTTTTTCATTTGAGATACTTAGTATATGGATGAGTTGTGCAGTCTATATATACAGGATATAGTTTAGTTTCATGATATGAATAAGAGTGTAGTTTTAGGTCAATATGTGTGTTTTATATCTAGATTATGTTAGGGCCTACATAATTCCATGGGGTCTCAACTGAATATGAGTACTACATATCACCCACAAATGGATGGATAGTCAAAGAGGATAATATATATATAGAAGGATATACACAGGTAATGTGCACTTGTTTTATAAGATCTTGGGATAACCATATGAACTTAGAAAATTTTGTGTATAAAAATAGCTATCATTCCTTAATTTGGATAGACCATTTTGAGACTCTTTATAATATATTTTTTCACTATTTCTTGTGTGTGTTAAAGGCAGAAGTGTCAGTTGTGATTAGACTGGACTTGGTGAAAGAAACAATAGAGAAGGTATAGTTGATCTGGAAGTGGTTGGATACCTCTCAGAGTATGAAACATTCATATATCAACAAAGGTGTATATCTTTATATTTTTCTATGCGATATTGGTTGTTCATGTAGGTATCACCTTGATTTGGGAATTGACATTTGAGGAGGTAGGGAAAGCTTACATTGTGATACATCAGTTTATTTGAGATTATAGAGAAGATCAAGATGGTCACTTATTGATTGAAACTTACTCTATGAAATTGAGTTATGAAGGATTTTTTTCATGTATTATAGCTTCAAAGTTGTGATTTGGAATCTTTACATGTGATTTATAAGGATGATATTTAGTTGAAGGAAAATTATTCTTTTGAGGAGCACCTAATGTGGATTTTAGACCAGAGAAATAAGGTTATATATTAGAAGATATTTCCTCTATTAAAAGTGTTTTAGTATCATGTATATACTCGATATTATACTTGATATTAGTAATATAATTTGTGGGAACAATGAATATAGCTCTTTGGCTAGGACCCCTAGAGATGCTTCTTAGCGATAAGAATTCCTTAGAGGGGGAGTTTGTGACACCCCTTGAATTTAAAAGTGTTTTATGTTTAAATTTTATTTTATTATAATGTATATTGGTGATTCTTGGATTCTTAAACAATTAGTATAGCTCAGGGTAGAATTTTGGAGGGTTATACTATGCCTTCAGGAGCAATTATATAGTTTCTAGGTGGTTGTGTCATGACAATTGGAAGTCATGTCATGATATTTTTAATAGAAGGGGAATCCCTCTATCTACAACTTGTCATGTCACAACCCTTAAGGATGCATAACAACTCTATTAGTAGGGGAATGGGTCATATTTTTGTAGGTCTTCACATCGTGACCCCTAGTTCACACTGTGAATATATCATATAGTGGTTTTTTAAAAGAGGTAAAGGTGGTAATTTCACCAGAAATCCATTATTTTATTCTATAATATTCTCTCTTAACCCTTTATCAACCATGGAGATGTGGTAGGTGCTTATTTCGAGACTTTTTCTCCCTCTATCTCATCTCTTGGACATTTTAAGTGTCATTAATTGTGGAGTCTATCATTTGGTGGTTCTAATGTCATTTAAGCCTAAGGTGACCCTTTCTCTTTATATTTATTGGTTTCTATTAATTTAAACCTAATATGTGAATGTCAGGACTAGTTTTAGGGTTTTGTTGTATTGATATTGAATCAGGTGTAATTCCTTGGTGATTGAGCTTCATCGTGCTCAAGGTAGGAAGTCTTTACCATTTTACAGATTTTGTATAAAGTTTTATGTCTTGAATTTCATATGGGTGAACATGTGGACCTTTGAGAACTTTTATTTTGGTATCAAAGGAACTGGTTATGTCCATAGAAATGTGGTTAACCCTTTAGAGGGATACAGATGGTTTTTTGGCTTGATTAAGGTATAATTCCATATTAGGTTATGGGTGGTGTTGAGGATATCCACCTAGGAAATTAGAACTTGAGGGATCTATTTGGGATTAGTTGGGGTAAAATAAATTGGTTAGATGGTATATGGGATTGGGTGATGAGTTCCCTACTTGTTCTAACTTGTGATTCATGATATTTCTCATTACTTATTGATGTCTAGGTTCACGTTGAGTGATAAAGTGTGACTTAGGACATGATGTGACCTCCCTTAAGTGATAAGGTATGGGTTTGATGTGTATGATGTGACCTCTCTTGAGTGAGAAGGAATGGTTTGGGTGTGTATGATGAGGTCATGCTTTAAGTGAAAAGGCATGGGTTGTGTGTTGTATTTTCATTTGAGTTCCTACAGCCACTTCCTTCTAGCATAGAGCTGAAGCAGGTATGGTTGGGAGTTCATGGAATCTTGGTTAACACATGATAGCCTGAAGGGTATTGCATGGTTATTTATATTTTATATATTAATTTATTCTATCAATTAAACCACTTTTATATCATTTATGTACTTATGTTAAGGGCCCTTTGGTGGTGTCCTATTGGGTTTATACTCACACCCTGCATGGGAATCTCAATGGATGTGCATTATTTATGGTCAGGGATCAAGACAAGGGAAATCTCCCAATGGAAGACTACTAATTTAATGCTAGTGGATGGGGATTAAGGTGGTATGGAGACATGATTTGAGATCTTTCATGATAATGCATCATTAATTTTTTGTTATTTAATTTTTTGTATGTACATTGATTCACTTAATGTAGGGATCCCTTTGACTTGATGCACTTGTAACATCCCAGATCAGGTTCCACATATTGGTTCCCCGATCTGGTTCATCACATGACATCAAGCACACCTCCCCATATTCCAAAGTATGATGACTAGTAATGAGGGCCTAATATAAAACGTGGGGAGACTACACCCTCATATCAAAGCAGTACAACAGTGGTAATCAATAAATGATATCCAAATGGTAATAAAAAATAACTAGAATAATACCAAAATATAGAAATATTAACATAACATGATGACCCCAAAAACATAGAAAATGACCATAAACCAAAGAAGTTAATATGTCATTCCATACAAGTTTCTATTGTCTAATGAAAACCCAAAACAAGGACACATTGACATCACCCAAGTGGGTCCCGATATCATGTATGATTCCCTCATCTATTCTCAATCTTGAATCCCAACTCATCCATATGATATAGGTAACTTTCCATTATGTTGTCCTGTAAAAATGAAGTCTATTAAGGTACTGATTAGGTAGCCCAATTAGTGTATCAGTATAGCTCAGTTGGCCACCACCAATGGCATCTAAAGAAATATTCAGCCTATAAAATGTTATGTATTTGTAAAAAGAATAAATTATAAATTATAAAGTAAATAGGTTTCGCATTTAATATTATTTAATCAACCACATATTCCCCTGAGTTCATGGTGACACTCAAACCAATCATACCTGCTTTGTCCCATGCTGTAGTTTAAACCATGCACCAAAGAGATATCACAATTCATTCTTTTATGGGATTTCATTATTCATTTTAATTCTCAATTTCACATTCATACATTGGGGGGCTAGAGAAGTATTCTAGAACCCCATAAGTATTTTGATTAGTATTCCCTAACCCACAACTCATTGATCAATTGCATATATCACAAATTCACATGCACACAATGGGGGGCTGGAGAAGCAGTCTGCAACCCCATGGGTATTTGGAGTACCATTCCCTAACCCACAACTTGTTGATCAATCATACACAAATTAAAATATCATGGTTCCATAATCATAACTCATTTTCCATCCATTTTAATCATTTATTTCATAGCTCATTAATTCTTCAAGGTTAAGCCAATCAACCCTTTAAATCCCATTATCAAACATGCATCAAGGATTTAGTTCAATTCCAATAACCCTTTATTCCCCTTTTTTTCAAGTCATAATTCATCATTTTAACTATATTGGCACACCCCATAGTCTTCCACCCAAACCATTCTCTTATTCTCCAATGGGTCCAATGGGATCCATGAAGTGTCTCACAATCACATGAGAATAAATTCATTAATTCAATTTAAAAATGAAATTTCCCAACAGGGAAAAGAAATGGTAAAACTAAAAACACAATATCATAATCAATAATATGGTAATTGTAATACCCCAAGATTTAATAGTACGTTATTTCTTCAAAGTAATTCAATAACTTGCACTACACGCAACACCGAGTTCTAGCGCACCATGACTTACCAAACTAGCCGTTAAAAAGCGGTTATGAATAGTATTAACTGAATTTTGAACATTATATAATACTTATAATTTTAGAATCCATATTATGAGTTTATTAGACATAATTTAAGAACAAATATATTTTTTTTCAGATAAAAGAATTATTTTTCAAAAAAATGAACTTTTACTGCCTTTTAATGGAAAAGCATTTTTAAATCCAATATTTGAAAATTTTGTATATTAAATTTGACAAAATAAACTTCTTCTTTAGAATCGGGACATAAGAATTTAGTTTTAATAAAGTTTTGGTGTTTTTACGATAACTTTCATATTTGGGTGAATGGTTTAAAATACTATATTTTAAATGAAAACAACTTTTTTAATCAAAATAATTTATAGTGTTAAATTATAAATTTTAATGGTTTTGAAGTATAAATAGATTATATTTTTACCATTTAATACAATGATGGTCATTTTAAGTAATTTCACTTTGAAATTGGACATAAACAAGTGTCAAACTTTTGATAGTTATTATTTCTTAAAAATACGCTTTTTGGTTTTGACAGCATGAATTAATTTTAAATTAATAAATGCAACTTATATGTTTTTACTTTGGAAAATATACTTCATTATTGAATTCGGAATATAAAAATTATCTTAGGGTAAATTTTTGGTATTTTTCTGAAAACTTTTAATTTTTGATGAATAGTGAAAAACACTGAGTTATAGTTTAAAACCAAATTTTTATTTAAATAATTATTTATTTTATTTAAATTTATTTTAGGTCAAAATAGATACATAATACCTATATAATTACAATTTATTTCATTATATTCAGTTTATAATAAATTTAGATATATAAAAATTTTATTGAACTTTTCACCGTCTTTTACCCACCTCCTAGGAGAATTTGTAAATTCACATAAAACTTAATTTTACCGCTTCTGTGAGTTGAATTTTGAAAATCCAAGAGACACAGTTAATATCAAAGAGTAAAATGTGATTAAATATGATAAAAATAATTTTCGGTGAATAGTAACTTTTTACTTTTATTTACCACGGTTAAAAGTAAATAGGGTAATTAAGGGTAAAATTGATATTATTATTACCCTAACATATGTCCTAATTCTATTAGATAAGTTTAATTCGACCAAAAACAACCTTAGGAATAAAATATGACCCTTTATGTCCACTTGTATTAGATTAGGACATTTATTATTATTTAATTTAAAGAAGAGTTAAAAGTGTTAAATTCGAAGTTTATTAACTAAACCATTTTTAATATTGGGTTATACATAAGATAAATTCAACTATAAATATTAATTATAAATATAAAAAGATTTCCTACATCATGGTATTTTATTTATAATTTTTAGACATTAAATAATTAAATTTATTTATGACACAATAATGATGCAGTAATTACCTTATTAAAGAAAGTATCAAATAAATGGTATTGTAAATATTAAAATAAATATAATTTCAAAGTTTTTAGGACATCCAAGAATTTTAGAGGTGACTATGACATGTTAGGGATGATTCAATGTATCTTTTTTGAAGTAATCAATTTGTGATTACTTTCACAAAAACAAAATACCAAATAGTGTCAAAATTGACATAAATTAATATTTAAAACAAATACTATATTATTGGTTGATATAATATTCCTAAAAATGTAAGGTTCGTCCAAAGGTCTTAAATAATATTATATATGTCATTAATGAGCCACTTGAGGTTCTCTTGGATGTTTAGAGTAAGTTTATTAACCATGTATAGTAAGAATACAAGAAGACCCGGTAATAGTTAAACTATTTAACTAATAGTTAAATCTAAATGATAAGGTTAAAATGGTAACATAAACTTGTCTAAAACCTATTGGTTGAGAGTATTTCGACCCATAACCACCTAAGGATAGAAATAAATTCATTTGGAACCATTATAAACCGAATATTATTGTATAATAAATTAATAATTTAATTTTTTCCTAAAGTGACCCTCACCCCTCTTATAAAAAGGCACTTCCCCTTCTCTCAAAATCACACCTAAAAATACATTTGTCTCAGCGAAACCCTACCCAAATATCCTCCCAACTTCCCTCACTTCAACCTAGAGTCCTTAGTTTGATCAGAAAGCCAACCTAAGGAGCCCTTTTGTTCAAATCAAAAGGAATAACCTGAAGAAGGGGTAATGATTTCACCACCCTCTTTCAAGTTCCTTTCTTCTTCCACTTCTTCTTTCTTTGTTATTTCCATTATAAAATAATATCTATGGTATCTTCTATATACTATTATTTTATTATAAATATTTCACAACTATATTCATTATTCTATCCATCTTATGAATGATAATGTCAAAATGCGTGCGTACGTACGGCTTATCGTCTCCACGTCGTGGTGTAATTTGTTTTTCAACACTATGTTATTTGGATGGATATAATGTTGAGTAATATGTATATAAATAATGAAAATAACATGATAATTTCTCTGTAAAATTAATATACCATCCAATTCCACACCTTTAATGAAATGATATTGTCGCTCGTGCATACGTACGGATTACTGTCTCCACGACGCGATGAGATTCATTTCCACATTCACCATTCATCAACGACTATAAATATATATATATTAATAATAAGTTTGTAATATATGACATAATAATGCTACTAGAAATATATATATTTATATATATATATATATATACTTACATATATTTTATTCACTTAGTTCCATTCAATACGTTATGAAAACGGAAACAGCGTTTATGCGTATGTACGGACTACCGTCTCCATAAATGGTGTTTTCCATTTCATATATATATCTATTATACATATTTACATTCTAAATATATATGATATATAAATCATGTTTTATATTCTGGAATTATTTCAATCATGATCTAAGTGATACAATCAAGAGTAACAAGTTAAAACACGTACGATAAAGAAAGTGATTATTACCAGAAATATTAATATAATATGGAAATTATTATTAAATGGGTAGTATAAAGTCATAAATGAATAATTTATAATATAATAAATATTAATATGGTTTTGGTATAATTTAATAACATACTATAGTCTTCATACAGGAGGTTAAATGTACCCTTGACTAAAGGAAAGTGCAAGGTAAGGGGTTTTCATCTCACTCCTTATTCTCGTGAGATTCATGTCATATTGCCACTATTACATTTTGTGTGGTGTATGTACTACCCATAATTGTATTCATTGTGTAATACACTTTAATTTATTTTTATTTACATATCCAGTAAAGGATTCTAACATGTTTTCAAAATGATTTTAAGGATTTATTTATATGGACATGAATGTTTTGAAATGATAATTCTTTTCAAAAGTTTCAAAGTGGTATGGGACACTTTGATTCAAAAATATCTTTTAAATTACTCCCTTTATAAATGTGTGACTTTTAAATTATTTTACAAAAAAGGATATTTCTCTCAAAAAGTTTTACTCATCATTTTCAACTATGTTAGAATCCTTTACTGGATATTATTTTTTAAGGTTGATTTATTATAATACAATATTACATATTGTATTGAATGAGTTATGATATGTTTGACTATGTATGTTCTATTTTTATACCATTCACAGTTTATGGTTAATGTATTGACATTTCGTATGCTAGTTTTAATACGAATGTTTATGTTATGTTTCAATTATTCATATGAGGAATGCAGTGGACTTAGTAAGTGATGGGTGGAGCCCACTATAGATCCTCGATGCATCGGTAGGTCTCATGAGACAAACTAGTGTCTTTTCACAAGGCCTTGAAAAAAAAATTATTTGTAGTCTTGGCATGAGGCCTTGACTATGTGGTAATGATGTCCGGTATTAGGCATTCCCTCATTATGAAATTAGTTATTACATGTGATTATTCGACTAGTAGAATATCCATGTGCATGTTTATATGGTAATGTTTCATTTATTTTTACCATATTATGTTCAAGTTTATGTTTAAAAGGCTTTTGTTTTTATTACACATCTTGCCTTAAAATTTTATAGCTTCCACTAAATTATTTACCCTTACTGAGCATCTGAGCTCACCCCTTTCTTATGTTTTATTTTCCCAGGATTCAAAGAAGTGTATTATGATTCATATGCAGGGTCAAGCTAAAGGTAAAAATGGAATTCTCAAAGAACTATATATGTTGTGTTTTATACTTCAAATTGTAATGTAAATTTAATTTATGTAATCTATTTTCCAAGACTGCTAAACTGATCATTCCTTCGGGACTTGATTCCTTGTAATCGTGCCAATGTATTAAAATAATGTACCGGCTCTGGGTAACTGGGGTCGGGGCGTTACAGTAATTATCAATTAGACCACCTACTTCAAAATCATTAACAAACTCTAGCCAAACTGTAACCCTCGATTCAATGTAGAAGGGTTGAATTCACAACAACGAAAGATATCAATGATCAAAACCTAGGACCAAGATCCAACAAAACAAAATCCATAAAAAATTAGATCTAAACCATCAAAAATGGAGGAATAATTGTTCCTCAACAAAGGGTAATAAAGAAGATAGAGAGAGGAATATAAATGAGGAATAAATCACTTACCAAAGAGGATTCAATCCTTCCATCTAATATTCAATTCATAAAGGAAGACATTAAAGGAGCCTTGGAATCCTCCCTAGAGCCTCCAAAATCAAGGTAATTCATTTTGGATCAAGAATAGGGGATTGGGGATATAAACTGATGGTTTGGTAATTTTTTATAAAATTTTATGGGCTTTTAATTTTCATGCACATGGTTTCCTAGGTGGGGGCACACAGTTTTTCAAATCGTGCACCTTAACCATACACCTCTACTTATGGAGTGCACGGTTACTCCTATGTGGGTGAATATTTTTCAAAACCATGCATTAATAATGAAGATCCCCTCTACCCAAGGGTGGATAGTTTGGGAAGGGATCCCACATGGTTTTGTTAAACCTTGAACAACCTCCTATGGCTCCAAAAAGGGGCACATGGTTTCCTAGGGAAAACCACGCAGTTTTCCCTAACCATGATCTAACCATAAACAACCCCATGGGATTTAAAATTTCTTCAAATTTACCTAAACCAACCCCAAAGAAAGACCCAACCAATGTATGGTCAAAAAAATGGTAAAATAATACCTGAAAATGAGTATGAGACGCCTCCAAAAAGGCCAAGATCTTATAATATCCCCACCTTATCATAGCTCGTACTCGAGTTGCACTCCCAAGAATCACTAAGCCTCCAATGTAAAAATTTCAGGCCACTAGGCCCACATATCTAATTCCCCCCCCCCCCATGTTTCCTCATAAAAATGTCCATGTTTCCAAAGTACTCGAACTAACAACACAATCTCTCCTCATAACGCTTTCTCATTGTGATCCGAAACACAAATTGGATGCTCCTCAAAGGACGCACCAGCCTCAATCTCAACATCATCAACATTGATCACATTAGAAGGGTTGGGGTGATACCACTGAAGTTGTGACACATGAAATACATCATGAATATAACTATACCTCAGTGGAAGACCTAATCGATACACCACCAATCTGATCCTCTCCATAATCTCAATGGTACAACAAACTTGGGTGTCAATTTTTTCTACAGTTTATGAATCATTTGATATGAATACCTTTGTAAAACATGATGGAGATCTCATGGAAGAAATGAAAATGGAAATTTAATATGACCTTTGTGATTGTACAAAGTTGTTTTAGGAGTTAAATAGTTGTTCTAAGAAACCATTTTATACCAGTTGTACTAAATACACAACATTGTCAGCTGTATTGAAGTTGTATAATGTGAAATCTTGAAACGGATAGAGTGACACCATCTTTACAGAACTATTTGGTCTTCTGAAAGATATGATACCAAAAGAAAATGAAATACTATGTCTAATATATGATGTTAAAAAAAATTGTGTTCAATGGGCATAATCTCTAAAAAAATACATGCTTTTCCAAATGATTTCATATTTTTTCACAAGGACCATGAATCACTCATGAAATTACCTAAGTGTGGTGTGGATTGATACAAGAAAAATGAATTAAGTCCTTTAAAATCTATATGGAACTTTCCTATCATTTTACAGTTTAGAATACTATATGGATGTTAAGAAACTATAATACAATTAACATGGAATGTAGATACAAGAATTAAAGATGGGAAGCTACATCATCCAGCTGATTCTCCTTAGTGGAAGAAAATTGATTATGAGTTTCCTAAATTTGGAGATGATCCAAGAAACTTCTTTCTTGCATTATATACAGATGGAATAAATCCTTTTGGTGTATAGATTAATACTCACAGTACATGTATCTTCATGTTGGTAAAGTATAACTTTCTTCTCTGGTTATGCATGAAGCACAAATACATTATGTTGTCTCTGCTTATATCTTAACCAAAGCAACCTGGTAATGATATTGAGGTCTATTTGGATCCATTGATTAAAGATCGAAAATTAATGTGGGATACAGGTGTTATAATGTATGATCCTCATATAAGTGAAGAATTCACATTGAGGTCCATGTTGTATATAATGATAAATGACTTCTGCTCTTATGGAAATTATCAGGATATATAATTAAAGGCATGTTGAGGTGTCCCATTTGTGAAAAATGCGCATACTCGGTTTGATTGAAACATTCATCAAAGACTGTGTTTTTTGGACATCGAAATTTTTTACCTCGATGACATAAATGCCAATCTTAGATGATAGCATTTGATGGGAATATCGAACAAGGTACAACACTGCCTCTAGTAATGGTCGATCAACTGTAAAAAAAAGGTAAAAAATATTGACACTATTTTTGGTAAACCATATTATAAAATCCTTACAAAATCATGTTGGAAGAAGTGATCAATTTTCTTTGAATTACCAAATTGTAAATGTTTTAATGTCAGAAATTTTCTTGATGTCATGCATGCAGAAAAAAATGTATTTGATGGTGTTATTGGAACATTACTAAATGTTCCTAGAAAAAAGAAATATAGCATCAAGGCTAGGTTGGACTTGATTGAAATGGGGATAAGGGAAGATTTGGAACTGTTGAAGGGAAAAAGGAGGACTTTTCTTCCTCCAGCATCTTACACTCTATCCAAACAGAAAAAATTACAGTTTTTCCTTTTTATTACTAGTGTAAAAGTTCCACAGGGGTATTCATAAAATATCAAGAATGTCATGTCAGTGAATAATTTGAAGTTATAAGGACTAAAACCACACGACTGTCATCTTCTGATGTAAGATTTAATGCCTATTGCTTTTTGTTTCATTCTACCTCAAAATGTACGATATACATTAACCAAACTCTACTTCTTTTTCAAAGCCATATGCAGTAAATTTGTAGACCCAACTAAGTTTCCCATTATGAATAAGAAGATTTCAATCATATTATGTGAATTAGAAATTTTATTCCCACCATTATTATTTGATATAATATTCCACCTGATGGTTCACTTGGTCAGAGAGATTCAACTATGTAGTCATTTACATTATAGATGGATGTACCCCATTGAATGGTATATGAATATTTTGAAAGGGTATGTCAAAAATAAAATTTGGCCATAAGGTTGTATTCCAGAATGATATATTATTGAAGAAGCTATTGAATTCTATATCGATTACCTATCATATGTTGAAAACATTGGTCTCCAAAATTCTCATCACAATGAAATCCTTATGGGAGAAGGGATTTCCATAAGATATGTTATTACAATTACCTTGATAGAGTGAGAGAAAACACATCTTTACAAATTACATAATAGTTAATATGTTGACCCATACATTGAATACTACAAAGAAATTATTAGAGATTTGAATCCATCAAGGGATGAAAAATGGATTTCAGATACACATAATCAAAAATTTATAGGATGGTTCATAGATCACATTTATATGGAGTTATTGAAAAATAAGAATTCAATTTATGAATGTATTCAATGTCTATCCAGAAGACCGAATGAAAATGTTATATCTTACACTAGGTTTTTATGGTTATATGTTCTATATAAAAGAACATGATGAATTCAGTACGATGAAAAATTGTGGTGTTACACTTATGGATGAAGTGATGCGCATATCTGGTTCCAAGGATAGAAATCCAATTTATAAAAATATTTCATATTTTGGCATTATCAAAAAGATATACAAGTTGTATTATACAACATTTCAAGTGTCTCTTTTCTATTGTAAATGGGTTGAAAATATCAATGGAGTGAAAGTTGATGAAGTGGTATTTTTGAAGATGAATTCCAATGTAGAAGGGGAAAAAGATGAGCCATTCATAATGGCATCACAAGCACTAAAAGTATTTTATATCTCTGATCCAACAAATAAGAATTGGTCGATTGTCCTACTGGAGAATAAAATAAATGTTGAGTTAGATGAAAATTCAATCGAGGATAACCCTTTAATTGGGACATCACAATCAGTTCATGCTAGTCCCAATGTAGATAATTTCTTGTATGTTAGAGGGGACCACAAAGAGGGGATTTGGATTCTCAAAATAGGAACCAAATCCTTGAAACCTTTAAAAAGGGAGTTCAATGAGAAGATAAGTGTTTTTTAATATATTATGTTTTTCCTCATAATATTATATATTCTCTACTGCATTAACATAATATAAATTAAATGTTTGATTACTCATGTAGAAAATGTCTTCTACACATGAT
This sequence comes from Viscum album, assembly GCA_963277665.1. Taxonomy (NCBI): domain Eukaryota; kingdom Viridiplantae; phylum Streptophyta; class Magnoliopsida; order Santalales; family Viscaceae; genus Viscum; species Viscum album. Next base: position 625,163,332 of record OY728151.1, on the reverse strand, counting down.
GATGTTACCAATCCCTCAGAAGAGCAAAATATAATTAAGGAAACCCTTTGTAAATATGTAAAGGTGATGTTACAATACCCTTTATATATTTTATTGAAAAATTATATAATGGAAGGTTGATTTCATTTTCATTATTCATTATAGAGTTTGTTTTTATTATTATTAACATAAGAATGGTTTTATTATATAGGTGTGTTATTTTGCTTGAGTAGGGGTTGGTTTGTTCAAAAATAGCATGAGTTAGTTCAGGATTAAAATATACAGGAACATTGATGTTCTATAATGTATGTAATAATTTTTATTTATGTAATTGTATAAACCAATGTTTTAAATGTCTATAATATAGTGTTTTTTTCTATTATTTATGTTGTAAATTTCATTTCATTTAAATTCTGTATTGAGACTTGTTTTTTTTATATTATATATGTTTCTGGTGTGTTTTTGGTTTTGTAGAGTGCTGTAATAGCACACTCTAGTATTTCCCTTTATCGGTGCTTTTAAAATCACTAATAAAAGAGACATTTAATTGTGCTTCTAAAAGCGGTGATAAAGGTCTTCTTTATCAGTGCTTTTATCAGTGCTGATAAAAGGCCTTTATCATTGCTTTTATAAGCACTGATAAAGGAATCCTTTAGCGGTGATAAATTAAAGTGCTGATAAATGAGATCTTTATCATCTCTTTTAAAAGAGCTGGTAAATTTCTTATTTATCAACACTTTTTTAGCACTGATAAATTGACCCTTTATCAGTGATTTTTCAGTACTGATAAAATTCCTAGGCTTTTAACATCGCTCAAGTTATCAACACTTTTCTAGCACTGATAAATGTCATTTATAGCACTATTAAAGGCAAGTTTTATAGTAGTGACAAAAAATAGTTATTAGTATTACAGTTAGTTAAGACTAGTTTGAAAATAACTTTCCAAAGATTGACTTAAAGTAGTAATCCAAGTTCTATGGAACATGATCTAATGAGGTAGATATTATGGGTTATATGGACCAATTCAATTTATATATATTAATATAGTATTAAAAAATACTAGTTGTAAAATTTCAAGAAAGAATTGTTTCCAATGTCACATGGAATAGATCTATCCAATGAGACCTGTATGAGACATAAGAGAAGATTAAAAATTATAACTAAAACTCCATACGCTTTAGTGATGGATCTATCAGTTATGTAATGTTATGTACTAGATATGATATTTCCAATAAATTCATTATGATAGGAAAAAATCAGATAAATCTACAATAACTATATGAGAAGTATTCAAAACTATCAAATTGTACTTGTGTAAGTATAAGGGATATATACCTGGTACTTGGAGTGGAAGGAACAATAGTTAGGAATGGGATAAAATCTAGTCCTCTAATGGATCAAATGATATTATATCATAGTTTTTCTAATAAAATGAGCAATATAATCTCATTAAAGATAGTTGTATCTATATCTACAAATAATGAGTATTTTGAGGCATTTTATACAGTTAAATAAGCATTATAAAATACAAAATTATTGATTCTAATTCTTAGAACCATACATAACAAGTAATTTAGTATTATTATATAATTTATAATTATCTTATGATATTTTTATTATCTAAGAAATTATATTTATGACATAAGAGGCATATACTCTGGGATATCATCACTTGATGAGTTTTACTCAAGGAGTTGAAGTTGAAAATAACATATTAGTTTTTTAGGGAAAACATAGAAGTCCTAGTGACTAAATTCATAAATCATCAATATCATGATCTTATAATGTGAAAGATAACAGATTGATCATTAACAATTTTTCTCTAGTTAAAGTGGGAGTGTTATGAAAGTGGGTGCCTTATACCTAACTTGAGGAGTTCTTTTTTATCATAATATCATATATATAGAGAGTTATGTGTGATGTATTCTTACCATGATAGTGTTGATAATTTTACACTCACTATTTTCATGATAATTTCCTTGTATTATTTTTCATATCAAAAGGTAATAATAGTTCCCAACTATAATGGAAACCTTCAAATTTTATGGTATTAATTTTAGAACATATGTCATATGGTATAGATACATCATACTGAAGAGGCATAGATGATTTCTGGATATTAGGTGTTGGGGAATCAAAAGCATTGAGACTTATTCTAATAAATTTTTCACTTGGTGATCTCAATTATATGAGATCATGAGGACTAATGCACCAATAATAAGACCATATGTTTTGGGTATCATTGGTTGTTCCTATCTATGAACATGTGTATTGATATATCGACTGGAGATCATTATCAATGTATACCATTTGATCATGTACTTTGATACAATATGAAAACCACAACATTTATTTCATGGTGAGGTTGCTTTTGGGGTGTTTCATTAGTGGTATGGCATTGATTGAATGATCAAGATAGGATTTGTCACTTCCAAAATGAAGAGATATCTCAGGGCTAGTTGACTAGAATGGTAGTAACTTTACTAAATCCTCGGTCGTTGTTGAAGAAAAATTACATATGTAATGGTCATTAAAATAATAAATAAATCATTTAAGGATAATGACAAAAATTATGCATCTTACTTTATGAGATATCATGATACAAAAATATTATATTACACAGAGTGTGTTAGTAGAAGATAGTAATAACTATGACTTATCCTTTTCTCTTCAAGGGCTATGATGTGTTTATTGGTACCACTTTTTTTCTATGATTTTGAATCACTTATATCAAGATAAGGTCCCATAATGTCACACACAAATTATATATACAAGTTCCACCTATTCAGATAAATAAGAGTTTAGCATGATGTGGGCCCCATGTATAGGGGTTGATAAACATATGATTGTGAATGATCTAAAATAAAATAATTATATTATATTATATTAGTTTAGAATAATAATAATTGAATATATTTATCAAGTTATTAATAAGTGATTAAATTATAAAAGTGAATATGAGAACATATTATTTTTCAAATGAACACTATGTGTTCAAGGTTCTTTAAGTAATTACGAGAGGAATGATCTGAGTTAATGGTTCATATTTTATCATGTAAAGTTGTATTAATTTCACAAGATAGTGATAAAATATTCATAACATTAACAAAATTTCTACTAATTTATTCATTCTATTTTGGGTTAGTTTAAGAGGTTTAACTTATCTAGTGGATTAAGTGAAATTTTGGAAAGTATAACCTGCTATTTAAGCTCATTTTTTATCCATGAATAGTATAAAAACCATTTTCATTAATTTACATAGATATTCTCTCATATACTATCTGTATTGAGTTATATAGAAAGAAATCGAAATATTAATTAAGCTGGATCGATCTTATTTCCTCATATCATGTCTGTGTTTATAAAACGATTAAATAGACATTGTAAAGTGATTTTATTTCCCGTACTAACACTTAGGAATCAAATAAAGATGGTATATAAGCTATGGTGCATGTGTGGGTGATCTATAGGATATGACTTTCTTTTCATCTTCTAGAAACAACACGCCTATAACTAGAGGATCAAATTGGAGTGTAAAAACGAACAAGGTACCATTTTTAGTTTTGTTTGGTTTTTTTTATTCATGATTAAATTAAATTTTACATGATCCATAGGTGAACCCATGCAGGGGTATACTAGATTTAATGTTTAAACATGAATCTAGAACCATAAATTTTTATAATACTGATTTTAATGCTTCCATAAATCCCTGTGTTCCTTAACCAACTGCTTGGTCATAACTACCTAGGCATTGAATCACTTGAGTAAATTTATATCCATTGAGAATAACTTTTATCTTATATTCTATTGGTGCCCACTTTTCCCAGGCCTCCTACCTTGGGATCCATTTTCCCAAGATCCTTATACATAAGTTCCATCACACCAAGTCCCCATATTAGGGTTTCATATCACCCATTTCTCTTACTTGGTTATCCATTTCACCTAGATTGCCTACTTGGGTGCCCATTCACCCAGGTCACATACTTGGGTACCCAATGGTCTATACCATGGTGGTTCTACCCTTGTACCCTAGTTCTGGATAAATAATTAGTTGTAATCTCAGGCCTTTATCCTGATCCCTCCACTTCCATCACTAACCCCTATGAAAAATTTGAGAGTTTCACCATGAACTTTTTAATCCAGATTAAACACAATTTGTTTTTCAATACCTATAACCACAACCTTGATACTATAGAATTTATTAAGTCAAAATATCCATATTGGTTTCCTCATATGCCTTGAGTCGATATATTCCTCTTGGTTTCCTCATATTATTTAAGTCAAGATACTCTTATTGGTTTCTTCATATGCCTTGAGTTGAGATACTCTTCTTGGTTTCCTCATATTCCTAGAGTCAATATACTCATGTTGGTTTTATCATATGCCTTGATTTGAGATAATTCTTTTAGTTTTATCATGTTCCTTGACTTTATATACTCTTCCTAATTTAATTATATACCTTGAATCGAGATCCTCTTTATGGATTCCCAAAAATACATTCTCTTGGTTCTCCTATTAAAGTGAACCAGAAAGGTTTTTACAAGCATAAGACATGTTTGGTATATTATAATCATTAATTTCATGACATAAATGTTCTTACCATATAATTTTAAACTAGATAGACTAGTCATAACATAAAACATTAAACTATATATTTTAAACTATGTGGGTTTTGATTCTTATTCCAACAGGATACATAGGATTCCTCCCAAAGTTCCAATCCTAACATCCCAACATCATTATCACCTAACATACCCCTTGTGAGGTCTTTACCTTAGGCTTTATTACCTTCCTAGCTAGCCCCAAACTTTCCATAATGTCCCCTCTAGACATTAAACTATGGATTCCATTATGTGATGAGCATAAGTAAAAATTTTCTTTCCTTAGGTGTGGGGCCTGGGATTCCTTAGGAAATGAGCCTAGTATGCCTTAGGTGATGATCCTAGGATTCCTTAGTTGATGAGCCTAGGACACCTTAGGTGATGAACCTAAGATAAATTATGTTACCAATATAAAATTCTCTATGTGATTAGTATAACATGATATGTCTCTCATTTCCTTATTTATAGGGCATAATATTCCATCATAGACTAACATAAAGAAGATAAAATGGCCTCTAACTAAGTGTAATCCCAAACCATACCCTATCCTATTGATCTTCCAACTGACAGGACAAACTTGAAAGGGAATCTTGGGAATAATTCTCACACCAACCCATTTTTAAGTACTTCTCATCAAGTATTCAATTCTACATGATGTTAAATTGCATGGAATAGGTCATGGATATACAACCTTAAAAAATCACTTCACTTGGTCATGGTAGCATGAACTTAAAAGACACCAAATGGTCATTTTTACATGACATTAAAAGGTATGACATGTTGTAGTAAGAGAAACCAAACTATGTGGGTTTTGATTCCTTTTATAGGGATACATAAAAATCCCCTCTCATGGGATCGATCCCAACTCCACAACACCTATCGACTCCTTTCATGGGAGTCCAAAACCTCCCTAAATGGTGATAAATTCTAGAGTTCCTTCCTATAGTGATCCAAACTATAGAGAAACCAAGAACTTTGAATAAATGAGATATAGTATAATCTCCACATTCAATGTCATATTAAATTTATATTATCATTTAATCAATTTATTAATGGTAATGGGTATCATTATAGGTAAGTATTCACATACTTGTCTTAAATCTATAAGAAAGCCCCAAAGTAGGCAATATTTACCCCTCTAAAGGGTGATGTGAGACCGAACTTCCATCCTCTCGACTAATGCGCAACCTAATGTGTCACTAGTGAAGTCCTAGAGATCTCTTACCTTTGGAAATCTAGTATACACCAACTAAAAAATTCATGGGCACTGATGTTCATTGGAAATAGTAATATAATCTTAACAAATTCTCCAGAATATATAATATAAATTTATTAACATATTTTCTGATTATTCCAATACATAATATAATTCTTCAACTTTTAAGGATACATAAAATTTTTCACAAAAAATATTATCCAATATAAAATATAAGAGATAAAATAAGAATTCTAAAATAATAAAAACAAATTATTAGGAATAATAATAAAGGATAAATAAGATTTTAATAGTGATTGCAGAATCCTTTATTCCTCCTAACCGTAACAAATAAAATATTAGATAAAATAAAAATAAAGTTAGGGTATGGAGTAATTATAAAAATAAATAAGTATAAAGGGACACTCAACATTCTCTCCCTTTTTAATAATTTCAAAACTTGTACTTATCTCCCTCTTTTTTTAAAATATCAAAAAGATAGAAAATAAAGAGTAATTGATGTAGAAATTTAAATAATATAAATAACATGCTAAAACAAAATATATAAACATTATATAATAGTCATCAAGTAAAAATAGTTATACAAGTAGTTTAAATAATTAAATAAAAATAGTAAAGTATAATCCCCTTAAAATCATGCTTATTTAAAATATTAAGAAATAGATAAAACAATAAATCCCCCTACCTTAATATAAATATTCTCCTTTGAAATGATAATATATTGATAACATCATCTCAAATTATTCATGTATTAACCAGTGCAAACTCCTAAAATAAAAATAAACATAATCAGGAGCCACAAACACATTAATATCATTCAAGGAATAATATAATATATTTAAATAATTATGAAATATATGAAATAAATCAAAAAATAACCAAAAGTTAAATTAGATGATAGTAAACCATTTAATAGAATAAAAATTAATTCTTACAAGTCATGATAATAACTCATAGTTATAGTTCATGCCAACATACCAAAGAATAAAAATATAAATGGAATATATTCTAGAAATAATAAAATTCATCACTTGAGAATATAAACCTACTTAGGTCCGGTTATATTCATATAAGAACCCTTAGGATCCCATTTTGTAGAAGTGTTGGACCCTTTATCATTTAAAGTGGATTTATATAGAAAATACTTTTTATGAATAAGATATAAAACAAATTATAAAGTATTTTTAGATGCATAATCACTAAATGATATGAAAATAAAACAATTAACAAATTAAATACCTTTATTTTTTACCTTTAACAAACTTATTTATGTACATATAACGTAGTCCCCAATTGAAACCATGACAGTTACCATTATTTAATTTTTTAGTAATCTTTTTAAATATCATAAATTCATCTAAACTTTGAATTCCAAAATTAAATCTAGATAGTTATTCCTTTAAACATTATACTTCATCCATAAGCTACACATTCGCCTTTTTTATATCTTCTTGATCATCACATATTTTCTCTTCAGTGATTGAACCGGTATTTTTCATATTCTTATTTTCCTTGTTCAATGTATCACTTTCTAAAAGGGGGTTATTTTTTTCATTAACAACCTTATTATTTTATTTATATAATATTTTTCACATGGTTTCCATCTTCTCAATTTCTTCATGGTATTTTTCACAAATATCATTTAAATATTCAATGTTTCCCATGTCACAACCAAAATTATTAGATGAATAAGAATTAAAGTATGAAATTTTATCACTAAACTTACTCATATTTGTATCCATGAGAAAAATATTTGTAGTATCCTTCTCATTTATAGATTATTCGCTTGAATCAGATTCTTTTGTGCAACTCCAACCTCCATCAAATTCTTTCTTCTTATTTTTATTATATTTCTTCTTTTCTTCTTTTTCATTTTTTAAAATTAGACACTCATATTTAGAATATCCAAAATTCTTGAATTCATAATATCTAATATCAAAATTTGTCTTACCTTTCTATCATTTCTTACCAAAATCTTTCTCAACTTATTTTTTCATTTATTAACAACTTGTATTTTCATGATAATTATTTGTATACATCTAGTAACTTGACTCAAATAATCACATTTCTCTCTATTTGAAGGACTTTTACTATCACTTGAATAATAATAAGATTCATATTTATTTGATTTAAAATTAATTGCCTTAATTCTATAATTATATTCATTATAAATATTCTTCAACTCGAGATCATATTATAAAAAATATCCAATATTCTCATCCATGGTATTTTTAGAAAATATCTTACTTTATTTAATAGAGGTCTTCTTGGAATGACACTTCTTAGGTAGTGCTCAAAGAATTATTTCAATCAGTGATTTATTATTTATGCTCTCACCAAGAACAATAATGTTATTTATAATCTTAGTAAACCTATTATATATCTCATTAATAGTTTCATGCTCAAACAATATGGATTCTTGAAATTAATCCCTCTGAATACCAAGTTTAGTTGTCTATAAATTTTTAATGCCTTGATGAGTTAATTTTAAAGTCCCCCAAATGTAAAATGAAATTTTACAAGAATAAATATGACTATAAAAACATATACTAATAAATAAATAAAATTCACAACTTTATAATTCAAAAAATATTTATAAGCATCATTATTGCCTAAAGTTTCAATCTCAACTTCTATAAATTTGTAAGGTCCAGACATGATGGTCCAGTAATCAATACCAATACTCTTAAAAAACACCTTCATTATTTCCTTTCAATAACCATAGTCATTCCCATTAAAATATAGTGATCTTAGAGGATTCGAATTATCAAATTCTTAAATATATATAACTGAATAAGTGATATTTACCTTAGACTATTTAGTATATGGTACAGGTTAAATTTAAATATATAATAATTACTAAATTATAAGATAATAGAGAAAAAATATCCAATAATAATATTGTTCTTTAATATCAATTACATGGTATTAGGTTAGATAGTAGAATATAAATCTTAAAAGGGTTTGGATTGGATACCAAGTTTTAGGTCCCAAGAAGGTTGAATATAAATATAAGAGGGGGTGAATTGTAATTATATAAAATAATTTGAGTAACTTAAATTATAATGTGTAATTTGTTGGAATAAGTTATTAAACAATTTAAGTAGTGAAATGTGAAGAGTGAAAAATAATAAAGTAAACAAGAGAATAAAGAGATTTATAATAGTTCTGATCAAAAATATTCTATATCTACTCTTCAGACTTTAAACCATGATAGTGTAGATATATACAATAGTAAATCCTTTTACAAGAGCATGAAAAAACAAACACATTAAAAAGGTAGACCAAACCTAGCATATCATTTTAAGTGGGTGAAGATAGAACCTGATATTTATATAAAGCAACCCTAACCTAGTTCTTTTTATCAAGTTCAAGAACAACCTGTGAAACTAATTTTGGTTAGGTAGTAGAACCAAGTTATACCTTTTAATTTTTTTATAACCATGTTTGATATACATTATAGTTTATACTACTCTAGTACAAATAAATAAAATAATTAACCCCACTGGAAGTTGTTGAAGAAGAAATGATGGTATAGTAAAGTGATCATCAGTCCTTTGAAAATGATGTAATGATGTTGCTTCAGGCAATCCGACAATGTTTTAGCAAATAGGAAAACTAGTTAGTAAATAGTTTTCTTCACAACATTTCAGTGAACTTGAATTTTATATTGTGTATCATCATTATCTTTATCACTTCCTATATGATTTTAATTTTATAGAAGGTTCTCCAATAGATAATTCCATGAACTTCTCCAAAATATTCAACTTTAATCATTGTGTATATGTATCTAAAAATATCACAACAATTATAAAAAATAGTTTGAATAATTAAAATAATAAAGGAATAGGAACTTAACTCAAGATTCTCATAATGGTCATTTCTTTCTAAATGGCTACTGTAAATACTCACTCAAATTTCCATATTTTAATATTTGAATAATGAACTACATTAGAGATAACCAATCCTTCATAATGATCATTCTTTTACCTTATAATAATCCTTAAAATATCATGATTTAGTTTCCATCTGAAAAAATTTTAATTTCAAATACAGTTTCCTAAAATATGGATGAAATGTCTTAAAGATATGTAGCCTTCAACACAACCTCATAGTAAAATTGAACATGTCATTATCCCATTAAACATAATCTCTACATTTTATTAAATATACACAAAAGGATGAAGTGTAGTCTTCATAACTTCTTGATAGTGCATTGGATTCAACACAATCTAGTGTAAATTCATGAAAATACACTTTATTATAACATCATATCATGGTTCTGTCTTGATTATACATTTTACCATGAATTATTCTCATATAACTTCTAGTCATTATTTTTTTATTTAATATAATATTAACCTTCAATGGATAAAAGTAAATATTTTCCTTCTATAACTTGATCAATTATGTAAAAAATACTTCAAAACAACTACAGACAATATCATTATAATTAAAAAATCATTTAAAAACTGATATATTAGAAAGACCAAACTAGTATAATCTATAGTAAATTGAAATCTGAAAATAATAAAGAAATGGAGTATCACAATACTAATTGTGTTATAAATAATTTAATAACCTCAAGTAGAAACAATATATTATGTTATAATCATTTTGTAATATAGAGTTATATCTTAAGAGAACATTCTTCATGATGATGTAATTTTAAGATTTAGATCAACACTTTTCAAAAATATAAAAATCCTAAATATAATATCCCATATGTAATATATTTTTCAAATCAAACTATAATGCATAATATATCCTCATTAGTGAAAATTTGAGCTCAAGAAATAAGTAAAATATTTGTTTACTCCTAAGAAGATGTGTAATATACTACCCTTTGAGAAAATATCAATATGCAATATATTCTTGTAACTTCAAATGAAACATAAGATACTGGACTTTTTGATAAACTCAAAACTGAAGATATGTAATATGATCATGCATCTCCACTATAATAAGTAATATACTAGACTTTTTGAAATTTTCAGTAAGCTCTATATATAATATAATCTTTATAGTTTCTCTAACATATGTAATATAAATTCCTTAGATGATTTTCTAATTATTCCAATAAGTTATATAATTACTTTAAATGTAAAGGATATGTAACATTATATACTTACAAAAATATCCAATATAAAATGTGATAGGTAATATAATAATTCCATAATAATAAGAAAAACTAATTAATAATAATAATAAAGGATAAATAAGATTCAAAAAGTGAATGAAGAACCATTTATTACTTATAACCATAAAAAATAAAGAATAAAATAAAGATAAAGTGAGTGTAAAGTGTAGTTATCAAAATAAATAAGGATAAAGATAAACTCAATATCTAATAAAATTTTATGACAACCATGAACTAAATACCTAAATAGTGCTCATATTAAACGATCACAACACCTAATTTTCACTTCCCAGTCTTCAAAGGGTAGCATAAATACAAAGGGTCAAGTAACATGTGTGTGGGGGGGGGGGAGAGATGGTTTCCCCAATTATAATAATAAAATGATAAAATCAAGTTCACACCAATACTTGACATAACCCACTTTAACATAACGGAAGTTAATGACACAGTCGGATAACCAATGGAAGTAGGTGAGTATAAAAAAGTAAAAAATGCATGAGATGAAATGAATAAACAATAACATACATTCATAGTTCATTGTAATCATAAATTCTAAAACACAGGTGATACTATGTAAAAAATATACATGAGTTAATAAGATATATTTAGACTAAATAAAAAAATGTTGATCCCATGTGAGTGAAAACCTTGAGGAAGACACCATGAACAACCCTCATTCCATCATCCCAACCATCTATTAGAATACCAAAAAGTGACCACCCATACTTCACACTCTAAGTGAGAGTAACTTCCCTAATCACATGCATTACATTTACCTAGGTCATATATATAAGTATTGGCATGCACCCCATAGGGGTACATACAGGTTGTGAGTATAACAATACCCAATAGGTGTTCACCACCCCACACTTACATTTCTATCATAAGAAATAATGTATATGGAAACAATATAAAGTTATAGAAATGGGAAGAATAATAGCTAGAATACCATACCAGACATGGAAGACCTAAATGTTGGAACTTTCATGTAACCCCTAATATATGGAGGTTCCATGCATATAATATCTTCTTCTATCCTCGATTAGGGTCTAATATGACATAAATACTAAATTGGGGTACGATACCATCGCTATAGTTATGGTGAAACACCCATTTGTGGGAAAACAGGATCATGTATAATAAGTTAGGACAACCATGTTACTCATCCTAAGTAAGAGTGGTTGGGTATAATAAGTTAGAGAAATGTGAGCCCAAAATAAATCAACAACATGTTCGTCAATAAGAAGGGTACTAGTACAAGATTCATGTAGCAATTTTATAACCCATTATAAAAAACTTTATAATAATATGAATTTGGGTAAGATCTAGAAAACCATTAAGTATAAATTCATGTTATCTAAGCACTTTACACATGATAAATTTAACACATTTAAATTTAAATGGTAGCAATAATACATGACTAGAAATCACATAATCCAGCTACTCAACATTTACATCAAGTAGAAATTTTAAAAAATAATTAAAATAATTAAAATACATTCAACTATTCATAAATACATTCCAAAATTAAGATAATAAATCATTCAAATAAAAACATTCCCCAACTCTTGAAAGGATATTTATAAAACACTTTATTAGATGAAAAAATCCCATTTAAAATTAGGCTCATGTGGTTCTATATTGTTTTCAGTTTAACTCGTGAGAATATGAGAAGAAGAAGGGATTATTCTACTGAAAATAGATAAACCCACCTATAATAGAATAAAACTATGGTTTTTTCCATTTTCATAAAATGAGAATCAATCCAGTAATTGAAATATTGATGTTACCTAGAATTCACCTAAGTAGAGCTCTCATAGCTGCTAGATCAAAAGAAGGCCTAAGTGACATAAGGGTTTTTCAAGCCTTAAATCTTATGGAGGATGGATTTGACATATTTTGTAAAATAAACAATAATAATAAGGGTATTATAGGGAGGTTACACCCTTAACTTACTTACTCTAAGCTACCATGACCAAATAGAGGCTCTGAGATCAAGGATAGAGGGTGGAGATTTTTAAGATGAAATGAAGGATATGTCTATGGAGAGTCTATAGAATGTAATTTGTGGTGATATCATGAGAATAATGTATTTAAGAAAATTATATTTAGAGTTAATAGTAAAAAATACTCCCTACTCTAAAAAAATAACAACAGTGCCATCGAGTACCTAGTCAAGGTCCACCAAGTAACTTTTTTGTTTTTAATGGACTCTGTAGCCACTGGAGTGACACCAAGTAACAGGTTCCCTCTAACTGGGTAATTTATGCCCTCTGACTAGGTACCGGTGTTTCCTAACACCTTGGGTACCTCCCCTCCTCCTTGTCTTCCTTCTATAATTTTCCCTAACACCTCCCTAATATAGAATTACACTTGAAAATATATTAAATTATTTAAATTAAACAGTGTTACTAACATGGGAAGGTCTGCTTATTTACATCCCAAATCTATAAAAATCAAGATATGATTGATTGTAAGTATTTTCTTTAATTCTTGAAATCACATGGTTCTGGCTAAATTAACTTCTCTCGTTTTTTGTTAAATTTTTCATAAGAGTTTTTATATAATAGAAACCCTATATTAAGTGACAATAATATGAAGATTTGGGAGGATGGGAAGGGGGAGTGATCTGCTCGGTTAGCCATGCCCTAGTTGTTGATATCCCTTGCAGTGGCCCCTCCCCCTTGATGGGGGAGGATCCTCCTATGTATTTTAAAGGTGTTCGTCCCCCATATTTTACCCCTTTATCAAACCCTGACTATCTCCCCTCATTCCCTCGAATAGATATCATCCCTAAGGTTCTAGACATCTTCAATGGAGCTCCACAAGTGTCATTATTTAATCAGGAGTTCACTGAAGCTTCTTCCTTGCTGCATCCAACTTTGATTTCTCATTTCAAGATTCATCATATATTGGTGGATTTTTTAGACTAATTCATATTTTATTTATGGGGCCTTCAAGAGTGCATTACAGTAAGACATCTTGATTCTAAAAGCATCATGATCAAGTTTGCTTCATAGGAAGATCTTATTTTGTCTTGGTCGAGTGCTCCTCACTCCTATACCAGGTCTCATTTTCTTCTCTTTAGATGGTCTTAAAAATACCATATTAAGTGGTATTCATCTTCCATGGAAATTTGGGTAAGGCTTCCCAAAATTCCCCTTCCCTTTCATAACCCTTAAATTATTTGTATTTTATGAAATCTCATAGGTAATTATTTGTCCTTAGATAGATGAACTCAATCTGCATGTCACCCGATTGCACTAGGATCTTGGTTGAGTTTGATTTGTCGAATCCACCTATTGATTTTTTTTATCATTATTTGTGAAGATTTTAGGTATAAGAAATCCATTATTTTTGAAACTTGGTATGATTTCTGTCTTGTGTGTAAGAAATTGGGACATGGACAAAAGGCATGTAGGCATGCAATGCAGGAGAAACCTGGAGTGACTTCTTCTTGGACTGAACTGGTCCTGGATGAGGTGCCTACTTCTCAAGATAGTTCTTTGGGTGTGAAGTTTTTTAGTTCTACTATGGGTTTTGAACTTGCTTAGACTTTTGGTTCTGAATTGGCATTGAATGTTGAGTGCAATGCTCTTTCTATGAAGCGAGGTGAACCATGTTCTATTTTGATCACTCATATTGATGAAATTTCAAATTCTAGTGAAGTTTCTTAGGTAAGGTCAAAGCTATATAATATTATACCTCATGATCTAAAAGTCAATAGTGTTATCAGTAGGTTAATAGGTGATCTCAATGGACTAAATCCTCTAGTGGTAGTGACTCCAAGAAATACATTGGGCGTGGGTGTTTGCAATGATAATGATAATGCCACTCAACTGGTGATTCAAAGGGCGATAGATTCAATGCATTCTGTGTTGGAAAAGGTTTCTAGTACAATACATTCAACCCACCTTGAGATAGAAAGATCTGATTCGGTTAGCAAATGGGATTCCAAAGTGATTGAGGCATCTCTCGAGAGTCCCTTGGGAGCATCTTTTGCGGAGGTGGTGTTCTTAGGGAAAGGCACTAGGATACACCCTAGTATAGAGGTGGCAGCAGTAGAGTTGGGTAATCATTTTGAATAGTTGTCACTTGTTGATCTGATCTAGTAGATTAATGATAATAGAGAATCTAGTGCATGAGAATTAGAGGAGGAGGTTATCAGAGATATATCTCGGAGCCCAGGGAGAAACAGAATCCGGAAGGGAATTTGTAAAGAGAGTAATAATTATTCTTATTTTCCACCTCCAATGGAGACATGCTCAACAAAGAAGTTGAAAGCTAAGTAGAAAGACAACAATGGAACATTCTAGCTACTGATATCAGGTGAGGTGTTTGAGTAATATTTATAATTTCTTATGATATCAGAAGAATAAGTGGTTGAATAGACTCTATCTATTAATGATATTGAAGATGAAGCTGCTAGAATGATGGGGAGGTCTTTAAGGGTGGACCTCAATGAGGAGAAATATAATTGGATTTACAAGCAGTATATAATCCTTATTGAGGGATTAAATAGTAGAAATATTATCATCAAGTAGTATATATAGTCTTGTTACAAGTTGGACTTTCATTTTGAATATTTGATAATGGAGGAACCAGATACCCAGGTAATCAACATCTATTGTAAATTGTTTAGGGAGATTAATTCTAGTAGTCTTAAGTTGCCTTTAAATGGTTCTACTATTTCCTTATGTGTTTGAACTCATGGTTTCTCACTTTTTTCCTTAAAAGTGTTTGAATAATAAAAATTCAATTTTCATTCAAGTGAAAATAATGTCAAGAAATTCCTAAAAAACTCCAAAACTAAAAGACATTCTTAGGTACTTCCCAAGACATCACCAATTCTACTTCCAATATCTAACACATGAACAACTATAGGTACAATATTTCCAATAATTTAAATCTAATAATCAAAAAAACATTTAAAAATATTTTCATAAAGCCTATACTCTAATAATTTTCTCAATACCACATGAGGATGCTTGTTGTGCTCTTCTCGAGTCCTCAAGTACACAAGGATATCAACCATATAGATCATGATAAAATAGTCTAAAAATGGATTAAAAATATTATTCATTGAGGCCATAAAATTATTGATATCATTAGTTAATCTGAATGAAATGACTAGATACACAAAATTTCTATTTCATTTTCAAAAACATATTTTTGAAAAGTCCCTATGACATACTATAAATTGATGATACCTCAACCTAAATTTAGTCTTCAAAAACCATTTATCCCCTTTCAATTGATCAAATAAATCATTGATTCAAGGAAATTGTTATTGATTCTTGATAGTTTCCTAATTTAACTTATAATTATCTATACATAACCATAATCTTTTGTATCCTTTCTTGGTGAAAATATTAGTTGTTCCCCAATGAGTCATGTTAGGTCAAATCAAACTGTTAGAATCGAGATACTCAAGCTAAATTTTCAATTATTTTAGCTCTTCTAGTTCTATATGATAGAGTGGGATAGAAAAAATATTTGTTTTAAGTAATATCATGATCAAAAATTCCACTTCATGTTTAGGGGGAAATTTTGAAAAATATTTAGGAAGTATATCAAGAAATAAGCCGACTATATAAGGTAACATCCTTGATTTCTCTATGTTAACAACCTTAAGAACCAAACTATCCATTTGAGAGGTGATTATTCCAATTTTATCATGATCTAATATATGTTGATATTATTTTTATTCCCATTATATGATATGAGTAAACTAAATTTCATTAAGTGAAGAAAAATAAACTTGTCTCTTATAATAGTCAATATGAGCTCTAAAATGGGTCATCTGGTCTATACCTAGGATAATATTAAAGATATTCATATCAAGAGTGGATAAATACTAGTGATTTCTAAAGGATCCTACCATAAGAGGATATAAGGGACACATTTTACCCTTCTTTAATTATTTTCCCAATATAGTGTCAATACTCATGGGTTATTGAGATAGTTTTACTCCTAATACTAAGTGAGATATAAATTTCCCAGAAATAAAATAATATAAAGCCTTTGTATCAAATAAATCAGAATAAATGTATCAAGATATTAGAATAATACATCTCACTATAAAATTTTTATCCCCAATATCTTCCATAGACTACTCTACTATAAATATTCTTCTAGATCTATCATGATGAACTTATGGTTGAACTCCCTACCCATGTGGAGAAAGTCAATAGAATTTCTAGAGGTATCTAAACTGACCACATCAATAACATTTTCTCACTTCAATGAGGAAATAAGGATTAATATGTCCAATTATTTCATACTGATGATATTATACTAGTGGTATCCTTGAATAAGAAATAAAATAAACACCTTTACTTTGATTTCCTTTAAGGAAAACATCTTTCCCTATCTTTCTTCGACATCATTTTGAATCACTATAGAATTAATCAATTTTCCAACTATAAGTCCTTATCTTACATTATAATATCCCACCAATGATTTGATACTCATTATAGTATAAATTTTTCCGTTCTAGACTAGTTTAATATGAGTTTTGATAACTTTTATTGACAAAATGAATATGTTCAATCTATTATTCAACCTCATACTGTGAGAGTCACCCTAGAAAGTTAAAGGTGCCTTAGTCAATAAATGTTTCCATTGAGGTAAAACTTCCTCTAAAGTTTGAAGAAATTGAGTAATCCATTTAAAGAATTTAATAATAAAAGTAGGTATAACATGCATAACATGTTCATAAACTTCTTCATATTGATTATTAGGGGTCGATGCAGTGGAATATTCAGTATTAAAGTAGGGAATCAGATTAGATTCTCCTTCTAAGAATGGGAATATTGGATTCTAGATCAACATGGTGATGGTAAAATCATAACCCTATCCCCTCTATTTATATGATATTATTTACTATGTTTTTTATAAATTTTAAACATGAACCAAAAAGGTTTTAAACAATTCATAGCATAACATAGATATCAAGTCTATAATGATAATAAACAAATCAATGGATGTCTTATATTAATATAATCACCACCAATACATAATTTGAAATACATTATTTATTTATTATTGATATTCGATTAATATAAGAATTTAAATTATTTTTTCATAAAAATGTTAAATAAATACATGAAAATGGACAATATATCAAGGTCTATACAAGTTCCTTCCCATAAATAAGTATACATGATTTATAATACTTGAAGGGTAAAATTAAATCAAGTAGAAAATAAAAAAAAATCTAGAATACCCTTGTTAACTTAATATTCCACCATAATTATTCTAGTGATGCATATTTATGAGTTAATTCTTGATTATTGATGGTCTTATATCTTGAATATTATCTATCCTACTAGTCCTTAATGAGATCTAATATCATTTTTGTAATGATCTGACTTGGATACTTGAATAGTTTCCCATTTAAATATCCATATGACCTTAGGTGTGCTTCTCAATTACCAATGACCAACATAATTTCTAAGGGATAATCAAAAAGTTTGGGAAGTGATTTACCCTTTTTAGTTATTAAATTTTTTTTAATGAACTTATCTATAATTCAGAATAAACTATATAGACATTAGATATAATGAAAATAAAGTCCTATTCTTTGAAGGGAAAAAACTATGCAATGGAGAGTATATGTTTTACCTTGATAATAACGTATACCAACTTATATATATATATGCAACATCAGATAAATATTAAGTCCAAATAAATATAACCAAATAGAGAAAAAGATGACCTATACTAAATTTTATGACCCCCTCACTCCAAAGGTACCCCTCCTGGGTCTTAAATGAAGGGAGAGAGATAATAAACCCCAAGTCTTTCCTTAAATAGGCCTCAGGATGGAAACTAGCACCAAGGGTATAAAAATTTTACATGTGGAAGGCATTAACCTCTATAAATAATGTAGGATCAGGAGATAAGATATCAAAAACCAAGTAACTATGTGAAATAAATAAAATAAAGGAAACTAAAACCATACTACAATGAATATGTAAAGTAAACAAATAAAAAGAGTCTCTAAATAAATACACAAAATAAAGTCCTAGGATGGAAACTCAACAACAACTCAAATGTTTGGGATAGTAATTACTATCTATATCCACAAATTCCTCCTAGAAACCTAAAAAATAGTTTTTATATATGTGGGGTGAGAATAACATGTTTAGTCAGTAGGATCATGCCTAATGTATCTCATGCACATGTGAAAATATCAGATTAATTCACTAGTAAAAAAACAATAAAACCAATATGCACCTAAATAGTTAAACTAAAAAATATCATCCTTGTCAAGCCATGCTCACCAAATAATGTATCCAAGTATAGTATCATAATAAGAAGCATATCAATAAATAGGGTACCTTACACTACTTTCCCACTAATTTTCCTCTCTCATGCCTCAAAATTGTACATCCTGGAACTCACATACCTTCTATATAATCCTTTCCAAAGACACTTGGGAAACTATATGGTGCCAATCACCCCATATTCAATTGGTTATCTTGTCCAAATACTCCCATAAACACTATCATATATCAAGGATAATAAGGTATTGTTAACATGTAGAATATCAACAACATTCCCTCCTCTTACCTTGTGTGACCCCACTATAAGACACCTCATCATTATCATAATCTCAATCATAATTGAACTATGTCTATAAACCATCACAACCCATGTGTAAGAACATCACCTAGAAGAGAGAGTAAGGGACAAGGTGTAGCCATCCATTCATCTTCTCCATATTATATGTTAGGAAAAATAACCCCCAAAACATTTGTGTGTTGGAACATGGTCCTCAAAATGGATGAGGTGCATATATAAATCATAATGAAAATACAATATAATAATATCTATACACAATCCCAACCTATGGGTTCAAAAAAAGAGCATTTTCACCACTCAAAACATCACCTCAAGGCCTCACAACCTTCAGTACTTTCACTTCCACCTCTAAATACACAATACCACACAATCAATCCACAAACCACAATCCACATTTCTTATTCCTTTTACAAGTTAAGACATTTACATATTTTCAAATTACCAAAAATATGAATTTATCAATATCATTCATGTTAATGTTTAAGAATAACCACTTTAACCACAGGTCTTTTTTAATTCTAGAGTTCATTATCTATTCCAACCCATACCATTTCAGTTTTGTCACACCCCGACTAATGCTTAGTTTTAATTTAATTATTTTAGGTCTCGCTTTTGAGCGTCAGTTTGAATCTGTTCTTCTTTTAAAAAAATTGGGTTTTATAGGGGTGCGCGACTCTGCCCGCGACTGTGCTCAGTTCCAGTTCTTAATAAGAGACTGTTTTATTTTATTAAATTTATTTTTTACAGGGGCGTGAAACCAGGCGTGCGACCGCACACGCAACCGAGTGTACACTGCTCACGTGACAGGGCGTGTGACCGTGAAAATGGTCGCGTGTGTGGTCACGCACCCGGTCACGTGCACGGTCACACGCCCTGTCACGTGAGTGGCGCGTGCTCGGTTGCCTATGTGGTCGCACACTTGGTTGCAAGCCCCTGTAAAAAATAAATTTAATAAAATAAAACAGTCGCTTATTAAGAAAGGGAACTGAGCACAGTCTCGGGCAAAGTCACGCACCCCTATAAAACCCAATTTTTTTTAAAATAAGAACAGATTCAAACCGACGCTCAAAAGCGAGACCCAAAATAATTAAATTAAAACTAAGCATCGGTCGGGGTGTGACAATTCTCCCCACCATGACACTTTCTGCCCTAGAAATTCCCAAAGGACTTGACCAACCCAAATATTCCAAGCAAGACCGTGAAGATACCTAAAATAAAACCCAGTCACCCAAATATCGGGCATTCAAAACACCCTAGAGCTGAAACTTCAAGGAATTCAAAGCCCGAGTGACTACAAAAAAAACAACAGCAAGGAACTCACCTCCAAACACAAATACAACATGGAACACCCCGACCCCTAACTTAGGGATTACCAGGGCAGCTCGAGATCTCCAAGAACAAACGTCCAGAAACCCACTATCTGAGCTAACCAATTAGCATAGTCAAGGTCGGGCGGAGTAGAAGCAAGGGGTTGCTCCGCCAAGTGCACTTTGAAAACAGAGCCTTCCACAAGCCCATCCTATGGTGGTCTCCCCACCATATTAGGGTTCTCGTCAAAATTTGATTCTCCAAATCAAAACGACTCACAACTCATACAACCTCTAACACTAGTTTGACCCTCAAAGTTCCCTATGATTAACCAACACAAGAGGGGACATCGGTGAGACCCACACAGGGTCTCCCCACCATTTTAAAATTTCATAACACCACAAAACCCACACGGGAATTCCCAGTTTAATTTGAGCGATACAGACTGAACTCTGCATCACGAACCCACCAACACAGGTCGACCTGCACTGATTATTCCGACAGTGGACAACACTCCCCTTCACGAGATGGTTTTGATAGCGGAAACTCCTAACTTAGCGGAAAACTGGACAGGCTCACTTTAATCCCACAAGACATGAGCATCTCTAAAACGGGTATGATTTTGATCCATAACTGACCACAATAAGGTTCACGGAGCATGATCGCCAGCTTTACAAGAAAGGCAGATTTTCCAAGCCTCTTTAAGGCCCAAGAGAAACTCCCATAAAATAAGACCAAGACAAGTAGACAAGGGCTCCATGCCCCTCACAACAAGAATGAAACCTTTAGAGAGGGTACCACACTAAGGAAATTTAATCTTTCCCCTTCCCGTCACTGCGAACTTAAGTCGGATCAAGCTCGTCCCATGTATGATGAGTTTTTGACTGCGTGCAAGCTTCCCCACGAAACCTATGGTTGGGGCCCTGATGTCTGAAGCATCTACAGCCTCACAGTCACAAGCTGACCACCTCTAACTGGAACTTCCTCCACTGGAAAATCAGCTAGAATACTTCTCCTCATGTATCGCACGGCCATTCTATTAACATAACAACTAAGAATTGCAACGAACGACTTAGAGTGTCTGAATGACTACACTAGAGATAGGAGGTTGAGTGGCCTGTCCAACACGCAACACGAACTGATGGAAGGAGCACTCCACGAAAAAGTACCTTTGGTTCACACTCTTCATCAGATGAGGGACCTACTCTTACAACAATATAAATAGGACCAACAACTTGTACGATTTTTAGACTGACGGTTCCACACTACTTCTGGGGAACAGGAACTAGCTCATCAGAAAGGTCAACACACCTCCTTCGCCGCATGTTGACTGGTCAAGCACCTATGAGATCAATCACTTTCCTTGCCTTCGCTTCTTTAGGTACAACCGTGGAATGAGGCTAGTCTTGAGGATCGCTCGTGACATCCTCATTTGCAATGAAAATGGAACAATCACCATTCCCTAGTTTAGTCCCGCTCCACCAAACGTACTCAAGATAATCTTACATCCGCACAACATTTGGATTTCCTCCAAAACCAGAGACACTCCTAACTTCGCAAAGCATTAAACAATATTCAATCAACTTCGACATCCACAACCAGTCGACAAAATCGAGCAGAACCCAACTCTGCCACTCCACTGGGAGTCTGGGTCGGGCCAGGAACTGAGAGAGAACTGTTGGAACCCATGGAACGTTTCTAGGGGGAATATCCCAAACAAGAAATAAAAAACAGCCTTCCGCAAATCCAAAAACATCACAAAACAAACATCCACATTCCATAAACAAATCCAATAATTCCAATTTAAAACATCAATTCATTTTCAAATAAAAACACTCACTTGAAAAACCAAGCACTGCACAACAAGCCCAAAAGCTATTTTGAAAATACATCTTTACCCTAAACACAATGTCATTTTTTCCCATTTCCAAAACCATTTGAGCACAAAACCCATTTGAGAAAAAGGCCCAATTTCTAGGAAACAAGAAGAAACCTTAGAAATCAATCAACCACCACTGATACTCCATGGTGCCTCGCAAGTATGCATTTTTATGCCACTCAGGAACCCGTCCACACGATCCAACAACTATCCATTAATCAAGTCCACATGCACAGGTGAGCACCCATAGGAATACCACTAGAAAGAAACAATGCTACTTCTCTTTCAAAACAAAAGATTCTCAATATCTGACAATACCTTTTTTTTCAAAACCATTTCAAAAATTCAAGGGAAATTTCAATAATTCTTTCCATTTCTAAAACAAACCATTTCAATTTCAGATAACCCAAGACATACTTTTAGAAATTCAACTTCGAAAAATCAACGCCGAATTCCAAAAACAAATTCCAAGAGAAAATCACCCCAAAAATCATGTCAAACACACACCAAAATAAAATAAGAGTAGCACCAAAGTCCGCTTCCCTTTTTAAAGGAAAAAAATCTCATGCCAATCCCAAAATTGAAGTAAGATATCAAAAACATTAAAACACCTGGGCGGAGGACTAGTGGTTGTGTCTAACCCGGCTAAATGGTTTAGCAGACCATGCCCTAGGCAAGCACCAACCACTAGAAGTGTCGAACCGTACCCTTAGGTATCACATGGGTCGCTACTCCATGTGAGACTGTGCGCAGTACCGGTTTACTCCCATTATCATCCCCCATCCACAAATATCAAAGCCAAAACTTAAATCTCAAACTACCCTTGGTTACTCGAGGATCGAAACGAGTAAGAGTTCACGACGCACTTCTCGCACCTATCCCTCGAGTACCGACAGTCCTATCTCCAATCTACCTGACATCCCGAATAACAAGAGAAAAAACCTCCCTCTGATACCATTTTTTCACGAACCAGGCCGGGTCACCATCTGACCCGGTGCCCGAACTGGTCCGTGACATGGCCCGAAGGGTGTTCCCGATCCCCACAGGCTGGCACAAGTGCCCGAGTATCAAAAATATAACTTGGGAACAATTTACCCGAATAAATAGACATAAAACAAATGACCAGACAAATAATTTAAAACTAAATACATACAACCAAACAAGACCTCAATCTACAGTCAAAATTTAAGTTTACAACTTGAACCAAAAACCCAAAAGGAACGGAAATAAAGAAAAAACTAAAAACACTAACTCAAACCTCCAAGTACCACGAATTGAAACTACCTCAAGCTACATTCACCAAATCAACACGAGGACGTCGTTGACGACATGAACCACCAATGTTGTGCACGATGCCTCAACCTCGAATATAGAAGAAACAGAAACTACATACACCCAAGGGTGTATATAGGGTTTAAGCTAAAAGCCCAGTAGGATTCCACCGAGAAAAGGTTCCACGCGTAATTATTAAATGACAAATACATATCCATTTTAGTGGAATAAAAATAAATAAGTGATTAAATAATTTTAATGAAAACAGTTTATTTAGGAAAACTACTCTAAATGGAAAACAATTTAGATTAACACACACACACACACAGACACACACACACACACACACTTTCTTGGTAACCCCAATGTCACACCTTGTGTCGATGGTGAGTGCAAAGAAAAAGAGGAGAACAATACATGGGAGAGGCCCTAAAGATACTAGTGAGAAGTGGGACCCTAGAACCTCGTGTCTCGGTGAACAATGTTACAGGAACACAATAATATACGTTCTCGTGCATGAGCCACTAGACAGGGCAACACATCCATAACCTAGTGGTCCCTGATCATCCAAAAGTTTAGTTAGTGTTATAGTCTTCAAATCCAGCTAAGTGAATTCGGGCCGAAGCCACTTCTGAATCACTAGTGCACTAGTCCTAGGCCACCCACCTAGTGTCATGGTGGGGAGAATTGTCACACCCCAACCGATGCTTAGTTTTAATTTAATTATTTTGGGTCTCACTTTTGAGTGTCGGTTTGAATCTGTTCTTCTTTTAAAAAAATTGGGTTTTATAGGGGTGTGCGACTCTGCCCGCGACTGTTCTCAGTTCCCGTTCTTAATAAGAGACTGTTTTATTTTATTAAATTTATTTTTTACAGGGGTGCGCAACTAGGCGTGCAACCGCACACGCAACCGAGCACGCACCGCTCACGTGACAGGACGTGTGACCGTGCACGTGACTGGGCACGTGACCGCGCACGCGACCATGCGCAATGTTTAACCTCAATCAAGAATGATGTTATTATTTTGGTTGGTTTTATTATTTTAGTTTTATTATTAGTATTGATATTAATTAAGTTAATATTTTAATTAAGTTATAGTTTTTTTAAGTTATCATTATATAATTTCTAGCATTCTTCCCCCCCCCCCTAATATTACTACTATTATTATTAAAAGTAATATTCTTATTTTAAGTTTATTTGGAGTTTTTTTAGCTTTTAATTAATCTTTATTTTATTTCTTTTTTATTTCTTCTTATTCCTCTTATTTTCCCCTCTTTTTCTCCCTCCCTCTTCCGTCGTGGTGGGTCACGCCTCACCTCCTCCTCTCCCCCATTTCTCCCTCGCAACCTTCATCTCCCTCACACCCTAACCCTAGGTCGCGCCACCTCTACCCTACTTCAAACAGCCTTGTCGTGCCACCCTTTTCTCCCTCTCTGACAGTCCGCACCATCCTCACCCAGTGGGTCCGTCGCACCCTCACATGGCCGCACCACACTCCTCATCGGAAAGCCGCATTGCCTCCTCATTTCCCTGGCCGGTTACCCGCACATTCTCCGCTCTTCTGGCAAGGTAGTCCGTCGGTGCCCTCCCTTATAACCGGTGCACACCTCCCTCACGCCGCCTCCCTCTCAGCCGAGCCACCCGAATCACCCCAGCCACCCTTCTCGCTTCGAGCCCAGTGCACACCGCCCCTGGCCGCACCCCCTTCTGCTATCGGTATTTCTTTCCGGTGAAGAAACCAAACGACACTCGCCCTCAAATCCTAACTGGCTCCCTACTTCCCTCCGATGATCCTCCTGTCCAGCGGTGCCTCCCCTCAGCCACCTCACTACCTCTTTCCCCTTCGCATAGCCACACCGCCCTCTTTTCCAGCTAATTTTCCAGTGCGGTGCACCTCCGACGGTCTTCCCCTTGCTCGGTTGTACATTCGCACCATTTTTATAGGTGCGTTTTACCTCGGTTTTTGTTCTCTCAATTCGATTGAGTTTCAATTTAGGTTTTGGATTCTCGTTTGGTCCGATTATGGTGTAATTTCTCTGATTACTTGTTTTTAGGGCTTAATTGTGGTTTTTATGGTGTGTTTGGCATGCGGCGGGGGTTTTTCACCAAGCTAACGAGGTCTCCTATATTCTGAGGTAGGTGGTTCGACTCTTAATTATTATTTGATTAATTGATTTTCAAGTTTAATTAATTTAGTATGTTATTTAATTAATTTTCGTTGTGCAAAATTGTTCTTCTTTGATGTTTAATTGAATCTTAATTATTTGGTATCATGTTTATATTATGCGTGTGTTTTTCTAATGAAAACTCATATCGAGTTGTTAGTGATTTTTATATTCTACGGTTAGCTTATTATGTTGTGCAATTAGTGTGGACTATATATTGGCATGGTGCTGTATACATCTTATCATAAAATAAGGTTTTGTGTGGGTTAATGGGTGATGCCAAGTTACTTCTTTAAAATTGTATTATGAGTTTTTTTTTTGGCTTATTAGGTTGTGTAGTTGGTGTAAAAGTGTCTTACATGTGGTGTAAGGATTTTTATCGAACTGTTGGGTGGTGCAGGTCATACTTTAAATAGTGTTTAAGTGCGTGCAATGTTGGAATGGGTCTTAAATTTATAAATAGTTACTTTTGTGTGTGTAAAACCATGTGACATTTTTTTCTATTGTTCTATAAACTTTTTAAATGGTTTATTAGGTTATATCAATAGTGTGAAATGTTTCGGGAAAACATTTTCGTGTGCATAATATTTCAAATGGCCTCTGTGTGTGCAAATGGTGGTTTTGGCGTGCGTAGTGTCTTATTTTGACTGAGTTTGTGATTATGACATATGACTTGAACTCTTAACTCCTTGAGCACAAACGAGAAGCCTGGGTACTAGGTGGGTGGACTAGGACTAGTGCGCTAGTGATTCGGAAGTGGCTTCTGCCCGGATTCACTTAGCTGGATTTGACGACTATAACACTAACTAAACTTTTGGATGATCAGAGACCACTAGGTTATGGATGTGTTGCCCTGTCTAGTGGATCATGCAAGAGAACATATATTGTTGTGTTCCTGTACCATTTTTCACTGAGACATGATGTTATAGGGTCCCACTTCTCACTAGTATCTTTAGGGCCTCTCCCATGTATTGTGCTCCTCTTTTGCTTTGCACTCACCATCGGCACACGGTGTGACATTGGGGTTACCAAGAAAGTGTGTGTGTGTGTGTGTGTGTGTGTGTGTGTTAATCTAAGTTGTTTTCAATTTAGAGTAGTTTCCCTAAAAAACTGTTTTCATTAAAATTATTTAAGCACTTATTTATTTTTATTCCATTAAACTGCATATGTATTTTTCATTTAATAATTATGCGTGGAACCTTTTCTCGGTGGAATCCTACTAGGCTTTTAGCTTACACCCTACAGACACCCTTGGGTGTATGTAGTTTCTGTTTCTTCTACATTCCAGGTTGAGGCATCGTGCACAACATTGGTGGTTCGTGTCGTCAACGTCGTCCTCGTGTTGATTTGGTGAATGTATCTTGAGGTAGTTGCACTTCGTGGTACTTGGAGGTTTGAGTTAGTGTTTTTAGTTTTTTCTTTATTGTTGTTCCTTTTGGGTTTTTGGTTCAAGTTGTAAACTTAAATTTTGACTGTAGATTGAGGTCTTGTTTGGTTGTATGTATTTAGTTTTAAATTATTCGTCTGTTCATTTGTTTTATGTCTATTTATTCGGGTAAATCATTCCCAAGTTATATTTTTGATACCCGGGCACTTGTGCCAGCCCGTGGGGATTAGGAACACCCTTTGGGCCATGTCGCGGACTGGGTCGGGCGCCAGGTCGGATGGTGACCCGGCCTGGTTCGTGACAAGTTTCATCATTAACATTTCATTCCATAACTATTGGGAAGCTAGCACAACATAATACAGCATAGAAAACAGTCATTCTCCCTCACATTAACCATCCCCACATCTCAACCACTATACTCCACAACCACCGCACATAACAAACACCACACATCACTTCCACTGCACATCACCACCACTTCTCATCACAAATACAACACATCACTACCAATATATAACAAAACCATTTCACAACATAATTTCCACATAAAATATCACCACACCACACACTTTACACAACTTATTTCAGATTTATCAAGGGTATTTCATCAAATTTAATTTAATATTCTCAAGGGAATTCTCACACAGGCTGAGATTCCATATGAAACCAATTTATTAGTCAGATATAATTTATTAGTAATTTCTATGTGTGGTGAGTTCAATAAATACACACAATAAGGTTTAATAATTTTAATATCCTCAATAATATAGAGAACCTCAATATTATCCAAATCTGAGAAAATAATAACTATAATTCTTGATCATATAGGAAAAAATAAGAATAATTAACCTTGTGAAATTTCTTCCCTTCCCCTTCAATTTTAATTAAATAATTGAATTTTCTTCTTTAAGTTGTTTAATAATATCTCTCTAAAGGAAAATAAAATCAGTATCCCCTAACATCTACAAATAAAGGAATAAAGATGAAGGATCCCCTAACTCAATTGAATCTTTAATGAGGAAACACATGAAACCAATGGATCAACCACCACCATTCTCTAAAGAATAACCACCATATTTATATTCATATAAAACCTCCATAAAAAACATCCCAAAAAATAGGATAATGCTTCAACATAGAAATCTTGAATAGAAAATAAAAAGAATAAAGGAAGAAATGGAAATAGAGAGTTACCTTAATCCAAAATAATCCAAAGTAAATGATCTAAATGAACCAAGGGGTTTGAAACACCAAGGGATGTGACTAGCGAAAGGAAGGGTGAGCAGGGGTCATCCAAGAGTCAATCAAAGTCTTGAAACTCAAAAAAAGTGGTAGTTGACCACCTATTTATAAGAAAATATCACTAGAATCCACTATGGCATGGTTAATAGAAAAAACACCAGTGGTGGGTCTACTCAACGTGAGATATAAAGCCTATGTGCAAGATCCACTTGTCCCACTAATTTTAAAAATGATATTGGAAAACCACCATAGTCTTAACCATGGAATATTCCAAGTCTTAGTAGTTATTCTACCTTATACTATGACCATATGCTACACCCTAGTTCCAAATAGTTTTTTTTTTACCCTCACCACACCCATGGCTATGTAGTGGTGATATTCCTATGCCCTTTTTAGACAGGCACGCTGCCAAAGTGCCATATCTAGTGACATGCCTTCCCTAGGGAATTTCATAGCTTCTTATAACATACATGAAGACCACCAAGCCATCACTCCTAAAACCAAACCTTCCCTGAGGCATGGTCCCTTGGATAATTTTTCACAATATCACACCCAAGATGAAATTCACTCTAAAATGGCTTTGTAATCTGTTTCACAAGTTGTGGTGCTTCTTAAAATTCCAAAACACCACTTTAAGCCTCTGGATCACTACAAAACTCTCATAAATCAAATAAAAGCCTTGATAAAATGAAAAGGAAGGTTTGGGAAGGGTTAGACCATTAAATCAAATACCTATCAAAAAATTCTCATCATCAAGATTCAAAATGAACTCAAAGAACAAAAGAAAGGGAAGGGTCTAAACTACCATCCTGTGAGATAACTCTCAATATCAAACCAACATCAACACACATATTACCCTCACAACCATCCAAACCACTATTCTGACCTCCATATAAACCAATCCAATGACTACCAAATCCATCACACAACATAGCCCCAAACACACAAATCAAGGATATCCACCTTTCATATTATCCACTTTGGGTGACAATAACTCACCAAAACGGTTTTAAAATGCATCATAATATAACATTTGTTTTATTAGGAAGGGGTATTCCCCTCTTCATATGTTGGAATCCTCAACACACGTCACATTATCATGGGGGGAAACACATTTTATAAACCAACAAGATTTAATCATCACATCATCAAGGAAAACAAAGCAGGAAAATACTCAAAACAATTATGGATACTGGTCATGCATCTATATCTCACACTCCCAAGTAATATCCTCTAAGCCACCATGACTCTAGAGTAAAAGATCCAAGGGAATAGTTCGTCCATGCATCACCTTCTCTTGATGATCCTGGACCACTACTAGTTATTCCATGAATATTGTATTGTCCTCTATATATAATTATCCCCAGTAAATGAAATAGAAGTCATCATAAAGATACCAATAGAGATGAGATATGTGGAAGACATCATGGATATTTTCCATTCATGGTGGGAAGTTCCAATTGATAAGACACCTCACCAACATACTCCAACACCTTCAAGGGTCCCATGAACTGAGAGAAATCTTGATCCCCCGACCAAAACTTTGTTGCCCACGATGAGGAGAGACCTTCAAGAAAACATTTTCTCCCACTGAAAACTACAAGGGCCTCCTCCTCTAGTTATTATAAGAATTTTTTAGTCACTTTCCGCCTTCATTCTCTCACGAACCACCTAAACCCTCTATATTATTCTCTATACCACATCGGGACTAAGAACTGAAGACTCCCCAACCTCAAATCATCACAATATAGAAATACATTCACTCCCATAAAAAGACTCAAACATTTTCATATCAATAGTTGATTGGTATATTTTGTTATAAGTGAACTCAACCAAAGGAAATCGATTTTTTCAAGATACACTGAAGTTTAAGATATGTGCCCATAACATATCCTCTAGTGTCTGGATGGTCCACTCCATCTGTTTATATATCTAAGGGTAGAAATTAGTGTTGAGGTGTAACTAAGTGACAAAGAAATATTTAAATCCTCTATATACTAATTTGGTAAAATGATCATCTATTTTTGAGATAATTTACCTCGTAACTTCATGTAGCCATACAACCTCATCCACATACCTCCTTGTAAAAGCATATGTGGTTCCCATCTCCTTGATGAGTGATCTGAATTCATCAGTTGATCCATGAATACCCATATGTAATCATAACCTCCTTGAGATTAATTTAGTATTGTAATGAAGTCTATCGAGATGTCATTCCACTTCCACTCAAAGACATCCAAGGGATTCAACAAGCCACCTGGAACATTATGTTCTTCTTTTACTGACTGACAAACTAGACATTGAGCCACAAACTATGACACCACCCACTTTATCCCTAGCCAGCAAAACTAACTTCTCAAACCATGGTACATCTTGAATAATCTTGGGTGTACCACCAAATGTGATCTATAAAAATTATGAATAAATCCCCTAATAATTTCTACCAAAATAAAAAATCTCCTCAGAAACAACATCTAGCTTTAACCATCCTCTGAACATTTCTCTAGAGTATCATTATGGCCAACATGATCACCCATCACCTTTTCCTATGAGTCTCCCCATGGGGAATCTTACACCTACTGCATTATATAAGATTTTACTGTCATCTAAAATAAGAAACTTTCATCATAAACCACCCATATATCTGGGCACTAGGCTTCTAACTCCTCCATAGCCCTCCAAAAATCCTCATAATATTGAACAACATCCCTTTTTAACTTACTACTCAATGTATTGACCACGAAATACAACTTTCATGAGGTATAGGATATCTCAAAGTCATATTCATGGAGAAACTCAATCCACCTCCATTTTCATATATTCAGGTTACAATGAGAAAAGATATACCTTAATCTCTTTTGATCAGTAGACATCACAAAGAATTATTTTATGAGGTAACGTTGTCAGAACTTTAACACAAAAACAACAACTACTAGATCCAAATCAAGGGTGGAATAATTATTCTTGTGGGGAAATAGCTTCCTAGACTCATAAGAGATAAATTCCTTTTTTTTGTATCAAGATGAATCCTAATCCTGAATAGGAAGTGTCGCAGAAGAACTCAAACATCACCCCCTCATTCTGGAAATAGAATTACTAAAGCACTAATCAATCTCCCTTTTAGGTAGTCAAACACTACCCAAAACTGATCAATATAGATAAAATCATGGTTCTTCTTGGTCAAAGATATCAATATGACCACAATATATGAGAAATATGGTACAAACCTCTGGTAATATCCTATGAGAGTGAGGAAACTGTGAACCTATGACACATTCTTGGATGTTTCCCAAAACAATTGCATCTATATTTGAGGATTATATGGATACACCCTTCTAGGATGCCACATGATCAAATAAATACACCTACCAATTATAAAACTCACACTTGGATAACTTTTTATAGATCTGGTAGTGTTGAAGGACCTGTAGAACAAATCTGAGATGATCAGCATGCTCCTCCTCTGACTTTGAGTAGATAAATATGTCATTAATGAAAATTACTAAAAATTGGTCTAGGAACTCACAAAATATGGAGTTCATGACCACCATGAACACATTAGGTTCTTTTGTGACACTGAATGACATAACCATAAACTCAAAGTTCTTATACCTGTACTGGAAGGTAGTCTTCGGGATATCTCCCTCCTTTAAACTCAACTGATTATATCCAGACTGAAAATCGAACTTATAGAACCAACATGTTCCTCTCAACTGGTAAAAAATATAATCAATATTTGGAAGAGGCTAATGATTCTTGATCATCACCTAGTTAAATCACTAGTAGTCTATACACAAACTTAAATTAACATCTAATTGTCTTTCTAAATCCTCAAATCTCACAACTCAGAGGGTTTCATACGATATAGATGCATTGAAATCATAAAAGTTTCTGGATATAATTCTATCCTAAACTTGATATCACAATGAGGGGGTAGCATCATAACCACCTAGGAAAAAATATCCAAAAAAAAATTCCAATGGCCCTGGGACCCTCTACTATACCAGTACCCACTAATTTCACTGAAAATTCTTCTATTGAGGAAATAAGTGATCTATTTGCATATTACCCAACCAAAAACCTTAATCATCGATGAAAATTTCATGATGACTATCCACATTTGAGAACATGACCTTCCTTTATAAGTAGTCGATAACCACACGCATGCAATATATCTAGTCTATTCTAAGGATGACATCATATAACTATATCTATAGAAATAAAATATCCTCACATGACTCATGATACCCCATTATCATTCTACACCTCTATCACACATCAAACAAGATAGTATGGCCTCCAAATATAATATTCAACACTAGGGGAATGGGAAGCCTCTCTATGTACAGTCCTAGAGCATGAACTAAATAAAGTGAAACAAAGGAGTGTGAATCTACAGAATCAAACAAGTCACAAAAAGGGTAGGAGATAATCTAATCATACCTCTGATGATCTCTGGACCCTCTAATACGGCACCTCTATAGAATGAAACTATATACTTTTGGCTCCCCTACCTCATTAATTCCATCCAACTCCATGGAAATGCTTGGTTCAGGTTCCCTGAATATGAAGAACATCTCGAGGTTGGTCCCTACTTACCCTATCTCTTCTTAGTGAAGCATAGGCCTAATTCCCCTCCTACTAAAATAGCCTCGCCAGCAGCTACTACTAAAAATGATACTAAACATGACCACCTCTACCATGATGATCTCTAATAACCACTAGGTACTAATTATGATGATGACCATGAACCCCATAGATATATCACACTATCCCCAATCCCCTAGGAAAATAATGGAAACCATCAGCCCCATAAATCTAGAAAAGAAGTTGTTGAGTTTTAAAATCGATTGGTCACAACCTTGAAGGCTCTGATACCTAAGATCTACTACTGAAAACTATGATTCTTAAGGAACTATACTAATTCCCCTATCACAGTAATCCTCTTCACTAGTGTATATGCTATATCACCTCTACTTTATTATGTATATTCAAATAAATTGGTAATGTAAAAGGAGTAACTACATATTGGATAGAAGTATGAAGTGACTCATCAAGATTTTTCACACAAAACTCCTCATTATGAAAAAGGATGAGGGTGAAACTTAAAAGATCCTTGAACTTGATCCCAAGATCTTGTAAAAACATGTTCCCCTACTGAAGAGATAGCAGATTATGACTATTCACTACCTTTATGGCTTATGATAGTAATTCCACTCAGAACTCCTTCTAGAAGTCCACCCAGGAAACATCTGACTCATTCCATTCCCTGAGATTTGACATCCAAAACTGACATGTTTCACCTCTCATCTGACTGACTACCAATGGGCCCGAGTACTCGTCCCAAAACCAGATCAAACTAAAGGTGATATTGAGTTCCTCCAACTGTTAATCTATCTTCATGTTAGAGATTCCACCCTCATACTTCACCAAAGCATTCCACTGAAATGCACATAATTTCTTTTACCACTGATTGTCCTCCTCAATCGAGTTGAACCTATAATGGTCAACCAAGTCATCTTATTGCACCTCACCAATCTAAACCACATGTTAACAATGTCCAAGATCCATAACTGAAAGAGAGAACAAGAATTTCCTAATATTTATAGTATAAAATTTTATTAAGGTTCATTTAATTAATTCATTTTAACTTCCCAAGATCACCCAATTTATATAATAATGTAAATAATCAGGATGCATATAACTCTTCTATGTCTCTACCCTACAAGTGGAACCAACCCACTTGTTCATTTGGTGGGATAAAATTCCTTGAATTAGATCATGAGGGCCCTAAATCCTATGTCCTAGTTGATCTTTCCTAGCCTATGTCACGTACCAAGATCAACAGGAACCATTTCCCTGCTAACCCATGCAATTCTTATAGTACCTAACTCTAAACTATACCTTATCTATCAACCTATCCTTTGATAGCACTCTGTCATGAACCCCACCTTCCAAAGGTACCCCTCCTAGGATAAAAATGACGGGAGGAAGATAATGACCCTCAAGTCACACCTTCAGTAAGACCCGGGTTGGTGACTAGTGCTAAGGGTATAAAAATATAAAATATAAAAATGCATTACCCTCTAAATATAAAGTAGTATTGGAAGATAGGATACCAACCACCAAGAAACTTCATGATATAAATAATATAAAGGAAACGAAAAACATCCCACAATTCATTTTTAAATTAAATAAATACAATTAATCTCCAAATAAATACCCAAAATAAAGTCCTAGGGTATAAAATCAGCAATAACTCTAATATCTAGGCTAATAATGTTCATCTTAATCCCCAAAAACCTCTTAAAAACCTAAAAAACATTTTTTATATATGTGGGGTGAGCATAACATTTATACTTAGTAGGATCAAACCCAACATCTCTCTTACACAAATGAAAAGAGAATAATAATTCACTAGTGGAAAAATAGAAGAACCAACATGAACCTAAATAGGTCAACTAACTAATACCATCCTCACCAAGGCACGGTCACCAAATAAAACATCCAAGTATACATAATAAGAATCATATCGATAAATAGGGTACCTCATACCACTTTCCCTATGATTTTTTGTTCTCATTCTACAATATCTTACATCCTGGTACTCCCATCCCTTTCATAGAATCTTTTCCAAATACACTTGAAAAACTACATCATTCCAATCATCCCATGTGAAACTGCTCATCTCGTCCAAATCCTCCCATAACCACTGTCATATATATTGGATAGTAAGGTATCATGAACATGAATCACATCAACTTAATTCCATCCTCTTAACATGCACAACACCTTCTATAATCCACCACATCATTCTCATCAACCCAACCATAAGTTCACTATGTCCTCAATCCATCACAGCTAATGCATAAGAACCTTTCCTAGAAGAGAGAGTAGGGAAGAGGGGTGTGAAAGAGAGGGTAGCTATCCATCCATCCTCACCATCTTGGGTGTTGGAAAAAACACCCCCAAAACATTTGGTTATTGGAACATAATGCTCGATGTGGGTGGGGTACATATAGAAATCACAATGAAAATACAATATAATAATATCCACACACACAATCCTAACCTATGGGTATAAAAAAAGTTAATTTTCACCACTTGCAACATCACCTCAAGGCCTCACAACCTTCACCACTTTCACTCTCACCTCCAAATAAATAATACCACATAATCAAGCCACAAACCACAAGTTGAATTCCTTATTCCCTTTTTAAGTTAAATTATTTCCAGATTTTCAAATTACCAACCATATTCATTTATCAAGCCTATTCATTTTAATTTTTAATAATGACCACTTTAACCACACATCCATTTTAAACCTAAAGTTAATTAGCCATTCCAACTTATAATATTTCAATTTCATCATTATCATTTCATTCCATCACTATCAGGAATCTAGTACAACACAACATAACACAACACAACAATATGTATCACTTAAATCAACCATCCCCACATATCAACCATTATTCTCTAAAACCACAGAACATCATAACAACCGTACATTATTTCCACCACACATCACTACCACTTATCATCGAAACTACCACACATCTCTACCACCACATAACCCAACCATTACACAACACAACTACCACACAACACATCACCTCACCACACACTTCATATATCTTATTTAAAATTTATCAAGTATATTTCATCACAATTAATTCAATATTCTCAAGGTAATTCTCATGTAGGCTGATATCCCATGTGAAACCAATTTATTAGTTGGATATACGTTCTTAGTCATTTTCATATGTGGTGAGTTCAAGAAACAAGCGCAATAAGATTTAAAAATTTCAACAACTTCAATAACATAAAAAACTCAAAATAATCCAAATATAGTAAAAGAATAACTATCATGCTCAATCATATAGATAAAATACAATAACAAGTAACCTCATGTGATTTCTTCCCTTCCCGTTCAATTTCAATTTAACCATTTAATCATGTTCATTAAGATGGTTCATACTATCTTCCTGAAGTAAAAAAAAATTATGATCCCCCCCACATGTATAGATAAAGGAAGAAAGATGAAGGACCCCCTACCTTTATTTAAGTGTCAAATAGGAAACACACATAAAAAATTATCAACCACCTTCATTCTGGAAGTAATCACTATAGGATTTTTATTCACAAAAAACCTCTATCAGAAACGTCCCAAAACAGAGGAGTAAACTTCCACAGTGAACTCATGAAGAGAAAAGGAGTATAAAGGAAGAAACAAGGAACTAAGAGTTATTTTTCTCTAAAAGAATATAATTCAAATGATCCCAATGAACCAATGGTTTTGAAAGAATAAGGGAGTCGACTGGAGAATGGAAGGGAGATAAGGGATTGGCAAAGAGCCAATCGAAGGATTAAAACTCGAAACAATGGGGTAGTCAACCTCTTATTTATAAGTAAATCCCACTATAATCCACCATGGCATGGTAAACCAACAAAACACCCATGGTAGGTCCAGTCAACGCAATATTTGAAGCCTACATGTGAGATACACTTTTCCCACTCATTTTAAAAATGATATTTTACCACCACCGTAGTCTTGACTAGCATGGTACAAGTCGTGGTGATTCTTCTGCCTTCTTCCATGACTAGTCACTACACCCCAATGTCAAAAAGCTATCCATTTCACCCTCTTTGTTCTTAAGGATATGGTGTAGTGATCTTCCTCTTCCCATTTCGGATGGGTGCTTTTCCAAAGCACCATGCCTGGCACCATGCCTTCCCTACGATGTTTATAAGCTTCCCATGGTGCATAGGAAAACTACCAGGACAAAACACCCAACACTATGCCTTCCAAGGCATTATTCCTTAGATCGTTTTACACAAGAGAATTTCCAATACAAAATTCCATCCAAAATGGATTTTTAGGATGTTTCACAAGTCATGGTGCTTCTTAAAATGAAAAAACATCACCTCAATACTTTAAATCACTTCCAAACTCTCCCACATCATCTCCAAGACTCAAGAAAAAACAAATGGATGGGAAGGTCAAGACTGTTGCACTAAATTCATGCTCTAAAAATAAAGAAACAACATTATAGATATAAAGGTGAATTTTCCTAAGTCAAGTCATCAAAATATACATCAGAAGCATCCTGGAACTATCTTCAATAAAGACTGTCAACATCTAGTCAAATAATCTAAGACTCCTTGTTATTTTCTCTAACATCCCCCATTCATAGTCACTTTACCTTTACCTAGATTGCATACAAAAATATAAACACACATTATAGAGTAACACGTATAAGGTGTGAGTATATCAAACCTAGTTGGAGTTCTCCACCTGGCCCTACCTATATATCAAAAAACCAAGTGTACATAGTAGTAATACAAAGTAGGCAAGTAATAAAGCAATTTAGTAACATTTCATTAATTAAAATAATGAATAAGTAAGAAAATCATGTGTTGTTATCATGTGTATAAAGCCCTGATAAGAATATTCCAAACTTTATTTGATCTAAGCTAGAAATACAAATTTCAGTACTTTTACACAAAAAGGAACCTATCCTATAAGGATTTATAAAAATTATCATCCTTTAAAGGAGACGGCATGTGCGCACACACATGCATTCACATTTACACCTTCTTCTCTATGATGAGAGAGGCCTCTGATATGAGGATAGATGGATACAAATAAACATATTATTCCTACTAAAAATGAGAGAGTTCCCTCCTATATATATATATATATATATATATTGGAGACTACTCTCTCCTCTTGGGGAGGAATCATATATATATCTATATGCATTCATCCTCATGTTAGAGGCCTATATCTTTATATAGAGGATTGTGTGTGTGTGTGTGTGTATCCCTCCTTGTATGTGAGGTCTCTCTACTCATATGTAAAAATAATATCATGTATACATATATCTCTACATATAACATGTATACATGTATCAATCTGTAACCTATATAAAAGTCCATAGAAACTTGTATATGAAATATACAACAAAATAAAGGCTTCATATAATTCATATCATATAATTTAGAAACTAACCATGTCTTAAAAATGATAAACATATTTGGTAGTGAAAATATATACCATAATTTCCACTAAACATGTAAAATATCCTCAATATATATCAAAGATACCATTAAACATTATTGGTAACTTATATCATAGCCTAATAGCATTAAACATATAAGTAATCCTCTAAAAAAAGGCATAATAGAAAATAATTACACATAGAAACTGATAAATATATCCTAAGCATTGGGAACATATATAGAAACCCTTATCCAAGGTGTAATTAGCATTCAAAATTTGTGGCAGTTGATAACATGAATTTAACATAAATAAGTGACATGCCAATAATTAAATAAGCATGTTTGAACATAATTTATATCCAATCCACATGTATACATGTCATAATCATTGATTAACACGCATTTATACATGTACACATAATATAATCAATGTAAAAATGTATTAAAACTTATATCATCAATTTCAAATCATTAACTGACATGGATATAGCCAAATAATCATAATCAAAACATAATTCTTCTAAAACCATGAAGTGACAACAAATAATCAAATTTAGGTTCAAGAAAAACCATTTTTAGAAATAGTTTTTATGAGAAATAATTTATCTATTTAACCCTTAATCAACCCCATAACACTACAAAGATATACACTATGATGGTATGAAAGAAAAGGAGTGGTAACACACTATAACCTATGTTAAACCAAATCCCTAATCCTGGAGAAGGAAGATATGACACTATTTAGAGGCTTTCTAAGCCTATGTCAAAGGAACACAAATATATAACTCGTTTCCCTTAGATGAAATATGAATTATATGAATAATAAAATAGTCTCATCTCAAGATCATCGATAATAGCCTCCTGCTACCACCTGTAAGAAGAACGGTTGAAGGAGGTTCTTGATTTTGAAACCTAGATAATGAATAGCTTTAATGATTTTTTAAACTACTATAATAATATTAGAAAACCATATATCATATGACCATCATACATTATATCCACCAC
Organism: Viscum album; assembly: GCA_963277665.1. Lineage (NCBI taxonomy): Eukaryota > Viridiplantae > Streptophyta > Magnoliopsida > Santalales > Viscaceae > Viscum > Viscum album. Next base: position 625,123,544 of record OY728151.1, on the reverse strand, counting down.
TGATAATTTTTTTCACAATTTTGGTGAAGTATTGGAGTCATATAGAAAGAGGAATCATTTTAGAAGAAGAGTAAATGGAGGATAACTTGAGAGGTAGAGCTATGGGCTGGTTTCTAGGAATGAAAATTGAGTCAGAGTTGATCGTTTTTCTTTTATAAAAACTTACTAGAATCCACATAAACTCTTAGGGGTTAAAATTAGACTCCCAATGATAGCCATTATTATTTCGGTGCCCTTGGTTCACTATATCCATTTTCTCCTTCTTCTATATTTCTACATTAACTTTCTCCCACATCAAATCCAATTCCCTTAATAATCTTAATTTAAAATTTTAATAGATAGAAATAAAAAATTAAAATGAAAAAATTGTTGATAATGTTTTGATTCAACAATTTTTTTAATTTATTTTCAGTTTTGATGCTCACAAATTCCCACATTTATGTTACTAATGAAGTTGATTTTAAGTGAATTTCAGAAATATAATATTTAGTAGAATATTTATTCTTGAAATATATTCAATTCATTAATCCATGTTGAATATTTATTGAAGTATTCTGGACATATTTGAAGGAATTATAGAAGCATTGTTCATACCCTATATTTGTAAGCGTAACATATGGTTCAATAACCCAACATTTGAGATAACACATATGGGTAATGTGCCCTATGTTGTTGTAAAAGTATGCATAAACAACCCTACATTTGAAAGAAATCCTATGTTTGAGGAAAAGAAATTATTGTTTTCAACCCTAAATTTTTTAACCATATATTTTCAACCCTGTATTTGGATTTTTTTATTATTATTATGTGAAGGAACCCTAAATTTGACTATTCAATAATGGAGTCTTAATTTCAAGATATTATCCCTGATTTATGTAATAGTTTATCCAAAAGTAAATATATATTCAAATCTATTTTACAACTGATTCAAAGGATTTCATTTAAAGGAATAAATAAAATTTTTTCTTATGGGAAGTTACTATTCTCTTGAATGATTTTTGAATTCAAATATTCATGATTTATTATGTGATATTTCTAAAATTGGTTTGACCTAGAGTTGTTCTACCTACAGTATAAATATAGAGACAATATTTATCATAAAAAGAGAGGAGATACATAACAAAAATATACACAAGGAAAAGTTATGTTGGAAGAAAAAAACAAGTATCTTGTTTCCTTTAGAGAAACACTTTGGAGACATACATGTTTTGATATATTTGATAGACTCTCTATTGTTGTTGTCATTTCTAGTGCATCTTATTACTAGATCTTCTTATACAAAGATCGATGAATTATTTATTAGAGATACACTTCAAAGATATACATGTTTACACATCTCTATGGTGTTTTCTTTGTCATTGTTTGAAGAAATCTTGTGTAACATTTAAGATCTATTTTTTTGTACATTATTTAATATTTGAATAAATCTTTCAGTTTATACTACAAATGTGAGGTAAACCATGTTTTCTCAATCAAATCAATATCTATTGATTTATTGGAGTTTCAGATGCTTGGTCTCAGTCATGGTGGAGTGTTAGATTCTTATAATAAGATGTGGATTTTCAGTTCCTTGTAAAAGAACCAGAAGGCCCTATAAAATCCTTGTAAGGTTTCAACTTCCTGCACTTAGTTATTTTTGATTTAGAGGTCTCCAGATAAGAGGACCAACTAGTGAAAATCACCAAGATTGTGGACTTGAGAATTGGTGGAGTGAACTGGGGGGTATTTTTTCCCTGAACCACTATACATCATTGTATTATTTTCCTTATTTATTTCCAATACTCACCTATCTTTAAGAGATAAGGTTCACTGCATGACAAGATAAATGATCTGAATTTTTTAAAGTTTATGAAAAAATATCCACCCCCCTCTTGTGTATTTGTCTTTGTCATAGTCATTCCAACCTAAGAAGTGATATCAAAGGTAGGGTTTTATTATTTATATTCCTGTGAAAAATCAAGAATATTTACTAGATCTGACAAGCTTGAGTTAAAGATTCATAAAAATACATCTTCAAATGACTGATTCTAGAGAAGGTATGTCGATGATTCATGCTCCTTACTTTAATAGTGGTAATTATGGATGCTGTAAATCCTGTAAGATTATTTATTTGAAAACTTTTGGAATAATAGTTTATTTAAAAGTTATTAAGCCTTATGATATTACTAAGGAAGATTTGGAAAAATGGTATGATGATCAAGAAAAATAATACGATCTCAATTCAAAAGAAGTAAATGCTATTATTTTTGGTTTAGGAAATGATGAGTTTAATCAAGTTTCTTAGTGTGATACTGTATATGAGATGTGGTAGACTATTTTTGTTTCATATAAAGGGACTAAAAATATCATACAATTAAGGTACACTACTATAAATCTAAAGTTTGATACTTTCATAATGCATGAGGATAAAACTATCACTAAAATGATTGGGATATTGACAGAAATTCTCAATAATGTTTATTCTTTGGACGATCCAATTTCACAATCAGATAAATCATTATAAGTAATTATAGTACTACCTTTTGAGTGGAATATAATATCTATAGCTATACATCAATATATGGGAATAAAAAATTAGCTATGAAATAATTGTTTGGAACTTTAATGATATATGAATTTGAGATGCAGGTTGAAGATGAAAAGTATATCAAACATGAAGAAGCTTCTCTCAAAACTAATATGGATGAATAATTTGATTCAAGTCATCTAAATTTAGATAAATATTTATCATATCTTGCTGAAATATTTGAAAAAATCTATAAAAATAAAAATAAAGGTATTGAAGAAAATATATGTTATGAATGCATGGAAAGAGGTAGTATAAAGGATAATTATCCTTTACTTAAAGCTCAAAGGAAATATAACTATAAGAGAAAAGGAAAGAAAATTATAAAGGATACTTGGAGTAATTATTTAGGATCTTCTATAGATTTTGATACTAATCATAAAAGGAAAATGGTATTTCTCATGGCTCATGCTGATGAGGTGTAATCTTCTTACTCTCAAAACACTAATTGTGAAAAAATTTCTTATGATGAATTAAATAGGTATTTCTTTATGATAAAAGATAAATATTAATCATTAAAGAAATATCATAGAAAATTTATAAAATATTATGATGATGCTCTATTAGATCAAGAAAGTGTTTCAAAATATATTACACATTTAAAATATAATTCTTCTAAAATATCGTGTGATCTGTATGAAACTAATATTAAAGAATTATTTTTTTAAGTTTATACTTTAAAACAAATTTATAGTATGATGATAAAAGGGGAAATTTATTTAAATCAAATCCTTAGTAAAAATAAAATTCAGAAAGGAAAACTTGGAATATGAAGTAATGGTGAAAGACCAAAATTATATAGGAATTATTTTTTTCCTGGTTCAAATAGAAAAAAATTTCAACCATTAAGTGTTTTTATTACAGTTTTAATGGAAATTATGTGAATGACCGTTACTTTAGAAAACCTCAAATTTTTTGTGTTCAAAATGTTTATTCTTCAAAAGAATTATTTAAATTGAATAATATAATCTCTACTCAAAATAAACAAGTTTGGTTACCTAAAAATTTAGTTTTTAACACTATTGGACCCAAAAGAATATTGGTACCAAAATAAACTTTTTTTATGTTTTATAATAATACACCAATAAGATACATCATTAAATCTTGAAGTGGTTGTTTTTTTAGTATATGGAAATCTTGATCTTAAAGAAGTGATCAACTTTGAAGTAGTTCATTATCAAAAGAAATATCTTTAGAGATAGAATTTAAAATCCAGGAAGTATTTTATTACTATTTATCATATATTTTTTTATTAAATTAACTGATTTTTATAGAGAATATATTTTTTATTTCTCATTGAAACAATTTTTTAAAATATTCAGATAAGTTCATTCTTTGTTTAAATTTTTATTCATTCATTTATGTAACATTTTTAATAAAATCATTCTCTTATAAAAATTTATTTTCAAAAATTAAAATCTTTAATGATTATTCTATATTTTTCAACTCATGAATTTTAAGAATCATCTATAATATTTCAGAATAAAACATATTGTTTTCTCTTTAAAAACCAAGAACTTTATTCTTAAAACCTTTTAAATTATGTATCTGTCTTCTTCAAAATATCGTGTTCAAAGGCTTCTCAAAACCAGTCACAATAAGATGAATCGATCAGGTAATTCAAGTTTAGAAAAAATTATTTCTATTAAATGGGAAAAATTTAATCCTTATAATTTAGAAAATTAGACTTTGTATGTTAAATATTCTTTTGAAAAATATTCTAAAAGAAATAAAGAATATCCTTGTTCTGAATAACATGAGATTTCTTCATCTCAAATATCTTATGAAAAGATTTTGTTCAAATTCAGTACCTTGAATGAAGAAAAAGTGAAGTTACAGGATGATATGAATAAGTATATAAATTTTTATGAATAACTACAATAGTAACATCAAGAAGTGAAAGAAAGTTCAATTTCAAAAAAATACTTTAAAGTTTAGAAATGTTAAATCAGATGAAGCTGCTCAAAAGAGAAGCGATTACTAAGTCGAATATTGGTAAGCTTAAATTGTTCTTGGTTGAACAATGTTCTTCCTCCTCACTACATCATAGAACAACAGATGTTCAAAGAAGAATAGAGAAAATGTCAATATTTTTAGCTGATTTAAGTGAAAAAATTCAAAGCTTGGATATTTTAGATGAACCATATAATCCTTCCTAACACCCTGATTTTCTATATATTATTTAAAATTAATATTATATATATCCTATTTTTACTATATTTTTTATTAAGAATATGTTTTATAAATTGTTTCATAATTTCTTTTTAAAGTTTTATACTTTTACTAGTTATTATACATAATCATGTACTTAATATTATAGTATCTCATTACATATAGTAATTTAATCTAAGTAATAAATAAATTTGTTCAAATATGACATGCTCAAAAATTATTTGAAATTCCTTGTCCTTGAAAATATTTTAATTCCTTGAATATCCTATATTTTATGAATTAGGGGGAGTTATTAGAAAATATTAAAATTTATTTTAATATCTAGAGATATCTAAGTTGGTTAAAAGGTTCATTTCAAATCCATTTTATTCGTTAAAAACAATATTTTATACACTTTGTGATTACATATATATATCTTTTTAAAGAAGCATGGATTTAGGGGGAGTTTATTTTACTATATTTTTTATGTCACAAAAAAGGGGTATAAGTTTATAGTTTTAGTTTGCATATTTATCATCATCAGGGAGAAGTTAGAGAAGCTTATATATGGAGAAATTTATATTTTATAAAGGGAATAAAGGGGGATAAATGTATATAGATATGAATTTTTACAATATTTATCAAAGAAATTGTGTTTGTTTACAGTTATTGGTTATGGAAATATCTTCTTCTAAAATTTTTTAAAAAAAATTACAAATTATGTTATGGGTTTCATGATCATCAAAAGGGGGTAGATTGTTGAGCATGTGTTGATTCAATAATTTCATTAATTTATTTTTGGTTTTTATACACACAAACTCCCATATTTATGTTACTAATGAAGTTGATTTTAAGTGAATTTTAGAAAGATAATATTTGGTATAATATTTATTTTGGAAATATATTCAAGTCATTGATTCATGAGAAATATTTTATGAAGTATTATGGATGTGTTTGAAAGAATTATAGAAACATTTTTCATACCCTATTAGAACTGTGATGCTCCCGAAACCAGACCATATACCCCACAACCCACCATCTAGTGGACTCTGTTCTAAATAGGCCACTAACTAGGAAAGGTATCTGGATATCTCCTCTAGCCAGCTTGGGATTTATTTTTCCTCCCCATAGATTCGAACCTGGGGCTGATTGAAATAATAACCACTGGTGACCATCTCTGGTACCACTACAGCATATGGTGTAGTGGTACCAGAGATGCTCCCTGGTGGTTATTATGCTAGTCAACCTCAAGTTCAAATCTCTTGGGAGGTAAAATAAATCCCCAGCTAGCTAGGGGAGATACCCAGATACCCGGCCCAGTTAGTGGCCCAGTTAGTGCAGATTCCACCAGATGATGGGTTGCAGGGTATATGGTTTGTTTTCAGGAGCATCATAGGTCCAAAAAAAGGCACCTTTTTTAACATACCTATGCCACAACCAAGCCATAGTCTGGCCACACCCTAGACCCTTTACCAAGACTAAGTTGTGAGGTCCACCCACATGGTAGGTATTTTCCCCAGGCCCTACTGCGATTTAATACACCTCACCCACATTTTGAACCTGAGACCTCATGCTTAATAGCCACCTGGGAGTGTCACGAGTACCAATATATGTGCGACTCTCCCTACTAAGACTGACACCAGCTCGTCATACTCTACCAAGCAGCTCCTCTCTATGTCGGTGTCGCACCACCAGCAATCGCCCTCCCATCGAAGTAGTTTTCCTCCACCTTGTCAGATTGCATTGCATCGAAAGGTGAAACCTTACCTTACCAGATCAGGTCGGCACTTTGCTAGGCCACCATCATGGACCACTATGATATCCCTCCTCTAGCGTCACTGGTCACCCAACTCGAACCAGGTGGGCTGCCTGTTCCCCACCATTATGGCTCCTCCCCTTCGCTGGTGTGTTGGGATTCTTTGATTGTGTCTCCTTACTGCAACCCCACATGGAGCCTCCCACAAGATCTAAGAGACCCCTCTGGCACTACCTACCCCTATCACCATTACTATGAGGCCTCGACCAGCCTTCAGTGACGCTACCGGTGGTCTACCCTAGCAAATTCTGGGATCGAAACCCCATCGTGGCCCTACTTGACTGACTCTGACAACACCACCTCCACCAAGAGGTTCCTTATGCGGTTAGATTCGGTCTCAGATCACCCACATGTGTTCTCCACCATAAGGTAACCCCCTATTGTGGGTCTGTTTAGACCTAATCTGACCCAAAATGGATCTGAGCAGATTCACCCATCCCAGAACAGGTGTGGATAGACTAGCCTAGCCTAGAAAAACCTTGTATGGGGTCGGCATAGCCCAGAATGGGCCTGAACGGTTTCATCCCAATCTGAACAGGCCTTCCTCAAGGTTTACAGGGCCCGATTAATTTTAATACAATCAAAAAAATAATTTAATAATTAATTTAATTTTAATTCTAAATTAAATTAATTGAATATTAATTTTTAGTTTAAAAATTAATTTTATTAATTGCAGCTTAAATTAATTTAATTTGGTGTTAAATTAAATTAATTAATTAATTTAAATTTTGGTTTTAAAATTAAATTAATTAATGGGATCAAACTACATATTTATTGAATTAAAAATATGAGTGAATTTTTAATTCAATAATATGCCCTTGAGTATATTTTAATGAAATTTAATTTTTATTTCTGTATTTAATTTAAATATGCGAGTTAATGAATATTGACTGATCATGAGACATAGACCAACTAATACATGTTTGGTGCATTTTTATTTAATTATTTTATTATTGCATGGTTTTGTAATAATTTGTTTAACTAAAATGTGATTTGTGAATCATCTCAATATCATTATATATATATAAGGGCCTTCATGTCCAATTCAGATTTGTATTTTATACTCCCCAGTTCTCCTTTCCTACGAGCGATCATTGTAGTATAATGACGATATGTGAAGAGATGAATTTCGCACCAAGTTATGGCGACGCACTAGACATGAGCTTGATGCATTGGATGAGAGGTGCTGCAACTCAAGTTCCAAGAAACGTGACTTAAGTTATATCCCCTAGGGTCTAGGTTGATCCATTATTCACTCAATGGATCAACCATTAAGATCGGATCATGATCAGGTCATCATTTTATTTTTTTCATGGTTTATTATTTTTTGAATGTTTAGTTTAATCGCGATCACATAGAATAATAAATAAGCATGCATAGATAAAATGAACATGTAATGTAATAAATTTTATATTTATAGCATGGTCAGTTGTGAGTATGATTGCATAGTACATTATAATAAGATATAAAATGATTTCTTTCTTCATATTAATAACACAAAAACCCTCAAAGAAATATTAATTCTTAAATCGCCTTCCATCATTTAACTTTGGACAAAACTAGGTGTTCGGGGTGCTCATCATGTCATAGCTAAGAGTGCCTCTTACTACTAGGAAGTTTTTATGAGAGTGGTGGTTGACTTAACTAAATTGTTAGTGAGGATTATCCATAGCTAACTTTCTATCATTTTAGATTCAAACGTTGAGTAAATATAGTAAAGATTTTAGAAGTTGGGACTTCACTCAACAGATCAAGGAACCGCGAGTTAATGTGGTTATCCAATCAAAATCCTACCTTGAACCCTCTAAGTAGTGGTGTATCCATATCTTGTAGACTGTGAGGGAAGGTTTAGGGATCCTTTCCACTAGAATACTCAAGCGACAGAGTATTTTGATTCTAGTACAAAGGGTTTTTAGAATTCGATAAAATAGTAGGAGATATTTAATTAATTAATCAAAATGTCTAAAATGGTAATCAGGTAAAAATTACTAATCTTATAAAATTTACTTTTGTAGAAAATATAAAGTTATACCACAATAAATAATTGTGATAAATAATGGAAAAAAGTAAATTTCCACATCAACATGAGTATCCAAGAATAGTATGGGTGCTTTCATATAGTATTATGATATAGGAAACTCAAGGTGTCGGTGTCCCCAACACCTATTAAATCACCTCAAGAAGTGAGGGTGAGAAATTTATTACAGAAGACTCATGTATAGAGAATATGATGGTTATTTAATTATGATATCATCAATTTCCAATGCTATTTTTGGTCACTAAATTAGGACATGGATGATATAACATGTAGTCTCTTCTCTAAGAAATCTGTGAAGAGAAAGTGAAGTAAGATATGAATAAAGTGATGGTTACACCAGCATGTGTAAATTAAAAGATTGATGATGATATTTCAATGGATCTCTTTCACATATAATTTTCACCTATTTAATAAATTTTCATTTTAGGTTAAAAATGATTAGTATGGATTAAATTATTCATTAACTACTTAGGTAAGGATCTCTAAGTAAATAAGAATATAAACGATAGATTAATCTTTAATTCTTCTAGCGAACAAATTGAAAGGTATAATAAAAAGGTCAATGGTAATAAATTCCATAATCACATTTGCAACGTCCTTCGATGAAAGAGGTATTAATATAGGTTATTTTATTTTCATATCATAAAATAAAATAATGGAATTTTAAATGCAATAAACTGATTTAAAGAAGAAAGTTATCACTTCTCCTTCAGGTATATTCATCACATAAAAGTAATGTTTCAATATTAAATCATGGGTATTTAATAATATATTCCTATCACATATGTGTATTGAAATATAGTAACCAAGTATAGAAATATTAATGGAAGTTAGGTATATTCTCCAAGTAACTGATAAAGGGTGATTCTTATGTCAGTGGTGATAAGTAGACGACTTCTATATTTCCAAGTGAATGATTCTTGTTGAACTATTATTGAGTATGACCAAAAAATTCATCTCATATTTCTTTTAAACAAAGAAATACATTATTCCAGGTTCAGGAATTAATGTTTTTTGTGGTGTTAAATACTCAAGTAATAGTTCAAGTGATACATGAATCACGGGAAATATGTGATGAATATAAATATAAAAAACATTTACCCAATTGTGGAAAGATAAATCTTTTTCAAGAAAAAATAAAATTTGACTTCAAGATTATACCCAGTTTGGTATTTAGGCTCATTAAAGATAAAAACCATTAGTATTATCAACGTATTTCATTTGGACAAAGATACCTTTATAAATAAAGGTATTCCACAAAGCTTTTTTAATTAGTTAAGCTAAAGAGTATGAACTATTCAAAGGTTAAGATAGAGGTATAAATATACTTCATAAGATTTCTTAAGTCATTAAGGAATGGTAAAGTAAAGTATGATATATATTAATGGTTAAAAGATATGAGTTTCTTTAGGCTGGCATGCCAAAGAATATCTTGACCAAGCAATCATCAATCATGATAGTATAGCATGGAGCAATTCCAAAACACACATTTTATACATCATAGTTATGATGTATGTAGTATCAATGGTGAAACTAACAGAAACTTTCATTATATTTTATGATGTGATTTGTAAATAAAAGCAATATCCCATAATCATATGACAACTAAAAATGAAAAATGAATATCATACAAGTCATATTATAATGGAAATCCATTATGTCATATTACATGTGTTTATATGTAAAGAGTTTGTTAGGATATAAACAAAATTACATCAAGTACAAACACATTGTGCATCTATCGTAATTGTACTAATGGTTTCTTAAGATATTACATAAATACCTAAGATATAAAATTGGTATTCATGTGATTGACTACATTTCTATAGGGGTGATCATATCTTTAGAGATAGTGAGAGAAATATTGACTTGTTCTTAGTAAATTCTAGAGATGCACATGTAGTTGGAATAGGAACTAATTACACAAGCGTCTGTGGAACATAGTATTTTCCAAAGACACATATTGCGTAGGAAGGATAAAACTGTGGTGATGGTTTTTGTATTCACCATGTCCAATGATCTATTATTCAATGTGAATATTATTTTTTATAAGTAAGTCATGTATGAAAATTAGTTGAGATTTAAAATATTAGTTAAAATTTAATAAATGGATTCCATGTATCAAAGTGAAAATGGGGATAATTATAATTTCGAATACTGAGGTGGGTGTTCAATTGAGATGATACATGGATGGTACATGCATAGTACCAATATAACTTGATTGGTAATATTAGTTCATTTTTTCTAAATACATTAGAATTTTACTTGTCATAACTAATTTCTATGATCATATTATATTGAGCATTAGATTTCATGAATATCAAACATGGAAGGTGTCTATACAACATAACCAGAAAGGGATGGTCACGTCATAGAATGCTAATAATGTTTGCAAGTTACTAATATCTAGTTTTAGGATTAAAGTAAGCAATGGGATCATAGAATATAAATTTATAATAAATTTTTTCCATGTTTCTACCAGAGGTTAGTGGGAGAATAAAGGTTTTCCAAGTAAAATATGTTCAAAAACATATGGAAAATAGATTGGTCATAAAGTTAGTTAAGACCAAGATGAAATATATTCTCCAGTGATTCACTTAATGTAGAAACCTAAGTTCTATGGAATAGGATCTACTGATGTGGATATAAATGTTTCTTAGACCTATTCAATCGTACATATAGTGACATAGTATTTAAAAATACAAGATAAAACAATTCAAGAGAGGAATCGTTACCAATGTGGTTGACATGTCTGGGACATGGCAGAAGAGTAATGTGGTAAGTTGGATACCATACACTTTAGTGATGGATCAATCACATATGCCATGATATGTATAATAATTGATATTTCTACAATATACTTTATAGTAGGCGAATACCACTTATGTCCAGGATCACTGCTAAGAAGAAATAAGAACTATCTATTTGTACTTAGGTAAGTATAGAAGATATGTACCTAGTAAGTGGAGAAGAAAGTATGGTTGTTTTTAAGGGATACAAACTATTATTCCTTAGATCCATGTGATCTAGTATCACAGTTAGGCTAAGATGATGAGAAAGACTAGCTCATAAAATCCAGTGGTAGTCATACCTATAAATACAAAGTATGTTGTAGTTTCTAAGGCAGTTAAGAAGTAGTTATATACAATTATTTGTTTCAATTATTATAATTTCACCTAGTAAGTAGAGGATTATCATAATATAAATTATGATTTTCTTACTAGCCAAGATTTCAAGTTATGATAGTGGAAAAAGGGATATAATCGGGGATATCATCTCTTGAGAAGTTTTACTCAAGTAGATAAGGTCAAAAATAGAAAAATATCCATATAGTGGTATCATGGAAGGCCCAGAATCTAAAGTCATGACTCAGTAAAAACATGATTTTGATCATGTGAGAGATAACAAGTTTGGCTAGAAAGTTTTCTCTTGTGAGAGTGGGGGTGTTTTAATAGTGGGTTACCTAGACCCAACTATGAAGTACTTTTTTATTACCATATCATGTATACAATTAGTTATACATGATGTATTATTACCATTATAGTGTAGAATTTTCTACATCCACTATTTAATGGTTATGTCCATAGATTAATTGTCGTATCAAAAGGTTATAGCAGATCCCAAGCTATAATGAGAACCTTGAGATACCATGACATTAATCTTAAGCAAAGGTCTTATAGTTTAGATACATCATACTGAATGTACACAATATATGTTTGACTATCAGGTGTCGGGGCCCATAATATTTGATACTTCTTCTCATGAATTTCATACTTAGTGATCTCTAGTAGTGAGATCATGAGGACTGACCTGCCAATAGGAACACCACATGTTTCGGGTGTCATTGGTTGTTCCTATCTACGGACATATGTAATGGTATCCTGACTTGAGAACATTTCCAATGTGTTCCATTTGATCGCGTAATTTGATACAAGGTGAAAACCATGATGATGAAATTGTGATGAGGTAGTTTGTTTTGGGTGCATCATTGGTGGAATGACATTGGTTGAATGGTCAAGAAAGGATTTTTCACTTCCAGGTTAAGGAAGTTATATATCTCGGGCCATGTTGATCAGGATGGTAGTACCTTGATAAATCCATGGCCATGGTAGTCCAAGGTAAATCTGTATAGTTATATCAACAAATAATAAAGCAATAAAAGGGATATGACATGGGTGTGTATCCTGCTTTATGATATTTTAAAGATAGAGACATTATATTACTAAGTGTGTGTTTGTAGGTTGGTTGTCACTACTATGACAATACTTATCTCTTTAGGGGCCATTATGGGTTTCTAAATCCTACTCTTGGTCTGTGAATAGTATTCACTACTATCAAGATAAGGGCCTAGAGGGTCACACACAATAGTGTATTCATGAATCATCCTTATTCAGTTGAATAGAAGTTTTGGACATGGTGGGCCCCACCACTAGGATCCGAGTTTTGTATAAGGAGATATGATCACCAAAGTAATAAATAAATTCATATTATTCAAGTTAAGAATATTGGGTATTGAATTTATTTATTAAATGTATTTACAAGTTTTAGAGTAAATACATGAAAAATATTAATTGAATGAATATTAGTATTCAAGGTTCATTTAATATTTTTTGGAATGTAAAGTCGAGTTAATGACTCAATTATTATCATTTGATATATTTATTATATTATAGTAAAGTGATAATAATAATAAATGATATTTATAACTTAGTTTAGTAGTCAAAACATTGTTTATATAGAGTGTTAATTATTCAGGGGTCAGGAAGGCATTACCAGGTATTTTCTTAACACCCTATAAATAGAAGAAGACAAGAATTCACTTATAAATATTCAAGGGATTTCTATCTCTTATTCTCTCTCCTATGTTCTAGAGAGAGAGTATTTAGATCCAGGATCATGGATCAAGCTCTCTCTCAAGCATCGCAAGCATGGCGATGTGGTGATCGTCAGAGCGTCGAAGTCATCATAAGATCTCCGCACTAGTACCCAGAATTCACTGATCAGTGCTCTTATATATTTTTGAAGTGAATTTGGATTATGTAGAGGAATTTAGCTTCAGATTTTCTAAGCAGTGATTTCCATCGACGAGCAGACGTCATGCACAGTTTCAGATCTAAACAAGGTATTTTATGGTTTTAAATTTGTGCTTAAAACTCTTCACATGATATCCTTGGCTTAAACTAGGAAGTGATTCACTAATATCGATAAGTTAATTTTTTTCATCAGTGAATTTTTTTAAAATATCATATTTTTGGGCTTTCGTTGCATGTCTGGTACCTACATACCCTATGTGTTTAAGCATAATGTATGGTTTAGAAACCCTATATTTTAGATAACATGTATGGATCATATACCCTGTGTTGTTGGAAAAGTATGGATCAAAAACTCTATGTTTGGAAGAAACCCTACATTTGAGGAAAGGAAATTATTATTTATTAACCCCACATTTGTAAACAACCATATGTTTCCAACCCTATGTTTGGATTTTATCATTACATGAAGGATCCCTACGTTTTACTATTCAATAACAGAGTTTTAATTTCATGATATTATTCGTGACTTCTGCAATGATTTTTCCATAAGTAAATATCTATTCAGAACTGTTTTATGACTAATTCAAAGGCTCGCATTAAATATTATAAATCATTTCTATTATTACGGTAAGTTATAATTCTATTGAATGATTTTTTAATTCTAATATTCATGATTTATTGTGTGATATTTTTTTATCTGGTTTTACCTATAGATTTTAAACCAACAGTATAAATTGTGAGACAATATTCATCAAAAAAAGAGAGAAGATACACAAAATAAATATACATAAGGAAAAGTTGTGTTTGAAAACAATAATTGTGTCATTTCCTTTAGAGCTACATTTTGGTGACATGTATGTTTTGATCTATTTTATTGAATCGCTATTGTTGTTGTCGTTACTACTGCATCTTATTGTTACATTTTCTTTTGCAAATATCGAAGAATAATTTTTCAGAGATTCACTTTGGTGGAAAACATATTTACACATCTTTATAGTGTTTTCTATATTAATATTTAAAAAAATATTGTTCAATGATGAAGATCTATTTTTTGTTTTTCATTATTGAATATCTGAATACATCTTCTAGTTTATACTAAAACTGTGAATTAAAACTTTTTTTCTTAGTCAAATCAGTCTATATTTATTTATTAGAGTTTTGGAAAGTTGGAATTAGTCATGGTGAAGTGTTATATTCTTGTACTAAGCTATAGATTTTTGTTTCATTGTAAAAGAACCACAAGGCCTTGTAAAATCCTTATAAGGTGTAAACTACCTACACTCAATTTTTTTAATTTAAAGGTCTCTGGATAAAAGGAATTACTAGTGAAAATTACCAAGATCGTGGAGTTTATTGTTGGTTGATTGTACTAGGATATCTTTGTTCCCTGAACCACTATACATTATTATGTTATTTTTCTTATTTATTTCTATTTCTCTCTCTTCTTTAAGAGAGGAGGTAAGGTTTTATGCATAACAAGAGGTTATCTAAATCTTTCAAAGTTTTTGAAAAACACAATTCACCCCCCCCCCCTCTTGTGTATTTGTCTTCCGACTAAAAATTTTATAAGCATGCATGTACCCCCCCCCCCCCCCCCCGACCCGGTTTTCCACTTTATCTATGCTTCGAGATGGTTGGAAACTAAGCCTTAAGTGTGCCTCCCCATACAACAAAGGATACTGAATAGAAGTGAGGGCCTAATTAGGTGATAGTGGGGAGATTATACCCTCAGGTGGTGATAATAATAATGATCTGTATATATATATCACAACGGAAGAAGGAACAAAACTCAGTGGAAGAAATTATAAAACTCAGTGTAAGCATAATAAATAGAATTAGTACTAATAAAGATCTCAAAGACATAATATCATATGAATATGATAAAACATACCATAGTAGGTCATACAAAATAGTAGACAAGAAGGGTCTCCCATGGTAGACTATATAAGTACATGTATATAAAATCTAGAATAAGGTCCAGGTCGATGTAGAGGAACCACCTAGTACACTACCATCCATATCATGTAAAATATAAAAATATGATCACTAAGGTATAGCTCATAATCCTGATCCCTTACCTGATATCAAAGTCATAAGGTTTACACACATCCTGAGGGGCCCATGTAGGGTGTGATTATAAACTCAATAGTCCACCACCAACATGTGTCTATATTACATCCATAATTATGTAGGTGTATGAAAAACAAATTAAAAAGTAAAAGAATGCATATTTAATAAATAACCCACTTTACTTATGCTCAAAAACCACAAGGAAGCATTTACCTATTTCATTAAATGTTGGTATAACTCTAAATATGTACCCCCAAATATATATATATGGCATACACTACATGTATGCATATATATATTTACAGTGGTGAAGACTCATGGCTTAGTTCCTAGGCATCCCCTAAAGAGGATCATAATTGGAGGTCCCTCATGCACCTATCATAAATATATAACTAGCACTGCATGCCATCTAACACCTCATGTTCCATCAATCAAGTAATCATCATCCAAACAGTATGCCCATCAAGAAGTCCCAGGTCCCTTGGACCTCTGATCATAGATTTCTTGTCGACTCAATATCCTGATGTCCTAAGGAATGGTGAGATCCATTCTCTAATATATAAAATAATCATTATTGTCTCAGTAACCGACATCCCAAGGTACGGTAAAATTTTTCCTTCAATAATCATGCCCCATTGGCCTTAAGTATAATGGCGAGCCTCAACCCCTAACTGATGGGATCAAAACCATCTCTTGATGGTCCATCACCATCCACTTGGAATTATATGGTGATCACCCCCAACATAACTGATTTTCAACACCATCCCCTAAGATAAAATATCTATGAAGGCCTCCACACATAATGAGTGGTCAACACCACCTCAACAGAGTCCTATATCTATGAACATGACTCCAACGATGCATTGACCAACAACGGTGAGCAGAAATTACCAACATAACCTAAGCCACATTATCTAACACCTCATTCCCCTATTACCATGTCACTAAATCCCAATGGTGAACACCATCCCAAGTCGCATGGGTTATGCCCTCATCCTGACAACCTCGTCGCCTCAAACTGATGACCATATCGCCTCAGCCTGATGATCATCATCACCTCATGTATCTTGGACCATTAACTTAGCCTTATGATCATGTTGCCTCATTATAAGTGATCAATATCACCTTAATTCTTCGGCCATGCACATCATGTTCCCATGGAACCATAGTGATCAATATATAAAATTAAATTAATTTAAACCACACAACCATCCAAACCTACCCAATTGCTAAAAGCCACTTAACTAGTGATATAGAAAATATTTTCAATAATTTTACCTTTAATTTAATTTTTTTAAATCCCAACAAAGTGTTATTTTAAGATAAATTTCCACATTTTATGATTTTAGTGGTATTTTGAGCTTAATCAGAAAAATGGCCCATTTTGGATTTTTAACAATTTTATATTATTTCTATATTTCATCCATGAAATTTTCTATAATGATCCATATAAAAAATTATTTATTTTAAGGATTATATACATCTTGTTCTTCATTTCATTCTTTTGGACCGAAAGCTAAATCCATCATATAGAATCTCAAAACCAGCTCACAAGTTGATCCTTGAAAATTGTTCACGGATTTGGATATTTTTTGTGTTGGGCCCATATATCATGATTGGATGAAAAAAATACTCTAAAATTTGGATTTTATATGTTAAAAAACATTTATAAACAACTCTTATGAAGGATTCCATGTGTGAATCAGCTGTTTTCAAGGCTATTAATGCATGGGAAACTGGAGATTTGGGATATAGAGAGTCCGCTTGGGAAGAATAAATTATCATAGTAAAAAGAACATAACTCTCTCTAAATGTGGCCAAATATAGTGAAATTTCTAGTATATACACGCAAGACATTCATGAAAAACTTTATTGAATGAGTCTACGTGTGAATCTACCATTAATGGGGGTAATGTGCGATAACATTCAAATAGAAATTATGGCCTATAAAAGAAGGAGATCTCCTCCTTCCCAAAGAATTCTAATCCATCCTTTACCAAACAGTCAACCAATAAGGAGGATATATCCACCAAGGATCCAAGATTCACCATATTATTTCTCCACCATTTCTTATTCTTAGTTTTTTTATGCCTTATTCTTCCCCATTCATCTCGATTACCCTAACCATGGTGGGGTAAACATTTGAGTGATCGAAGAATGGCTGGTTTTTCTATTTTGTAATTCTTGAGTTATTGGAGTTAATTGAATGAAATATATTTATATCTTCTATGATGTTGTTTTCAATTTAATATAGTTTTTTTTATTAGGCTTGATCATATTTAGTTTTTTATTCTGTTATTTATTTTTTCTTTGGTCAATGATCATTATCACCCTCTGTTAGGTTTTGGTTTATATACGATGAAATAGACCAAGGCTTAGTGGTGAAGTACTTGATGATCTCTAGTATGTGTGATAGGGGTAATGGGTGTTATTAATTGTTTGGGATTAATAAGACCCGATCGGGTATTTCCTAATTTAATTGAATATATTCAATGAAAATTTCTCACACATGGAAGGAGAGTAGACCAAACTGAGATCTTAGTAAAGTTTTCTTTTACCATTACCATTTTACCAAAAGAGTGAGAGGAAATGATCATGTAATCTCACTTTAATTGACTTAGAAAAAGAGGATTGAATAAAATAGAACAATGATAGCATTGAAATTGTAAAACCAACCTCGACCTGATCACCATTCTCATATCATAGTTTCCAATCACTTAAGTTTCCAAATTAATTTCAATCATTTTATTAATTTTTTTCCTTTATTTAATTTATTTCAAAACCAATAAATCCACAAAACACTACATTTTTTCTCTAATTAAAAGTGGAAAAATATTTTGTGTACACTCCTCTTTAGGAGACTACCTAGGGTTAATCACAAGACTACACCTAGGTAATAAAAAAAGTATTTTGATACACCCCATGATAGACATGAATCAAACTTGTCATCATTTCCGGGGAGGTAGTGTAACATAAAAAATTTAAAAAAAAAGATTTTCAAAACTAAATGAAATGAAACTCAAACAAAACATTAATTAATTTTGATCTAGAAATTGAAATAAAATTAACCCAACTAAGAAAAAAAACTAATAGTAAACTTTATGGAAATAAACCTATTATATTCAAGTGAAACTCTTAGTGTTCACTCTGAACCTGAAATAATGGTTGGATTTCCCAACCAAACCTTGTGCGATATCTACGCACCTCAATTTTATAATCAAAGTAACCAACTCATTGTCCCTTCTATAGAAAATGATTTTGAACTACAAAATAGCATGATATAATTTCTACCTAAATTTAATGGACTTGTAGGTGAAGACCCAAATCAATACATCTAAGAGTTCACCTATGTCTGATCCAACTTCAAACCCCAATGAGTTTTGGAATAATGGGTAAAGTGGAGGGAATTTCCCTTCACACTTGAGGGAGTGGAAAAGGAATGGTTATACAATCTACAACTCGAAGAGGTACGAGACTGGGAAGATCTAAAAAGATGCATCATGCAAAGGTTTCTTCCCACATCCAAGAGCATGGCTATCTAAAAAGAGATCTATGTTATTCTCCAATAAACTAGAGAGACACTTTATGAGTACTGGGAGAAATTCAAGAATATTTATGCCAGCTTCCCACATCAGACTGTTAATCATCTGGAGGAGACTTGATTGAAAAGTCACCAGCGGATTCCAGAGGTCTGATTGAAAATAATGCATAAAACTTATATCAATTCAGCACTAGAGGTATGGGAACCCGAGGCATCCATGAGGTAAATACTTCTGATTCTTCCTCACCCTTATTTAAAGAAACACTTAAGGAAATGACCAGTTTGATGAGACAACTTATTGTGAATCAAGTTAAAAAACAAAAAGTCCTAACTCATGTATGTGGTTTATGTTATTATACTTATCATTACACTGATCAATTTTCAGAAGTGTAGGTATGGCATCCCGCTTTTTTATTACATAACTTTTCATTACATTTTACAAACAGAGGATCTTTAAAGTCTAGTGTCTTGAAATTAGGAACATAATACATGAAAGTACCATAAAACATTCTTCTAATCCACTTGTAAGGATTCATCATAGGTTAATTCTAAGTAAAATTACTGTATCTTATAACCTAGAGACATAAATTAAAGGAAAGGGTGAGCAGAAGGCCCAGTAAGGAAAGCAAGGGAATCAATTTACTTGTGACATCATTAAGAACTTGATAAAAAAACATAAAGACATGAGCAATGGAAGTATAGGCATATCATAACAAAAACAACTTGAAACATACCTTGAATATGTGGCTACAACATTTAATTTAGACATTCATGAACATATCACCAAGGTACAACCCCGAGGTGTCATAAAAATTACCAATGTTATTCACCAAGGTATTGTGAAACTTGTCATCTCTAGAGATAAATTCTTTACCCAATGCATTGAAGCGCTATCAGGGCGTACACTTAATATGTATTTATTTTAATGTGAGCCATATATATCATAATTAAACATTTCATAAATAACCCATAGATAATAAAAGAAATGTATTTCATTTCAAAATCATAACGTTTTAAAAAGTACTTAAAAATAAGATCATTATGTCATTTAGAACCCATGGAAAGGGAGTGAGAGTTATATGTATGTCAATTACAGAATCAAATATATATTTTTTTTGTATTTATTAACACCCATAGAAACGAAATAGGTATGGGTATTCACATAAATAAAACAAGATAATTTATTGAGAGAAAGAGAGAGAAATTTGAGACGAAATTTCTGCAGCATAACGGCTATATAACATGGTCTTAGAAAATAATAAAAAGAGAGGGGAAAAGGGTATAATATCCATAAATGAATAATTTTATAGTATAGGGAAATAATAAAATATAAATAATATCATGGTGTGGAAATTTGGATGACATACCACAAGAAAAGGAAACTTGAAAGGAAAGAGAAAATGTGATTTCTTTTACGAAAATTCGGCAGCCTAACGACGTCACTTAAAATTTAAGAAAAACAATTGATGAGGGAAGAAATGGTCTCTAATAATTTTGACATGAAATGGAAAGTAGTAAAGATGTATTAGAACAAGACCCCACATAATAAAATGGAACTATAAGACATAACATAAAGGAAGTCATGACTTAAAAGAGGAGGGTGAAAGGATCCCTTACCGTGAAGAGTAACTTTGAAAACCTGAAGGTCAGGACCTTGGGAGTCTTGAGGGAACCTTGGGAGGATTCTAGAGAGAGTATGGAATATTTTTAATGAACTTAAAGGTATTTTAGTGAAAATTAAGTGGGATATTGGGTGGGTTTATATAGGAAAGGAGAGGGAATTGTTTATTATTTAGGTTTGGGACACCTCACATTAAAATAAACAAAACCACAAACCATACCATGGTTTTTACCCATGGTTTCTGACAAAGGGGATTGGAAAACAATATTTTATAAGTTCAATGGCCTAAATTCTTAAAATAATAGGGTTGCTTATGTGGAGGTGAGTCACACTCTCAAGGAAAATAATTTAAAAAGACAAAATGTTATATAAGTCTTGGAGGGTCCACTAAAGCTTTATAAAATAAATAAATAAAACCCAAAATCACATTATTTTAATGGTAAAACATATATTTTCCGAACATATAGTTTATAGTATTTTATTACATCACTATTGGGTCATTATGATGTTATAAAACACATTATATATTTATACAGTATTTAATTTTTACCCAAAAAAATGACTATCTCAGAAAATTATGAAAAATTCACCATTGGATAATTTTGACATACCAATTCCAGAAATAATATTAATTTTATCTTAATTATTTTATAAATATGTTAATTTTTACTTTTAAAATAAAAACTGATATTTATCAAAAATTCATGGGTTTTGACAAAAATGGATTTCAAACCTTAATAAAAATTACAATTACATTCATAAAATTATACGATCATTTATATTTAATAAAAATTAATTTAATAATAATAATAATATTTTATTAAAATATTATTTAATTCAAAAATCCATTAATTCATCAAAATAGATTTCTTAGTTGAATATTTAACTAAAAATACTATTTGTGCTTTAAAATTTATTTACAAAGTAACAATAATAAAATGAAAGTACATTCATTATTATATACAAAAATAATGTACATAATAATAGTATTATGGTCTTGTTACATAACCCCTTAAAACACTTGCATAAGACATTAGAGTAAGGTGCGCAATGGTGACAGATTCTTGGGGTGGCTCGGATAACATCGCTCGAGTGATAATCTCTATCAACTTCCCCTTCTCCCATAGGAGGTTCTGCTCGAGCTTAATATATTCAAGATTGGATTGTGATTGGTCAAGAGAGAATCACAAAGTGCAACCTCCTTTCCAAGATCTGTTAAATGGGATTTATACAGAGCAAGTCTACTGGATGAGTCCATCGCTTCCTTTCTCTGAGTAAAAAGAATTTGTTAAAACCCTATATTTATACTAATCATGTGATCATTGTTCAACTGCTATATTAGCAACGGTCATAATTCTTAATGGTATTTTAAAATCCAAAAACATAAAACAAAATATGTGCATATGTTGTATAACCATTTCACTTATTTAATTAGATCAAGAGGGATTTTCATTAACAAAAGTCTGGGTCGTTACAGTAGGAGACCAAAAGTTGTGCAGCTTCATATCAGTAAAGGAAATTTTAGCCAAATCAACCCTAGACCAACCAAGATATAGATTCCAACAGACCCATGATATACCTCATTTTATAAATAAATACTAGAACCCCCCTTCATTCCAACAATCTTATAAACATACATTTCAATAATAATAATCCTTTCATCCACCACCACTCTAAAGAAATTAATATGATCATCCTTCCACAATTACACCAAAAAGTGGATTACATCAGCTATGAACCAAAGATGCATGATTGGAAGATAATATTGATAAGATAACTTATCAATTCGGAAGTTTTATGGACATTATAACAAATAATAAAGGAAAAATCCCTTACTAGACAATACCAAACCCAAAGGATAATGTTAACGATAACAATAAGAAGTCCTAAGACCAAAGGGTCATATAATCTCTAAGACTATAGGCCTTATAAGGGCTCCCCCTCATCCCTTGAAAGGGGGTTATCAAAAATCAATAAAAAATAAAGCCTTCAGTCCATTAGGGTGGTAACAACAATAAGTGGAAAAGAACTCCCACCTCTAGGAAACCTTGAACCTAAAATAATACCACATGTTCTGAGGGAGAATTAAGATGATAATTCTGAAAATTTGTTGAAAATTCACCAAGAAGAATAAAATAAAAGGAGGAGGATAAGAATATGATAAATAGGAAATAAACACCATTGAAAATAAAAAAAGTGAGAAGAAATAATTACGCCCACCATTTCCAGCAAGGATTATTGAATCAAAGAGATTGTAGGAAGAAGAGATTCAAAAAGAAATTCTAAACACCTTCTAGAAAGTAGAAATTAATATCCCTCTACTTGAAGAAATCAAAAAAATCAAGGTATGAAAAAAAAATTAAGTATATTTTCACCAAGAAGATAATTATTCAAGGGAATGAGAGGCTCAACTTGGTAAGAAGTGTCTCAGCCCTTATCACACCATAGTTTCCAACCAAATTTCAAGATTTATGGATGTTTTCCATTCCATGCACCATTGGTTCTTTAAATTTATATAATGATTTTTGTGATCTACGTGCTTCAATTAATGTATTGTCTCACTTAGTATACAATTCTTTATAGATGAGAGACTTGATTCCCATAAGAGTGGTGGTCCGGCTTGAAAATAGATCAATAGTTTTCCTAAATGGCGTTCTCAAAGATGTCTTGGTGAAATTAAAAGATCTCTTATTCCCATCTAACTTCTATGTGATGAATATGAAATAATATAGGATCCCATCACACTCACCCATCATTTTGGGGTGAATTTTTTTGAAGATGTCCAAAACCATCATCAATGTCTATAAAGGGACACTCAGCATGGAATTTAGAGATAGCACTATCCACTTCGACATTTTTGAATCCATGAGGCACCCATCAGATGATCACTCCCTATTTGAAATATCCCATAAATTTGGTTGTGAACCCATTAAAGAATCAGGTATGTGCCATGAATTCTTAGACTTATGAGATAATTTTTCCATTAAAAATATCAATGAACATGTGAATGACCAAAACACTAGATATTCTGATTTTATGTAGGAATAAGAGGTAAAATATGATTTCTTTGATGATTTGTTAAGTTATTAGGAAGAAGATATGGTTTATTGGGTATAGGAGGTCCATAATTTGGAAATTATAAACCTTATTTTAATTTCAACCCTTGAGAATCCCCTAGATCGGGAATTAAAACCACTCCTCGTTGATTTGAAATATGTGTACCTCATAGAGGGAGATAAATTACCAGTAATAATTGATAATAATATGTCTAAAACCCAATAATAATCATTGATTGAGATTTTGAGAGAGAGCATATAATCTATAGGGTGGAGCTTAGGTGATATTCCTGGAATAAACCCAAAAATATGGCCACATATAATTCATCTTAAGGGAGATTCCAAACCTATCAAATAGCCCCAAAGAAGGTTGAATCCCACCTTGATAGAGATTGTGACGAAGGAAATTAAGAATATATTGGAAGATGGGATAATCTATCCTATTTCATATTCACAATGGGTTGGCCTTATTCATTTAGTAATAAAAAATGTCCTAACCACTATGAGGAATGAAAATAATGAATTGATCCCTATGAGAATTCAGAATAGCAAAAGAGTGTGCATAGATTTTAGGAAGATAAATTAGGTCACTCTAAAAGATAATTTTCCCATCCCATTCATTGACCAGATGTTAGATATATTGGTATGTAGAACTCATTATTCTTTTTTGGATGAAGTTTTTGGTTATTTCTAGGTACCCATGCTCTTAGAGGTCAAGAAAATACTACCTTTACATGTACCTTTGGAACTTTTACATATAAAAGGATTCCATTTGGATTATGTAATGCTCCATGAAAATTTCATAGGTTCATGGTAATTATATTTTATTATCACATTGAATATTTATTTGAAGTTTTCAAAGATTATTTCATAGTTTTTGGAGATTATTTTTACCACTATTTGAAAAATATGGAAAATAATTGAAAACATGCATTGAAAAAAATATTGTTATAAATTTTCAAAAGTGTCATTTCATGGTTGAGAGAGGAATTATACTTGGTAATGTCATTTAAAAAATTAATTGAAGTGGATAAATCAAAAATTTAAGTGATAAATTCATTACCTTATCCTACCTGTGTGAAACATTTTAGATCATTTTTCGGACATACAGGATTCTACAGGAGGTTTATAAAAGATTTTAGTAATATTTCTCTCCATATCTCTAGATTACTTTTTAAAGATTCTGATTTTGATTTCAATGGTTCATGTAGGGAATCCTTTGATGAGTTTAAAATGAGATTTATTTCACCACCCATAATGCAACCACCAAATTGGGATGAACCATTTGAACTACTTTTTGATGCTTCCAAACAAGCAGTTGGATCAATACTTTCGTAGTGAATTAAGGGTAGTCCACAAGTCATTTCATATGCCTCAAGAACCTTAGATGTATCCCAATTCAATTACACAACAATGTAAAAATATTTTTTAGCAATTTTCTTTGCTTTAGAAATATTTTGATAATATCTACTTTGAACTAGAATCGTTATATTTTCTGATCATGCAGCTCTTAGGTACTTGATGAAGAAGTCTGATTCTAAACTGAGGCTAGTGA
Source organism: Viscum album (assembly GCA_963277665.1). Classification (NCBI taxonomy): domain Eukaryota; kingdom Viridiplantae; phylum Streptophyta; class Magnoliopsida; order Santalales; family Viscaceae; genus Viscum; species Viscum album. Next base: position 625,098,097 of record OY728151.1, on the reverse strand, counting down.
GATGGATGATACTACTATAGGATTTCAATATAGAAATAAAATATAATAAGGGAGTTTAGAACCCATTGACCGATCACCTAATTAGACTACCAAACACTGCTAAAACTGAAATTCCAAAAAAAAATACACACTGAATGAACAAATTCTAGGAGAGAAGTTGTACTTGATTGAAGGAGAAGTGCCTTGGTATACTGACATGGTCAACTATATGGTAACATCTCAGGTCCCATATCATTTAAATTTACACCAAATTAAAAAACCTAAATCTGAATCTAGATATTATATTTGGGAAGATCCATTTCTTTGGAATATTTTCAATGATCAAGTGATAAGAAGATGTTTTATTGAAAGTGAAATTAAATCTTTTTTTGAGTTTTGTCACACATTAGCTTGTAGAGGCCACTTTGGACCTTAAAGAACAACAAGAAAGGTTTTATAATCTGGAATTTATTGGCCCAACCTTTTTAAAGATACTCATGAATTTTGAAAAAGGTGTGAAAATGTCAATTTTCTGAAAATATTTCAAATAAACAATAAATGCCTCAAAACCCTTTGATTTTTTGTGAGATTTTTGAAGTCTAGGGGATATATTTTATGGGACCTTTCCCAATGTTATTTGGAAATTATTATATAGTTCTTTTAGTTGATTATTTTTCAAAATGGGTGGAGGAAAAGCCACCAAGACTGATGATGCTACAATTGTTTTTGATTTTGTTAGGGATAAAATATTTTGTAGGTTTGGAGTGCCCAGTGCCATCATTAGTGATCAAAGAACTCACTTTTTTAATATAATAATGGAGTATTTTTGGAAAAAGTATGGGTTACATCATAAAACATCACTATCATCCACAAACTAGTAGTAAATCTTAACTATCCAATAGGGAAATCAAAGGAATTTTTGAAAAGAATATTAATCCAAATAGGAAGTATTTGAGCCAAAGGTTGGAATACACATTATGGGCTTATAGGACAGCTAATAAAACCCCAATTGGAATGAGTCCATATAGGCTGATTTATGGGAAAATCTGTCACCTACCTGTGGAATTTGAGCATAAGGTGCATTGGGCTTTAAGGAAGATGAATTTGGATCTTGAAAGCACTGGGGAAGAGAGGAGATTTAAGTTTCATGAGCTATATGAAATTAGAAGGGAACTTTTGAAAATTACAGGATTTACAAAGAGATAATAAGAGTGGCTCATGACAAGCTGATCCAACCAAAATACTTCCATCCTAGAGAAAAAGTGCTTTTATTCAACTCAAGACTTAAGATAATTCTAGTTAAACTTAATTATATATAGTAATTTCCATTTATATTTACTCATGTATATCCTTTTAGTGTTGTTAAGATTGTGAAGGATAGAGAGAAGGATCCATTCACTGTTAATGGGCATAGGCTGAAGAAGTTCCTTAGGACCTTTCCATCAGAGCTAGTGGAGTATATCACACTCCTCCAACCTGTTTATTTATAAACTCCATCAGGTCATACCTATCCTTTAAACTTTATTTCTTTCTATGATTCATTTTCAAATCTTATTAAATGATAAATCCATTTGAATTAATTGAGGACACTGCATCATTTAAGTGTAGGGGGGAACCTTTGTAGTTTAATATTTTCATTTGTTTCTTCTTTTTCTATATTTTAAAAAAAATTGTGTGTTTTTCATATTTTTGTGTGTTTATTTTTAAAAATTATTGTTTTTTTAACTTTTGAGATGAAATGATTATAATTTCCATTTTTGAAACCCATTTCAATGAGTGAACCAATCTATTTCATTAAATCGAGCCTAAATGAATACTGAAATGACTTTTTTCAAGTTCAATATTTGAGGAATTTCATGAAAATTCTTATGAATTTTGAATCCCGTGCCACGGTTCACTATATTTATATTTTAAATAACTCTCCCATGAGGATTATAAACCATTTTTTTTATATTATTTACATTCACCTCACTTCTTTATAGAACCAATCCATGCTTTCTTTAACAAGAATTTTATTTATTCCTATAAAAACTTAAGGGTTTGATATACTTGTGCTTTAAATGATTGAGGAATTTATTTGGTTTTAAAGCCCCCTTTTTTAAGAAAATACATTTTTATTCTGGACTACCTTGTATATTTAATCCTTTTATACCTTATAATCCATGAACAACCGATTATATTAGCCACATTACAATCCATTTTTCCCCATCCAACCTGCTCTTGAAGTGAAATTTCATGATCTTGTAGAACTTAAGTGTGGGGGAATCTTCCTTGTTTTTTGATACCTCATTTTCTGATACATTGGGTGGAAATAAAATGTTGGAGATCAAATTTTGATTCTAAATAATTCATTCTTTTTAAATCTATTCTATTTATAATATTTCATGATAAAAGAAGTTTTTCCTTTCTAAAGCTTCTAATGGAGAAATAAATTTGTGCCTATTTAAAGCTTTCAAGAAAAACTATGATTGATAAAATTGACATTTATACTATTAAAATGATAAATGGTGCTTAATTTCCTTGATATTTCATGATTATGGAGATTATTTTCTACAAAGCGAAGTGAGGAGGAGACCATACTTGAGTGAAAATTAGAATCTTGCAATTTTTCTTCAAAACATGTCAATCCCTCCTCATTCGGCCTCAGAATTTGTAACACCTAAATTCTACCAACCAAAGGCCATAGAAAACCCCTAAAAATTAATCATGATAAACACATGTCCTTTACTCACATAGGGTAGAGATATATGAATTTATCAAGCCTGTGATGACTCTTACATGGGTTAGGATGAGAAAAGCCTTATTGAAAATTGACATTTGTGAGATGAGAGAAAATTAATGTGAGGTAGGTGTTTTATGTACATGGTATTATAAATGAAGTGTAAATATATTAAATTATATAAATTGGGAACTTTAAATAATGGTTTTTTATGATTCATGATGTCTTTTTGTTTCTTGGTGTGGATTTGGTGGATCTCATGGGTATGTGTTTTGAATTTTCTTTGATTTGTTTCTTGGTGTTGGGCCCACATCTCATGATTTAACAACCAAAATACTCTTAAATTTTGTGTCTATACATTAAATACATTTATTAATAAATTTCATGAAGGAATACATGCATGAATCAGTTGTTTTCAAGGCCATTAATGCATGGTAAATTAGAGATTTGGAATATAGAGAGTCTGCCTAGGCAGAATAAATTCTCATAGTAAAATCAACATAACTCTCTCTACATGTGAAAAAATACACTAAAATTTGGAGGGAATACGATTAAGACATTTATGAACAACTTTAATGAAGGATTACATGTGTGAATCGACCTTTTATTGGGTCTAACACATGGTAACTTTTGAAGGGAAATTTTATCCTATAAAAGGAGGAGAGCTCCTCCATCCCAAAGAATTCCAATCCATTTTAAACCATCCAGTCAACCACCGAGGAGGAGATCTACACTAAGGATCCAAGATTCACCATATTCTTCCTCACCTATTTATTATTATTAGTTTTATAATACCTTATTCTTCCCCATTCATCTTGATTACCCTTACCATGGTGGGGTAAACATTTGAGTGATTGGGGAAAGGTTGGTTTTTCTATTTTGTAATGCTTGAGTTCTTGGAATTAATTGAATAAAATATATTTCTATATTCTATTAATTTGTTTTAAATTTAATATAGTGGTTTTTATTATCAAGTGTGATAGTATTTGGTTTTTGATTTCCTTATTGATTTTTTCTTTGGTCAATTATCATTATCTCCCTCTATAAGGTTTTGGCTTATATATGATGGAATAGACCGAGGCTTAGTGGTGAAGTACTCGGCAATCATTAGTACGTGTGATAGGGGTAATGGATATTCTTAATTGTTTAAGATAAACAATACCTGATTAGGTATTTCCCAAGTAAATTGAGGATATTCAATGCAACTTTCTCACACATGGAAAGAGAGTAGACCAAACTGAGATCTTGGTAAGGTTTTCTCTCACCATTACCATTTGACCAAAGGAGTGAGAGGAAACAATCATATAATCTCGCTTTAATTCACTTAGTAGAAGAGCATTGAATAAAATAAAATAAGGATATCATTGCAATTGGAAAACCAACACCGACCTGATCACCATTCTCATATCATAGTTTTCAATCACTTAAGTTTCCAATTTCATTTAAATAATTTTCTTAATTTATTTATTTTATATAATTTATTTCAAAACCAATCAATCCCAAAAACACTACATTTTTTCTCTAATTAAAAGTGACAAATTTTTTTGGGTGCACTCCTCTTCAGGAGACTACCTAGGGTTAATCACTATACTACACCAAGGTAATAAAAAAAATATTTGTCCACACCCGGTGATAAGTGTGTGTCAAACTTGGCATCATTGTCAGGGAGGTGGTGTAACATAAAAACTTTAAAAAAATATTTTTAAAAATTAATTATTCACAAATAAAATGAACCACTAATTGAATTTGATCCAAAAAAATGAAATAACATTAACCCAACTAATAAAAACAAACCTAACAGGAAAATTTGTGGAAATAAACCTCTCAAATTCAAGTGAAACTCTTAGTGTTCACTCTAAACCTGATCGAATGGCTATCAATCCCAACCAAATCTTGTGCGATATCTGCGCACCTCAATTTTCTAATCAAAATAACCAAATCATTGTCCCTTCCATAGAAAATGATTTTGAACTTCTTATTAACATGATACAAGTGCTACCTAAATTTCATGGCCTTGTAGGTGAAGACCCAAATCGACACATCCAATAGTTCACCTATGTTTGCTCCACCTTCAAACCCTAAGGAGTTAGGGAATAACAAGTAAAGTGGAGGGCATTTCCCTTCTCACTTGAGGGAGAAGCAAAGGAATGGTTATACAAGCTGAAATCAGGAGAGTTCCAAGACTAGGAAGATATTCAAAGATGCTTCATTCAAAGGTTTTTCCTACAACTAGGACCACAGCTATATGAAAATAGATCTATATTATTCACCAATCAATTGAAGAGACACTTTAACAGTGTTGGGAGTGATTCAAGAATCTTTGTGCCAGTTTCCCACATCATACTATAGAGTAACACCACTTTCTTATTTTCTTCTACCAAGGAATACTTATAAATGATTGGAATTTTCTAGATGCCTCATCTGGTTTTAGGATTAAAGTAAGTAATAGAAGAGACACTTTATTCTATTCTACTTATCATTACACTGATTAATGTCTATAAGTTCAAGGGACCAATAGTTGTGTTGCTTCCTATCAAAAAATGAAATTCCAGTGAAATCTGCCACATCAACCCCAGACCCAACTAGGATATGGATTCCAACAGACCCATGACATGCCTCCTTTTCAACAGTAATACCAGAACACCCATCCATTCCAATAATCCTATAAAAAACCCTTCCAACAAAAACAATCCATTCATTAACCACTATTATAAAGAAATAAATATGAGAATACTTTCAAAAGTGAACCAACAAGTGAAGAGAAGAAGCTATGAACCCAAATTTGTAGGGTTGCAAGATAAGATTGATAAGCTAACTGATCAATTCGGGAGTTTTATGGAAATTATAATAAAGAATAAAGGAAGAATCAATTAACATACAATACCAAATCCAAATGACAATTTTAACATGATAAGAACAAGAAGTGTAAAAGAACTCCCACCTCCATCCAACCTTGAACCTAAAATAATACCATCTGTTCTGGGGGAGAATGAAGTTGATAATTCTAAAAATTCATTAAAAATTCACCAATAAGAATAAAAGAAAAAAGTATGAGTAGAAGGATAGAATGAAGAGGAAAGAAACACCACTTCAAATACAAAAAAGGGATAAGAAATACTTACACTCACCATTTACATCAAGGATTATTGAATCAAAGAGATTATAGGAAGAAGAGATTCAAAAATAAATTTTAGACACCTTATAGAAAGTTAAAATTAATATCCCCCTACTTGAATCTATCAAAAAAATCATGGTATGCAAATTTTTTGAAATATATTTGCTACAAAAATAGAATACTTCAAGGGAATGAGAGGATCAACTTTGGAAGAAGTGTATCAGCCCTTATCACACCATAGTTTCCAACCAAATGGAAATATCTAGGGATGTTTTCATTCCATGAACCATTGGTTATTTAAATTTATCTAATTATTTGTGTGATCTAGGTGCTTCAATTAATGTATTTCCTTACTAAGTATAGACTTATTTGTAGATGGGATACTTGAATCCCATAAGATTTTTGGTCCATCCTGCAAATAGATCAATAGTTTTCCCAAAAGGAGTTCTGGAAGATGTCCTAGTGAAATTCAAAGATCTCTTATTCCCAACTGATTTCTATGAGATAAATATGGAAGAAGATAGGAGCTCATCACACTCACCCATAATTTTGGGGAGACCTTTCTTAAATACATACAGAACCATCATCAATGTCTATGAAGGGACACTAACCATGGAATTTGGAGATAGTATTATTCACTTCAACATTTTTGAATCCATGAGTCACCCATCAGATGATCACTCCCTCTTTGAAATATCCCATGAAGTGGGTACTGAATCCATTGAAGAATCAGGTATGTGCCATGAATTCTTATACTTAGGATATAATTTTTCCATTAAAAATATCAATGAACATGTGAATGACCAAAACACTGGAGATTATGATTTCATATGGGAAGAATCAGTAAAATCATATTTCTTTGATGATTTGTTAAGTGATGAGGAAGATGATATGGTTTATTGTGTGTAGAAGGTCTAACCTTTGGAAATGATGAACCTTAATTTAATTTCATCCCTTGAGAAGCCCTCGGTTCTAGAATTAAAACCACTCCATATTGATTTGAAATATGTGTACCTTATGGAGGGAGATAAATTAACGGTAATAATTTCTAATAATCTATATAAAACCCAAGAAGAATCATTTATTGAGATTTTGAGAGAGAATGTACAAGCCATAGGGTGGATCTTAGGTGATGTCCCTTAAATAAACCTAAAAATATGCTCACATAGAATTCATCTTGAGGGAGGTTCCAACCCTATCAGATAGCCTCAAATGAGGATAAATCCCATCTTAATAGAGGTTATAAAGAAGGATATTGAGAAGATCTTGTAATATGGGATCATTTATCCCATTTCAGACTCATAGTGGGTTATCCCCATTCATGTAGTTCCAAAAAAAACTAGCCTAACCATTTTGAGGAATGAAAAGAATGAATTAATCCTTGTGAGAATTCAGAATAGCTGAAGAGTGTGCATAGATTTTAGGAAGCTAAATTAGGTCACTTTAAAAGATCATTTACCCATCCCATTAATTGACCATGTGTTATATAGATTGATAGGGAGAACTCATTATTTCTTTTTGGATGTATTTTCAAGTTATTTCTAGGTACCCATTTCTTACAAGGATCAAGAAAAGACTACATTTCATGTCCCTTTGGAACTTTTACATATAAAGGATTCCATTTGGATTATATAATGCTCTAGTAACATTTTAGAGGTGCATGGTAAGTATATTTTATAATTACATTGAATATTTCTTGGAAGTTTTCTTATATGATTTCATAGTTTTTTGAGATTCTTTTGACCTTTTTTTGAAAAATTTGGAAAAAGTTCTGAAAACCTACATTGAAAAAAATATTATTTTAAATTTTGAAAAGTTTTATTTCATAGTTGAGAGATGAATTTTCCTTTGGAATTTCATTTCAAAAAAATTAATTCAAGTGGATAAATAAAAAATTGAAGTTATAAATTCATTTCCTCTCCTTACTTGTGTGAAACATGTCAGAACATTTTTAGGACATGTAGGATTCTACAAGAGTTTTATCAAAGATTTAAGTAATATTTTTATCCATCTCTCTAGATTAATTTTGAAAGATTCTGATTTTTATTTCAATGGTGAATTTAGGGAATACTTTTATGAGTTTAAAAGGATATTGATTTCTCCACCAGTAATGTATCCACCAAATTGGGAAGAACTATTTGAGATACTTTGTGATGATCCCAACCAAGCAGTTGGAGAAGTCCTTTCTCGGTGAATTGATGGAAATCCATAGGTCATTTCATATTCCTCATGAACCTTATATGAATCCCAGTTCAATTACATAGCCATGTAAAAATAGTTTTTAGTAGTTGTCTTTTCTTTAAAAACATTTAGATCATATCTTCTAGGAACTAAAATCATTGTGTTTTCTGATCATGTAGCTCTTAGGTACTTGATAAAGAAGGATAATTCTAAATATAAGCTAGTTAGATGGATGATAATAATATAGGAGTTAAATATAGAAATAAAAGACAGTAAGGGAGCTAAGAACCAAGTAGTGGATCACTTAAGTAGATTTCCAAACACTGCTGAAACTGAAATTCCAAAAAAAGACCCACTAAATGATCAAATTCTAGGAGAGTAGTTATACTTGATTGAAGGAGAAGTTCCTTGGTATACTGACAAGCTCAATTTTATAATAACATCTCAGGTCCCATATCATTTAAATTCCCACCAAACTCAAAAACTAAAATCTTAATACAAATATTATATTTGGGAAGATCCATTTCTTTGGAATATTTTCAATGATTAAGTGATAAGAAGATGTTTTCCTGAAATTGAAATTAAATATGTATTTGAGTTTTGTCACACATTATCTTGTGGATTTAACTTTGGACCTCAAAAAAAGAAATAAAGGTTTTATAATCTAGAATTTATTGTCCCACCCTTTTTAAATATTCTCATGAATTTTGTAAAATGTGTGAAAAATGTCAGTTTTTTGGAAATATTTCAAATAAACAAGAAATGCCACAAAAAACCTCTGAATTTTTGTGAGATTTTTGAAGTCTAGGGGATATATTTTATGTGACTTTTCCCAATTTCATTTTTAAATTATTATATCTTTATTTCAGTTGATTATTTTTCAAAATTGTTGGAGGCAAAATCCACCAAGACTGAGGATGTTATAGTTGTTTGTGATTTTGTTAGGGATAACATATTTTGTAGGTTTAGAGTACCCAGATTCATCTTCGTTGATCAAGGGAATCACTTTTTAAATAGGATAATAGAATATTTTCTAAAAAAATATGGGGTTCATCATAAAACATCCACTCCCTATCATCCATAGACTAATGGGCAAGATGAAGTGTACAACAGGAAAATCAAAGGAATTTTGGGAAAGAATATTAATAAAAATGGTAAGTATTGGAGCCAAAGGTTGGAAGACATGTTATAGGATTATAGGATAGCCTACAAAACCCTAATTTTAATGAGTACATATAGGTTGATTTATAGGAAAAGTTTTCACCTACCTATGGAATTGGAGCATAAGGCATATTGGGTTTTGAGGAAGATGAATTTGGATCTTGAAAGCACTAGGAAAGAGAGAATATTATAGTTATAGGATCTAGATGAAATTAGAAGGGAATATTTTGAAAATTCAAAGATTTAAAAAGTGATAACATAAGTGGCTCATGGAAAGCTGATCCAACCAAAATACTTTCATCTTGGAGACAAATTGCTTTTATTCAACTCAAGACTCAAGATCATGTCAGGTAAACTTTCTTCCAGATGGGAAGGACCATTTATAGTTACTCATGTATATAATTTTGGTTCTATTAATATTGTGAATTATGGAGAGAATTATCCATTCACTATTAATGGAAATAGGCTGAAGAAGTTCCTTGGGACCCTACCATCAGATCTAGTGGAGGAGATCACACTCCTCCAACCTGTTTATCAATAAAATCCATCAAGTCGTACCTCTCATTTACACTTTCATAATTTTTGTGATTCCATTTCAAATTTTCATAAATTTTAAATCCATTTGAATTCATTAAGGACACTATATCATTTAAGTGTGGGGGGAGGGAACCTTTTTAGTTTAGAATTTTCATTTATTGTTTGTTTTTCAATTTTTCAAAAAAAATGTTGTGTCTTTTTCATATTTTTGTATGTTTCTTTTTAAAATTTAGTGTGTTTTTGAAACTTTTGAGATGAAATTATTATCATTTATATTTTTTAAACCCATTTAAATGATTTAATAAATATATTACATGAAAGTGAACCTAAATTAATACTTAAATTGACTTGTTTCAAGTTCAAATATTTGGGTAATTTCATGAAAGGTCCTCTGATTTTTGAATCTCATGACATAGTTCATTTTCTTTATATTTGAAATCACTTTCCTATGAGGATTTAAAAAATAATAATATTCTTTAAATTTACCTCACTTCTTTATAGAACCAATATGTGTTTTCTTTAACCCAAATTTTATTTATTCTTATCAAAACTTGAGGGTTTGAGATACTTGTGTTTTAAATGATTGAGGCATTTATTTGGTTTCAAATCCCCCTTTTTTAAGAAAATACCTTTTTATTCTGGTCTAACTTGTATATTTAATCCCCGTAGCCCTTAGAATACTTAAACTTCCAGTTATCTTAGCCACATTACAAGCCAATTTTCCCTATCCAACCTATTATTGAAGTAAAATTGTATGATCTTATTGAACTTAAGTGTATGGGAAACTACCTTGTATTGTGATACCTCATTTTCTGATACATTGTGTGGAAATAAAATGATGGAGATATGATGTTTATACTGAATAATTAATTCTTTTTAAAGTTTTTCCATTCTTGAGCTTTCATGATAAAATAATTTGTGCCTTTATGGAGCTTCTAAAGGAGAAAGAAATTTGTGTCTATCTTGAGCTTTCAAGAAAAAATCTGATTGATAAAATTGACATTTTTGTTGTTCAAAGACTAAATTGTGTGAAATTTCCTTGATATTTCACAATTATGGAGATTATTTTCTACAAATGGGAGTTAGTAGGATATCATACTTTAGTGAAAATTAGAATCTTGTAATTTTACTTCAAAAAGAGCCAAGCTCTCTTCATTCAGCTTCAGAATTTTTAACACCTAAATCCTAACAACCAAAAGCCACATAACAACCTTGAAAAGTCCTCATGATAAACACGTGTCCTTAACTCATTTTTTGTGGAGATATAGGAATTTATCAACCCTATGGTGACTCTTGCATGGGTTTGGATGAGAAAAGCCATATTAAAAATTGACAGTTGTGAGATTAGAGAAAATTTATGTAACATGGGTGTTTTGTGTGAATGGGATGAGAAATGAAGTGAAAATATATTAAATTATATAAATGGGAAACTTTAAATAATGATTTTTGATGAGGCATTATGTATTTTTGTTTCTTGGTGTGGATTTGGTGGATCTCATGAGTATGTGTTTTGAATTTTCTTTGATTTGATTTTGATGCTTACTTGTCTAGGAGTCCAACTACTAAGTGTGGTAGAATTGATAGAGAAAATATTTCCAATAATTTTACATTTAATTTAAATGTTTTAAATCCCACCAAATCATTATTTTAATAGAAATTTCCACATTTTATGATTTTAGTGGTATTTTGAGCTTAATCAGAAAAATTACCCATTTTGAATTTTTAACAATTTTAAATTATTTCTGTATTTCAGAAATAAAATTTATATACTAATACATATTATTAAATTATTTATTTTTATGATTCTATAAATCATGGGTTTCATTTCATTTTTCTGGACCCAAAGCTAAATCCACTATATGGAAGCTCAAAACCAGCTCACAAGTTGGGTCTTGAAAACTATTCACAAATATGGCTATTTTTGGTGTTAGGACCATATATCATGATCGGATGTACAAAATACTCTAAAATTTAAAGGTTTTACTTGAAAGACATTGAAGAACAACTTTTATGAAGTTTTACATGCATGAATCGAATGTTTTTCAAGGCCATTAATTCATGGGAAATCGGAGATTTGGAATATGGAGAGTCTGCATGGGTAGAATAAATTCTCATAGTAAAACTGACATAACTCTCTCTACACGTGGAAAATTACTCTGAAATTTGGAGGGTATATGAAAAATACATTTATGAAAAACTTTTATGAATGATTTTATGTGTGAATTAACCATTTAATGGGTATAACATGTGGTAAATTTGAAAGGGAAATTATGGCCTATAAAAGGAGGAGAGATCCTCCTTCCCAAAGCATTCTAATCCATCCCACACCATCTAGTCAACCACTGAGGATGAGATATCCACCAAGGATCCATGATTTACCATATTCTTCCTCTCCCATTTCTTATTATTAGTTTTTTAATGCCTTTTTCTTCCCCATTCATCTCGATTTCCATTACCATAGTGGGGTAAACATTTGAGTGATTAGGGAAGGGTTAGTTTTTATATTTTGTAATACTTGAGTTGTTGGAATTAATTTAATGAAATCTCTTTCACTCTTTTGCAATGTTGTTTTTAATTTCATATAGTGGTTTTTATTATCATGTGTGGTCATATTTGGTTTTTGATTCCATTATTGATTTTTTGCTTTGGTCAATGATCATTATATCCCTCCGCTAGGTTCTAGTTTATATATTATAGAATAGACCAGGGATTGGTGGTGAAGTACTCAATGATCGTCAGTACTTGTGAGGAGGGTAATGGATGTTCTTAATTGTTTGGCATAAACAAGACCCGATCAGGTATTTCCCAAGTCAATTGAGGATATTCAATGAAACTTTCTCACACATGGAAGGAGAGTATACCAAACTGATATCTTAGTAAGTTTTTCTATCACCATTATCATTTGACCAAAGGAGTGAGAGGAAATGATCATGGAATATCACTTTAGTATAATAGGATTGAATAAAATAGAACAAGGATGGTATAGCAATTTTAAAATCAACCCCAACCTGATCACCATTCTCATATCATAGTTTTAAATCACTTAAGTTTTCAATTTAATTTAAATCATTTTCTTAATTTATCTCTTTTATTTCATTTATTTCAAAACCAATCAATTCCAAAAACACTAAATTTTTCCTCTAATTAAAAGTGACAAACTATTTTGTGTGCGCTCCTCTTCTAAAGACTACCAAAGGATAATCACTAGACTACACCTAGTTAATAAAAAATTGTTTTTCCACACCCCACGATAGGCATGTGTAACCTAAATTAGCATGTATATAAGTGGAATATGTCATACCCAATGACATCCCACAACATCAATTTATCAAATTAAAAGCATTAATTAATTAAGGGTCTCACTCAATCAACCCAGCTTGTTCATTTAAGTACATACCTTGAAACACCCATAAAATTAACTATAAATATAGGAACCGCCTACCTTATACTCATAGGTTCTCACTCATTTGATATCATCCTTTAACTTAATCTAAAATAATAGAAATCAAAGATTTAGAAAAATTCCCTAGAAATCAGGAAAAATATATCATATGGATTTAGAATTCTGTATGTAAAGATAAGTAAGTAAAGGAAGAAATAATATTTAATATCTTACTAATACTCTTCCAACACACCCAACAGAATTCAATTCAGAGTCTGATTAAAGGAGGAATCTTAAAGCCTGGGTGGAGAAGAAATGGGAGTGGACCCATGTTGTGTGCATGAAATGAAATAGAAAGGAGGAGGAGGAAAGGAAATAGAGGGTATAGGTGGATCCATTATTTCACCCCTTTAAATGATCCACATGGTTTGGCCACACGGTTTGGCTAACCATGCACCAGTTGTATCATGCTCACTTCCTAAGAACCACACCTTACACGGCTAGGAGCACGGTTTACCAAACCATGTATAGCCTATAACCATGCCCTATATTAAAAAATATAGGCATTTCACATGGTCATGTTCCCCCACCTACAAGGTTTTTCTAACTGTACTCAGTGAAAAAGTGGTCCACATGGTTTCCCCTTTTAGGCTGCATGGTTTTATCAAACCATGTGCCTCTGTCTGCACTTTCTTGAAATTGAGTTTTTAGGGACGACGCACCCAAAAATCATATGAAACCCTAATGAACTTTCTAGGCCTCAAAACCCATATAAAAAATACCAATGGTTAATCAAAATCTATAAATTGGGTTTTGAATAATAAGAAAATAGCTGGCCCAACCACCAAACTCAAAAGTTAAAAAAGACTTATGAATTTCAACCCACTCAAAAACCCTAGATGTTAGAGTCTACCCACATTATAATAGTTTATATTTTAGCTATTGGGATTTACCTAGAGATTGTACCAAACATACCCATCCCATTTACATCAACTGAGTCTACCCTGGTTATTAGTCATGGTCAATTCCTCTTGTATCGCTCCCCAACTTAGGAATTACCTACTCGGTCACTTATCGAACCAAAAAAACATTATAATGTTCCACCGACCATCCCAAAACATACAAGTCCTCCCATGAAATATCGCCATTCTTGCACCTCATCGAGTTCTCAATTCATTATGTGTCATACCTAACACCCATCAAATATTGTATCTAATCAAATGCCCATTTTTTACCCATTCCATACACAACACTCATAAAAACCCATATCTCATCATATGACCATAAATCCTATATTTCAAAATATTCTCATAAAAAATTCCCATTTAATATATATATGTGTGTGTGTGTGTGTGTGCATTCCCATCATAGTCTCTATGCTTATGCACCTCATACAAAACCCGCATCACATTGATTCCCACAATAAAACCAGGTGCCTATGCACCTCATATATATATATATCACACATCATAACTAATGCCAACATACTAACCAGTTCCTGGTTAATTAAAAAATAATAGATGTGCACCTTATAAACCAAAACTTTCCATGGAAAAACAAAATAGATAGTTACACCATGATCAGGGTGTACCTCTCACCATCATTGGCTCCCCAGCCTACTCTGACCCTAGCAGATCAACATCATACACTTGTCCTAAAGCTCAACTACCTGAGGCATGACCTCCTTATATATCTACACCAACTACTAGCCACTAACCCTACTATTGGGTCTCTCTATCTCTGACATGACCTCCACATATACATAAATCTCATCTACCAGCTCCTGGTATTGCTCCTGATCCTACCTCAGATCCCTCAAATCTGACCTGGACCATGGCTCCCAGCTATTCAAGAAGTACTCCTACATAACCTATCTAGATGCCCCATCTAACCATATTCTCATCACTCCTTTGGATTTCACTCACACTGAGTCTAAACATGACTTGATTGCCCACACTGGAAGTGTACCATTAAAGAACCACTGTTTGATGGTCTACCCAAGTCTCTAGCATGACTGCCCTATTAGAACTCCTCACGGTCCCACTTCCTGCTACCTGAAGCATCACCACTCATCTCACTTGACATTGTCACCCAAATAAAATATGAATAGTCCATAAAGTTTCCATAAACTATAAATGCCTAATTCATTACCTCATAGAATGATGTTAACCTGAAAATATTTACCTACACCCGGATGGAATGCCATAATCCATCCTCAAAATACCACACCCTAGCAATGTCATCACCCACCATAGAAAGTAAAAATTGAGATAGGTCTGAGAAATATTATAAATAGTCCATGAAGAATGTATCACCATACTATAGGTTCATTAAATCATAGTCTCAGTTCTTCCTCAATATCTTAGGGAATAAGTGCTCAAAGAACTTGGCATTGATATCCTTCTAAGCCATTCTCTCATGTCTTTATACCTAAACCTATACATCCAATCAGTACTTTGATGGTCCTCTAAGCATATACATCAATAGATTCTCCCTCTGACCTGGGGGTGTCTCAATCTGGTCAAAAATAATATATACTAATTTGATCTAGTTCTTTGCCACCTATGGTCCACCCTCACCCTAGAATAGTTTTGGGTGATGAGACTAGAACTCATGAGTCAAATACGCCATAGATGGATTAGCTCCCTAAGCTCACCTACTAATCCCCTGGATGACACATACCAAGCTCACCATGAGCTTCTCATCAACCCATGGCCCAAAATCTGCCATCATCTGTGGCTTCCCCACATTTATCAAAGCTTGTAGGTACAGATCATGATCAACATGGCCCTCTGGGGCCTCATCAAAACCCTCAGGGGTCTCATCTCATGCATACTCATGTGGCGCTATAGCACTACCCTCCTAAATTTCCACCAGAATTTATCTAGGTGGTATCACACTAAATACCAAACATCATGGTCAAACATCCATAACCATATTTATATATTGCAGATAGGGAATGTTGTAATAGGTAGTGTGTCTCACCACCCTTACACTCCCCTACCATACCATGTCACATGACATCCGGCCTCATGTCCCCTTACCTACCCATATCAGAGTTAGGTATCATGTATAATCTAGCCTCATGGCCCCTTTACTACCCATAACAGAGTCAGGAATCACATATAATTTATATCAATTTGGGGTAGCTGAGTAGAATGCCACTAAAAAGTCTAAGTAGGAAAACACCATATAGATTCTTTTTTGAAACTTTAAACAAATAACTTCCTTTTATCATCCCTACCTACTCATAATAGAGTCAAACTCATATATCACATAATTGTCTCACTATGAACCACATGCTTGGGTTGAATGAGTATAACGCCACCAAAAAGGATAAACAGTAAAACACCATTTAGCTTCTTTGTTAACACTTAAAATATCCCAACCCCTATTAGTTCATTTTAGGTTCCAATAAATTATTTACATGCACATACATATATCATGTCACCCTATGTGCCAACCATGATGCATGAACAATCCTCCCTTTCCATGTCGGACTAAGGGTCAAAACCACATAATCTAGTCACATCACACCCAAGTGCACCATTCAAAGTGGAAATCAATCAATTGTAAAAGTTAAAAGCATAAAATCAATTTATAATCCCTAGAAACTTGGTTTTTTCCCCGTTCATGGGGCTTCAGGCACCCAAACATGATATCTTTACCCAGTTCTGACTACATCCTAGTCTCCAGTCTACCATATCCTAAATAGTAATACCCAAAAAGAAAAATAAATAATTTTATACCATTTGTAATTAACCAAACATGGTTAACATTTTATAACTTATCCTTGTAATGCTATAAGAAAAAACTAACAAATGATCTGCTCTGATACCATTTATAGTTCCCCAACCTAGTTTTACACTTTATCTATGATCTGGACTGGTTGGCCACTAGGCCTTAGGAGTGACTCCCCATATGTCAAATGCTATCGAATATCATATGGGGTTTGATTAGGTGATAGTGGGGAGACTATACCCTCATGTAGTGATAATAATAATGGTCCATATGTATATAACATATTATAAGGACCAAAACTCGACAGAATCAATAATAAAATTCAACATAAGCATAATAAACAAAATCAATACTGATAAAGATCCTAAATCCATAATACCATAAGTAGATGATAAAACATTCCATATAATTTCATACAAAATAGTAGACAAGTAGGGTCTCCCATGGTCGAAAATATAGGTACATGTATATAAAATTCAAAATAAGTTTCATCTCAATGTAGAGGAACCTCCCAATCTACTATCATCCATCCCATGCATAAGGTACAACTCTGATTACTAAGGTCCAGCTCCCAATCCTAATCCCTTAACTTATCTTAAAGGCATATAGTCTACACGTGTCCTGAGAGGAATTTATAGGGTGTAAGTATGAACTCAACAGGCCACCACTAATGTGTGTCTGTCTTACATCCATAATTATTAAGGTGTAAGAAAAACATAATAAAAAATAAAATACACATGCATTTAATAAATAACCTTCTTCCCTTATAATCAATAGAAATAAGGAAGTTTTTACCTGCTTTGTCCAATGCCAGTATAACTCTAAATATGTGTCCCCAAATATATATATGACATACACTACATGTCTGTATATATATATTTTTAGTGGCAAGGACCCATAGAATAGTGCCCAAGCATCCCTTGAAGAGGATCATAAATGGATATCCCTTAGTAACCTCCCATAAATGTATAACTGGAACCTTTTTCCATCCAACACCTCATGTACCATCAATCAAGTAACCAGCGTCCAAAAGGAATGTCCATCAAGAAGTCTCAGGTCCCTCAGACCTCTGCTTAGAATTTCCTCATCGGCTCAATAACCTGAAATCCCGAGGCACGATGAGATCCATCCTCTAATATATAAAATAATCACTATCATATCAAAATCTAACCTCTTAAGGTATGTCAATATCTATACTCCAATAATTCTGTATTATCGACCTCAAGTATAACGATGAGCCTCAACCCCCAATTGATGGTCTCAATTACATATCCCAATGGTCCTTCACCATCCACATGGCTTTCTATAATGATAACCTCTAACATAACCAATAGTCAACACCATACCCTAAGACACAATATCTATGGAATCCTCCACCCACAATGAGTGTTCAACACCACCTCAACTAAGTTTTATCTATGGGCACACAACTCCAATGGCACATCGACCAAAAACAGTGAGTGGAAATCACCAACATACCCTAAGACACATAATTTGTCACCTCATTACCCTATGAACATGTCACTAAATTATAATGGTCAACAACATCTCAAGTCACACAAGCTATCCTAACGACCTTGTCACCTCAAACCAATGACCATGTTGCCTCAACCCAATGATCATCATCACCCCATGTATCTCATGCCATGCCCTCAACCTGATGACCATGTCACCTCAATCTAGGTGATCATAATCACCTCAATACTCATGTCATACCCTTAACATTACCATGGAACCGCAGTAATAAATATATACAATTAAATTAATTTAAATCATACAATTGGCCTAACCTACCCAGTTGGTCAAAGCCCCTTACCCAGCTTAGCATGTATATAAGTGGACTAGTTCATAACCAATGGCATACCACAACATCGATTTATTATATTAAAAGTAATCATTAATTAATTAAGGGTCTCACTCAATCAAACCAGTATGCACATTTAAGAACGTACCCCTAACCACCTATAAAATTAAGGAGAAATCTAGGAACCACCTACCTTATACTTATAGGTACTTGATCATTTTATATTGAACTCTAAATATATCCAAAATGATTTGAATATTTAGAAAAACACCCTTAAAATATGGAAAATATCTCTCATGGGTTTAGTATTTTATATGGAAAGATAAACAAAGAAAGGAATAAAGAGGATTGCAGGCCTTACCGATGCACTTCCAATGCACCCAACATCATTCAATTCGGAGTTCGATTAAAGGAGGAGGATCAAAGCCTGGGTGGAGAAGAAATGGGAGAGGACCCCCTACTGTGCACATTAAATTAAGGAGAAATAAGGAGGATAAGTGTAAATAAAATGGAGGGGTAAATCCATCATTTCACCTTTTAAATGACCCACATGGTTTGGCTGCACGGTTTGGCTAACCATGCACCAACTGTGTAGTGCTCACTGCCTAAGCACCACACCTCACATGACTAGGCACACAGTTTACCAAACTATGCATAGCCCGTGTGGATTCCCTCTATTAAAATATGTAGGCATTTCACATAGTCGTGTTCCCCCACATGCATGGTTTTCCTAACCATACTTAGTGAAAAAGTGGTCTGCACGGTTTCCCCGTGTAGGCCGCATGATTTGATTAAACTATGCACCTCTATATTCGCTTTCCTAAAACTAATATTTTGCGTCTTGAAGCACCCTAAACTCATCTAAAACTATAAGGCATTATTGGTCCTTAAAACACATTTAAAAATAAGGCCTTGGGTTAATCAAACTCTCATAATTAGGTTCTAAAGATTAATAAAAGAGTTATCCCTACCACCAAAATCAAAAGTTCAAAAAGGTTGAGTAATTTTTACCTGCTCAAAAACCTAGGATATTATAACGCATAGTTTTTATGTATGGTCAATCTCAACTAGTGTGTCTGAATTTTCATTTGTTTTTTCTTCCACCAAAAACTAGGGGCGCTTAATGAGCCTCAGATCTGGATGTCAAGCCTGCAAGCCCATATTTATGGGATGAACTAGACTATAAAAAATCACCCTAATTTTAAATAATATTAAATGGATAAAATTAAAAAGTATTCAGGCTTAAGAATATCATTCTTAACAAATGAAAGTTAACCCGCATGTCATAAATAATTTTTTTCTTTTTTTTTATGTTATTTCATTTTAACAGAGTTTTTTATGAAAAACGTATATATTTTTTAGGTATGTAATGAATATGTATATAAACTAACATTTACATGATTAAAATTATGTGTTTAATATATCTTATTAATATGTGTTTATTATTTTTTAAAATTATTTTCAATATTAATTAAAATGTGAATTGGCCTACGGGTCATTTTTCATAAAACATGAATTGGATCAAAAGAAATTTTCTAATCCCATATTAAATATAGGACTAAATAAACCAAACATTTTTAGGCTTGGTCCATGTGAGTATGGTCCACTCCACTCCAATCTAAATCGTTAAACACCCCTAGCCAAAACAACTTGCACGATCACCTGTGCACAATGCATGATCTCTCGGGAATAATGCATGACCCTCTAGCCCTGCACATTTGTGCATATCTTCAAAACTTTTTAAGGCATCTCAATTTCATCATCAATCCTCTAAAATTTCAATATAACTCAAACATAAACATTACATAATTAAAATGGATTCCAACCATGGGAGTGATGCTAGAAAAGTGTGTTGAGTCCTTTTTTTTAAATGACTTATTATGGATCCATTGTTTTGATAAATCACAACAAACTCTTTGTTTTACTTATAATCACTTGATTTTTTTAGTTATGTTATTGTGTAGTCTTAAATTCTGAATCACATGTTCATGTGAGATGATTTTTAACCATGTTATTTGTATAACATCATGAATTCATTAAAATCATTTCAACTAGAAGATCAAGTTGAACCTTATGATTTTGTTAGAGTTTAAAGCCTTGCTCGAAGAACACAAATTTTACCACTGAATATTTTGTTGCACCAATGCTTATAAATGGAGACTTAGGCTTCTTGAAACAGAAGATAATGGCACACTGGTCAAATTTCATTTGATATATTTTCACTATCTCAGTGTTTTGAGTTCTTCCATCTGTGTGAGTTTTTCATAGTGTTATTAGATATTCAATTTGTGAGGAATTTATTTCAAAGGATATAATATTTATTATTGTAGTCATTTGATTCTAATATTATATGATCAATGAGATTAAAAGGATAGGAAGTTGTTATTATGAACTTCTAGTTTTATAAAGTCAAGAGATGGGACTTTTTTTATCGTGTGGTTGAAGAGGAGCTTAGGTATAGATCTTGACACTATTGGTGTATCTTGAAGAATTCTAGGTATAGGATTTTTATCTTTTGATCGTTTAAATCGAGAGAGTTTCTAGGTATTAGAACTTTTATATATTTGATCTAGGTACTGACCCTCATGCCTCTTTGGACAAAAAGTGAAGAGTTCCTTTGATTGAAACTATTGATAACTTTTAAATGAGTTTATGGATTGTCATCCGAAACTTCATTGCATTGTTTCATTTGTATTTTTCTTATTTAGGTTGGTTAGTTAACCTCGATTAAGTGTTAAATTTTGAGTTACATAATTTTCATTTATTTTTATTACTTTTATACTCTGATTGGTTATAATTGGTATGATTATGTTGGTTAAGTGTTAACTTCTGAGTTGATTTCATTTATTTTCATGGGGTTTGGTTGGAATGCTCATTTTTTGTGGAATGGAGTGGTTTTTGAGTCTGAGAAAAAGTTTTTCTCCATGAATTTAAGAATTTGGGGAAGATTTTTGTGATTTTATATCCTCTTCTTCATAAGGTGTGTTGGTTGGAGCAGTGGAAAAAATATTTACACTAGGTTGGTAAGCGTTTCGGATTACTGAATGTCAAATTTTCCAGAAATTTTGGCTAAGGTCGTGATGTGTGTGTGTGTGTGTGTGTGTTTGAATTATTATTAAGTATTTAAATTTGTACCTTAAGTCCATTTCACAAAAAAAATGTTCCAATAGCCACTGATAGGAATAGTTCCCTCATGTTGAAAAATCGAGCGAAAGTCGCTAGTAATGTACAGTAGGAATAATTTATCCCTTCACAGTATCAAAGAATCATTGGAATCATTGGAATCACTGGAGTCACTAGAGTCATCATAGAGAAGATTCACACCACTCAGTAATTTTCCTCAGAATAGGAAAAACCTATCTTCCAACTTCAAATATTCAGCATGCCCTACATAATTGATCGGACGATATACAATAAAATTGTACATGTGTAAACATCCAATACATGTATTGTAATATCCATCTAAAGAAATAATTGAAGACGATATCAATCTAGTGAAAATTTTTATCATCTATAGTCCCCCATTTTATAAGATATTTCATTGACATGGTGGGATGTTGACACATCGATGTTTTTACACATGGAAGGATCTGGATGAAATGGTTTCCTAGAGGTTATTTTCATCACATAGGAAATGAAACATGTGAACCATCATGGATTTATCACATTGGGTGTAATTTTTGTATATAATTTTTATCGGGATTTTCCAGAGGCCGCTTTCTGTTGTATAGGTCATTTTCATCAATTTTCTCTGGGTTACGCTGCAATTCTACATGCCATTTTCTCTAGTTTTCACCAAATGATGATTTTGATTGTGTGGGTCATATTCACCAGGTTTCTCTATTTTGGGGGGTAGTAGACTACATTCAATTAGATTTTGAAGTTTTATTTTTTTATATATTTCTTATAATGGTCATGGGTGAAGGTATTCTAGATTATTATTTGAAGTTTGTACATGTTATATGTGGTTAAACTTGAAATATTTTCTACCCAATACCATATGTTTAATTTTAATGAAGTGGTGAATTTCAGTGGAAGATTTATGGAAATAAATAAATGCACTTGATGCTGAATATTTCTCTAAAACCTTTAGTGAATCTTACACTAAAACTTTCACTAAAACTATTACTAAAATTTTAATTAAATTTGTCCCTGAAACTTTAACTAAAAATG
The DNA here is from genome assembly GCA_963277665.1 of Viscum album. Classification (NCBI taxonomy): domain Eukaryota; kingdom Viridiplantae; phylum Streptophyta; class Magnoliopsida; order Santalales; family Viscaceae; genus Viscum; species Viscum album. Next base: position 625,075,305 of record OY728151.1, on the reverse strand, counting down.
TAATTATATTTATAAATATTTTGAAAAAAAATAAAATAAATATATTTTATAAGTGTATTTATTTTAAATTTAGTTTTATATGATGGAATTTATTATAAATATATTTATGAAAAATAGTTTCTATTAATATATTTTTTAGTTTTATAAATATAAACTTTTTGTTGTATTTAGAAAATTTCAGTGGAAGTTTCATTGGAAGTTCCAATTGAACTTGGACTAGAACATCCCCTGAAACTTCCACTAGAACTTCCACTGAAATTTTTACTTAATTTTGTAAAAAATATATTAAATATATCTTATAACTACATTTATTATAAATTTAGTTTTAGTTATAATTTCAAAAATATATATCTATTTTCAATATTTTTAAATATTTACCTTCCTAAATATAAAATTTTTATTTACATTTTTATTCATATAGTATAAAAAAATTTATAAATATATTTATTAAAATTTAATTTTTATTAATGTATTTTTAAGTTTTATAAATATATACTTTTTTTTATTCTGAAACTTCCACTGAAAATTTTACTTAATTCTATAAAAATTATGTTAAATATATATTATAAATGAAATTATTAAAAAATTAGTTTTAATTATAATTTCAAAAATATATTTCTATTTGTTATATTTGTAAATATTTTTTCCCTAAATATATACATTTTATTTACATTTTTATTCATATAGTGTATACATTTTTAAAGGGTAAATTATATTATATTTATAAAAAATATGTAACAAATATAACATATATTTTATATAATTTCATTTATTATAAGTATTTAGATTAAAATTTAATTTTTATTAATATATGTTTTATTTTTATTAATATTTTTTTTGTCATATTCTAAAAGTTCCACTGAAACTTCCACGAAAAACTTTACTTAATTTTGTAAAAAATATGTAAAATATATCTTATGCATTTATTATAAATTTATTTTTAGTTGTAATTTCATAAATATATTTTTATTTTCTATATTTTTAAATATTTATTTTCCTAAATATATAAATTTTATTTATATTTTTATTCATATAGTATATACATTTTTAAATGGTAAATTGTATTATATTTATAAAAAATGTGTAACAAATATAAAACATATTTTATGTAATTTCATTTATTATAAATATATTTATTAAAATTTAATTTTTATTAATATATTTTTTAGTTTTATAAAAAAAAAATTCATGTTCTGAAAGCTCCACTGGAACTTTTAATTACTTTTTTAAAAAATATGTTAAATATATCTTATAAGTACATTTATTATAAATTTAGTTTTAGTTATGATTTCATTAATATATTTTTATTTTCTATATTTTTTAATATTTATTTTTCTAAATATATAAATTTTATTTACATTTTTATTAATATAGTACATACATTTTTAAATGATAAATTATATTATATTTATAAAAAATGTGTAAGAAATATAATACAAATTTTATATAACTGCATTTATTTTAAATATATTTATTAAAATTTAATTTTTATTAATATATTTTTTAGTTTTATAAATATATACTTTTATCATATTCTAAAAGTTCCACTGAAACTTTTACTTAATTTTGTAAAAAATATGTTAAATATATATTATAAGTACATTTATAATAAATTTAGTTTTTGTTATAATTTCATAAATATATTTCTATTTTCTATATTTTTAAATATTTATTTTCGTAAATATATAAATTTTATTTACATTTTTATTCATATAGTACATACATTTTTAAATGGTGAATTATATTATGTTGATAAAAAATATGTAACAAATATAATACATATATTATATAATTTCATTTATTAAAAATATATTTATTAGAATTTAATTTTTATTAATATATTTTTTAGTTTTATAAATATATACTTGTTTTCATATTCTATAATTTTCACTAGAAAATCCACTAGAACTTTTACTTTTTGAAAAAAAATCTTAATTATATCTTATAAGTACATTTATTATAAATTTATTTTTTGTTATAATTTCATAAATATATTTTTATTTTCTATATTTTTAAATATTTATTTTCATAAATATAAAAATTTTATTTAAATTTTTATTCATATAGTATATACATTTTTAAATGGTAAATTATATTATATTTATAAACATTATGTAACAAATATAATACATATTTTATATAATTTTATTTATTATAAATATATTTATTAAAATTTAATTTTTATTAATATATTTTTTTAGTTTTATAAATATATAACTTTTATCATTTTCTAAAAATTTCACTATAACTTTCCCTGATTGTTTTAATTTTTTTCAAATTATATTTTTTATTTATAAACATTTTATAAAAAATATATTAAATAAATTTTATAAGTTCATTTATTATAAATTTTATTTTATTTATAATTTCATAAATATATTTTGATTTTCTATGTTTGTAAATATTTATTTCCCTAAATATATAAATTTTATTTACATTTGTATTCATATAGTATATACATTTTTATTCATATAGTATAAGTTTCTGTAGAAGTTCTGGTGAAAGTTTAAGTAGAACTTCCACTGAAAGTTTCGATTAATGGATTTATAATTGTAATTTATAAATATTTTATTAAAAAATATTAAATATATTTTATAAGTGCATTTATTATAAATTTAGAGTTTCACTAAACTTTGAATAGAATTTTAACCAAAATTTATTGTGGAACATTCACTAGAACTTTCTCTTAAATTTTCAAAAATGGATTTATAAATGTTATTTACAAAGTTTTTGTAAAAAATGTATTAAATATATTTTATATATGCATTTATTATACTTTCCTAAAACTAAAATTTCTATGTTGCAAGTTGTTCTAAAGCTAATGATGTTGATGTTATATCATCATCTATTAAACCTGTTGTAGGGATGAAGTTCAAATCACATGAGGATGCACAATGGTTCTGTATTATTTATGGGGGACTAAACGGGTTTAGTGTATACTGACAATACTCGAATAAAGGGAGAAAGGATAAATATTTTGTCACATCTTTCCTTTATGCATGTATCAAATAAGGTCATTAGAAATTTAACAAACATGATAGCATGGTGAAATTTATTTATACTGAGACATGTACAAGATACCTTGATCAAATGGGGGTTAGTTTGTTGCCTTGTGGGAAATATGCATGTAATATATTTAATTAATGGATTAATCATCCCTTGAACAATCTTGAATCAATTCATAGGATGAGGTCCCAAAAAAATAATATAGGCACAAGTAGTTGAGTTAGATGTGAATGCTTCAGAGGGTATTAAACCAAATGATTCTTTCTCCTTGATTAAAAATATTATAGGGGTTCGAGCTGTTATTGGGTACACATGTGTGGATCAGCTAAATTTTTTTAGGTTTAAACATGAAAGAAAATTGGTTCATGTTGATGCATATTTCATGTTAAAGTACTTGGAAAGACTAATTCTAGAAAATACGTTGCTTTTCTATACTATGTAGTTTGACTTGATTGAGTACATTACTAATAAAGAGTATAGGCCCTTAGGTGTCTTTATGGGATTCAATCATCATTGGAAGATTGTCATTTTTTGAGAATCATTGTTATAGGATGAAACTGTGAGTTATTTTTCTTGGTTTTTTCAACAAAATTATAGGTGCATCACATAAAGAAGCCTCAAAATATATTTACTAATCAGGATATGACAATGGGAAAATTTATTTATAAAGTTTTATTGGGAACTCAACATAACCTTTTTACATGGAATTTAATGAAAAATGGTGTTAAACATTTAGATAATTGGATGAAATATGGATCTAGTTTTATAACTAGATTTAATAAGTGTATATTCTAATACCATGATACACATAAATTTTATTGGGAGTGGGATACCCTCAAATAAAAATATGGGGATGGGAAATAATATTGGTTAGATAATTTATTTATGTTTTAAGAAAAGTAGGTGCATTGATTTTCTAAATATTCTTTCACATTTAGTATTCACACCACTAAATTAAGTGAAAGTTTTAATGTAAAGATTAAATATTACATTCATTGTAAGTTAAGTTTTGTCTATTTATTTAAGAAATTTGATAAATTATTGGACAAAAATCAATATCAAGAAACAAAGGATGAATTTTAGATGTGGTATAAGTTGCCTCGTAATCATTATCCTAACCATGAATTGATGTTCCAAGTTTCTACTAGATATACACCTAAGTTATTTTATTTATTTCAACATGAATATAAAATGATTGGTTCTTGTTTTTTGATATCATGTAATGAAAGTGAAGTTTAATTTAGTGATGTTATTGGAATTTTTGGTGGTGAAGATCATTTTTTGTGTATCATATGAAGCTTCCAATGAAGTTGGTTAGTGTTTATGACAAAAATTTCATTCGGTTGGGTATCTTTGTTGTCATGTTTTGAGAAATTTTGATTGAATTGATGTGAGATCAATACCTAAAAAATATATTTTTGGGTAGGTGGACATGATTATATAGAAATGTTCTAATGTTTAAAGGATATTATATTGATTTCAATGATGATATAAATTCAGTTGTAGAAACATTTTACAAAGAATTATCATGAATGGGAATTAAGTTGATTAATTTTGCTTGTAAGACATATGTGGGTTATGAAATTTCATTCTTTGATTTTAGTAATTTTGCAAAAAAAATTGAAAACTATAAATACATCAATGGATAGAGTTGTTGGTCATGAAAATTCTAACATAATTTTAAGGCATGTGTTAAAAGGAAACAAAATAGGAAAGGGGTGATAGAATCAAAAGTTTTATAGAAACTGGATTCCAAAATCAAACACAATTGAATAAAAATAAGAACAAGTCTAGTACTATGATGATTGTATGATTTCATTTTATGATGCATTTCATTTCTAAGATCAGTATTCTAATGGTAATGTGGTATTCGATGTCATTTTTATTTTCACGCAGGGAATTGAATATCAAGCAAAATCATATTTTTATATTACATTTGCAAAATCACCTTTAAATGTAATTTATTTAGCAACATCATACTTGTATATTATTTTTTTGATTGTTTTATTTCTCTTTTATAGGAAGACCAGACAACCAATTTGGAATATCTACTTTATAGGTAGACTTCCATAGATTTAGAAGAGAGGTGAAGCAATGCAGATATCGGATGAAAATTTTTTTTTTTTAATTATGATGCCTCTACACCATGTATAGGCTATTTTGACTTGTAATGGATCCACTAAAGCATTTATAGACTAGTTTGAATTATAATGGATTGAGACACCATTTTAAGAAAATACAATTTTTATGTTTGAGTTCTATATGATAATTTTTATTCATCCAAAAACTACTGTGATTTTTAAAGAACCCAGATTAGTATTTGAGACCATTTATACCTGAATCGTGTCTAAATGATGATTGAACACTACTGACAAACCTGGAAAAAATGTTTTGTTATGAATTATAATGCTTCCAAATTGGTATTTGAGACCACTTATATTGATATCATTGTTTCATTCCACTTTTTTTCAAACAAAACTACTACTACAATACAAAAAAAATGAACAATGTCAAGAACCAGACAACATGTTTTATTCCACTTTCTTGTCATGCCCATAAATCAGGGATATTTGATTATTTATCTAGATTATGGCAGAACTAAATCCAATAGGAAACTCATGCCTTTAAAAGATGTTTCTAACTAGCTGTTAATAGGGTCGACAAGGAAGCAGTGTGTCATATAAATCCATAGGTGTAAAAACCCAGTTTATCATTCGGGTATAGATCCTTTAAATTTTGGTCTAATTCTTTATTTTTGGACCTAATATGGATTCCTAGTGGGTTGTTGAAGGTCCTGAGGGTGTCTAAGGCTTATTATGATCCCATAACCCATCTTTTTGGAAACAATGGCCTTGTTTCATGGTTAGAGTAAATCATGTGGGAAGGGTGAATGGTTAGATATAACTGTGCGGATGGTATTCATTTTTGGGAAGATCCATCTCACACGGTTGGTGCACAATTTCTCTAAAAATGTGTCCTAACCATGCAATTTACCATCTTCTCTAGGTACTTGTGCATGGTTTGTGCATGGTTTTTAAAAACGTGTGGACAAACCGTGTATAGGCTAAATTTTGGGTAATTTTACATTTTTTTCCCTTAATGATCTATTTTAACCTCATCCTTCCTCCTTTATGATTTTCCAGCAGGATAAACTCCATTTTCTCTCATTTTGGATCTTTTTGAAGGCCTGATCTAAGGATCAAGAGATCTCATTCATCTGATATCTATTTAAGCTTTATTTTGTCGCATTAGATGTGAAACAGTAAGTACTCGAGTCCATTTGAGCCATTCTTTATCTATATTACTCTCAACATAGTTATCAAGGTGTGTGAATTTTTACCTTTTTCTTAGATCTAATCCAATATAATCTAAATCATAGTCTGGTATTGGAGGATTATAGTCGTACAAGCCTAATTTGGGTGTTCTATATCTCATCCCTCAAGTTCGTTGGTTTTGGAATTGTTGTGCAGAGCCTGCCGATTTCATCGGGTTCCATTTATTAAATTTATATGTCATGATTATAATCATTGGAACCATATGGTTATGATATTTTCAAATATGTGATTAGTTTTTAGTGGTTATTCCCACAAATTCATCCATCCCATGTAGGATGTTATGCCATAATTGTCGTTTTAGTGTTTTGACACGTTTGAGCCACCATTCGGGTGTTCCTTAGCTTGACCTTCCTAAGGGTAATCTTTTCTATATTAAATGTATTGATTTAAATTTTGAATTGCATAATGGAAATTATCATGTATGATCACCACTTGACCCACCTAAGGTAAGTGCTTCAATTGATAATTAAATATGAAATGGAAGTTGGCAAGCATACTAAGTATATGACTTGGCCTTATTAAATATAATTGAATAACAGGTTGCATGTCTATATCACCCCTTACCATGTTAATGTAAGGTAGTGGAGTGAACCTTGATTATTGAAAATGCCTTAAATGGATTAAATGAATGGTTGCATGCTACTTGGCCTTATCACACTAATGAAAGGCAAGGATTGAATTAAATGGAATTATTGATTAATTATGAATTGATTAAATGGTTGTATGCTTAATTAGCCTTGTCACACTAATGAAAGGTAATGGATTGAACCTTATGAATTATATAAGACTTCTTAATCAACATAGAAGTGGCCTGACTCGATCTCACCTTGGATTCTCGAGGGAATGCCTTGAGCTCTTGAGGACCCCATTCCTAATTCAATGATATGGCTTTCTTAGGTTGAGACCCACCTAGAACCTAATATTTATCTAACTTTGGATGCCTGGTATGACACAATAGGATACCTCATGTAGTATTATAGGATTCCTTGGATACACTCCTTGGATCCATCATTAACAAGTAGGTTCCATGTTTAAATCCTATCAGGCCCATTTATTACTTAACCCCATTTTACCTTGGATGAACTCCTTGGAATTGGTATGCATCTTATTATGGAATGCCTCAGACTATGCTCCTTGGATTACACTCTTACCCTTAGCTATAGTCATTACTGAGTTGGAAACCCTTGAGTTCTATGTTCCCTTGGTTATTACCTTGGAAATTCATTATTAAATATCATTATAGGTTTCCTTATTACATCTTGGAACCTTCACTATAGCTATCATGTGACTTATTTGTAAACTGGTAATAATAAATTAATGAACTAGTTACATTTTTAGACACCAGTCGAGGGTTGAAGCAAGTACTTGGGTATTTAGTTATATTGTACTGATTTACTTTATATTTTCATGCTTTCGCATTGTTACATTTCCATTACATTGGTCAGATTTTATAGACACCATTGGTGGTGGCCCACTGAGATTTATCTCACACCCTCTCCGGGTGTCGTTTGGTACCCGAGGTAGTTTACATGTATGCATGTGTTGACAAAGGGAATCATACGTCTTCAAACACTTGATTGGTTGATGTTTAGGATGGAGCTTGATAGAAGATGATCAAGTTAGATCTCGTGATGCTTTGTATAGTCCTTTGTTTTCATTTATACCTTTGTGGAACAAGTTATTCCTTCTATCTTGTACCCATGTTTTCTAATTTTCTAGTGACATGACATATCATCATCAATTATTCCAGTTGACACACTTATTGTTATCATTGTATATCTATTATGTTTGTCATCTTCTTATGTTTACTTATATTTCTTCCACTATTTACCTCTGTTTATATTTATCCATTCTTCTACACTCTGTTAATGAGGGCATAGTGTCCCCATGGACACACCTGAGCCCCTCGCTGCAAGTCGGGAGCTTCTAGTGTTCGTGGAGATGCGCTTGAGGCCATGTGGTCCACCAGGATCATGGAACATATTAAGTGGAATCTAGGTCTTATGATTCATAAAGTGGTGTCAAAGGGGTTTATTTTCTTACTTTACTATTTGAAGATGATAGATTAGAGATTAGGAACTCTTGGAACTTGGTCATAATCCTTGCTTTGGGAGTCATGAACCCATGTTCGGGGTAAAAGTCATGTTTCCTGAAATACAATTATTGTTCTATTTTTTCCTATTACAATTGAAATTATTTCATCATTGGTTGATGCAAATGATATGTGGAGTTATTGATTATTACTCTGATTGATGATTTATTTCATCCTTGTCCCAATTATATGAGGGCAAGGAGCATTTTTACATGCATCATATTGGGCACCTAGAATTTGCATGTCATGCATATTGGTATACCATATAGGTTAATTTCACTGATTTTCATTGCTTGATATGCCTGTGATTATTGAGTGATGTTGTGATAGTTAACTTATGCTTGTATTACTCTTGGTTTCAATTGAGTGATTGTTTGTATCAATTTATGAGGTGTATGGGCCCTCATGGGTTGCAATGAGTAATTTACCGAGCCAAGCCATTATGCTATAAATAAATGGGTTTCATTTTCATTGATGATGTGTATGGTCATTGATTCAAGGGTAATGGTTATCCATTATAAAGTGAAACATTAATTATAATATGAAATGGTTACATGTCCTTATCCCGCCTTGTCATATTTATGAAAGGTAAAGGATTGAACCTGGTAATTAAATTTAAAATTAAATGAAACTTATACTTGAGAACTTAATAATACTTGTCCATCTAAGCAAGTATTTGGGGTAGTATGCCTTGGTTAGTGAGTTTTCTTACATTCAGCTTCTACTGGTAATGTTATCTATCTGCTTAAATCTTGCTCTGAGGTGTGTACTTGGCATTTGTAGACCAATTTCACCATAACATCCTCATATTGTATGCTAGTAAGGTGGTGATGATCATGCTCCATACATGGTGGGACCTAATCCACTAGTCATACCCCTAGGAGTGACACTTGAGGAACCACCTACTGTACCTAATTTGGGAACTGATGCCCATGTTTGTGATAGTTTCCTACGTCTAATGCATTCCATGCGTGGTACTCCATGGCATGCACCTACAATGACTGATCTGACTCACGAGTTCTAATAGCAGCATCCTTCTACTTTCTCATGAGATAGTGGTCCATAGGCTGATGAGTCTTGTCTAGAGTCCATCTTATTTATCTTTGAGAATATATAAATTCCTCTAGAGTGGAGGTTCGAGCATGATACATACATGCTTCAGGATTCGTCCAAGCATTGGTGGGATGTGGTTTCCCAGGCTGATTTCCATCAAGACATGGTATGGGCTAACTTCAAGACTATTTTCCATGATTATTTCTTTCCTCATATGTTGAGAGCTTATAGAGGCAGATAGTTCATGCATCTTGAGAAAGGTTCTATATTAGTTATGGAATATTCATAATGTTTGACAGAGTTATAGCACTTTGAACTGCTTCTAGTCGGTGATGAACTTTTGTGTGCTAGACGCTTTGAGGATGGGATTCAGTACACCATCTGTATACAGGTAAATGCCTTTCACCTACCTACTTTTTCTGAAATAGTCAATCATGATCTTATCACTGAGCACAACCTAAGAGATGACAATATCACAGGGCATAGAGGATCAGTGTCGTGGAAGGCCAGTAGTTCTCCCAGTGGTAGGAAACATTCCCTCAAAGTTTCTCATCAGGGAAGTGACAACCAGAGTACCCATTTTGATAACTCCATAGTGTGTCATTAGTGTAGACGATGGGGGCACCTAAAGCCTCATTGTGATAGAGGCCCAATGGAGTGTTGGTATTGAATCTATATGGGGCATCTTTAGAGATTCTACAGGACCTTTCCACCATCTTTGAGTGGAAAAGGATCCACTCCAGCTTCACCTTTAGGAGTAGGTTTTTTTGCGCTATGTTAGGTGGGGAGTTGGAATAACACCTGTAGAACTAGTCGAGGAGGAGGTCGTAGCTATGGTAGCCAGACCCCTGATCACCAGTAGTGTCAGCAGAGCAGTTATGATCGTGGTAGTCTAGCCGTTGCATAGGAACATGGATCGGTCCAGTTTCATGCACTACAGTCGATACCCATGGATCAAGCTGTGGGACCATATATAGTACAAGGTACTATTCTGGTGGCATTTACCATACTATCTTCTTTATTTGATACGGGTTTTTTAAACTCTTTTATCTCTATATTTATCATGGAAATTCTAGTACTGGAGATACAGTATTACTATGGTGTAATGACCCGAGATACACCATTAGGGATACGGTCAGAGGGTATACGCCAGTGTAGGGACTATCCCCTTGAGGTAGGCAGTTACCCTTTCTTATGGAACCTCTCTGTTCTTAAAATGACAGGCTTCGATGTCATTCTCAGGATGGACTGGTTGGTTCGGTATCACGCTTTTGTAGACTGTTATCATCACAGGGTATTGTTTACATCACCAAAGGGTAGGAGTTATCTACATAACAATGAGTGGGATTTCCAGGTTAGTAGAGTTATACCAAAGCATCATGGTATAGGTGGGGTGAATTCCTAGATTGAAAATATCTTCATGGAGGATCAGGGTTTACATCAAGATGATTTCCCTATAGTAGTGGATCATTTCAAGGATATATTTCCTGATGACTTTTCTAGCTTACCTCCTCATAGGTATGTAGCTTTTATGATAGATCTTGTTCCAGGATTATATTTAGTGTCTATTACCCCATATATGATATAACTTATTGATCTCTATAAGCTCAAGTGGCAGTTAAAGGATCTAGAGTCCAAGGAATTTATACGGCCCAGTACATCCTCTTAGGGTTCGCCCATGCTTTTTTTCTAAGAAGTCAGATGGAACCTTATGTCTATGAATGGATTACAGAAGGTTGAACCAAATTATGGTGAATAACCAATATCCACTTCCTCAAATTGATGATCTCTTAAACCAGCTCTGAGAAGTTAGAGTCTTCTCTAAGAATGACCTAAGGTTGGGGTATCACCAAGTGTGAGTAAGGCCATCAGACATACCTCATATAGCCTTTCATAGCAGGTATGGTTTGTATGAGTACCTAGTTATGTCATTCGATCTTATGAACATTCCCCCCATTTTCATGGCTCTGAGGAATAGGGTGTTCCACCCCTATTTGGATTCTTTTGTCATGGTATTTGTGGATGATATCTTGGTGTATTCTCACACCCATAGAGACCATGTGAAACATCTTGAGATCATTTTGAGTACACTGAGAGAGCATCAAATTTATTCCAATATTTCTAAGTTCCACTATTGGATTGATAAATTTCACTTATTGGGACATATTATCTCAGAATTAGGTGTATCTATTGACCCTGAAAAGGTAAGTGTTGTAGTTTCCATGGAGCATCCTAAGAACGTGTTTAATATACAAAGTTTCTTGGGGTAGGTTGGATATTACAAGCATTTCATATAGGACTTTTTCCTTTTTTATTTTCCTCTTACCATCCTTACAAAGAAGGGTTTCAAGATCCTGTGGTCATAATTGTGCAAGAAATCCTTTTAGAAGCTGAAATGGGGGCTTTTCTCAACACCTATTTTGACTCTTCCAAATCCAAGAATAGGTTATACCATATTCTGTAATACATCGGGCATCAACCTATGAGTAGTTATAATGTAAGAGGATAGAGTCATTGCATATGGATCTTAGCAGTTGAGGCCTCATGAGAGAAATTACCTAACTCACGACCTTGGGCTAGCAACAATTTTTCATTCCTTATGTTGATAGAGACATTATCTATTGGGTGAGTTCTTTTTGGTATACACAGACCACAAGAGCCTAAAATATATCTTTTCACAGTGTTACTTGAACCTCAGACAGTGAAGATGGGTTGAGTATTGTTGGTCAGAGTAGATTACTCAAGAGGGGGGTGAATAGAGTATCTATAAAAATTTATGGTTAAAAAGTATTCTTAAAAAGGTTTCCCTAAAAGGTTAAATACAGCCCAGTTAATCAAGGTTATACTGTTATGATAGTTTGACTGTTTAAATAACTTCTTAGAAGATTTATTAGTTTTTAGTGATCTTAATGTCAGATATTAATATTACTTTTGAAGCTATTCTATTAAGAAAATAAAAGTATAACTTCTTTTCAACATTAACTATCAAAGTGAATTTAGTGATTTCTGAATTATACAGTAAAGAAGTAAAACAGAGAAGACTAAATTAAGTAGCACAGCGGATATAAAACAAGTGGTTCAATCTCAAGCTGAGACCTAATCCACTCCACTTGTTGATCACCTACCACTAATTAGTTTATATAAATAAACTTGATCCACACCCTAGATTAGGGTTGAACAACAGTACACAGGACTGTCCAAGTTGTACCAGGACCTCTTCCACAGTTCTTCATGGGAACAAAAAACCAGGACACACAGGGACCTCTTCCACACTTATCAGTGGGTATACAAATATAAAATATTTTTGAGTAAGGATATTTTGTATCCTTTAGTTTTATGCAGGAGACAGAGTGTGTTGTTATACAGATACACACACTTCTTGAAAGATGGTAAAATGATACACAACAGAGCAGAAATATTGAGATATGTTTAGAAATGCTCTGAATGTTAGTCTTTGTGTCTCTGGACTTCTAAGATGAAGCAGATATAGAAATAAATTCCTCATATAGAAAATAGAGTGTCGCAAGTCAGACATATCTCGCTTGTGTTCTTCGTGATGTTTGACAATGCAAAGATGTTCTTGATTCTGGGATTCAGTTGAGCTTCGTGTGTTCTCTAGCAGCATTGAGTTGCATGAGACAATTATTTCTTTAATAATTATCTAAGTGTATTCTATTTTCGTGCTCATGGCCACCAAATTATTCTCCTTTTTAATATCATGACACACTTCTCATTTTTCCCGGGCTGCATTGCTCTTTTATCTTGGAGTGAACATGTTTTAGCCGATAGGTTTCATGTATTATGCACCTTGTACCTCGTACTTTCAGATGACATGTCTACAAAGAAATATTAATTATGTTAGTGCATTTAAAATCTTCAAATATGACTATTATAGATTAAATTGAAAGACTACAAAACATATTAAGAAACGGTGTCACAATATGCCATGGAAATGGTGTCTCCTTAACACAGTGTCTGGATTGGTCATGGTGTCATGTGGTCACAGTGTCTGGTTCACGGTGTCTCGATGTCATGGTGTCTTGTTCACAGTGCCTTGTTCACAGTGTCTTGTTCACGGTGTTTTGTTCACGGTGTCTTGTTCACGGTGTCTTGTTCACGGTGTCTTGTTCATGGTGTCTTTTTCACGGTGTCTTGTTCACAGTGTCTTGTACACGGTGTCTTGTTCATGGTGTCTTGGTCACGGTGTCTTGTTCATGGTGTCTTGTTGTCACGCTGTTTGCTTGTTCACGGTGTTTGCTTGTTCACGGTGTCTCGCACTTAGGCAAATATCTGTATTCAGACTTAAGAAGTGATATTTATGGAATGAATTAAACTTAATCATTTGTCAGAAAAAATCATTATAAAGTGAATCAAAAGATAGTGTATAGTAACCAAAATGAGTGTATAAAACTTAAGAGCTTTGGATATCTTTTACTAAAAAATTATGCATTTGATGTGAGATATATTACATAGAGTTTACATGGTTTATAGACTTAATAGGATTTGTGATCATTAAAACATGATTAATACATGAGGAGTCCAAAAACCTCCCCCTTTTGATGATCACAAATCATGTATATTTAGAGTGTATATATGTTCTAACAACATAGTTTGAATATATTTCTCCCCCTTTTGGGATTATCAAAAAGTAGCAAGAAAAAGAAAGAAAAAAGAGATAAGAAAAGGGAATAATGTATTAGATAAAAAGAGGGGCATTACAAAAAGTAAAACAAAATTAACAAGATTTCCATCAAAAAAGAGTAAGCATTGTACTTCTTCACTGGCTGGTCTTATCTTTTCCCTTAGAAGCAGCAATAGAAGAGGAAGCCATAGGAACAGAGGTTGAGGTAGAAGAAGGTAGTGAGGTGGTTGATAGAGAAGGTAAAGGAAGAACTTCAAAGATAGAGAGAGCCAGAGTAGGTGTAGTAGAAGACTGAGGCATTTGTTGATCAAGGATCACAAGGCTAATCTAACTCATTGCTTGACTGACAGACATAGAAGTGGAGGCTAGGGAAGAGGTTAAAGTAGGCAAACTAGGCCTCAGAGGGGCAGCCGCAGGAGCAACAATGGTTGTACTCTGTACATGAAGATGGGGCCTCAAAAGCTTAATAAAATCCGCAATGATCTCTCCACCATATTGCATAGATTTCTCAAAGTCATCCTTGTTTTCCATGAACTTGTCCAACAGATGAGAGAACTATGTGATCTTTTGGACTTGAGTATTGAAATCTTGAGTAACAGTAGGAATCCTCATATTTTCTACAAGATATTTGAAATGATTGGTCATGTCAGTCTTTGAGAAGATTCGGTTGAAGTAGAAATCCACTTTCTTGGCAATTTATTTCTGAGCATCATTAGCAATTTTGGAATGGATTTGGACCAGATCAATAATTTTGTCACTGTTCTTGATAACTTCAGAGAGAGAATATTTATTGAAACCACTAAGCATGGTCTGAAGTTCTTCTTTGACCACTGTTCTGAGCAGGTCACTGTCTAAGGAATATTGAGATGATTTTCCAGATGTCTTGGAAGCAGCGATAGCTGAGGTGAGAGATTTCAATTGATTTAGCACTTTTTGAAGGAACCATGTATACTCATCAGTGAGCTTGTTAAGATTAAATACAAGATCTCACATTTCTTTCACAATCTGTTTGTTTCTTTCTGCCACTTTTTCAGCTAAGTAAGCTAAATGAGGTTGAATCTGAGAGGAAACATTCTATGGGGTTTGAGGAACAACAGGCTCCACAGGATGAGAATCAAGCTTTGATATCAAATTCATCACTTTCTGCATGTCTTCAATCATACCTCTTAGAGTCTTCACTTCATCACTAAGTAGTCTATTTTCAACTCTGACTTCCTGAATCTCATGAATCATTTTGGTTTGAATTTTCCAAATAACTTTTTCCAACAATAGTGAAGAATCTCTCTCACTTAGATTTGTTACAGGAGATGGTTGGGTATTCAGGAGTTTTTCAACTTGAGCCAAAAGGTTAGTTCCAAATTCTTTCAGATCATCTTTACTCACTAAGGATGGTTGTTCTGGTGAAGGTTCAGAGATAGGGACTGATATGGGCTCAGGTTCTTTTTCAGGGGAAATATTAGAGACAGATTTCAATTGGAACATAGTGGAAAGGTAAAGGACTTTTACTGAGAATTCATAGGAGTCATTCACATCATAAAATCTAGGGAATTTATACCGAGTGTCTATAGGGCTTAGATTAATCAGGTTTGGTACTTCAAAATATTCCAGATTTGGGGGTTTCTCCCCCTCAACAGTTGCATACTTCTCAGGACTGAGAGGATTAGAGGCTTGATCTATTTCCATGAATTCATCTCTTAGTTTCTTTCTCATTTCCTATCTAGCCAACTAAAAAGTTATCTCCAGCCTTTCCTCAGCCTAAGGAATGACTTCAGGAATAGATTATTCCACTAGGAGTTCCTCAAGGTCAGCTTCTTGCATAACAGGTAATTCTTCTTCTATAAGATATTCCATAGAATTATTTCCGGTTTCTTTGACAACAGATTATGTTTCAACTTCAGGTTAATCTTTCATATTAACAACAAATTTATAAGTAGGGAATTCCTTTTCACTTACTACATGAGGGATAGGAGTACTGTCTTTCTTATCAGAAACAGTTTACCTAGGAGGCACAATAGCCTCTTCTTCCTCTTCTTTAGAATACTCAACAACTTTATTTGGTTCTAAAACAGGATTAGTAATATCTTTTGGTCTTTAAGGATGTTACACTGGATTGAAATTTTCATAAATCCTATCATTTTCTTACACCCATGCCTTTTTTCAAGGATTCCAGTTGATTTTCATCCTCTTGATAATGACTTTTGAAAGGAAGAACTCACGGTCCTTGATAACTTATTCATTAGGTCCAACCATACCTTTGGCATGAATCATGGTTTAGATAATCTGTGAATAAAACAGGGAGTTTGAGTTGGATGTGGTTTTGATCAGCTCACACATATGGTGTATGACATACTTACAAAGGTTTATTTTATACCCATTTTTCATAAGATGAATCAGAAACACATCCTAATATTTCAGTACAGAAAAATCACCTTTTCTGGAGCTAATCAAGTTCTATATAAACTTAAATAGAAGTCTAGATTCTCCATCCAGTTCAGCAGCAATGGATCTCCTCTTGGTGCCATTTCTGGTTAAGATTTTCAAAGCATCTTCTAAAATAAAGAATTCACTGGAATGTGGAGGTCCTCTCTGATAGTCCTCACAGATGCCTTTATGAGTTATCCTAAGGCATAAATCCCATAACCTCAAAAAGAATGATAATCTCTATTCATTTATCCAACTTCTCACGGTATAACCATCTTTAGAATCAAAGGAGAACTGAACATACTGATTAAATTGAGCCACAAGATTAGGGTAGATAGGTCTATCTTTCTTTGAAAACCATTCTAACCAGCCTTTCTCTTTTAAAACTTTCAAAACTAGAGACTTACTTGATAGAAGCCACTCAGGTAATATCTCTTTCTCAAGTACTACTACTCGGTTCACCAGATTTGGATTTAGAGGACCTTTGGGTGCCAGCTTAGGTGAAATCTTTATCTTCTTTGAGCTATGTTTCTTAGGAGTCGACGATGAAGGGCATTTCATCCTGGGCATTCACTGAAGGTTCGAGATAGAGAAGGGTTAAAGGGTTCAAGAATGGTTACAAATTAAGTTAATAGAAGAAAGCTCTATTGAAGGACAAGTGACACTTCCTTTATTTTATCATTTAGGAATACCAAACGTCGCAAAAGTAAAAGCATGGGAAAATAAAAAGTTAAAATGAATAATTACCGCGATACGGTTTTTAATTTGTAAATGAAAATCATAAAAAATATTTACAGTGAGACCATATCAGGTCTTTATGGTGAGACAGTAAATGAATTTTACGATGCGACAGTGAATGATCCTTACGGTGAGATAGTGAATGGTCCTTATGGTGAGACAGTGACTGGTCCTTACGGAGAGACAGTGACTGATCCTTACGGTGAGACAGTGACTGATCCTTATGGTGAGATAGTGGCTATCAGACAGTAATCATGAAATACTAACTATGAGAATGTAAACATGAAATAGTAAGATATAAAATAGTAAGATATAAAATAGTAAGACATTTACTTAAGATATATCATGCCTAATTCATGTATGATGTAGTTTATTCTTTCAAAATTTAATGGTTTGATAAATATATCAACAATCTGATACTTAGTACCAATTAATTCTAAGGTGATATCACCTTTTTGATAATAATATCTCAAAAAGTGATGTATTAAATCAATATGATTTGTCCTAGAATGTGAAACAGGATTTTTGGATATGTTAATAGCACTTGTGTTGTCACAATTTATAGGTACATGCCTGAATTGATATCCATAATCTAGTAATGTGTGTTTCATCCACAAGATTTGTCCGCAACAACTGCCAGTAGCTATATATTTAGCTTATGTAGTAGATAATGTAACAAAATTTTGTTTCATACTACACCATGATACTAGTGACTTGCCTAAAAAGTGACATGTTCCAGTGGTGCTTTTTCTATCTAACTTACATCCACCAAATTCGACATCAGAATAACTAACTAATTCAAATGATTTTCCTCTAGGATATAATATTCCTAGATTGGGTGTATTCTTAAGGTATTTGAAAATTCTATTTATATAATTTAAATGATATCCCTTAGTATTTTCTTGAAAATGAGCACACATACACACACTAAACATAATGTCAGGTCAACTAGCAGTTAAGTAGAGTAAACTTCCAATCATTCCTCTATAGGTGGTTTGATCAACAGATTTTTCATCTTCATCAAGATCCAACTTATAAGTGTTACTCATGGGAGTGTTGCTACTTTTAGTGCTATCCAATACAAAACATTTTATAAGATCTCTAGTATATTTACTTTGAGTTAAAATAATACCATCATTATTTTGAAATATTTCTAATCCGGGAAAAAAATTTAGTTCACCCATTAAACTCATTTCAAATTAATTTTTCATCATTTTAGAAAAATCAATACATAAAGAATTTCTTGAAGATACAAATATAATGTCATATATATAGATTTGAACAACTAAAACATCATTAGAAATTCTTTTATAAATAGGGTATGATCAGTTATTCCATTTATAAAACCATTGGAGATAAGAAAAGTACTCAACCTATCATACCAATCTCTTGGATATTGTTTTAAACCATATAATTCTTTTGATAATTTCAAAATATGATTTGGAAAATGGGAGTTTGTAAATCTAGGGGGGTTGTTTAATAAAGTAATCCCCAACTATATACCCATTTAAGAATTCACTCTTAACATCCATTTGATATATTTTGAAATTTAGATGTGCAGCATAAGCAAACAGTATTCTAATGGCTTCAAGTCTAGATACTGGTGCAAAGGTCTCCTCATAGTCAATTCCTTCTTCTTGACTATATCCTTGTGCAACCAATCTAGCCTTGCTTCTAACTATGTTACCAGCTTCATCTACCTTATTTCTAAACACCCATTTAGTGCCTATGGTGAATGTATCCTTAGGTCTTTCAAAAAGTTTCTAAACTTTGTTCCTTTCAAACTAATTAAGTTCTTCTTGCATAGCCATCACCCAAAATTCATCATTAATAGTATCATTAATGTTTTTAGGTTCAATTTGTGACAAGAAGACTTGATGTTCAACCTAATTTCTAAGAGAGTCTCTAGTTTGATTTTCTTTTTCTAGGTCTCCTACAACAGCATCTAAAGGATGGTTCTTAAGAGTTCTAACAGCTCTAGAAAAGGAGGGACTGGTGATTTTAGGTTCATCAATAGGTTTGGGTTCATTGTGACTTTATTCTAAGGAATTTCCAGATCTGGAAGTTTTCACAGATTCTTTCACAGAATGGTTTGAGGATTTTGAATTAATGTTCAAATTTGATACATCATCCTCCAGGTTCTCTAGAATGGTTTTAGGCTCATGTGGATCTGCTTCATCAAATTTGACATGGACAGATTCTTCCACGCATTTAGTTCTTTTATTGAACACTCTATAGGATTTACTAGACATTGAATATCCTATTAAGATACCTTCATCACTCTTGGATACAAATTTTTCAATATTTTCCTTAGTATTAAGAATATAGACTTTGCAACCAAAAACTTTGAAGTGGTTAACCTTGGGTTTTCAATTGTTCCATAACTCATAAGGAGTCCTTTTAAGAATAGGTCTAATCAACACTCTATTGATTGTGTATCATGTTGTATTGATAGTTTCAGCCCAAAAATAAATAGGTCAGTCATATTCACTAAGCATTGTTCTAGCAATATCTTGTAGGGTTCTATTTCTTCTTTCTACAACTCTATTTTGTTGAGGTGTTCTAGGGGCAGAGAAATTGTGACTATAACCATTTTGTGAGAAAAAGGATTCGAAATCTTGATTTTCAAACTCATTTCCATGATCACTTCTTAAGGATTTAATTCTAAGTCCACTAATATTTTCTATAGACTTGTAATATTTATTAAAATAAGAGCAAGATTCACTTTTGTGAGCCATAAAGAAGGTCCAAGTATATCTAGAAAAGTAATCTACAAGAACATAACATATTTATTCCCATTTAAACTAGAAACTCTATATGGTCTAAACAAATCCATGTGAACCAGTTAGAGAGGTTGAGAAGTTGACACTTCTTTCTTTGGTTTGAAGGAAATTTTGTGTTGTTTTCCCTTTTGACAGGGATTACACACTTTTTCATTTGGAAACTCAAGTTTGGGTAAGTCTTTAACTAAGATTTTTCTAGTTATATTTCTAAGGGAGTGAATATTACAGTGTCCTATTCTCTTATGCTAGATCCAAGACTCTTTATGAAATACACTTAAGCATGAAGCATTTTGAGAAGCTAAGGAATATATGTTAATAGAGTAAACATTTTCAATTCTTAATGTAGAAAATGTTGATTCTTCTTTAGAATTAAAGACATTTCAAGCATCATTTTCAAATCTAACATGAAATACATCATCACATAATTGTGAGATACTAAGAATATTATATTTTAATCCATCAACAAATGGTACTTTAGAAATTAAAACTGAGTTAGAGTTACCGATTTGGTCGAGACCAATAATCTTTCCTTTAGTATTGTCACAAAATGTGACATATCCTTCATCTATTTTTATTAGGTTCTTGAAGCATGAGTATTCTCCTATAATGTGTCTTGAACATCCACTATCCAAGTACCATAAACTTTTACAGGAACTCTTTAAGCATATTTCCTACAAAATGATTAAGCAAAAATAGATTTTGGTACCCATACTTGTTTGGGTCTAATAATATTAGTAATGAGTGCTTTAGGAACCCATATCTGCCTCATAGGTTTCCTATAAGCATTAAGTGAAGTATTTGAGAAGTAAACTCTATTTGGTCCAAAAAAACTTGAAACAGTAGAAAGTGTATCATAAATTGAATTAGTTTATTTGTGTCCAGAACTGGGAGTAAAACTATATATCCTAGATTTAGAAACAAAATTTGTTATACCAATATTTCTTTTGCCAGGTTTATAACCAATGTCATTGTTATATTTAGGGGAAATTTGTTTACCTAGAATTTGAGTAAGGGTATTTTTTCCATTGGTAAAATTTTCTAGGTCATTCTTCAATTTCTCATTAGACATTTTTAATTTGTTTTTCTCTTTGAGTAGTTGAGCATTTTTCTCTTTTTCAGTTGTGAGTTCAGATTTAACAGTCACAGTAAGAGCATATTGTTTCTTCAATGATTTATATTTGTCTTTTAGTTCATTACATGTTTCTTCAAGCATGTTATAGTATTCAAACATTTCTTCATTAGTCATATTTTTAGATACAGTCTCATCTTTAGAATAGTATGAATTATGTACATGAGAGTCCAGTGTTACCTCGGATGTGTTTGTCATAAAACGCATATTGGATTTGTTAGTTTGTTCATCATGTGATGTTTCTGAGTCACTTGAACTATCCTTAGAAGCACTCTAGTTTGATTTTATTTCCTTTTTATACTTCATGTCCTTGTCCTCATATCTCTTTTTGTACTTGAGCTTTGTACAGTCAGCCTTGATATGTCCTTTTCACTTACATTCATAGTAGACAATCTCATCAGTCTTATCGCTTCTTTTCCAATCCTTCTTACAACTTCATTTTTTGTCATATTTTCCCTTGAAGTTGGGATTTCGAAAAAAGTTATTCTTATTGTAAAATTTCTTGAATCTTCTGAATAATTGATCCATATCATCATCACTATCAGGTGATGATTGTTCACTACTGGAACTTTCTACAGAAGCTTCCAATTTCCTTTTGTCTTTGTGTTCATAGGTGGTGGTTTTAAATGCAACAGATTTCCTTTTTGGTTCATCCTCATCTTCCTTGTTGACTTTCAAATCTTTTTTATACATCATCAATTTCACAATGAGTTATTTTACAGGTAGCTTGTTGATATTGCATGATTCTCTAATAGAGACAGAGGTTCCTCTCCATCTGTCAAGCAAACATTTGAGAATTCTCATGATTTGTTCCTTGGTAGTGACTTCTCTTCCAAGAGAAATCATTGTGTTGAAAATCTCATTGAACCTAAGATACATGTTAGAGATAGGCTCATCAGGTTTCATTTTAAAGTTATCATATTTAATAGTATAAGTATTAAGTCTCATTTTTTTACACTAGATGTTCCTTCATGTGAGACAGAAAGGGTATCCCAAATTTCATGGGTAGTTTTACAAGAAGAAATTCTATTGAATTATTCATATCTTAAGGAGTAGTATAAATCATTCATAGATTTGCAATTGTTATTGTAGGAAGTTTTGATAGGTTCATCCCATGTGATTCAATCAGTAGTAGGAATCTTATATTCATCTATAATAGAAGACCAAATTTCAAAACCCATACTCTCTAAATGCATTTTCATTTTAATTTTCCATTGAGCATAGTTGGTTCCATTAAATAATGGTGGTTTGTTGGTTTTAGCACCTTCTAATATATTATCCATAATAAAAATTTACTTTTATAGAGCTAGAAATTTAGAATTAACAGAAATTTACAGATCTTCAAAGTACAACTACAATCATGGTTGAATAAGGTTAAAAAAAGTCTTAATAATTCTCCTTTGATACCAAATATTAGTCGGAGTGAATTACTCAAGAGGGGGGTGAATTGAGTATCTATAAAAATTTATAGTTAAAAAGTATTCTTAAAAAAGTTTCCCCAAAAGGTTAAATACAGCCCAGTTAATCAAGTTTATACTGTTATGAGAGTTTGACAATTTAAATAACTTCTTAGAAGATTGATTAGTTCTCAGTAATCTTAATTTCAATTATTAATATTAATTTTGAAGCTATTATACTAAGAAAAGACAATTATAACTTCTTTCCAAGATTAACTATCAAAGTGAATTTAGTGATTTCTGAATTATATGGTAAAGCAGTAAAATAGAGAAGACTAAATTAAGCAGCATAGCAGATATGAAATAAGTGGTTTAGTCTCAAGCCGAGACCTAATCCACTCCAATTGGTTATCACCTGCCACCAAGCAGTTTATATAAATAAACTTTATCCACACCCTAGATCGGGGTTGAACAATAGTACATAGGACTATCCAGATCACACAGGGACCTCTTCCATAGTTCTTCATGGGAACAAAAAACCAAGCCACACAGGTACATATTCCACACTTATCATTGGGTATACAAATATAAAAGATGTTTGAGTAAGGATATCTTGTATCCTTCATTTTTATGCAGGAGACAGAGTGTGTTGTTATACAGATACACACACTACTCAAAAGATAGTAAAATGATACACGACAAAGCATAAATATTGATATAGGTTTAGAAATGATCTGAATGTTAGTATTTGCAACTCTGGACTTCTAAGATGAAGAAGATGTAGAAATAAATTCCTCGTATGGAAAACAGAGTTTCACAAGTCAGACAGATCCGGATTTTGTTCTTCGTGATGTTTGACAGTGTGAAGATGTTCTCGATTTTGGGATTCAGTTGAGCTTCGTGTGTTCTCCAGCAGCGTTGAGTTGCATGAGACAATTATTTCTTTAATAATTCTCTAAGTGTATTATATTGTCATGCTCATGGCCACCAACTTATTCTAATTTTTAGTATCGTGCCACACTTCTCATTTTTTCTGGTCCACATTACTCTTTTATCTTAGAGTACACGTGTTTGAGCTGACAGGTTGCATGTATTCTGCACCTCATACCTTGTACTGTCATATGACATGTCTATAAAGAAATATTAATTATGTCAGTGCATTTAAAATCTTAAAATATGACCGTTAGAGATTAAATTGAAAGATGAAAAAACATATTAAGAAACGGTGTCACAGTATTTCATGGAAACGGTGTCTCCTTCACACGGTGTCTGGATTGGTCACGGTGTCTTGTGGTCATGGTGTCTGGTTCACGGTGTCTCGATGTCATAGTGTCTTGTTCATGGTGTCTTGTAAACAGTGTCTTGTTCATGGTGTTTTGTTCATAGTGTCTTGTTCATGGTGTCTTATTCACGGTGTCTTGTTCATAGTGTTTTGTTCACGGTGTCTTGTTCACGGTGTCTTGTTCACAGTGTCTTGTTCATGGTGTCTTGTTTACGGCATCATGTTCACGGTGTCTTGTTCATAGTGTCTTTTTGTCATGGTGTTTGCTTGTTCATGGTGTCTTCTTGTTCACGGTGTCTCGCACTTAGGAAAATATCTGTATTCAGACTTAAGCAGTGATATTTATGGAATGAATTAAACTTAGTCATTTTTCAGAAAAAATCATTATAAAGTGAATCAAAAGATGGTGTATAGTAACCAAACTGAGTGTATATCACTTAAGAGCTTTGGATAGCTTTTACTAAACAAATGTTCATTTGATGTGAGATAGATTACGTAGAGTTAACATGTTTTATAGACTGAATAGGATTTGCGATCATTAAAACATGATTAATACATGAGGATTCCAACAAGTATCTACAATCCTTTGATTTTGAGCTTACCAATACGCCTTGGAAGGGCAATGTGGTTGCAGATACGTTGAGTTAGAAAACTCAAACACAGTCTGTATGGGAATCTAGTGATGAATGGAAATTAATGAACCTATTCTCTAAGATGAATCTGGAGTTTCATGATAGTCACAAGTAGTTCTACCTATCATATTTTATAGTTACATATTTCCTCCTTGAGAAGGTGAAGGGTAAAAAAATTTCAAATCTTGAGGGCTTGGTTCTCTGTGAGAGTATATCAGTAGATAACTCGCCTCCAGATTGGTATATGGATAGAGAAAATATCCTGAATAATCATGGGAATGTCTAGGTTCCTACAGATATGAGAGAGGATTTGATGCATGAGTCTCATGCTTCATAGTGGGTAGTTTATCCAGGCATCTCCAAGATGTGTCGAGTTATGTGATTCTAGTATTAGTGGTAGAGGATGAAATGTTATATTTTGAGATTTATCACTAGGTGTTCCACCTATCAATAGGTTAATCCAGAGCACCAGAGACCTGTAGTCTTATTAAAACTGCTTTCAATACTAGAATGGAAATGGGAAGATGTTTCCAAGGACTTTGTAGTTGGGTTACCTAGGTTTCCTGGAGGTAGTGACGATGAATGATTTTTCATTTAAATACTGAAGAAATTGGTTCAATTCATTCCTATTTGATATACTTTCTTAGTTGATGAGCTAGGAAGACTGTATGTCTGTGAGATCACATGACTACACGGGGTCCCTTGTATTATCGTTTCAGATAGGGATGCTTGTTTCACATCATAGTTCTGGAAAGGATTGCAGAAGGCTATGTGAACACAGGTTCTTCTAAGCACATATTTTCAACCTCAGACCGATGGACAGTCGGAACAGACAATACAGTTCCTAGAGGACATGCTCTGAGAATACATCCTTGATTTTGGCAGTTCTTGGGAGAAGCATATCCCTATTGTCGAGTTCGCCTATAAAAATATCTTCCATGCAACAATTCATATGGATAATTTTTATTCCTTATATGGTAGGTCATGTAGCTCACCCCTATTCTAGTTAGAGGCATGTGAGGTAACACTACTAGGTCCTCATCTCATTCAGGAGACTTCAGAGTATGTTTATATGATTATAAATCATATGAATACTAATCAGTCTAGAAAGAAATCTTATGTCAATATCTGTCAACGATCTCTAGAGTTAGAGGTTAGGAATAATTTTTTCCTTCAGGTATCACCCAGGATAGGGCATAGAAGGATACGGAAGCAAGTTAAGCCTTCAACTTATTACATAGGTCCATTTGAGATTCTAGAGAGATTCAAGCCAGTAGCCTATCGGTTGCTACTACCTCAGAGGTATTATTCCATGCATAATGTATTCCATGTTTCACATCTTTTACAATATCATACTGACCCATCTCATACCTTTGATCCCAAGGAAGTTGAGTTAGATGGTGATGCTACCTTTCAGGAGTATCCAGTACACATCATTGACTGGAGCACGAAGGCTCTCTGAGGCCAGTCTATCCCTCTAGTACAAGTGTTATGGTAGCATGGTCATGTACAGGATAAGACTTGGGAGTGGGAGGTTAACGTATGTTCCTAGTGTCTAGATTTGTTCTCAAACAGTATTTCCCTGCCCTTATAAGGTGATCGTAGGGATGAGTTATTTTAAGGAGGCAATACTGTAAGAACTTGGTTTTTCACTCAGGTATGGATCCTTTAAATTTCGGTTTAATTCTTTATTTTGGACCTAATATGGATGCCTAGTGGGTTAGTGAAGATCCTGAGGGTGTCTAGGGCCTGTTCTGAGACCGGAACCCATATTTTTGGGAAAAATGGCCATGTCGTGTGGTTAGAGTAAACTGTGTGGGAAGGAAACACAATTAAATATAACTGTGCGAATTTACGCATTTCTGGGCAGAGCCATCTTGCATGGTTGGCACATAGTTTCCCTAACCATGTGTCCAAACCGTGCAAGTACCCCTCTTCTCTAAGTACTCGTACATGGTTTTCACATTGTTTTTCAAACCATGAAGACAAATCGTGCACAAGATAAATTTTGGGTAATTTTACATTTTTTCCCTTAATGATATAATTTAACCTCTTCCTTCCTCCTATATGATTTTCTTGCAGGATGAACTCCATTTTATATAATTTTGGAGGTTTTTTAAGGCCTGAGATATGGATAAATAAATATCCTTAATCCAGGATACATTCGAGATTTCTCTCATCATGTTGGATGCACAACAGTAAGTAATCGAGTCTGTTTGATCCATTCTTTATCTCTCTTGCTCTCGACCTAGTTATCGAGGTGTGAGTGTTTTTACCTTTTTCTCAGCTCTACTCTAATCCAAGCCAAATAAAAGGTTGATACTGGATGAGGAGATCCATAAGGGCCTAAGGTGGGTGTTATATAACTCTTCTCTCAAGTTTTTTGATTTTCGAATTGTTGTGTGGGGCCCACATGTTTCATCGAGTACCATTTATTGAATTTATATGCCATACTTATAATAATTAGAACCATATGGTTATTCTCTTTCCAAATATTTGATTAGTTGTTAGTGTTTACACCCACAACTCCATCCATCCCACATAGGATGTTATGCCATAATTTTCATTTTAGTGTTTTGACATGTTTGAGCCACTGTTCGGGTGTGCCTTGTCTTGACCATCCTAAGGGTAATATTTTCTATATTAAATGGCTTGATTTATATTTTTAATTTCATAATGTAAAGTACCATGTATGCTCACCACTTGACCTACCAAAGGTAAGTGATTCAATTAATAATTAGATATGAAATGGAAGTTGGAAAGCATAATAAGTATATGACTTGGCCTTATTAAATATAATTGAATAATATTTTGCATGTACATAGCACCCCTTACCATGTTAATGGAAGGTATTTGAGTGAACCTTGATTATTTAAAATTCCTTAAATGGATTAAATTAATGGTTGCATGATACTTGTCCTTGTCACACTAATTAAAGGCAAGGCTTGAACCAAATGGACTTATTGATTAATTATGAATTGACTAAATGGTTGCATGAATAATTAGCCTTGTCACACTAATGAATGGTAATGTATTGAACCTTATGAATTATATAAGACTTCTCAATCAATATAAGAGTGTCTTGACTCAAGCTCTCCTTGGATTCCTGAGGGAATGCCTTGAGCTCTCGAGGACCTCATTCTGAATTCAAGGATATGACTTGTTTAGGTTGAGACCCACCTAGAACCTGATCTTTGTTTAAATTTGGATGTATGGTATGACACTGTAGGATCCATAATGTAGTGCTATAGGATGCCTTGTATACACTCCTTGGATCTAGCATTGAAAAGTAGGTGCCATAGTTAAAGCCCATTGGGCCCAGTCATTTCTTAGCCCTGTTTTACCTTGGATGAACTCCTTAGACTTGGTAGGCATATTACTATAGTATAAATTGGGTTATGTTAATTGTATTACACTATTAACCATAGATAGTCTATAGTCATTACTAAGTTAGTGACCCTTGAGGTCTACGTTGCCTTGGTTATTATCTTGTAACTTCATTATTAAATATCATTACAGGTTGCCTAGTTATATCTCGAAACCTTCACTATGGATATCATGTGACTTATTTGTAAACTGATAATAATCAATTAATGAACTGGTTACATGTTCAGACATCAACCAAGGGCTGAAGCGGGTACTTGGGTATTTAGTTACATTGTACTTCTTTACTTTTATATTTTCATTCTTTCACATTGTTATATTTCCATTACACGGGCTAGATGTTATAGATGCCATTTGTGGTGGCCCACTGAGATTTATCTCACACCCTCTCTAGGCACCATTTGGTACCTGAGGCAGATTACATGTATGCAGGTGTTGACAAAGGGAAGAATACATCTTCGAACACTTAATGGATTGTTATTTAGGATGGATCTTGATAGCATATGATTGAGCCAAAGCTCAGGATTCTTGGGATAGTCCTTTGTTCTCCTTTATACCTTGGGGAACATGTTGTGCCTGCTATATTGTACCCATTTTTTCTAGTTTTCTAGTGACATGACATATTATAATCAGTTATTCTAGTTGATACAGTTATTTTTATCTTTGTCTATCTATTAATTTTGTCTGGTTCCACTGTTTACTTATATTGCTTCCTCTATTTACCTATGTTTATATTTATCTGTTATGCTACACTCTAGTAATGAGGGCATAGTCTCCCCACAGACACACCCTAGGTTGTCGCTGCTAGTTAGTAGCCTCTGGTGTTTGGGGAGATGTGCTTAATTCCATGTGGCCCACTAGGATAGGGGCACCTATTAAGTGGCAACTAAGTTCGGGGCATCACAACAGGTCATCAACTTCTTTTTTGTCTAGCTTCTTCTTATATGATTTATTTGTTACCATATTCTCCGTAAGATAACAAATGAATATTGTACAGTCCAAGCTTGCACCACCTTGTTGAGGGTTATCTTCCATAATGAATGTAGGAGTAGTATTTTCCAAGTAATCAGGTATCTATTTATTGATAATTTATCGGATAAATTCTTTCTTCAAGTTTGGAAAATTTTATAAATTTAATTATCCAAATTGGTTAATTTTAAAATAGATTTCATGTCAAAGTGTAGAAATTGTACCATTACTAATGCATCCTTATGATAAATATCATTTCCACCACCACCACACAATTGAGTCTGCATCAAGTTTTATTGGTTGAAATATTTTCTCTCCACATTAAAAATGAGAAATGTCCAATATACATTTTTGGTTTTGATGGGGATAAAAAATTTCCATTTAACTGTAGTGAATCTTCAATTGGTTTCTTTATCAACATATCTATCAAATTTTGATTTTTCCTTTAAATTATTCCCTATAAATATTAATAAAGTTAGACCAATTATGAACTATTTCATTTGAAACTTAAATAATGTAGATAATAATATACTCACCATGATAACACTAGTAATAAATGTCTATTTATCTGGGAAAATTCCATTTATCTCTCCCATTTGACACTTTCTTTTTATTATTTGACCATATGCATCTATTAACTGATATCATTGAAAATGAATAGAGGATGTGACAATAATTGAAAATTATTTTACGATAATATTGGTTAACTTAAATACCCACCTTTTTACTCTCATTGCTTTGTTAAAGAGAGAAAATATCATCAATTACAACTGAATGGATTATTTTTAGATTTATAGACATATTATTTGTATAAAAATAATAGTTATTTATAAGAAACCATGTACTATTAAGGGAACTTTAATAGAAAATTTTAAATTAAGGGTGGTCATTACCTTTGGTCCTAACAATATACTAGGTAGGAACCAACTCCAAAATCCTCTAAAGGTGCTCATAGTATGATTTATAGAGTTGATGACTTTACCAAATCCATTTTGGTATGAAAAAATTCCTTCTAACAACCCTTCTATGTTTTGGTTCCCCTAAAATACTAGGTATATTGATGGTTTTTTGTGGCTCAACTGACAATTCTATTAATTTTGACTGTGTTGTTTCCACTGTTCTTCTTTTTTTTTGGGTTTCATAAACATATATCGAGTCCAACTTCTTTTATTTTCTTATTCTTGATTTTACATTTATAAGCACTTATAGTAAGGAAAAACACAATAGAACATGTGTACAAATAGAGGAGTATTATTGTGTCAATGTTACTACAAATATGGGTTTGTCTAGAACTAGGATTTATCGGCGCTATCTAAAAGTGTTGATAAAGTCCACCCTTATCAGTGCTAGAAAAAGTACTGATAAAGGGGGTATTTATCCACTCTAAAAACGTGTTGACAAAGGAGGGTTTTATCAGTGCTAATAAAAAAGCACTAATAAAGGGTATATTTTCTAAAATAAAATATATTTCATTAAAAATAAGATATTAATATATAAATATATTTATATTGATATAAATATAATATTTTTTTAAATATGATTTAGATAATGTTAAATACGCATTTACACTTAATATATAAGATATTTAGTGAAATGGATTATAAAATAATTAAAAATATTATTAATTAATAATTTTCTAATTATTATTGAGTAATAGTCATTTAATAACAATTGGATGACATAAAAATTAAATGAATTAATGAACGGTCTAAGATAAGTTGAAGACATAACTTGAACTTCGAATGGTCATAACTTTTAATTTGAGTGTTTGTTTGGGCTATACCACATATCAAATCAAAACCTACAAAGATATTTATGTCGTGTTGAATGAGGAGACCCCAATCACTATTTTTCAAGGTTAAAAAGGACCATAAGGCCTCTAAAAATGAGTTTTTAGTTAGGACACCCTAATTTTTTCATATTCAATAATATTTCATCTTTTTTAAGAGAGTCTTCATGTCCCTTTTCAGTGGGGACTAAATTTATTCTTAGGGATTACATTCATATAGATATTATGGTTTTGAAATTTTATCATTTTTTATAATTTAGTTTTATTTATAATTAAATATAAGAATATTTTCTTATATTTACTTATAATAAATCAATTGTATAAATATATATATTAAAATAAAAAAATTAAATATATAAACCATATGGAAATAAATATTTATTATTAATTTCATTTAAAATAAATAATTATTCATTTTATCTTCCTTATAAAAATGAATTAATATTTATATATATACCTATACAAGAAAATTTTTATATATAAACATGTTAGTGTCAACAAAAAATATATATATTTATGTGTATATTCTAATATATGTAAATAAATGCATATATATGTAAATATTTGTGTGTGTATGCGAGAAACATAAATGTGTTCTTGTATAACAACCCTTCTCTTTATTACACATTAATATGTGATTTAATTACATAAAATTACACTTAATACAACCTAAAAGATCAAGAAGTATAGTGTATTTGTTAATTAGGTACATTTAATTACAACTTTAAACATTAATTACGATATATTTATTAAAAACTTCTTTAACATACTTGAGATTAAAACTGTATTGGATAACATGGGGAAATATATAAGAAAGGGGTGAGCCATAAATCCCAGTAAGGGAATAAATATGAAATAACATGAAGATAATAATACATGTTAGATAATTCATATCAATGAGGAATAAAGGAAGATGAATAATAGGGCATGATATAGCATGATAATCATAACATGGGAAATGTGGTAACAACTTAAAACACTACATCATAAAAATAGGTCAAGGCTAAACCGCCACGACTTCATGGTGGAAAAAGTTCCATAAAATAATCATTTATACCCATGTACCAACATTATGTATCATGATACTGAATATTACCCAATTCATTGGATCACTATATAATTTTGGGCGCACCCGTCACTTTTATTTCATTCGCATTCTTAAGTGTTCCACATAGATCATAAAACATGGATTCATTCATCGTCGTAATTTATTCCACAATAAAGGAGTGTGGAATACATACATTTAAGTCCCAAATAAAAAGGTATATGTGTATAAAATTGAACACCCTTGATAGTAAGTGGATATAGTATTCACTACATAATTGGTTTGGCATGGAAAATCGTAGTGAAAATTCAGCAGCATAACGATGTCACTTAAAAATTCATAAAATGGGTTGATGAGAGAGACATGGGTCTCTCGTCAATTTTAAATAAATTTTATAGAAATAATTACATATTATTAAATTTCCACACATTTATAATTATAAAAAAAATAAGGTATATGATAATAAATAAGGTTGGATAAAAAGAGAAAAGAAATGATGCTTACGAAATTTCAGCATGGTAACAGGTGTACATGAGAGAAATTAATGAGAGATAAATGGGCCTATAATAATTTATAAATAATAAGGTCAGTATGGGGGAGGTGAAAAAACATACCCCGTAATTAGTAATTGAAAATAAAAGAGCATAACAAGATAAAGAAACTTGGATAAAGATGAGAAAGGAAAGAACCCTTACTTGAATGTGTGGCTCCAAAAGATTGAAAAGGGGATTATTGAGAGCTTGGGAAACCTTAGGATGATTATAGAGAGGTTGGGGAAGAGTAAGAAAGTTATAAAATTATTTTTAGTTAAGATAAGTGGTATCTTGTGTGGGTTTATATAGGAAATGATAGGGTAATTTTTTAATATTTCACAAACTTAGGTTTTGGACTCTATATAATAAAATATTCAAAACCATAAAACTTCCCATGGTTTTTGCCCAAGTTTTTTGTAATAGTGGGGATTTTTTTATTATTTTATTATTCAAAGGTACAAACATATTAAAATAATTCCCTTGATTATGTGGAGGTGAGTCACACTTTTAAATAAATGAATTTAAAACTCTAAAATATATTAAATGTTTTAGAGGATTCATAAAGGATTAATAAAATTAATCAAGTAAACTTAAAATCACATTATTTTAAGGTTAAAATATATATTTTTATTATGATACCATTTATAGTATTTATTACATCATTTTGGGTCATTATGATGTCATAAAACACACCGTATATTTATACGGTATTTAATTTTTACCCGAAAATTTGACTATCTCAAAAAATTATGAAAAATTCACCATTAGATAATTTAAAATTTATTATTCCAAAAATAATATTCATTTTATATAATTTTTTTTAAATATTTTCATTTTCACTTTTAAAATAAGATTATACATTTATTGAAAAATACTGGGTTTTTGGCAATAACAGTTTTTGAACCCTTATAAAAAGTACATTTCACTTCATAAAAATTATATGAACATTTATAATTAATAAAAATTATTTAATAATAAAATTTTATTAAAATACTATTTATTTAAAAATCCATTAATTCTTTAAAATAAATCCCTTAATTGAATTTTAATATTACCCAAAAATATAATTTGTGTTTAATTGAATCAAAATCAAAATCATTTATAAAGTAACAATAAAAATGAAAATAAATTAATTATTATATACAATATACATATTAATATTATTAAGTTATTGATACATATCCCTTTATTTTATTGGCATACCCCCTAATAGTAAGGTGTGTGATGGTGAGAATTTCATGGGGTCGTTTGGCAAACATGGTTTGGGTTGTGATCTCCATGAGCTTAAACTTCTTCCATAAACGGTTTTGTTCATGATTAAGTTATTGGATATCATCTTGGAATTGGTCAAGGGTGAATCCTGGTGATGTTATCTCCCTAATAATATCTAATAAATGGGCTTCATATGGTACAATCATATTGGATGAGGTCGTCACTTCCTCTATCTATGTCGATTGGATTTATTAAAGCCCTATATTTATATTAATCATGTGATCATCGTTTAATAGATATATTAACAACATTAATATTCTTAATGGTACTTTAAATATAAATATATAACCAAGGAAGTTCATGTGTTTTCTATAACCATATTACATATTAATACATTTAATTAAATCATAAATAGAAACTTCATTTATAATAGTTCTGGTCATTACAATCTTCCCCCTTGAGAGATTTAACCCTAAAAATTAACATTTCACCCCCCCCCCCTTAAAATAGATTAGGGTAATTATTTCTCATCACTTCCTCTAGTTCCCATATTGCTTATTTAATCTTATGGTTTCTCCATAGCACTTTGACAAGGTGCATTGTATTATTTCATAGAACTTTGTCTCTAAGATCTAAGATCTTCACCGACTACTCCTCATAGGATAAATCATTCTCCAATGGCACCACCTCTAGATTGAGTACATGTGAGGTTTCAAGTATATACTTCCTCAGGAGTGATACATGTAATACATCATGAACTCTAGATAGGTTAGGTGGGAGTGAAATTAGGTAGGCCAACGCTCTAATGTGATCAAGGATCTCAAAGGGGTCGATGTACCTTGGACTAAGCTTTCCCGTATTCCCAAATATCATCACTTTATTCCATAGAGATATGCATAGGAATACCATGTCTCCAAAATCAAACTCTAGGTCTCGTCAATGATTGTCAACATAGATCTTTTGTTGACTCTGAGTAGCCTTGATGTGTTGCTAAATAGTATTAAAATTTTCCACCATTTCCTCAACCATTTCAGGACCTAGCAGTTTTCATTCCCCAAATTCATCCCAGCATGCAGGTGTCCTACACCTCTTCCCATAAAGGGCTTTATAAGGAGTCATTTGGATGCTCATGTGGAAACTATTGTTGTAATATAACTTGACTAGAGGAAGATGTTGATCTCATCCTCCTTTAAATTCCACAGAGCATACTCTCAACATGTCCTCAAGAGTTTAGATAGTCCACTCGTATTATCCATCATTTTGAGGGAGATAAGTCGTGTTGAAGTTCAAATCAGTATTCAGAGAATGCCGGAGACTCTTCCAGAATGTAGAGGTGAATCTTGGATCTCGATCGAATACAATTGATAGTGGTACTCCATGTAGCCTAACCACTTCTCTGATGTATATCCGTGTAAGTAGATCTAGTGATAATTCCTATCATATTGCAATGAAGTGTGTAGTATTTATAAGATGATCCACCAAAACCCATATAGCATTATTCCCTCTTGATGTCTTTAGAAAATCAGTGACAAAGTCCGTGGTTATGTTTTCTCATTTCCATGTAGGTATGGGTAATTATTTTATCATCCCCTTGGATTTTTTCCATTATGCTTTCACTTGTTGACATACAAGACATTTTGATGTATATTCTATGATCTCATTCTTCATATTGTCCCTCCAATAGTGTTCTTGGAGATCTTGATACATCTTTGTGCTTCTTGGGTGTATGGAGAAGGTTGAGCTATGTGTATCATCCAACAAATACTTCTTTAACTTAGGATTTTATGGTACACATAGTCTTGACCCAAATCTCACAACACCTTAATCATTAACATTTAAGTCCAAGTATTTTCCTTTCCTTATAGATTCCACTTTCTTCTAAATTCCCACATAAACTCTTTGATCATCCTTTAAAGTCTCCAGAAGAAATTGTTGAGAAATAATTTGTGAAAGGATCTTTCCTTTTTTATTCCTATGTCCATCCTTTCCAAATATAAGAAGATATTATCCCTCTCAATTCTCATCAATGGTATAATTGTTGGATCCTTTCTACTTAGAGAATATTCTACTTTATTCACTTTCCTAGGATAGTAGTGGATTGAGTAGTCATAGTCTTTGATTATCTCTAATCGTCTTCGTTGGTACATATTCATCTCTTTCTATATGAATATATACTTGAGACTTTTGTGATCCGTATATATTTCACACTTCTCCCCAAAGAGATAATGATTTCAAAATTTTAAATCAAAAATCACTACAGCTAACTCCAGATCATTTATTGGGTAGTTATGTTCATGAATTTTTAACTTCCTTGAAGCATAGGTAATGAATTTGTCATTTTTCATCAACACACAACCCATTACCTTCTTCGAAGCATCGCTTAATACCATGAAAATCTCTCCACTTATGAGTAGTGTGAGTACAGTCATAGTGATAATCCTCCTTTTCAACTCCTTGAAGCTTTATTCACATTCATTATTCTAAGAAAACTCTACTACCTTACAAGTTAGTTTGGTGAGAGGGTTTGAAAATCATGATAAATGTCTCACGAATCAACGATAATACCTAGCTAACCCAAAGAAACTATGGATATCTATCAAAGATGTTGGACTTGACCATCCTTCAATTTCTTCTGTTTTCGAAGGGTCTACATATATCTTATTACTTGTGATGATATTCCCTAATAAAAATACTTCATTCAAATAAAACTCACATTTGTTGTACTTGGCATAAAGATTTTCCTTTCTCAAGGTCTTTAGCATAGTATTCAAATGATCTTCATGCTCCTATTTACTTTTGGAGTATATTAGAATATCATCAATAAAGACTACCACAAATTTGTCTAGGTAATCTATAAAGACTGTATTAATCAAGTCCATAAATATTGCTAGATCATTAGTGAGTCTGAAAGGAATTACTATGAATTCATAGTGCTTGTACCTTTTATGAAAAACAGTCTTGGGGATATCCTCCTTCTTCACCCAAACTTGGTAATATCTCAACCATAGATCCACCTTGGAAAATTATTGTGCTCTACGTAGCTAATCGAACAAGTCATCAATCTGAAGCAAAGGATACTTATTCTTTATTGTGATCTTGTTAAGCTCACGATAATCGATGTAAAGGTTCATTGACTCATCCTTCTTCTTGATGAAGAGGACTTGTGCACCCCATGGTGAAGCACTTGGGTGTATGAAACCTTTATCTAGATTCTCCTTTAGTTGTTTCTTAAGCTCCTCAAGTTCCACAATATCTATTCTATATGGAGTCTTGGATAATGGTAACACCTTAGGTATAATCTTGATCGAAAATTCAACATCTCGACTAAGAGGAAAACCAGGAAATTCCTCAAGAAACACATCAATGTATTCCCTCATAATGGGCATGTCTTCAAGGATGGATATTTCCTTATACTCAATCATTTAAGATAGATACACTTTCTCATAGGGAAATAATATCCATGCTTGAGATGATGGTGCTAAATAAGATTCATCCCTCTCCTTACATTAGTACAGAATATGAGGACGATTCACAATATGAAGAGTGATTTCCTTCTCACAGAAATTTATGTTAACTCTATATAGGTAAATCCAATCCATGCCTAGAATTTCATAAAATTTCACTAAAGGAAGTATGACAAGGTTTGATGGGAAATTCAGCCCACAAACTTTGACAGGGGAGGAGTTATGTACTTGGGATGCAATAATTTCCCCATTTTCCATTTTCACTGACATCTCTACTACTATAATTTTTTGTGGTGTTTGAATAGTTCTACTAAACTTTCTTTATATGAAGGAATGTGTAGAACCAAAATCAAAAAGTATGATTTTTATTTTTAAATGAATAACTATCATACCTATCACCACTTCATTTTTTGGATTCACTTCAGTGGTGGTGATGGTAAAATCTCTTCCTTGTTACCTTGGAAGTTGTTGGTTGTCTCCAAAAACTCTTATCTTGGTAAATTGGTTTTCAAAGTTCCCTGGTTCCTTGCAGTTGTAGTAATAAACAATGCGTTGAGGGTTGACCAGATCATTATTTTCCTCTGTCACAATAGCGGGTTTCTCCTATCAATAATCAATGGCTATGTGCCCTTCCTTACCGCACTTAAAGCATTTCCTTATCCCCTTAAATCAATTTCTAGGATTCTTCTTTCTGCACCTTTGTCAAGTGGGATGTTGAAATTTTGTGGCATTGTTAGATCTCTCTATCAGACCACTAGAATTGATCTACACTTTCCACTTCTTATCCCCATGATACCCCTAAAATTCACTGATCTTCATTTTGACTTTGAGGTCAAATTAGACAATTTCCTCATAGCTATCAAATTCAAGGATCATCAGGTCTTTCCATAGGCTAGGTTTTAGCCCGCCAAAGAAGCGGGAAACCTTATATTCAGGGGTAACGACAAATATGGAGGCATACTATGAAAGTATTGTGAAGTTTTCCTCGTATGCCTTGATAAATTCGTTGACTTTTTGTTTTAGGGCAATGAAATCCCTTTCCATTTTAAGACAGATAGTGTGAGGAAAATATTTATGGAAAAACATTTTCTAGAAATACTTCCACACCACTGCTCCAATCTCTTCCTCAGGATTTGTATTTTTTATCAATGTACACCATTGATCAGATTCACCCTCCATACGATAAATAGCCAAAAGAGAATTCTCTTGTTCAAATCATTAAAGTATGGGGAAGATCTTATCAATAGAGTTGATCCACTGTTTGGAAATTAAGGGATCAGATGATCCATTGAAAGTAGGAGGCCTTTGTTGCATGAAACTCTCGATTACAGCTTGTTCTCTTTTGGGGGGATTTGGA
Source organism: Viscum album (assembly GCA_963277665.1). Taxonomy (NCBI): domain Eukaryota; kingdom Viridiplantae; phylum Streptophyta; class Magnoliopsida; order Santalales; family Viscaceae; genus Viscum; species Viscum album. The sequence continues at coordinate 625,037,042 of OY728151.1, read as the reverse complement.
TGTTCTTCCTGATCTAGGTTTCTATTCAAAACTTGAGTTAGTTGAGAGAGTTTCATTATTAAGTGTGTGATTCCTACTCCCATCAAGTTGGGAATCACATTAGGGCACTCATCACATTGCTCTTTACATTTATTTTTTACCTAATTCCTCCTATTTTTGGCCATTGGATAGAATAAAAGAAAAATTAAGTATGAGTATATTTAACTTTTAAACACATAAATGGGAATTTAATTACATTACAGGGATAAATTATAACTTACATGTATTTCCTTAACTTATGGATTTCTAGGCTTTAGTCTTTGTTATCCATGATCTATTTCCTAACGTATACTCTTATGTGCATTTTTTTACTCCATTAATAATGTTTTGTAATGATATTATGAATTACCAAATTATATCCCCTAAGAGTGACAAACCAGGTGCGCAGTAAGGATCACTGTCGTGTACCAGGTTACCCTAAGTCAGGACCAAAACACCTTGTTGGAGTTGTTTCTCCTAGGTACATATGTCCCAGAACCACATCCACTTGTAGTATCTAGAAATGTATGTATTTTCTTGATAAAAAACTTACTATATACTCACCAAAATTTTATGGATGTATTCTTATACTTAGTCTTATCTCTAAGGATTTTTCTAGATTTTTCTAATACCAATCCCAAAAATAACTAAGCTTTTCCTCTGATACCAATTATAAAAACCCTTCTCTTTATTACACATTAATACATGATTTAATTATATAAAATTACACTTAATAAATCCCTAAAGATTGATAAGTCTAGTGTATTTGGGAATTAGGTACATTGCATTACAACTTTAAACATGAATTACAACGTCTTTATTGAAAACTTCTTTAACATGTTTGGGCTTAAAATTGCATTGGATAACCTGGGGAAATACATAAGGGGTGAGATATAAATCCTAGTAAGGGAATAAACATGGAATAAAATGAAGATAATAATAAATTTTATACAATGTATATCAATGAGGCATAAAGTAACATGAATAATAAGGCATGATATTACATGATAATCATAACATGGGAAATGTGGAAACAACTTAAAACACTACATCGTAAACATAGGTCAAGGATAAACCACCAATACTTCATAGTGAAAAAAGTGTCGTAAATGAATTAGGTATACCCCTATACCAAAATAACATATCATGATACTAAACATTACCCAATGCATTGGAGAGATATATATTTCTGAGCGTACCCGTCACTTTTATTTCATTCTCGTGTGTGTGCCACATATATTATAAAACATTGATTAATTCATCATAATATTTTATTAAATGATCAAGGATTATTAAATAAATACATTTAAGTCCATAATAAAAAGTTATATGTTCATAAAAGTGAACACCCTTGATAGGAAGTGGGTATGGTATTCCCTACATAATTGGTTTGGCATGGAAAATCACCATGAAAAATCGGCAGTATGACGGCATCACTTAAAAATTTATAAAATAGGTTGATGAGAGAAAAAATATTCTCTCATCATTTTTACATGAAGTGGACAGTAATAGGGACATGGGAGGACATGTCCACATATTTATAATTAGAAAAAATTAGTCGTATTATAATAAATAAGCTTGAATAAAAAGAGAAAAGAAATGATGCTTACGAAATTTTGGCATGGTAACAGGTGTATATAGGAGGGCTTAATGAGATATAAATGGGTCTCTCATCATTTATAAATAATAAGGGTGGTATGGGGGAGGTTATAAAACATACCCCATTATTAGTAATTGAAAATAAAAGGGTATAACATGATAAAGAGACTTGGATAAAGATGAGAAAGGAAAGAACCCTTACTTGAATGTGTGGCTCCAAAAGCTTGAAAAGGGGATTCTTGAGAGCTTGGGGTGACTTGGGATGATTCTATAGAGGATATGGTAGAGTAAGGATGTTCTCCAAGGATTTTTATTGAAGAGAAGTGGGATATTAGTGTTGAAATAGTGGGTGCCCTAGACCCAACTATGTAGTACTTTTGATTACCATATCATGTGTACAGTTAGATATGCATGATGTTATCTTACCATTATAGTGTATAATTTTTTGTTTCCACTATTATAATGGTAATTTACAAAGGTTAATTGTCATGTCGAGAGGTTATAGCATATCCCAGTCTATAATGAGAACCTCAAGACACTGTGACATTAATCTTAAATAAATGTTCTATGGCCTAGATACATCTTACTGACTGAACACAGTAGATGTCTGACTATCAGGTGTTGGGGGATCATAAGAATTGAGACTTTTTCTCATAAAGTTTGCACTCGGTGATCTCTAGTAGTGAGATCATGAGGACAGACCCGCCAATAGGAACACTACATGTTTTAGGTGTCATTGGTTGTTCCTATCTATGGACATGTGTATTGGTCTCCTGACTTGAGACCATTGCCAATGTATATCATTTGATTACGGACTTTGATGCAAGACGAAAACCATGGCAGTGATGTCATGGCGAGGTAGTTTGTGTTGGGTGCGTCATTGGTGGTATGACATTGGATAAATGGTCAAGAAAGGATTTGTCACTTCCAAGTTCAGGAAGTTGTATATCTCATGCCTGGTTGATCAGGATGGTGTCGCCTTCATAATTCCTTGGCCAAAGAAGTAGAAAGGAAAATCCATCTTGATAGATCAACAAATAATAAATCAAGATAAGGATGATGACATAAGAGTGTGTCCTGCTTTATGATATATTTAATGACAAAGATATTATAGTACATAGTCAGTGTTCGTAGGTTGGTAGTCATTGTTATGACTATCCTTATCTCTTTAAGGGCCATGATGAGTTGCTAGACTCCGATATTGGTCTGTGGATTTTATTCACTATTATCGAGATGAGGACCTAGAGGGTCACACACAATAGTGTATTCAAGAATACGCCCTATTCAGTCGAATAGGTATATGGACATAGTGGGCCCCGCCACCGAGTCCGAGTGTTATCTAAGTTATCGATCACCAATGAATTAAATAAATTCATTATTATTCAAGTTATGAATAATTAGGATTGAATTTATTTAATTTATTTACAAGTTTAGTAAATGCAAGAAAAATATTAATTGAATGAATATTATTCATGGTTCGTTTAATATTAAGTGGGACGGCGAGTCGAGTTAAATAGCTCGGATTTTGTCACGTAATATATTTCATATGTATTACAAGTATGTAATAAAATAATAAATAATATTAGCGTAGTTTAGTTCATCAAAATTATTTATTTAGTGGACGTTGAAGTAAACGGGGGTCGGGGAACCCAACTGGGTATTTCTCAAGTCCACTATAAATATAAGAGGAGGTTCTCTCTTATATTGAGCAATTCACTATTCATTCATGGAATGAAAGTTGAGAGCCTCTCTCTCTCCTCCCGCTCTCTAGAGAGGGAAGCTCTCGATCTAAGAAGCTCGGATCAAGATATCTCATGCATCGAAGGCTTCTTGATGCGGTGATCATTGGGACGTCGAAAGCATCGTCGGATCACCGCGCTAGCACCCGGAGTTCGGCGATCGACGTTCCAGTGGATTTTTTGGAGTGCGTGTGGATGATCTAGAGGGATCCTGCTTTGAATCCTTCAAGCGAAGATCATCATCGACTAGTTGCAGTTGACCGCAGATTCGGATTTGAAATGGATACGTTTCCATTTTAACTTTGTGCTCTTTACAATCTACGCGATATCCTCAGACTTTACCGGGGCTCAGATCGTCAGCATCGACAAGTATCATCGATCCGCCGATGAAAATTTTAAAATCCCCGGCCCACCAGCTTCTACTATGGGCCTCGGAACCTAACAGTGTTATCAAATGGATCACGTTAATTTTCTGAGCTTATAAAATTAAATTTTCATTAAAATTAAGTAGAGGGTTTAAATACGGTCCCAACGGTTCAAACCGCATGTCGATCTGATACCGAATGACTGAGTTATGGTCAGTTTAATTTTTCAAATTGGATCGAATATGCAGTTTGATCTCGGGTTCTAATTTTATTTCATCTTGTTGAACTGATTAAAATCCAATCAGTTCGTTAGAAATAAAACTAATTGTGCAATTATAATTTAATAATTTAATAATTTGCATAATAATTTTATTATTATTATAATATTTATTTTATTATTATTATAATAATATAATAATAAATTATTATTTTATTATAATAATGTTATTATTATTAAATTTAAAGGCTAAATGGCCTTTAAAAATTTTGTGTGTGGAAAAAAAACACACAAAATTTTTTATTGGTGAAGACTTACAATTGTAAGCAGACTCAATTAAAAAAACAAAAGAGGAGGAATTGACTTCCTTTTAAAAGGAAGGGAATAAACAAATAAAATAAAATAAAATAAAGGAGGTTGGGCGGTAGTTTAATAAAAGGCAAAAAAAAGGAAACCAGGGGTCGGCGGACCCATGTCCGGTCTCTCTCGGGACGCCGCACAAAGGGGCAGTGCACCCAGCAGGTGTCGCCTGCTCCTTCTCCCACGCACGGTGCAACAGGCACCGCACCGCCCAGAAGAGGCGGACTCCCACCATAGTGCCGCACCACCTCATCCTGCTCGGCCTCCACCCAGCCCACACCCCGGTGGGTTTCTTCCCACCTGTAGCAGGCTCCCGCACGGCCTCACCGCCGAGCCAGCCAGCTCGTGCCCCACCGCCAGCCTGGTCCCGGTGTCTGCATCCCAGTAGCGACATGCAACAGCCGGGCTTCATGCAGCAGTCGGCCACCGCACCAGTAGCAGGCTTCCAGCCTCCTTTCGCAACACTGGCCCTGCAAGCCGGGCACCTCCCGGCAACCTGCTACACTGCATGACCCGACCTTCCCGACCTCCTCCCGCAAGTGAGCCCAGCTCCCGGATACCGGCGTGCCTTGCACCAGCCGGACCTCCCTGACCGACATGCTCTCACCAAAGGCTTCACCTTCCCCTGTCACTGCACGACCACCCGACCAGTAGGAGGCCCGACCCCCTACTGCCTTGCCCGGCTTCGGTCGTCGTAGCCCACAACAGCGCACCACCCCGCAGGTTGGACTCCCTTAAATGGTAGCCCTGCCTAGCCACCCGCGTCCTGCCACCCTTACGCCAAGTCGCGGCATGGCTAGCATGCCACCAGGCTGCTCCCATCGTTGGTGCGCTGCCCCGGGGTGTCCTCCGCACTGGCATCCGGCCTCCCACAATGGTGTGTCGTGGCTGCCACCTAAAAGGTATCTTTTGTCTGTAAGTATTTTTGCAGAGTAATTTTAGCCCCAAAACAGTCTGGACAAACCTACCCAACCCAAAACGGGTTTGGGCGGATCGGTCCTACCCAGTTTGGCCCTACACGGGTTTGGCCCAACCCGCACAGGCCGTGTAGTGATGTTTCGGGGACCGACCAATTTAAATTAATCAAAGTAATTAATTTAATTAATTTAATTTTAGTATCTAAATTAAATTAATTAAGATTAATTTTGGTTAATTATTTTAATACCCGAGTATATAAATTAATTTAATTTTGTAATTAAATTAAATTAATTAATTAATTTAATTTTTGCATAAAAAATTCAATTAATTATAGGACCAATGATTAATTAAATTATTTGAATTATTAAATTCATTTAATTTAATTTAGATAACCCCCGTACTTATTTAATACATTTTAATCGCGCTGTATTTTACCTGCATTCTGGTCTTGAGCATCGACCTGTGTATGTTGCCTTTTATTTAATTAATTATTTTAACTACGTGTGATGCTTGTAATTAATTAAATAGACTGTCTTCGCATCATCTTTCATTTTCAGTTAAAATGTATAAGGGTATGTGCGCCCAATTTTTACCCAATGTACATTTATACCCAAGTCTCCCTCGCCTGCACGCGAGTATTATTGTGCTTCAGATGAAGACGGTGAACGGCACGTGGACCCCTCAAAGACGAGGCGATACTCCAAGGCGCGACATTGACCCCGCCAAGACAGGGCGATGTTCCAGATGCGAAGCGAACATATAGGACAGAGGGCAAGTTGCGTCAAGAGTCAAGCATTCGACTCAGGTATGATTCCCTTAGGTCATTTAGATGCTCAAGACCAGTCGGGTAGTAGTTCAACCTTTATACATTATTTATTATTTTTATGCATTTTAGAACAGCGAAAAAATACATAAAATAATAGATAATAAAATGCATAAAGAAGCGACGTATGTTTTTCTATTAAAGTTCAGTTGTGAGCGTGACAACATAGATTAACAAGTTTAATAGAAATGGATTACATTCATCGAGAGAGAAAACCAATAAAACCCTCAAAGAAAAAATTAAGTCACAAACAGCCTTCCATCATTCAGGTTTGAACAAAACTGGGTGTTCGTGGTGTCGGTCATGCCTTAGTTGAGGGTGCATCTTACTACCGGGGAGTTCTTATTCGTATGGTGGGTCAACTTAACTAAAATTGCAGCAAAAAAATAGTGATATCTATCTTGTTGTAATTTTAGAGGCAAGCATTGAGTAAATCAGTAAATTATTTTTGAAGTTGGTACTTCACTCAACAGATCAAGGAACCACAAGTTAATGTGGTTGGCCATCCAAAAGCCTACCTTGGACCCTCTGAGTAGTGGCGTAGCCATAGCCTGTAGACTATGAGGGAGGTTCAGGGATTCTTGCCACTAGAATACTCAAGAGTATTCTGATTCTAGTATAGAGGGTTCCTAGAATTCAAAAAATTAGTGGGAGACATCTAATGATTAAAAATGTCACATTTGGTAATCAATATTAAAGGTACAATCTGCTAAATTTTATTTGTAAGAAAATGGAAAGTAATACCATAATAAAAACTATGATAAATATTGGACATAGTTAATTTCCAAACAAGCATGAAATTCCAAGTGTAGTATAGGTGCTTGCGCACATTACTACCATAACGGAAATTCAAGGTACTTGTGTCCCAACCTGTTAAACCACCTTAGGAAGCAAGGGTGTAAAATTGCTTACAGGAGACTCATGAACAAAGCATATGATAGATCTTTCATAATGCAATCATCAACGTCTGATGTTATTTGTGGTCGCTACATCATGACTTGGATGATGATCACATGTAGTCTCGTCTCCAAGAAATTTTTGAGGAGAAAGATAAGCAACATATGAATGTGGTGATAACACTCGGTTTGTGTAAAGTGAAAGACAGTTCACAATATTTCATGTCATACCATTCTTATATCTTTTACACCCAATTACTCTAGTTTCATTTAAGGGTTCAAACGAATGATATAGAGTAAGCGCTTCATTACCTTTATGGTAACATTCGCCAAGTAATAAGAATATTGGAGATAATGCCATCTTTTATTCTTATAGTGAATAAATTGAAAGACAAGGCGGAAAGACCTATGGAAAGTTACGCCAAAGGCACCTACATTAAGTCCTTCAAAGAAAAGTGGTTGTTTGTTTAACAGGAGGTTATTTGCATCACATAATGAAATAAATTTTGTGGAATTTTAAAAATGTAAAAAACTGAAATACTAGAAGCAAGTACCCGCTTCTCGTTCAGTTAATATTCATCAAATAAAAGTATTGTTTTCTCACCTACTTCTTGGGTATTAAAATACAATATGCTTTTCACATATATGTATTGAAATACAGTAACCAAGTGAGTAGAGAAACATTACTAGAAGTAAAGTGTCTTCTCTAAGCAGCTGAGAAAGGGTGATTCCTAAGTCAGCGGTGAGAAACACATAACTTCTAATTACCAAGTGATTGATTCAAATTGAACAAGTTGTGGAGTATAACCAAAAAAATTTATCTCATGTGACCATTTGGACATGATGAGACATTATTCCATGTTTTGGAATGAATGTTGTTTGTGGTAACATACTCAACAAATAGTTCAGACATACTTGAATCAATGGCAATACATGATGAATATAAAATTGTAAGACCTACCCAGTTGTGGCAAGAAGATTCATTGTCAAGTAAAACTAAAATTGGACATCAAGAATATACCCAGTATGGTATTTAGGCTCAGCACAGCTAAACACCTTTGGTATTATTGACATCCTTAGTTTAGACAAAAAAAATCTTTAGAAATAAAGGTATGCCACAAAGCATCTGAGGATTAGTTCAACAAGAGAGTGTGAACTATTCCAAAGGAGAGCTAGAGGTAAAGATACTTCATATGTTTCCTTTAAGTTATTAAGGAATGTAATAGTAAAGTATATGCATGGTCAGAAGATATGGGTTGCTTCAGATCGGCATGCCGAATAATATCTTGACTATGCAATCATCGATCATGATAATATAGCATGGAGTAATTCCTAAATGCATGTTAACTTATCTACATCATCGTATTGATGTTCCTAAGGAGGATTGATGATGATTTATTACATGTTAAAATTGATCAACAAAATTTAGCGTGGAGAAATTACTAAACAAACATTTTATATATCAAAGTTATGATGTAAGTTGTATCAATGTTACAACCCGCAGAAACTTCCATTATATTTCAAGATGTGCTTTGAAAATAATGGCATAAACCCATAACCAATATGCCAACTAAAATGAAAAATGGATATCATAAGAGTCATAGCATGATGAAAATTCATTATGTCATAAGACATGTGTTTAGGATGCAAAGCGTTTGTTAAGGAAAAAACAAACAAACATGCATTAAGTTAAACACATTGTGCATCTTAGGTAATTATCCTAACAGTTGCTTTCGATATTACATAAATCCCTAAGATAGAAAAAGATGTAGTCAAGTATTAGACTACATTTCTATATAAGGGTGCACATCTCTATTAGAGATAGTGGGAGCTGAATTGATTTAGACTTAGTCAATGCTCGAGATGCACAAATGGTTGACATACAAACAAGTTCCATAAGTACATGTGGAATAGGCATATTCTAAAGACAAATACTGTGTAGGAAGTATGAAACCATGGTGATGGTTTTATATTCATTGCGGTTGGTGATAAATTATTCATTAAGAATAATAAATTCTACAAGTAAGCAGTATATGGTAATAAGATAAGATTGGAAAGATAATTTAATAATGGATTCCATGTATCAAATTTCAAAGGGGGTTATAAATTGAATATTGTGGTGGGTATTCAAATGAGAAGTTACATGGATGGTACAAGCCTGGTACCAATAAGGCTCGATTGGTTATACCAAGTCGGTACGCCTAAATCTATTAGAATTTTACTTGTCATAGCTAACTTCTAAGATCATTCTATTGGTCATTGTATGTCAAGATAATCTTTCGTGGAATGTGTCTATACGATGCAACCAGAAAGAGATGATGACATCATATGATGCCAATAAGGGTTGCAAGTTACTGAAATCCAATTCTGGATTAAATTAAGCAACAAGATCTTAGAGCATTCATTATAAATCAATCTTTGCCTTGTGTCTACCAAAGGTTAGTGGGAGCGCCAATGTTTTCCAAGTGAAATATGTTCGGCAACATATGAAAAACAGATCTTGATCTTACAGTTAGATAAGATTATAATAAAAGAAATTCTCCAATGATTGACTTAAAGTAGCAACCTGAGTTCTAGGGAACAGGATCTACTGAGGTAGATCCATAGGTTGCTTGGTCCTAGTCAATCTCATACATATAGTGACATTGTATTGAAAAATACAAGTTGGAACAATTCAAGAGATGAATTGTTGCCTATGTCACATGGCTTAATCTCTTCAAATTAACATGTTCGGAACATAGGAAGAGATTAAAGTTGTGAGTTGAGTACAATATGCTTCATCGATGAATCAATCACATATGCCATATTATGTACAATAATCGATATTGCCAGGATATACTTTATTATAGGCATATATCAATTATTTCTAGGAGCACTACAAGTGATTCAGTCAGAACTATCATCTTGTACTTTGGCAAGTATAAATGATATGTACCTGGAATATGGAGAGGAAGGTATAATAGTTTTTTTGGGACACAAACTAGTAATCCTTAGATCAATTTGATCTAGTATCGCAGTTAGGCAAAGGAGATGAGAGATTCAATCTCATAAAAGATAGTGGTGGACATACCTACAAATATCGAGTACGTTTCAGATTCTAAGGCATCTAAGAAGTAGTTATAAATTGCAACGATTTGTTCCAGTTCTTGGATTCACACCTAGTGAGAAAAGTATTATCATAATGTAAATTTTTAAATTCTTACTAGCCAAGTTGTCAAGTAATGAAAATGGAAAAAGTGATGTACTCAGGGATACCTTACCTTGAGAAGTTTTACTCAAGCAGATGAGGTCGCATATAGCAGATATGCCACGCGGAAAAAACGTGGCAGGCCCAGCAGTTAAAGCCATTACTCAGTAGAAGCATGATATTTATCATGTGAGTAGCTAATAAGTTTGGTTAGCAAGTTGGATCTAGTGCAAGTGGGAGTGTTGAAATAGTGGGTGCCTTAGACCCAACTATGCAGTACTTTTGATTACCATATCATGTGTACAATTAGATATGCATGATGTTATCTTACCATTACAATGTAGACTTTTCTATGTCCACTGTTATTATGGTAATGTCCAAAGGTTAATTGTTGTGTCGAGAGGTTATAACAGATCCTAGGCTATAATGAGAACCTCAAGACACTATGACATTAATCTTAAATAAATGTTTTATGGTCTAAATACATCTTATTGACTGGACACGGTAGATGTCTGACTATCAGGTGTTGGGGGATCATAATCATTGAGACTTCTTCTCGTGAAGTTTGTACTTAGTGATCTCTAGTAGTGAGATCATGAGGACAAACCCGCCAATAGAAACACCACATGTTTTGGGTGTCATTAGTTGTTCCTATCTACGGACATGTGTATTGGTCTCCTGAATTGAGACCATTACCAATGTATATAATTTGATTATGGACTTTGATGCAAGATGAAAACCATGGCGGTGATATCATGGTGAGGTAGTTTGTGTTGGGTACATCGTTGGTGGTATGACATTGGTTGAATGGTCAAGAAAGGATTGTCTCTTCCAAGTTCAGGAAGTTGTATATCTCAGACCTGGTTGATCAGGATGGTGCCGCCTTCATAAGTCTTTGGCCAAAGCAGTAGAAAGGAAAATTCATCCGGATAGATCAAAAAATAATAAAGTAAGATAAGGACGATGACACAGGAGTGGTCCTGCTTTATGAGATATTTAATGACAAAGAGATTATACTTCACAGTCAGTGTTCGTAGGTTGGTAGTCATTGTTATGACTATCATTATCTCTTTAGGGGCCATGATGAGTTGCTAGACTCTACTCTTGGTCTGTGAATTTTACTCACTGTTATCAATATGAGGTCCTAGAGGGTCACACACAATAGTGTATTCAAGAATCTGCTATATTTAGTCGAATAGGTATATGGACATAGTGGGCCCCGCCACCAGGACTAAGTGTTGTCCAAGTTATTGATCACCAATGAATTAAATAAATTCATTATTATTAAAGTTATGAATAATTGGTATTTAATTTATTTAATGTATTTACAAGTTTAGTAAATACAAGAAAAATATTAATCAAACAAATATTATTCATGGTTCGTTTAATATTAAGCAGGACAGTGAGTCAAGTTAAATGGCTCGAATTTTATCACGTAATATATTTCATATATATTACAAGTATGTGATAAAATAATAAATAATATTGGCATAGTTTAGTTCATAAAAATTATTTATTTAGTGGATGTTGAAATAAATGGGGGTTGGGGAACCCAACCGGGTATTTCTCAAGTCCACTATAAATATAAGAGGAGGCTCTCTCTTATGTTGAGAAATTCACTATTCATTCATTCATGGAATGAAAGTTGAGAGCCTCTCTCTCCTCCCGATCTCTAGAGAGGGAAGCTCTTGATCCAAGAATCTCGGATCAAGATCTCTCATGCATCGAAGGCTTCTCGATACGGTGATCGTCGGGACGTCGAAAGCATCGTCAAATGGTCGCGCTAGCACCCGGAGTTCGACGATCGACGTTCCAGCAGATTTTTTGGAGCACGTGTGGACGATCTAGAGGAATCTTGCTTTGGATCCTTCAAGCGATGATCACCATAGACTAGTTGCAGTAGACCGCGACTTTGGATTTGAAATGGGTACGTTTCCATTTTAATTTTGTGCTCTTTACAATCTACACGAGATCCTCGGACTTCACCAGGGCTCGAATTGTCAGCGTCAACAAGTAACGTCGATTCGCCGATGAAAAATTTAAAATCTCCGGCCCACCGACTTCCACTACGGGCCCCATAACCTAACACTTGGATGGGTTTATATAGTAAATGACAGGGGAATTCTTTAATATTTCACAAAATTAGGCCTTGGACTCTATATAATAAAATATTCAAAACCAAAAACCTTATCATGGTTTTTTCCCATGTTTTTTTAGAAATTAGGGGGGTTTAAATTATTTTATTATGAAAAGGGCTGAACGTATTAAAATAATTCTCTTGCTTATGTGGAGGTGAGTCACACTTTTAAATAAATGAATTTAAAATTCTAAAATATATTAAATGTTTTGGAGGATTCATGAAGACTTAATAAAATTAATAAAGTAAACTTAAAATCACATTATTTTAATGTGAAAACATATATTCATCTGAGGATACCCATTATAGTATTTATTACATCATTTTTGGGTCATTATGATGTCATAAAATACACCGTATATTTATATGGTATTTAATTTTTACTCAAAAAAATGATTATCTCAAAAAATTATAAAAAATTCACCATTGGATAATTTTGAAATTCTGATTCCAAAAATAATATTTATTTTATCTAAATATTTTTTTTAAATATGTGCATTTTAACTTTTTAAATAATATTCGACATTTATTGAAAAATGTTGGGGTTTTGACAATAACAATTTTTGAACCCTTATAAAAAGTACATTTCACTTCATAAAAAATATATGACCATTTATAATCAATAAAAATTATTTAATAATAACATTTTATTAAAATACTATTTATTTCAAAAATCCATTAATTAATTAAGATAAATCTCTTAATTTAATTTGAATATTACCCGAAAATACAATTTGTGTTTAATTGAATCATAATTAAAATCATTTATAAGTAGCAATAAAACTGAAAGTAAATTCATTATTTTATACAGTATATATATTCATATTATTAATATCTTGATACATGTCCCTTTATTAAACCAGTGTACATCCTAAGAGTAATGTGTGCGACGGTGATACTTTCATGGGGTCGTTTAGTGAACATGGTTTGGGTCGTGATCTCGATGAGCTTGAAATTATCTCGTAAACGGTTTCACTCATGCTTAAGTTATTGGATCTCATATTGGGCTTGATCAAGGGCAAATCCCAGTGATGTTATCTACATCGGATATCCGATAAATGGGTTGCATATGGTACAATCCTACTGGATGAGACTATCACTTTGTTTGTGTCAATTGGATTTGTTAAAGCCCTATGTTTATATTAATCATGTGATAACTGTTTAAGAGCTATATTAATAATGGTAATATTCCTAACTGTCTTTTAAATCCAAATATATAACCAAGGAATTTCATGTGTTTTCTATAACCATATTACATAATAAGACATTTAATCAAATCACAAAGGGAAACTTCATTTATAACAGTTCGGGTCGTTACAACTTGTGTGTGTAAAAATCTGTGTATGTGGGTGTGTGTATCAATATTGTGTGCATACATCATATATAAATGTATTTTTATATAAATATGTCATTATCATTAAATATAGTATATAAATGAATTTACATTAAAACTATATGAATATATATATATACATATATATATAATGTTCATATATACATATGTATGTGTATTGATAAACAAATATATATTTATATTTATATTATAATATATGTAAATGAATATTAATATATAATATATTTAAATAAATTTAAGTGTGTATATATATATACCATACACACATGCACACTCACACAAATATATATTTTACAAATGTATTTAAAAATAATTATATATATATGTATATGAATATTAAAAATTTATGTAAATATATATAAATAAATAAAAATATTATAATATACAATAAAACAATATAGGGCAGTGGTAAAAAGGTTTTCTTGGCACATAGAGGTTGTGGGATCAAATCCAGGTGCACACTGGTGGGTAAGCAATTGTCTAGTGCTAAGGAAAGGGGGTCGCGGGCACTGAGGAAGGGGGTGGGTGTGGGGTGGTCGGTTGGAGCACTGAGAAATGGGGTCTCGAGTGCTGAGAAATGGTATAAGAAAATATTTCTTTTCAATTTTTATCAGTTCTAGAAAAAAAAATTGATAAATTCTCCATTTATCAATGATAGAAAAAACATTGATAAAGGGGACCTTTATCGGTGCTAAAAAAAGCATTGATAAAGATCCCCTTTATTGGTGCTAAAGAAAGGTGATGATAAATACCCTCTTTATCAGCATTTTTTACTATCACTGATAAAAGTCAGCTTTTAACCTTGCTTTGATGGTCAATGTTTTTTAAGTGCTGATAAAGCTTATTAATAGCATTGTTAAAAGTGTGTTTTGTAGTAGTGCAACATGGTCCTCTGCTTCATTACCCATAACAACTTCTAAAAGTGTTGGTTTTTCTACCTTATGTGTAAGTAATATGACACATTTTCTAAATCTATGTATATATAAGAGTGCCTTAGTTGGTTTGAATGAATAATAGTCTTCCATTTTAGTTTCAACTTCAATTATCCCGAATATCCTTTTCACATCACCTTCACAAAATTGTGTTTCCACGCCACTAATTCAGAATGTATTTGTTGAAAAATCATAGCTATCAAGCACATAGAAAATAGAGTTGTTTGATTTCTTATAATCTGATGTTGAGACACTATTGGATAGAAAATCTTGAAACATATTCAAACATGGAGTGTCCTTCATTGCATTTGTATGACCATCGTTTAAATTTGGTTTGATTTTTTGAACAACTCATTGTAAAGAAGCCATATTTGACCTAAAATGCACACCTAAAAATTAAAAGTAAAAAATATCAGTGGGAATCATAGAATATAGAAAAGGACTAAAAGTTCTAGTGGAAGTTACACTATAAGTTCCATTGGGAAAACAACAGAGCAATTCCATTTTCAATCCTGCAAAAATACCAGTGTAATATAGTGAATTTAAGGTAGCTTTGGACTGTAATTTCATAGAACGGGACTGAAAGTTACATTGGAACTTCCAATGGAATCTCCACTTGAAGTTCAGTGGAAACTCTAGTGAAAGTTCCAGTGGAATCCCCACTGGAACTTATTGTGAAACTTGTAGTGGAACTTCCACTTGAGGTTTCAGTGGAACTTCCAATAGACCTTTAGTGACTTTTCAAACTAAATAGCTAGTTTTAGAAATTGGAAAATCGATAATAAAATAAAACTTCATATAAAATAGATGTATTAAAAAAGCAAATGTAACAAAAAAAACATTTAGTTATGCCTAAATGGAAAATATATTTCCCACCATGTTTGAAAATATAGCTAGATAATTTTCATCCAACAGATATCTAGTAAGAAAATAAAGGGTAAAAGTGATAAATGATAATTTATCCAAAATATGTAAATAATTTATTAAATGAATTCAAGTGATTAATGTTTTATGATAAAATAAAAATAGTTTTATTGGAAGTTCTAGTGGAATATCCACTTGAAGTTTCACTAGAATCTCCATTGAAAGTTCCACTAGAGAAATAATAAAACAATTCTCCCCTCAATCCTGTAAAAATTTCAATGCAATAGAGAACATGTGTTTTTTGGAGATTCCACAAATTATAGTACAAGTTTTAATCAAAACTTATAGCTATAATTAATCTGGAAGTTTCGGTGGAATCTCCACTGGAAGTTCTAGCGACCCTTTCAATGGAAACTCCACTTGAAGTTCCATTGGAAGTCCGAGTGGAGTCTCCATTGGAAGTTTCAGTGGGGAAACAATAGAACAATTATCTCCTGATTCCTGGAAAAAAAATGCAATAGAAAACATGTTTTTTTATAGATTTTACAAATTACAGTACAAGTTTCTATCAAAATATAAGGCTAGAATAAGACTGGAAGTTCCAGTGAAAGTTCCAGTGAAATCTCTACCAGAATTTCTAGTGGATTCTCTAATGAAAATTCCAATGGAATCTACACAGGAAGTTCCAGAGGAATCTGCACTACCACTAGAAAAGATATTTTCCACCAGGTTTGAAAATATAGTCGGAGAATTTATATCCAAAAAGATATCCAATAAGAAAAAGAAGGGGAAAAGTGAGAAATAATAATATATCCAAAATATGTAAATAATTTATAAAATAAATTCAAGTGATTAATGTTTTGTGATAAAAGAAACTATGTTTCATTGTGAGTAAGAAAATTGTATAACAATGTTCATTGGAAATTTTAAATCAAATTTAAATATATAACACACTATTCAATAATTTCATGAACTTAAAAGTTGCATCATGTAAATACACATTAATATTCTCACCTCAATAGTTTTCATATAATTAAATATATCAAACATAGTTAATTCCATGTAAAGAGATCACATGAACAAATGAACTTCTAGTGAAATTTGTGTTGGAGTTGGTGGCTTAGAACCAACTATTTTGTACTTTATTCATTAATGAAAGCTTTATCACATCTTGATTGTTCTTCTGCGTGACAATGCATGTGATGATGTCCTAAGGATAGTTGTTGCGTTAAAGGGTCATAGCAGATCCCTGCTATGATGAGAACCCGGAAGTGCCATAACACTATTCTTGAATGTATGTTCTATGGATGGATGATATTATTTGAGGGGCACAAATAATACAGGTCATTAGGGGTGAGGACTCATAAAACTTTGAGGCACCTTCTCATGGTGTGCGCCCTTGGTAATATCCAGGAGGATATTATGAGAAGGAGACCCGCCAGTAGGAAATCCACATTTCATAGTGTCATTAGATGTTCCTATCTACGGACGTGTGTATTGGTCCTTATACTTTAAGATTATTATTAATGAGTATTACAACTCGCGCACTTAGATGTATTGACGAAAACTGTGATGACACACTGTTCGCAACGAGGTACGATATGTTGGGTGCGTCACGAGTAATACTGCATTAATAGATAATGCGAGAAAGGATTTGTCCCTTCTGTTCCATAACGGAAGTAGATATCTCAGGCCCTTTGATGGAATTGATATAGCCTACATAAATCCATGGCCATGGTAAGGTACAGGCGAGTTCAATTCCGGGAAGTCAAAGAAAGAATAATCGAGCACATGAGTTGATGGCACTAGCATGCAACCCGCTTGATTAGAGATATCGAGACAAAGGGATTATATTATACGGTAAGCGTTCGTAGGAGGTGACACGTCATTGCAGCGTTAACTTCTTTATCTATGGGTACCTTGGCGTGTTGCTAGATGCTAACCTTGGACTTTAGGCAGGCTCCGCCTAATGCCACTGAGAAAGAGGCCTAGAGGGTCACACACTAAGTGTGTCCATGTATCTCAGTTAAATATTAATTTAACAAGTTGAATAAAGATTATTCCTGATTGTGGTTTAATAATTATTCAAGGATGTCTGATCGCATTTATTTCAACACTAGTTATTCGAGAGAATATATTGTGGGCGAAATAATATGTATTTATTGGCGAGTAATGCAGTTACATTTATTTAAGAAATAAATAGTCATTACTCAAGGTCTAATAAATGAGGTGGAGGAAAATAAATAAAACTGGAAAAATAAAAGTACACGCCGTGTATGTTTTTACATACACGCCGTGTAGTTTGTTTTTTCGGGATTCGTGAGAAAATATTGTTTATTTAATTAAATGATATTAAATGTGATACATTGGATGCATGTCAAGTAATAATGATGGTCAACTGTCATTATTAAGACATGGGGCATTACTAAGAATTAAATGAAATAATTAAATGCTTTTGGACAATTAATTCATTTTATTATTCTAAGTATTATAAATCCCAATTACATTATTATCAATAGGAGTTATCCATTTGGGTTGTGCACAAAAGATTGGAAATACTCTCAAGCCAAGAGAGAATTCCCTTTCCACCAAGAACGCTTTCAAGTCACGAAAGCAAGATCCTCCACCGGATCAAGGCGATCGAAGACGGACATCGCAAGCAAAGGATCTTTCGCGCTAGCACCCGGAGTTTCCTTCGGCGACGTCCAGAGATATGTGGAGCACGTGTGGATCACCGCTAGAGGAATCCTATACTTGGATTCTACGACACAACGACGGATCACAAGATCGTGACCAGAGACATCAACGAACAAGGAATTCCATCGAGGTAATTCTTATGAATTAATTAAATTAATTATAACCAACATATGATGATCCTATCTCGAGGGTTCCGAGACTCTTCTTTTCTTTTTCCGTTCTTCATTATATTTCGAAGATCCGGCATTTTATATCGTGACGGATCTCAGATTAAACATCGTTTAACGTTAAAATTAAAGTTGGGAAATCCTACAACGTGCTTCCGTTGCGCCCGGAACCTACAAGTGGTATCAGAGCGGTCATATCGTTGATTATAATTATTTAGTTTTTCGTTGGTGACTTATGCATTTAATAATTTAGTTGTTTAAATTCAAGTTTAATCGTTCTGGAAATCTGAATATCGAGATCCATTCCTCCTCCCTCGTTTCTTGTTCACCTCACAGAAACGAATTTTTCTTTTAATTTTGATTAAAATAAAATAGAGGAACTCATCCGGAGGAGCCAAATGTTTCTGGTCGTACAACACCAGAATACATGGCGTGTATTCGGAAGTACACGTCGTGTAGTCTAGGTTCAATGCATTGACCGATCCGCCAAATCAGGCCGTGTATTGAGGTCATTTATGACACCGTGTGTTGACCAGAAACAGGTGGCACATGGTTTCCGGATTACACGTTGTGTGGTCCAACTGAACACGGCGTGTAGTCCCTTCGGGTTCGAGTTGGGCCGTGTACCCCGTACACGGCTTGCCTGGCTGGAAACTGTGTAACGCGGAAACTACACGGCGTGTGTCCACTGAACACGCCGTGTACTCCGAAAAATTTCCGAAGTACATTAACACGCCATGTCCCCAGGCATGTACTTCGGATGGACGGTGAAGAAAAGTACACGTCGTGTAGTCGGAACTACACGCCGTGTACTCACCCAAATTACGTAGATTTATTAAAATTTAATTATTATATTATACAAACCCTTGAGACGTGTACCATAGTGCAGGCGTAAATCTGAGGCACAACATGTGATAGGTGTTTTATATATGTGTGTTTAATTTAACATCTGCGTAATGAAAGAGAATTCACCGGGTTGCCTCCAAGGTACAAGTTACGTACAAGGATAATTTTAAATGAATTTATTTGTTTAAAATTATGATGGATGAGAATCTCAAGGAAGTTCAGAAAAGGGTTTAAGATAAAAGGATTGATTAATTAAAGATAATTAATTAATTTGAGCGTGATTTATCTTAAACAAGAACGATTAAAGAATTGAATGCTAGTTTTATTTATGCATAAATATCATTGCATGTGTGGATGATCATGAGCTAGACCGAGACCTTTGTATGTGAATGGTTTCTTTTAATTTGTTTATTTAAATTAAATTTGTTGACCTGTGAGTCATCTCCTCATTAATATGTAGGGCTTGTGTGCCCAAGGATTCTTTTATGTAAAAACCCCTTTTACCCCTCACCTGCGTGTGAGATAAATGCATATGTAATGGATGGAGCTCCCAAGATAGTGGAGGCGGCTCAAGTCAGGAGCCTAGGTGAAACCAATCTAAGGAGATAAAAAGGTGGATAGGTGGAAAGTTGTAAACACGAACCCGCAAGGTTCAAGGTATTTCTCCCCTAGGTCGTGGGTTAGTTTATCAACCGCTAGATAAACTAACCAATAGAAAAAGCTCATGATCATACCATTTATTTTATTTCTGTCAGTTTCATGGTTTATTTATTGTGGGTGTGTTGTCACGATCACACAATTAATGAATATAACAAGCATGCAAGATGGAACTGAAATAAAAACCGATTTATACTTAATATTAACAAGCATGTAATCAAAGATAATAAAATGGCAATTTACGTATAAGGATAAAATCCCTCAAAAGAAATATTAAGTTGGTATAGTCTTCCATAATCTTGGTTAGAATCTAACCATAGTTCAAAGTGCTTGACCAACCCTAGTTGGGGTGCTTTCAATTATCGGGGAATTCTAATTCAAGGTTTTGGGTTGAATTGACTTGATTCGCATCAAGGGTTGACTGCCACAGCAGGACTTGGTGCGACCAAGAGGCAAAGGTTGAGGAAATCCAAAATAAAAGGATTTCAGGATTGGGGAGTCCACTCAGCAGATCAAGGAGCTGTGAGTTAATGCAGTTGGCATTTGGAATGCCTACCTAAAACCCTTCAAGTTGCTTGACCAACCCTGGTTGGGGTAATGCGAAGGGAAATATGGATCATTTCCACTAGAATATTCAGGAAACGGAATATTCCGAAGACAATGGTAAGGGCTATTAGATTTCGATAAAATAGTGGGAGACTAATAAGTATTAATTTATTTATTTGTCTCAATTTTTTGTAATAAAGTACTAAACCTTTGATCATCTTAATTTGTAGAAACAACAAGAAAATGACGTCAAACATATCATTGCGCACCATAATCGAGAAGGAAAACCTTCTCACCGGCACCAATTTCCAAGAGTGGCAGAGGCATTTACGCATCATCCTTCACCATGAAAGAAAATTGTATGTGCTAGAAGAGCCTATTCCAGTTGCGCCTGGGAAAGAGGTCAGTGATGAGGAATTGTTTCTCTATATGAAACACATGGATAATGCCACATATGTCTAGTGTTTCTTGCTATCGGCCATGTCTAATGATCTTTTGAAGCAACATGAAAACATGGATGCATATAGCATGATGTCTCACCTTAAGGATCTCTACCAAGAGAATGCGAGACAGGAGAGGTATGAGATCTCCAATGCTTTGTTCACCACGAAGCTTAGAGAGTCTGCGCCATCTGGGCCTCATGTATTCAAGATTATTGGCTACATTGAACGTCTGGACATCTTAGGGATTAAATTCCCGGATGAGTTGCATACATATATCATCCTATCATCACTGCCCAAGACCTTCTCTAGCTTCATTGTCAACTATAATATAAGCGGCAATGAGAAGAGTCTATCGGAGCTTCTGACCTTGATTCTCCAGGTAGATAAGGACATGGGGCGTGACAAACCCACGGTCCTTATGGTGAACAAGAAAAGTAAGGACAAGGCAAAAGGGCCAAAGACTTATAAATGGTCTGAAGCCCCCGAGCACCGTCCCTCCAAGAAGGGGAAGATCCAGAGGCAGGGCAAGGAACGGGAGGCAGTGTGTTTTGCATGTGGCAAGTAGGGCCACTGGAAGAGGAACTGCACCTAGAAGCGTGGGGACGCTAAAGGTGCGTTCGTTATCGAGTGAAATCTTTCTATTTCTATGCATTGGTTATTAGATACAGCTTGTGGGGCTCATATCTATATTCAAATGCAGGAACCAAGTAGATTTAGAAAGATCGCCAGAGTAGAGGTAGATCTTTGGGCTGTCAATGGCGTGAGGCTGGCTGCGTTGGCTATTGGCGACTACCACCTCTCATTGCCGACTGGGATGATTTTAGGTTTTACATAACTGTTATTTTGTGCCTAGTGTTACTAAGAACATAATTTATGTATCTTGTTTGGATATGGATGGATTTGTTTTCAAGTTCGGAAATAAGGGTTGTCTCTTTTATAAGAACAATGTATGTTATGGTATGACACATTTGAATAATGGTTTGTATGTATTAAATTACGAAAACCAAGTGTTGACAATCGATAACGAAACAAACTCACATGACTCATACATCACCCAGTTGTGGCATCACTACCTTGGTCATGTAAATGAGAAGTGCTTGACAAAGCTCTGTCAAGATGGCTATTTAGACTCTACTGAGCTAAAACCACTTGATAGATGTCATGCTTGTTTACAAGGTAAAATGACCAAGCCGCCTTTTGGTGGACAGGGTGAAAGGGCCACAGAGCTTCTAGGACTGGTATACATGGATGTATGTGGACCATTTCCAGTAGAAGATAGAGTTGGATATTCTTACTTCATTACTTTTACTGATGATTTGAGTAGATATGGATTTGTCTACTTAATGAGGTATAAGTCAGAAGCCTTAGAGAAATTTAAGGAATTCAAGAATGAAGTAGAGAATCAGCTTGTTAAGAAGATAAAGAAGCTTCGATCGGATCAATGTGGAGAATATCTGAACCAGGAGTTCATCGATCTTCTACGGGAGTCTTGGATTCTATCTCAGCTCACTCCTCCTTATACACCATAGTGGAATGGTGTTAGTGAAAGGAGGAACTGCACCTTGTTAGACATGGTGAGGTCAATGATGAGTCATGCGGATCTTCCATTATCCTTTTGAGGATATGCATTACAAACTGTAGCATACACATTAAACCGAGTACCAACTAAGGCGGAAAATGGAATTCCCTCCGAGTTATGGAATGGAAAGAAACCCATTTTGTCGCATACACATGTATGGGGATGTGAGGCGTTTGTTAAGGCCTTATCAGGCAACAAACTAGCACCCCGGGGCATGAAGTGTATCTTTATAGGATATCCTAAGGAAATGAAAGGATATTACCTATATAACCCTCAAGACAAGAAAGTGACTATCGCCAAACAAGTCGTATTTCTTGAGAGGGAGAACATCCTCAAGAAGGATAGTGGGAGCAAGATTGACTTCGACGAATTTGATGCTCAAGATATACAAGAGTTGGTACAGGAACAAGTTCCACAGGTCCCCGTATAAGAGGTTCGAGAAACACAAGTACTGCGTAGGAGCTTAAGAGAGGTAAGGGAACCAGAGAGATTTGGTTTCCTAGTCACCGAGGATGGTGAATCATTATTGTTGGACAATGATGAACCTATCTCCTACAAGGAAGCAATATAAAGCTCAGAAGCTGCAAGATGGCTAGAATCTATGAATTCTGAGATGGATTCCATGTATCAGAACCAAGTTTGGGTTCTGGTCGATGAGCCAGTTGATGTAAATCATGTTGGATGCAAATGGGTATTCAAGAGAAAGCTAGACATGGAAGGTCAAGTTAGCACATATAAAGCAAGGATAGTGGCTAAAGGATTCAGACAGTGTCAAGGAATTGAATATGATGAAACCTTCTCGCTAGTTTCCATGTTTAAATCCATAAGAATCATACTTGCCATAGAAACTTACCATGACTACGAGATTTGGCAGATGGATGTCAAAACAGCATTCCTTAACGGGAACCTTCAGGAAGATGTCTATATGACACAACCGGAAGGGTTTGTGACACCAGGTGAAGCCAAACAGGTTTGCAAGTTGCAGAAATCCATTTATGGATTAAAGCAAGCATCCAGGTCATGGAACATTCGATTTGATGAAGCCATAAAGGAATTTGGTTTCATTAAGAACGAATGTGAGCCATGTGTTTATAAGCGGTTTAATGGGAATGCGGTCATTATCCTAGTAGTATATGTTGATGACATATTGCTTATTGGAAACAACGTACCGGCCTTACAGTCATTTAAGGACTGGTTGAACAAATGCTTCTCCATGAAAGATTTAGGTGAAGCAGCCTACATTCTAGGGATCAAGATCATTCGTGATAGATCTAAGAGGATGCTTAGACTAAGTCAGGGTACATACATTGATCAGATACTAAAGAGATTTAGTATGGAACAATCCAAGAAAGGATTGGTTCCAGTGTCACATGGCTTACATCTTTCTAAGAAAATGTGTCCTCAGACACAACAAGAGAAAGATAGGATGAGCAAGATCTCATACGCCTCGGTTATAGGATCCATCATGTATGCCATGTTATGTACCAGGCTTGATGTTGCCTATGCACTGAGCATGGTAGGCAGATATCAAGCAGATCCAGGGGAACAACATTGGACTGCTGTTAAGACTATCCTTAAGTATTTGAGAAGAACTAAGGATATGTTCCTAGTGTATGGAGGAGACGAGGAGCTTGTCATTAGAGGGTATGCTGATGCTGGTTTTTAGACAGATCAGAATGATTTGAAGTCGCAATCTGGATATGTTTTCTGTCTCAATGGAGGAGTTGTGAGTTGGAAGAGTTCAAAGCATCCAGTTGTCGTCGATTCTACAGCGGAGTCCGAGTATATAGCGGCTTCTGATACAGCTAAGGAAGCCGTATGGATTCAGAACTTTGTCCAAGAGTTAAATGTGGTGCCTAGCAGTAAAGATCCCGTTACATTGTATTGTGATAATACTGCAGCGGTGGATCTTGCAAAAGAACCAAGGTCACATCAACGGACAAAGCACATACTTCGGAAGTATCACCTCTTGAGGGATTTATATCAGAGGGGTGAAGTTACAGTGAGCATAGTGTCCACAGAAGAGAACGTGGCGGACCCCATGACTAAAGGCCTATCTCAGCAGAAGCATGAATATCATGTGAGAACTAGCGGGTTAAAGGTTGTTAGTAGTTAGCTCTAGTCCAAGTGGGAGTTTGTTGGAGTTGGTGGCCTAGAACCAACTATTTTGTACTTTATTAATTAATAAAAGCTTTATCACATCTTGATTGTTCTTCTGCGTGACAATGCATGTGATGATATCCTAAGGATTACTGTTGCATTAAAGGGTCATAGAAGATCCATGCTATGATGAGAACCCGGAAGTGTCATAACACTATTCTTGAAAGTATGTTCTATGGCCGGATGATATTATTTGAGGGGCACAAATAATACAGGTCATTAGGGGTGAGGACTCATAAAACTTTGAGGCACCTTCTCATGGTGTGCGCCCTTGGTAATATCCAAGAGGATATTATGAGAATGAGACCCGCCAGTAGGAAATCCACATTTCATAGTGTCATTGGATGTTCCTATCTGCGGACGTGTGTATTGGTCCTTAGACTTTAAGATTATTATTAATGAGTATTACAACTCGTGCACTTAGATGCATTGACAAAAACTGTGACGACACATTGTTCGCAGCGAGGTAGGATACGTTGGGTGCATCACGAGTAATACTGCATTAATAGATAATGCGATAAAGGATTTGTCCCTTCTGTTCCATAACAGAAGTAGATATCTCAGGCCCTTTGATGGAATTGATATAGCCTACATAAATCCATGTCCATGGTAAGGTACGAGCGAGTTCAATTCCGGGAAGTCAAAGAAAGAATAATCGAGCACATGGGTTGATGGCACTAGCATGCAACCCGCTTGATTAGAGATATCGAGACAAAGGGATTATATTACACGGTAAGCGTTCGTAGGAGGTGACACATCATTGCGGCGTTAACTTCTTTCTCTATGGGTGTCTTGGCGTGTTGCTAGACGCTAACCTTGGACTTTAGGCAGGCTCCGCCTAATGCCACTAAGAAAGAGGCCTAGAGGGTCACACACTAAGTGTGTCCATGTATCTCAGTTAAATATTAATTTAATAAGTTGAATAAATATTATTCCCAATTGTGGTTTAATAATTATTCAAGGATGTCTGATCACATTTATTTCAACAGTGGTTATTCGAGAGAATATATTGTGGGCGAAATAATATGTATTTATTGGCGAGTAATGCAATTACATTTATTTAAGAAATAAATAGCCATTACTCAAGGTCTAATAAATAAGGTGGAGGAAAATAAATAAAACTAGAAAAATAAAAGTACACGCCGTGTATGTTTTTACATACACGTCGTGTAGTTTGTTTTTTCGGGATTCGTGAGAAAATATTGTTTATTTAATTAAATGATATTAAATGTGATACATTGGATGCATGTCAAGTAATAATGATGGTCAATTGTCATTATTAAGACATGGGGCATTACTAAGAATTAAATGAAATAATTAAATGCTTTTAGGAAATTAATTCATTTTATTATTCTAAGTATTATAAATCCCAATTACATTATTCTCAATAGGAGTTAGCCATTTGTGTTGTGCACAACGGATTGGAAATACTCTCAAGCCAAGAGAGAATTATCTTTCCACCAAGAACGCTTTCAAGTCACGAAAGCAAGATCCTCCACTGGATCAAGGCGATCGAAGACGGACATCGCAAGCGAATGATCTTTCGCACTAGCACCCGGAGTTTCCTTCGGTGACATCCAGAGATACGTGGAGCACGTGTGGATCACCGTTAGAGGAATCCTATACTTGGATTCTGTGACGCAACGACGGATCACAGGATCGTGACCAGAGACATCAACGAACAAGGAATTTCATCGAGGTAATTCTTATGAATTAATTAAATTAATTATAACCAACATATGATGATCCTATCTCGAGGGTTCCAAGACTCTTCTTTTCTTTTTCTGTTCTTCGTTCTATTCCGAAGATCCGACATTTTATATCGTGACGGATCTCGGATTAAACGTCGTTTAACGTTAAAATTAAAGTTGGGCAATCCTACAACGCGCTTCCGCTGCGCCCAGAACCTACAAGTTGTAGTGGAAGTTTCAGTGTGACTTCTAGTGAAACTTTTGGAGGAACTTGTAGTGTATTTCAGTGTAAGTGTCGGTAAAACTTTAAATGGAAGTTTTAGTGCAACTCTTAGTGGAAATTTCAGTGGTAATGCATTGCACTTCCAATTCGGAGACAACTGAGTAATTCCCCCTCTCAAGCTAGAAGAAATTTTAGCACAATGTGTAAAAGTTCAATGAAATTTCAACTACATTTTTGTATGAATATACTCTCAAAAAAGTTTGATGACAATTTTCAATGGCACTACAGCTTCCACTGATAAGGATGCTACAAATTTCAGCAATAATTAAAGTAAAAATTTCACGACAAATAGATAAGCTACCTTCTTATACCATTGGTGCCCCTCTTCTATAATAATAAAGGGGTGAGAAATGAAACTAAAAGTCATTGCACTTCTCAGAGAAGAAAAATCACGTCTTCGCATTGGAGAGTGCTTGGGGGTAACACGACCCTGCCTTTGTTCCGCAATACCAGATTGTTTTAATCGCTGCCGAGAGGAATAACGCCCTCGTGTTGGGAAGTCGAGCAAAAGTCAGCATTGATGTAAGCAGGAAGAATTCAGCCTTCATAGTATTAAAAAACCATCGGAGTCGTCGTAGAGAATATGTGTTGGGATTTTTTGATTTAAAATTCTAATATTGAGGTGAGAAAAAATTATTAATGGAGGAATGTATCTCAACATTAATAGAGGATTTTCTCCCAACATTAATGGATAGTTAATTCTCAATATTAATAGACGAACAATTTAATGTTGACTACATTAATTGGTGATATGGACTTAATGCCTATATTAGAAGATGCAATAGCGTTTTTTGACGAGGGTGTCAGCATAATGTAGCTGGCGAGAGAGAACCAGGAAGGGGCTACCACGTTTGCGGCAACCAGTGCAAAGCGATGACGATGAGAATGAAGCGAAGACGGTGACGACGTCAATGATGACATGTCCACGATGATGATTAAAATCATTGAAGATGACATCCAATGAGAGATGATGACAGTGTCATGTATCGAAAGTCTTCTTGGTTGTGGAGATCAAACAGTGTGTCTCGGTTGTGGTGATCGGCGATACAACAAAATGGTACGTTCATGGGTGTGATAAAAAACCATTCGGGTGTTGAGTTGTGAAAAATCATTTGGGTGCGTTGTAAAAACCATTCGAGTGATGTGTAAAATTCCTTCAGTTGATAAAAGCCCTTCAGGTGATAAAAGGTCTTCAGATGAATCTTATTTTGTGTGTTGTGCAACTGTTTCCGTTGCGATGTCGAGATCCGCCCCAACAGTGGTATCAAAGGGATTGGTTTAAGTGTTCGGTTGTAGAAAACGACGACAGACATCTGGTGGAGCAGCAATGACTTGAAAGATGTTACCGAAAGATAGTGGCGGTACTAAAGGTGTTTCTGAGATATTGAAAGTCGAATTGATCAGTTAGAGTCATGAGGTGTA
Organism: Viscum album; assembly: GCA_963277665.1. Classification (NCBI taxonomy): domain Eukaryota; kingdom Viridiplantae; phylum Streptophyta; class Magnoliopsida; order Santalales; family Viscaceae; genus Viscum; species Viscum album. Next base: position 625,009,142 of record OY728151.1, on the reverse strand, counting down.
TTCCATTGTTGGTGACAGTCAGAGTTTGGTGGGAGACGACTGAGGTTCCTCAAGTTAGGTGGTCTATCAAGCGTCCGGAAAAATGTCGCTGGAAGATGACGACGATATTAACGGTGTTGCTGAAATATCGAAAGTCCTCTTAGCCGCATGTGTCATGTAACATGTCCCGTTCATTGGGTGACATTTGGAGCTTAGTGGAAAGCTACTGAAATTCTGAAAGGCAAGAGAAGGGGAAGACCACGACAACAAGCATTCAGAGATTGTTTCGGAAGTTGAAGTCAGACGACAGATGACTGTGGAGTATTTAAATTTTAAATCAAGGTGGAGATTGTTGGGATTTTTTTATTTAAATTTTTTATATTGAGGAGATAGAAAGTTATTAATGAATAGATTTAGCTTAACATTAATAGACAATTTTCTCCCAACATTATTGAAGAGTTAATTCGCAATATTAATGGACGAACAATTTAATATTGATTGTATTCATTGGTGATACTAACTTGATGTCTATATAAGAGGATGCAGTTACGTTTTTTTGAAGGAAGTGCCACCACAATGTAACCTACGAGAGAGAACTGGGAAATGGTTGGTGTGTTTGCAATAATTGGTGTGAAGCGATGACAATGAGAATCAAGAGAAGACAGTGATGACATTAACGATGGCGTGTCAACGGTGATAATTGAAAGCGTCAAATATGACATGCAATGAGAGATGTTGGTAGTGTCATGTATCAAAAGTCCTCTTGGTTGCAGAGATCAAGCGGTGTATCCCGATTGTGGTGATTGGTGGTACAATGAAATGATACGTTTATGGGTGTGGTAAAAAATCTGCCGGGTGCCGAGTTGTGAAAAATCGTTGAGGTGTATGGTAAAAATCATTTGATTAATGTGTAAAATTCCTTTAAGTTGATAAAATACTGTAAATCTTGAAGATGTCTAAGACATGTAGGAAAATATCCAGTTAAAAATGTAACGAGAAGATACCGATCCAAAATGTACCGTCGGGCACCAGCCATCTCGGATAAAAATCGTCTCAAGTTCACTTTTGAACCTGAGGGTCAGGTTGGCCAATGGATGACCGCCACGTCGGAGGAAATTTCCAGTGGGAATTTACACTGGAAATTTCCAGTGGAAATTTTGACGGGAATTTCCAGCGGAGGGCAGCGTAAAAAAAACTCAAAAAATGCATAATGAGGGCATTTTCATCCAAAACTCAACCTGAGAGTCAGGTTCAGGTGTCCAACCTGTGATGATTTAAATCTCGCCATCTCAATAAACGTGACAAGCGTAAGCAACTAGGTGGGCCGTAATTAAATAATTAAAACTGTACCTTTAGGTCATTTCACAGAAAATGTACGGTCGAGCCCCTGCCATCTCAATGAACGTGGCAAGCGTACGCAACTAGGCATGACAACCGCAGGGTGGGAGCCGCCGCGGAACGTGCGGCGGCGCTCTCGTTTCCAGTGCCTGAGCAAGATTTTTCCGTGTTTCTCTCCGACACAAGGAAAGCGAACGGGCTTCAGGGGATCCTATCGTTCTGCTTTTCCAAGCTTCATTCGGCGGAAGGGCCGAGAGCGTTGTAGGTTCCTGTAGGATCCGTTGGCCATCTGAGGGTGTGTCTACAAATGCCTCGCTTCTTTCCTTTTGATCGATTGCATTGTGTGTACTGGATTGTTTGCTTCTTTGTTTTTTTATTTTATTTTCTACCAGTTATTTTGTTTTTGACATTCATTGAGTGAGAATTTTGATGGTCGCATTGAAATTTTAATTCCTAGAGCATCGGTAGCATGTTAAATTTAGTTTCACATTTGGGAAATTCGGAGTTATTAGGTTTCTATGGACATGGATTTTGATAATCTGTTGAATTATCTGCTTTTCCGTTGATCACGTATTCTGGGTGCGTTGTTCAACTGGACTGGCCTGATTTCTGTTATCCAATCTTTTTTCTGAGTGCTAAATGACATTACAGCATTCATTGTATCTGTGCGTTTAAAAAAAAAATCATTTTTGGATGATAATCTTCTCCATTCTCTGTTGATTTAAAATGATCATCCAAAGTCGCCATTAAGGGTCTGTTTGAGTGTTCCTTTTAGGATGAAATGATACGAAACGGACTATTTAAATTATACAAGTCATTGTTTGGGATATAAATGTTGGAAATTGTGTCCTAGAGATCAATCATGGGATGATGGCCTGGGACAATGTTTGCATCATAATTTACATTATTAATAAAGAAAGACATTCTTCCATTATCATTATTTTGTGTTCTATCGCTTTAACACACTGATCATGATAAGCTCCAGATTTTATTCATAGCCGAGAATCATCACGGTTGTAAGGATCCTGATGTGAGGTTAGCGTGAATAGTGGTCGTATAAATTTAGATGCACAGAGTACATACACAGGTTATAGGTGAGACCTGTTTAATCGGATGTGATTCGGCTTGAGAAACACCATATGGATTGTCCCATATATGTCTTTGGCGTATCTCTAGTGGAATGACATCCATGACTCCTTTGACCAATTGGTTCAAGGTACGCTCGTCATGAGAACTTTCTTACTTGGTTTCTATCTTACATCGTTTAAGAATTCGAGGTAAACTGATGGCTGCTGGGTATGCTGTTGATCATGGGTCAAATTCCATCACTAAATGAAATAGAATGAACACCTGACATTTATTGGATATTATTCAGAAGTGTTTGTGTATTTTTTTTTTTATTTCAGTATAATGGAATGGAGTGGTCAAAAATCACCCATGACGATTCAAATTCTTAAGATTCCATTCCCCCAAATTCAGGGGCCAAGGATGGAATCAAACGGACATGGACCAGTCAATTGTATTCCATTTTTATCCCACCCATAACTCCCATACATAGCTCTAGGAATTTTGGGCTTGAACAAGTAAAAACTTTAATGGGAGGCTGCTAGTCTGGAAGAGGGAAGTGCAGGGAAATGCCGGCTGAAGTGGGCGCTACATTATATAAGACCGAGCGTTGTAGGAAAATTTATATCAATAACCTGATTTTATTCTACCATTCTGGTTTCATATCATGTAGCCCGATCCCAGCCCTGTATGGGCTGGCCTTTCAATTGTTGATAACTGTCTTCATAAATTTGTATTTAGGATAGTCAAAAGCCTCAAACTTGTATGCAGCGATTGACATTCTTTTTATTGCTGTTATTGTTGTTTTTTGGCTGGGTTTAGTTTATTTTCTTTTGGTCTTCACATTAATGTTTGAATTTTCCTAAATATCATTTATTCTGACTTGTCTTTTGCCCCATTTATTTCCCATTTCTTCTTGGTTTAATTTTTCAGTTCCATAAGAAGGTTCCAAGATGGCCAACATTGCTTTTACTGTGGATTTGAATAAGCCACTTGTTTTCCAAGTAAGATATCATCATCATTCATGCAGTTTAATTCATATAAACCATCCTACTATAACAACAAACAAGCCTTAAATTTAATTAAATGGGGTTGGCTACATGGATCAAACGTCATCAATTAGCTCTACGAAAGACCTTATTTTCATTGAAATCATTTAGAACAAAATCATCTTGAATGATTTGTTCAAGGATCCTTTTAGGCCCACCTCTATCTCTTTTAATAAGTGAATTTGTCATGAAGTTTACCCTATTAACGGGTGTGACCCTAGGTCTTTTTATTACATGTCCAAACCATTTTAATCTAGCCTCAGTTATCTTTTCGTCAATTGGAGCCACTCCAATTTTCTCTCGAACGCATTCATTTCTAATCTTATTCATCATTTAAGCCATCATAAACTTCACTATTTTTTATGGATGTGTTTATTCTTTTAGTGCCACTATTGTATTATGGGGTATTTTTTAGTGATATTTGAAAATTGCTTTGGTTTTTTTGTTCCATTTCCTTTGCAACATCATGTTTCATTCCATTGATGTGGTTTCTTGTTTTGTTAAATAATCTATAGGTTGGTCATCTTGGTGACAAATACCAGGAATGGGTTCACCAACCAATTATTAGCAAAGAAGGCCCCCGGCTTTTTTCGAGTGATTACATGGAGGTAATAATTCAGTCCTTTGCAACATCATGTTCCTATATGTTTGGTATGACTAGTGATGATTGGGAAAAGTAAAAAATCACGGTTTCTTTAATAATTTATCATCTACCATGCGCTCATGGCCGATAGATGAAAAATACCATGGAAACTATTGGGCTTGCAAGAAAAACAACAATTCCATAAATGCCTGCACTGATGTTTATTTGTGAGCAAAAAAGGTGTTGGTAATTTCACACTACATTTGTTACTGAGTTTTTGTCTGTCTTGCTATCCTAAACAGTTCTTAACACGCACGGTCTGGTGGGCAATTCCTCTCATTTGGCTGCCAGTTGTATTCTGGTTTGCTTCAGTGGCTGTGCAGATGGGCCTTGTTCATTCTCAGCTACATGTTGCCATGGCGGCTGGCATCTTCTTGTGGACGCTTCTTGAGTACATGTTGCACCGCTTTCTTTTCCACATGGAAACATGTACATACTGGTTAGCTTTTTCTCTGTAATCCATTTATTCCTCTGCGCATTTTACATTCTTGTTTTTTGAAAAGCTTCGTAATGTTTAAATAATTTTGAGGAATGGCTGCAGGGGAAATACTATACACTATCTTTTCCATGGCATCCATCATAAGCATCCGATGGATGGGCTGCGACTTGTCTTCCCTCCAGCTGCAGCGGTTATTTTATGTGTGCCGGTATGTTTGGATTTACTAATTATGTCTTTTTGTTCTTACCCCCACTAACATGGGAGAACTTTATGCTGCATTTGGTCAATTGAAACAATTTTTATTTTCATTTTTCAATATTATTTTCAAAAATGTTTTAAAAGATGTTTCTGAGAGTTGGAGAAAGTATTTGAGCTTTCTCATAGTGATACGTCCATAGGGGATCCGACACCTTTGAAGGTCTACTCTAGGAGGGGGAAGCGGTCCCCACATGTGGTTTAAGGGGTCTCCTTTTAGGCGGTTGGGTGATTCAGGCCGTGGTCTTGCTTTTTTTGTTTTGAGGTAGTGGTGGTCCCCACGGTTTGTTAGTAGTTGGGAGAGTCTGTTAAGCCAGCAGTACCTTTCCCCCTGAATATTCTTTAAATAGTACTAAGGTGGCAGTGTCCAGGGGGGAATAGTCTGGGTATTTCGGCCTTGTGGCTTGGACTAGGAGGGGTCTCGGTGCTCTTGTGGAAAATCTTCTGTAAGTGTGTTAATTTTCCTGTACTCTCCTACTCCCGCTGCCTAATATTACTAGTTGCTCTGTCCCTGGCCTCTGTCTCTATCAAATTGGTCCGACCTGCCGCTCTTTTTTCCCTTCTTCTACGATGGAAACTCGCCAAGCGTTTGGTACGCTTGAAACTTCCATGAGTGTAGTCCGCATAGATCAGGCCGAATTCCGCAAATCCCTGGCATTTGAAATAGCAGACCTCCGCCATCTCATCACTTCCACAATTCACCTCCCATCCAAGGCCCCTCTCCCAGTGGACACCAATCACCCTACTTCTTCCGCCACCCCTTTTATTCCACCGGATACAACTGACACATCACCTTGGGACACCAATCACCCTACTTCTTCCGCCACCCCTTTTATTCCACCGGATACAACTGGCCCATCACCTTGGGACCTGACTGTTGCCCCTCACCCATTCACCATGCTTCCAACCTCTCCTTCCGCCTCCACCCGCCTCGACCTTCCCCAATTTGATGGCCTCGACCCTCGGGGCTGGATAGCCCGCGCTGAGCTTTTCTTCCAACTTCACAACACCCCTGATGACGCCAAAGTATCTCTTGCACATATTAATATGGCTGGCAAGGCAATCCACTGGTTTACTATTGTTCAAGAACTCCATCCTTCAATGACCTGGCCACTCCTGAAAGCCGAATTACTGGATCGTTTTAGCAGCCTTGAAATACAGTATCCTTACGAGGAGTTGACCGCCCTTCAGCAGCTCTCTTCTGTGCAGGATTATATCGAGGAATTTGAATACTGAGCTTCCTTAATCCCTCGCCTACCCGAGCTTCAATACATTGGCTATTTCCTCCATGGTCTCCAGCCGGATATCCGGGATTGGGTACGCATTCATAACCCAGACACATGCCTCTAGGCTCTAGGCTATGCGATTTGCTCGCCACGTCGAACTCGCTCTTAAGCGCAGTATTGGGCAACAGGTCCGTAGTACCCCTTGGCGCCCTTGGTCTTCCTAGGAGGGCTCTACTGGCCAACCACCTCCCCGGCCCAGCTTCACTACCTCTTCTTTGCTACCGCCTCGCCAAGATAGACGTTCTGCACCAGACAAAAGATCACTCACCATGGAGCCCACCCACTCCCTCCAGTGGGTCGGGGTGTTCGCCATTTATCTCCACAGGAGTGGGAAGATTGGCGCAGGAAGGGTCTCTGTTTAAAATGCGCCAAGCCTTTCACTCCTATGCATAAATGTCCCGATTCAAACATTCGAGTGATCCTTTTGAGCGAAGATGAGCTCCCACCGCCCACTGCCATAGCTGACCCTCCAGTCCTTTTGGAACCCCACGACGATTCTCCTCTTGAGGCTGCTGAGTGTTTGGTCCTGGATTTTTACACAGCTTCTACCTGCTCCCCCCCACCAGTCTGCCATGTTTTCGGTCATGAAAATTGAAGGCAAACTGGGCGGTGTTCCCCTTTTGGTCCTTATTGACAGTGGGGCAACTCACAACTTTATTTCCCCTACCTTAGTGACCTTACTCAGCCTCCCTGTTCATTCCACAGTTACAAGACCCGTTAAGCTAGGCAACGGTCACCTTTTTTCTACTATAGGTCTTTGTCCACAGGTACAACAGCTCCACATCCTTCAGGGGACACATGAAATTTCAAACCTGCTGTCCTCCTTACATACATTGACCCCCAGTCCACCTCAACCTTCTCTTTTACCTGAACAACAACAGCTCCCCCTATAGCACCTTCTAGACCCCCTCCCTTTCATTTTTCAGGACCTCTCAGGTTTACCGCCTCAACGTCTTCATGATCATCAAATCCGTTTATATACTGGTCAGGGACCTGTTTTGGTTCGCCTATATCGTTACCCGCATGCCCACAAATCGGTCATTGAACAACAGGTGCAACTCTTACTGCGGCAGGGGCTCATCCGCCCTAGTACATGTGCCTATTCCAGCCCAGTCCTCCTAGTTAAAAAACGTAACAATTCCTGGCGCCTGTGTGTGGACTATCAGGCTCTCAACAAGGTCACAATTCCGGACAAATACCCGATTCCAGTGGTTGACGAACTGCTGGATGAGTTGCATGGGGCTGCCTACTTCTCAAAGCTGGATCTCCAGTTCGGTTATCACCAAATTCGTATGTCAGCGGCTGACGTCGATAAAAATGCTTTTCGTACACATAATGGCCACTACGAATTCCTGGTAATGCCCTTCGGCCTCTCCAAACGCTCCCTTCACTTTTCAGGTTACAATGAATGATTTATTTCGGCCCCATCTTCGGCACTTTGTCCTAATTTTTTTTGATGATATTTTAGTATATAGTCTAGCGCGGGACTCCTACATGTAGCACCTGCAGGCGGTTTTGCAGCACCCGCACGACAACATTTTTTTTGTCAATGCAGGGAAATGCTCCTTTGCACAAACTTAGGTCTACTTAGGCCATGTAATCTCTCAGGAGGGTGTTGGGACGGGTCCAGCCAAAATTTAGGCAGTTCTTTCTTGGCCACTTCCCCATTCGGTTCGCGGAGTTCGCAGGTTCCTCGGCTTCACCAGCTATTACTGCAAATTTATCCGCGACTACGACAAAATTGCTGAACCCCTTACCTCTCTTACAAAGAAGGATGGCTTCTCCTGGACAGCGGCGGCTCAACTGGCTTTTGACACTCTCAAAACTGCCTTATCAACAACACCGGTTCTGGCCATGCTAGATTTTTCTCACCCATTTGAAGTGGAATGTGATGCTTCCAGTCGCGGCATCGGGGCTGTAATCATGCAAAATCACCACCCAATTGCGTATTTTAGCAAGACTCTCGCCGCTACCAACCTCTCCTTGGATTCCTCGCCTCCTTGAAGAGTTTCATGCCTCCTCTCAAGGTGGACATTCGGGCTTCTACTGCACTTATCGTAAACTGGGTGCGAATTTATACTGGGTTGGCATGCGCCGTCAGATTCTGCAGTATGTCCACCAGTGTGACACCTGCCAACGTTACAAGTATTCTACACTCTTCCCGGCAGGCCTCCTCCAACCACTACCCATTCCGACAGTAATTTGGGAGGACATCTCTACCGATTTCATTACCAGGTTACCTAAATCTAAAGCCTACGATGTCATCATGGTGGTGGTCGATGAACTCTCCAAGTATGCTCACTTTCTCCCCTTAAAACATCCCTTTATCGCCAAGATCGTTGCTGACTTATTTGCCAAAGAGGTGGTCCGCCTACACGGCATCCTCAAATCCATTATGAGTGACTGTGACCCGCTATTCGTAAGTCATTTTTGGACAGAACTCTTCAGATTACAGGGCACCAAATTACAAAGGAGCTCCGCTTACCATCCCTAAACCGACGGCCAGACCGTGGTAGTTAATCGCTGCTTGGAAACGTACCTTCGCTGTTTTGTGGGAGAGCAGCCCAAAAATTGGTCCTTTTGGCTCCCCTGGGCTGAACTGTGGTATAATACCACCTGACACTCCTCCATTAAAACAACCCCTTTTCAAGCAGTTTATGGTTGTCCTCCCCCGACCCTTCTGCCTAGGCTGCCATCAGAAATTCAGGTGGAGGCCGTTGCCACTGCTTTATTGGATCGCCAGACAGCCCTCCAGTAGCTCCGCCATCATCTTTCTCGGGCACAAAATTAAATGAAACATCAAGCGGACAAACATCGTCGCGACCTTTCTTTTCAGCCAGGGGATACAGTTTATCTCAAGCTCCGCCCTCACCGCCAACAATCACTGGCCCATCGTATTCACCACAAACTTTCCCCTCGCTTTTACGGGTCTTTTCGGATCTTTCGTCCGATGGGCAGCCGAGCTTATCTTCTGGATTTACCCGCCGCAGCCTAGATTCACCCAGTTTTTCACGTTTCCCAATTGAAACGCGCCATTGGGCCTCACCCCTTGCAGCAGTCCCTACCGACTGATCGGGATGGCGACGCGTCACCTCTCCTCGAACCCGAATGCATCTTGGCTAGACGCTCTCCCTCTTCCTCCACGGCGACTACTTCACAGAGCCTTGTCAAATGGAAACACCATTCTCCTGAGGACGCCACTTGACTGGATGATTATATCCTTCAGAATCAATTTCCCACCTGCAGCCTTGCGGACAAGGCTGATCTTTCAGAAGGGGCGAGTGATACGTCCATAGGGGATCTGGCACCCTTGAAGGTCTACTCTAGGAGGGGGAAGCGGTCCCCACAGGTGGTTTAAGGGATCCTTTTAGGTGGTTGGGTGATTCAGGCTGTGGTCCTGCTTTTTCTGTTTTGAGGTAGTGGTGGTCCTCACGGTTTGTTAGCAGCTGGGAGAGTCTGTTAAGCCAGCTGTACCTTTCCCCCTGAATATTCTTTAAATAGTACTAAGGTGGCAGTGTCCAAGGGGAATAGTCTGGGTATTTCGGCCTTGTGGCTTGGACGCGGAGGGGTCTCGGATCTTTTGGGGAAAATCTGCTGCAAGTGTCTGTTAATTTTCCTGTACTCTCCTGCTCCTGCTGCCTAATATTACTAGTTGCTCTGTCCCTGGCCTTTGTCTCTACCACACAGTGTTTTCATTATTTTGTAAAAATAAAAATAAGCTTTCCTTTTTGGTTTTCAAAAATATCTTATTTCTTTTTTCTTTTTCGAAAAAAAATGTTTTACATTAAGAATATTTACTTGGAAATTTAAAGCATAATATGTTTTTATGAACCTAACAGGACCTTATATTTTCTCCGCCTTTTCTCTTGGATATGATAATTCTCGTTTCATCTCCATGCAAACCGGTGTAATGGGGTTGCAAGGTTCCACGTCGAAAAAACTCAGGACACAACGCTTGAAGTATTGAGATGATATTTAAGCATGAACAAAACCTACAAATTGCAGGTTTAGACGGGTCAAACCTATCAAGTTCGGACCGGGCTTTTACCTTAGGAATATGTAGAAACTCATGTCTTGAAGTCGGCCTAGTCTGTTTTAAATATCTCGGCCGGAAGCTTGGACGAATTATTAATTGGACTTTAAAATATTATTATGTTAGGTCCAAGCCCAGCTTACTGGGCCAGCTGGTCCTGCGAGCCCGTGTAGAGGCCCTGCTTCAAATGTGCATGTATAAAGTTAAACACATCCGATGTCATTCATATTTGATCAGTCAGTTGCAGCATCCCTGAGCTGCTGAGGCTTATCAATCTTTTTCTTTATCTGCTAGGTGTGGACTGTGATCAAGATTGCATCAACTCCTTCCGTTGCTCCTGCTGTGTTTGCTGGTGTGTTGCTCGGCTACATTTGCTATGATCTCACTCATTACTACCTGCATCATGGGAAGCCATCCGATGGGCTACCTGAACATCTGAAGGTGCCAGTTGATTTAAAAAAAAAAAGAAGCAATTCTTGTTCTTCTTCTTCATCTTGAACTTCTTCTTTTCCTTGGGTAACATTTAACTGTGCAGAGGTATCACATGAACCATCACTTTAAAGTTCAGAGCAAAGGCTTTGGCATCACCTCATCCTTATGGGATGTCGTGTTTGGGACGCATCCACAGTCAGAAGTTACAGTGAAAAAGATTTAATTTCATGGGCTTCGCAAGGTTCCATTCCATCCAATGGGTGAGATTTTTGGCTTGCATTCATGTGTTTTAATGTATAAATACATTTAACGTCATTTAGTTCTAAATGGTTTAATGGGTATTTAGAAGTATGTATTATGTATTCATTAGTAGTTGTGATTTGAAATAGTTTTTCCTGTGGAGCTCATATAGCTGAATGAAGGACGAGGAAGCTCAACTATTTTCAATTAGATGAATTTCACAGGAAGTACTACTACAAACATTATTTGATCCTTGAATACGCATTGATAAAAAGGGGTGAATTATATCAATTTTTTTCTTTACTGAGTACATATTCCAAGCTCATTACATTTTTATCCATCTTTTAGTTGTTGAAGTGGTGCTTTAACTGTGTTTTGAGATGGAATGTTTTATGGATGGATTTATGGTTCTTTGTTGTCTACATCTTATCAATAATGAAAGCTTTGCATTCACTTTCAAGCCATCATTTCATACTATATATCATGCTTCAATGGTGTCCAAAATGTATGAATTTTGTTTCTTGTCATGTAAAGACACGCATCCATTGATCAAGAAGAATGCTCCACCAAATGTGGACTTCCATCATGTTTCTTGTTCAATTAGTATCAGTAAATTCATATTAATCAATCCAACTTTTTTTTTTGATATAGAAGTACCTACATTGCAACTTCATGTGAGATGAAGAAATCTTACTCTTTCATTCCAAGTTTTTTCAGTAACCCAAGAGTATGTTTATCTCGTGATAGCTTTCAATTGCTTTACTTGTTACCTGAAGAATAAGTTTGTATCATCAAATATGATCATTTCAAAGTTTTTGTTCATTCCATTAGCAAGACAATGCATGACAATTCTTTTATCTTCAACAAAAATTATATCATCAATGTAAACCATTGATAAATGTTCTCTTCATTTTCCTTAATGTAAAAGTCCTCATCTCTTTCAAGCATGTACCTGATTTAGAATACCATGCTTTGTTGTCTTTTTTCAATTCATGCAATGTCATTTTCAATTTTAGTACTCGATTAGTATTTATTAAGCAAAATTCATTTGGGCGCTCTCCATAAACTTCATCTTCTAATCAACCGTAAAGAAACGTTGGTTTAGCATCCATTTGACAACCATTATAAATCATTTTTGTTACAAGATTCATAAAAAATAGTTCATAGAACACTAGTGAAAATTTCTTCAAAATAAACACCTTCAATATGATAACAACCTTTTTATACAATCTTTGCTTTATCCTTCACAATTTCTCTTCTCATTAAGCTTGTTTATGAAGGCTCACTTGATCATTTCTTGTGTTTAAGAACTTTTTCTACCAGTGCATACTCAACTTGAGAAATTAAAGGCACTTGTTCATTACCTTCATTTGTATAATTTATTTCACCATGTCCTTACTCTTATATGAAACGAGTCACTTAATGATTCACTTCATCACTTGTAAACTATTAATCAATATAATATTCTTCTTATTTGACCCCTTTATATTTTATGTGTCATCATTATCATCCTTGAAATCATCTTCAATTTATTTATGTTGAAGGTGAGTTTAAAGTTGTCTTCAATTACGTTAATATCAAAATTGAGTGCTATTGGTTATATCTTTTTTATAACCATGAGAAGCACCATGCTTAGTCAATACAGTCTTTATCTTCTTATTTATATTAACCATGAGAATTACCATGCTTAGTCAATATGGTCTTATCATCTCTATCAAGCTTCTATTTTTTCTTCACATGGTTATTTTGTGTTTTATAAACTAGCATACTCATATATGATCACATGATTCTTTAGATATTCTCCAAACCAGGAATGTTCCATGGCCTACCTCATTGGATTAAATGTTTCGATCATGCTAATTATCTCAGTTTGACTGTTTCACATGTCTACAGATAAACAAATCAAGTGACATGTGCATTGTCGAAGAGAGCGATCATGGAAATGAGTACGATGTGGTCATTTAGGACTCCTGAGTATTGTGCACCAATGGTGGATGCAGATATGGGAGGAGTGACCCGCTCCTGTCTGTAAAACCCACTGCAATGCTTGACTTTGTTTACTTTTCATTTAATAAGTTTTAAGGTCGGCTTTATTCGAATTCTGGGTCTTCTTGGTAAGATCTTGTTTAACAACATAATTTTTTTTTATCTTAGATTTAAAAATGAAAAGAATTCTTAGTGTTGGACACTTTGTACATGTTCCCATTTGTTTGATCACATTTGCTAATAATAAATCCATTTTTAAGATTCTAATCATGCGGCAGTTCTTTCTAAAGATGGACCAACAACCATTGTCACACAATGAGTTCGCACCATGCATTATGTTTGACGTTTTCAACAAAACTTTCATTTTAATTTATACGCACCAATTTCAATAGCTCCTATATTTTAAGCGCACCATCATTTTTAAATGCAACAAACCTAACATTGAATTCTAATTCTAAGAGTACTATGATGCCATTAATCATGTGATATGAAAATCAACAATAAGAATTCACGGTTTTACTTTCTTGAAAGCTTTTAATGAAAGTTTGTTAGAGTGATCATTTCATTTCATTTCTTCTCTTATTTCATAAACTTTGGTGCTTTACTTTGTAAAATCAAAATTATCTGCACATTGAATCTGTTTTTCAATGGAAATTGTGTTAAGTGTTTTTTCTTCTCTAGATATTTTTTTCCTATTATCTCTTCATAACATGAACATAGTGCTAGCATATCTCAACTTTATGCCAAAACTTACCACAACACTACTAATATCTAAGAAATCTAAAATTTCTTTTTTATTATAATACACTCATTTTAAACCGTATCTTTTATGAGATTTCCCAAGAATCTCAATGAAATTACCTTGTTAAACAAAGAATAAAGGGGAAATATAATATCAAATGATCACTGAATGACAAACATGACCTATCCAAGCAATTGATAAAACAAACATTACCAATTGACATATGTAATGCCATATACAAGTAATAATGTGCTAAATTTGGTGACTTGAACTTTTAGTGGTTGGGCTCATTCATTTAAGTTTGATTTTATTTTACGTATGATGATCATGGTTTGATTTTTTCGATGATTAAGGGATATTTAATGTTTGAGAGCAAAAATTCATGTTCAATGACTTTGTCTTAATCACATTAAAAGTGAATTTTGAGTGCACTATTGGGTTTAGAATGAGTGGTTTATCTTGGGGTACGAGTTTGGTGAGAATTAATGTCATTGATAGCAATTTGGAGAGGTTTTAATAGGCTGTATGGTTTGCAGACATGATTAAATAACCATGCATGACCGTACATCTCTAGGCAGTGGTTGATGTATGGGCCATACAGAACCATTTATGTAAACTGTGTGTTTTAAAGTTTTTTAGACAGTAAGAGTTGCACTGGTAAAACCGTGCACATGAATTAATGATCGATGTTTTGACTTTTACACCATCCAAAACCTACATTTAACCACAATAACTCATCATTGTTTAACCCTAATAACTCATCATTGTCCTTTGATATAAAATGGGAAATTTGAGAAAGTGATCATTTTGATAAAAATGGAGGCATGTGATTTAATTGAATTGATTGTGATTTATTTATGAAGGGATGATATGTGAATTTTAATTATTTCATATTGTTCTTATGATGTTGCCAAGTGTGATAATTATTGATTGACGAAACTCATTAAATAAAGAGGTAACCTTGATATGTTATGTTTTCATGCTAGAAAGGGTTATAGATGGATGTATAATTTAATGATATTAGTTTTCCAAGGACATGTGGATGTTAGGCGGATGATGACGATGAATGTGGATGAGCTTATAGTTAGACAAAGGGTAAAACAACGGTAATTGAATAAATTCACCTAAATCATGCGGTTTGATGTGAAATTTTTGGTTATGATATTTAGTTGATGATTTGAATTGTTTGAATGGAATGTTGAAATGATCTTGTGACTTCATAAATTATATTATGGTAATTATTTATGAGTGGTTGATGTGCTTTTTTGACGACGTGTTGAATTAGTGATATGATATTGAGTTTTGGATTTAAGTTGATGATGTGATTTGATAAATGTTATTGTGCTGTGTATTATTAATGTGTTCATTATGATTTGTGATATTGATATAGAATGGAGTGATACTATATTCCCTGATGATGATGTGACATGAAGAGATATTGTATTCTCTGATAATGAGGTGGCATATAGGGATGTTGTATTCCTCGAGATCTGTTGTATTCTGAACACCAGTATAGTTGTTGTACTCGTACCATTATATAGTTGTTCTTGTAGTTGTATAGTTCTCATATGCAGTTGCTATTGTAGCTGCAATGATAGATGGTTGTTGATGTTGTAACCATTCTATCATTAGAGATGTCGATGATGTGAGGCGATTGTGGTGATGTGGATGATGGGTGATTGAAGCGCCTCCAGACTTGCACTCTCAAGTTCGATGCTACAAATACATACTTCACACAATATTCTGATACCAGTTGAGATGATCTAAAAAACACATACATCATTTTACGTGATTATACATATCACCTCAATATTAAAACACACTCCTAAGACCTAAAAGTGTAGTGTTTTTGAAGACTAGTTGCATGGCCATCTTATTATACAATAATGCTCTTACTTCTCCCCCCAAAAAAAATCCCTACACGTGAATATCTTCTAGACATATCCATATATATAAATTCTTGGGAAAATGGGAAAATATAAAAAATGAGTGAGCCCAAATGCTCAATAAGAGGTAAAAAAATATTAATGAAACATAGAGTATTTATCATTACATCATAAAAAAAATGAGGAACATCAACATGGGAGAAAGGAAATGATTAATGGAATACGATCATGGAATCAAAAGAAGTGATCAGGAGGCATGATAGCATAACCATAGATCATGGAATAAAATGCTGGTTCCGGGCGCAACAAAAGCACGTAGAGGTGGGCGATATATTAAACCTTCTTTTAATAATTGTTGTCTGAAACCAAGAGCAAAGATCTTGCACATCAACTTTATAATTAATTTATTTAATATCTGAAGAAATAAGTACCTGAGATTAGGAACTTTCTTCGCTGGTGAATGTTGATCGTTTGAAAAGACCCTTTTGGATTACCTTCGTTGCAATGTGAGGATCGAAGGATAGATTCCCTCTAGCAGTGGTCCACACATGCTCTTATGATCTCCGATCAACACCAATTGATCTCCAGGTGCTAGCACGATGAGTCAAATGTCTTGCGTTGTTCGTTCTTGATCACTCGTTCTTCGGTCTTGAAGAAATCTCTCTTGCACTTCTCATTCTTAAAAGGGGGAGAGGAGGAGTTGAGAGATAATTCATTTTGCGCAACAATTCTCTATTCTCAATTTCAGATGCTCCACATAATAGACATAACCGTCTATTTATAGAGTTAGGATTTGAGTTAAAATAATATTTAATTACATACCGTCCATTAAATAACATTTATTACCTTTAATAAATCTCATGCCGCATAATAATAATTATATAATTATTATTTCGTGGCACGCGCCAACTTGTGTAATAACAAATATTATGTAACTGTCTTGTTAATTGAAATATGAAACATGAATATTTTATTAAGGTAAAGAAAATAAGAAAACTGCCAGAACAAAGCTAGGGGGCCTAAAATAATGAAAACCAAGAGCATCCCCCCTAACAAGGTTCACCCCCTTAGGTGGAAAAGAGTTCAAACAAGAGAATACAGTGATGTCATTAGAGTGGGATGGCGTAGAGGCTAGAAAATCCGCTACCTTATTGCCTTCCCTCCAGTCATGGAGAATATTTGTCTGGCTGTTTATAAGACTTATGCACTTCTTGATGGTATAAATAATGGGCCAGGGAACCTTGCCATTTCCTTTCAAAGACACATGGAGAATGAGGGAGTCCATTTCCACTGCAACCAAAGTAATCTTATTTTGATGGAAAAGCTGGAACCAGTGAGGAGAAACAAGGCCTCCGCTTGAAGAGATTGCCCTTGTCCAAATAAAGCACTAAAAGCAAGTATGAGTGAACCTTGGTTGTCATGAACCGCACCCCCCGCTAATCATGCCCGAGATGCAGGACCCATCCAAGTTAAGTTTGAGACCCCAAGAGGGGGGTTTCTAACACACCTAGTTACCTTGAGGTCTATTACCCATAGGAATCGGGATAACAATATAAAGTGGCCTGAGAGAAGGTGCATCCCTCCAATCCTTCACAAAATGTAACAATTCCAGAATAAGTTTTTTGGTACGGGTGATAAAAGACACATCCCGAATCTTAATCTCCTTAAAATGGGAGGAGTTCTGAGCCTTCCAAATGGACCAATAACCTTCCAACAGGATGATGAACCTCATTCTTCTTTCCGATCCTGTAGCGTCTGCACTGTGGAACCAACGTTCAAAGAAGTTGAGGCTTGGGAGGTCCGGGGAAGAGAAGCTAGTGAAATCCCCAAAACATTTCCATATTTCACAGGCCTAGTCGCTGTCAAAGAAGTGGTGATCAACTGATTCTGCATTGCTCTCCTTACAACATGCACAACGGGAAGCTAATTGGATTCCCATGAATTGAATGTTATCATTAATAGCCAAAGACCAGTTCCTAATTATCCATAACAAGAAGTTGAGTTTATCCAACACCTCCTTCCTCCAAAGAATCCCCCCTAAACGTCGACATCCCCCCTTAGAAGCATTACCTTATGATAATATTTCACAGAAAAAGAACTTGAAGCCGAACCTGTGAATATACATTTGTCATGATCCGAGTTAGTCTCAATGGAATCAAATACTCTACGTTGATCCAAAGAGAGGATGTCATTGATGAATCATGGATGCAAACTGGCCTCATTGAAAGAAAGGTCTGGAGCAGGACAAAACCAAAAAGATAGCCCCCTACCCATAATCTAGTGTGAGTGCTCTTACAATGCCTATGCTATAGGGGCAACTAAGGGCAAAATGCTGGATGCATTCTCCCTTATAGGGACCAGTTCTACACCGCGATTTTCTTTCATATATGTCCCCCACAATGATTGATACTCAATAACCTCCCATGCAATCTTAGAATGCATGCAATCTAAAGAAACCGTCAAACTTTTCACATCAATAGCTCCCTCTCTAACCAGTTTGTCCATCCTCTCCTAGGAGGTCCAATGCCATTTTCCTTCTGCTTGATAATCCCATAAAAAAGAGGAAAGGATCCTCTCAATGTTGATGATAACCCATTTGGGAACTCGAATTACAGACAATGTGTGAACTGGGATTGAAGCCAAAACACTATTGATAAGGGTTATCCTCCCACCAAACGATAAATATATGTTTTTCTAGTTTAGAATCCTTCTAGATATTCGGTTCAAAATTTGACCAAAATGATGAATTAGGAGTCTTTTTGGAGATATAGGGTCACCCAAGCCATAATGGGCACCCCAACATCTATTGGATATGAAAAAAATACTCTTATCATGGTTAACAAGTTGACCAATCCAATTGCTATAATCCCGAAGAATCTTCATGATTCCCTTGGTCGACCGTTTATTGGCATTTAAAAAAATTATCAAGTCATCTGCCAACATAATATGAGAGATGTTGTTTCGGTGCATCCGACATCTGTAAGGGAGGAAACCTCCTCTAATAAGGCCCCTGTTGATTATACAGATAAGAAAATATTGTGTAAGAATTAAAATGGAAGGTGATAGGGGGTATCCTTACCTAAGCCCACACACTAATTT
Source organism: Viscum album (assembly GCA_963277665.1). Taxonomy (NCBI): domain Eukaryota; kingdom Viridiplantae; phylum Streptophyta; class Magnoliopsida; order Santalales; family Viscaceae; genus Viscum; species Viscum album. The sequence goes on along the minus strand of OY728151.1, from coordinate 624,990,670 downwards.
GAAAAATCTTTGGATTTCCCCATAAAATAAACTAAAATCCAATAGGAACTGAAGCACCTAAAAATGATATCCACAGACCAGGATGAGAAGCCCATTTTCATAAGGACTTTTGAGATGAAGTTCCACTCAAATCTATCATATGATTTATCCATTTCTAGCTTAATGTATATATTAGAGCCTTGAGATTCATGGTTGATATCACTAATCAGGTCCCGAGCCAGTGCGATCGCCCCTTGAACCAACCTACCCCTAACAAAACCATGCTGCTCCAAAGAAATCTAGCACGTGATATGGGAAGATAAGCAGGCATTAATGACACTAGCCAGTACTTTATAAGTGAAATTGAACAAACTAACTAGTCTATAACGATTAATCGATGAGATATCTTTCACTTTTGGAAGGAGCACCAAAGAAGTTGCACAAGTCACGTGAGGAAGACTGCCACCTCGAAAGAAGTCTTGCACTGCCTTAATCAGATTAGGACCCACCAAATTCCAAGACCTTCTGAAAAATGACCCTGGAAAACCATCAGGCCCCGGGGAACTTTTAGGGTTGACCCCTCTCATCACCTCCAACACTTCCTGCTCACTTGGAACAACTTCAAAAAAAGAGTTATCCCTGCTGGAGACTACATGAGGAACCACCTCCAAGATAGTCTCAACACCTTCTGGATACCCCCCGATAATGTGGAGGTTGTGGCCTATGAGAAGATCCCTAAAATGGGAGAAATCTATATCACCTACCTCTTTAGTATTGTATGTATAGGAACCGTCATAACAAATAATGTTGGGAATTGAGTCTCTTTGTTTCTCTTTTAAAAAGGCTTGGAAATACACATTATTGTGGTCTCCCTGGTGAAGCCACCTTGATCGAGCTTTCTCACGAATCATCCGTTCATGGTTAAGAATCATTTCGGCCAGAATGTCCTTTTTAAGATCCAAAACGCCATTTTTTTTCATCTCATATCTCTTCCAGAGTGTCTTCAAGATTATCAATATATTCTTTGATCTTGTCCATATCTTGAAAACATGGCGGTTGAGAAGAGACCCACACCTTGAGTTCCTCTTTTAGACAACATATTTTATTGTGAAGACCGACCCATAGCGACCCACAAAATGGTTTCTTCCAGGAATCCTCCACCGTATTCTAGTAACCTGGAAGATCTGGCCAGATATGGGAGAATGAAAAATGACCCTCTCTTACCTGGTTGTATAAGAGAGAAGCAAACAATGGTGAATGGTCCGAGATACCATGGGTGATATGTATTACCTTTGAGTTAGAGAAGGATGAAACAACTTTCTCATTAGCCAAAAAATGGTCCAGGAGACACCAGGTATGTTGGTTGTCTTTCCTGTTGTTACACCAAGTGAACCGATCTCCAGTAAAATCTAGATTAATGAGGCCTCTTCGAGCCATGAAATTGATAAAATATTCACTTTTAGAGCGAGGGAAGGCGACTCTCCCCTTATTCTCCTATGGTTCAACAATTATATTTAAGTCTCCAACCATAAACCATGTAGAGTTCCCTGGATCAAATGCCTCCAGGTCATGCCATAGAGAGCCTCTAATTGCTGCCTCATAACTTCCATAGACAAAAGAAACTATGATACCGAGTGAGATGGTTGACACTTTTGAAGTGATGTGCTGGTCCAAGGCAAGGATCAGATCCACTGATATAGACTTGTCCCAAAAAATCCATATATGAGAGTTGTATGGGTGAGCATGCAGAGAGTCACACATCCCAAACCTCCTTGAAAACTCAGAGATTTTGGAAAACCTTTGTTTGGGATCTAACACCACCACTAGGGAGATTTTGTGTTTTTAGACTTTCGTAGATATATAGTCAGTTTTGACTCGTGAACCCAAGCCACAAGAATTCCAGGAGAGGAAGTTAATCATTGGGATGACCGTCACCTGGAATTGGTCCCAGATAAAGTTACCTTCTTAGACTTTTAGTGGGAAAGAGATTAGTCTTGAGAGATCTTTAATCTGGACCTCATGCAAACTCCATTGTGTGCTAGAAAAAGAGTACTGCAAGAGGGGGAAGATGAACAAGTAATTTTGCATGGATCTCTCTTTTGATTCTTGAGAGGATACTTGGAGGGGATACCTATTTGGGTTTCTCTGGAATAAAAGGAAGGACCGACCCCTCTAAGGAAAGACTAGGAGGCTCCTCAAGATGAAGCAGGGGTAGGCGGGAACTCTGATGACATATCCTGTCCTCAGGGTAGCTGCTCTTCTGGTAGACAACTACCTCATTGAGAAGAGAATAAGCAGAATCCAACCACTTGGAGGAAGGGCCTGGATCACATCAAAAGGTACAAGGGATTATGATTGTCTCTTTACCCTAAGCCAACTTAAGATATGCTACCTCCAAGTCCTTGGGAATCCCAGATTAATTAATATTTTTCACTAGACTCGGTCTTGGTTCGTTCAAAATCCTTTAGCATTTATTGAATAACCAAATAAATATTTTATTCCTAAATAAATATTTTATTCCTAAATAAATATTTTATTCATAAATAAAATTTTTATTCACAATCTAGAGAATAAATATTTATTAAAATATTCAATAAATAAAATAAATATTTTATTTACATACCGAAAAATAAATATTTATTTAATTTATGTGATCAATACAACTTAAATAAAATTATTTCTTAAACTTGAGAATAATATTTATTCCATTAATTAAACTCAAATAGAATTTAATCGAGATAAATGGAAATACTTAGTGTGTGACCCTATGAAATTTTTTCTCATTGACATTAGGAAGACTTGCCTAAAGTTCAAGATTACTATCTAGTAACAGGTCAAGGCACCCATGAGAAAGAACTTAATGTCGCAATTTCAATAACCACATATGAATGATCACTGTGAAATATAATACCTTTGTAACAATATCTCATCAGATAGGTTTCACATTTGTGTTACCAACCTATATGCTCGATATGTCTTTCTTTGACTATCTGAAATAAACATGCCATTACACCATGACTATAGAATTTAATGCAATGGTTCTATTCTAATAAAAGGTCTGAGATATTAGCTTCCATAAAGATGGAAGAGATAAATCCTTCCTCAACTTATTCATTAATGACATGTCACTCGTGACGCACCCAACATATCCAACTTGTCCATGAACTGTTATCGTCATGGTTTATGAAATACATCTAAGTATGTGAGTTTTAACATGCATTAATAATAATCTTAAAGTATAAGGATCATCACACATGTTCATAGATAGAAATATCTGATGACACTAAAACATGCAGAATTCGTTCTGGCAGGTCTATTCTCATAATATCCCATCCTGGAGATTACTAAATGCGAAATTCATGAGAAGAATCCTCATATGATTACGAGTAATCACACCTAAAAATTTATATAATATGTGTCCCATCATAGTATGTTATCCAACCATAGAACATTATTTGAGAATATCTTCATAGAACATCAAGGTTCTCATCATAGTGATGAACTACTATGACCTTATCAATGAGACATATACTCTATAACATTATTACATTAGAGTCATGTAGAACAACAAAAAATATGTAATAAGAAGTTTTATTAATATTCAATACATTGAATATTCATGTAATCAGAGTACAAGCAGTTGGTCCCATGACACCAACTTCAACAAAATCCCACTTGGACTAGAGCCAATTACCTACGACCTTCAGTGGGCTAGACCTAACATGATAACCATGTTTCTACTAAGTCAAGGATTTAGTCAAGGGGTCTTCCATGTTGTCTTCCATATAAATACTACTTACTGTAACTTCAAATCTCTGGGAAAAATCTATCAAGAGATGATACTTCCAAAGTATGTGCTTTGTTTGCTAATGTGACATTGGATCTTTTGCAAGATCCACCACTACAATATTATCATAATAGAGTGTGGTACCACATCAAGATCTTGGATGAATTTTATCATCCATATTTCTTCTTTATCTACTTTAGAAGCTGTGATATACTCAGACTCTGCTGTAGAATCTGCAACCACAACCTGCTTTGAGCTCTTCTAGCTCACAAGACCTCCATTCAAAGTGAAGATGTATCCCATTTATGAATTCATGTCATCTTGATCATTTTGGAAACTAGAATCTTCATATCCTCTGATGACTATTTCCTTATCTCCTCTATAAACTAGGAATATATCCTTAGTACGCCTTAGATACTTAAGGATAATCTTGACTTACATCCAATGGTGGTCACCTGGATCAACTTGATATCTTCCTACCACACTTAATCCATAGGTGACATCCAACCTAGTACATAGAATATCATACATGACTGACCCAATCATTGATGTGTATCAAATCCTTGTAATTCTGTTTCTTTCCTCATCCATCCGAGGACACATTTTCCAAGAAAGATGAATTCTGTGTGACATTGGAAAAAAATCCCCTCTTGAATTGTTCCATACTGAATCTCTTCAGTATTTTGTCAATGTATGTACTTTGACTTAGGCTGAGAAATCTATTGGATCTATCACGATTGATCTTAATCCAAATAATATATGCTTCCTCTCCCAAGTCCTTTATTGATAAGTATTCATTCAACCACACCTCAACAGACTATAAGATTGGTATTTAGTTTCTAATGAGTAATATGTCATCAAAAAATACTACTAACACTACTAGAAAATGGAACCATGACCAAATTTTTTGTAAAACCATGGGCATAGGTCAACCTATACCCATGGTTTTAGGAGAACCGTGGGTATAGGTTTCACGGGAAAAAAAATTTCATAGGAAAGACCTATACCCATGATTTTCAGAGAACCGTTGGTATAGGTTTCATGGGGATTTTTTTTCTTGGGATGAACTATACCCAAGGTTATCAAAAACTATGGGTATAGTTTGGGCCATAACCATGGTTTTTGTAGAATGTAGCAATAGGTTTCACACAGGAAAAAAATTTCGACCTATACCCACGGTTTGACCAAACTGTGGGTATAGGTTGACCAGTTATTTTTTCATAAAAATAATAATAAAAATTTTAATATAATTTTTTTATATAATAAAAATATATATAAAAATATATTTTTTATATAAGAACATAAAATGTGTGATAGAGTAGTGTTAAAGTCGCTAGATTGTAAGGGGAAGAAGCTGGGATCAAATCCCAATGGTTTTTTTAATAAATGACTTATACCCACGATTTGGAAAACCATGGGTATAGGTATGAACATACAAAATTCCTATACCAATGGTTTAAAAACTATGGGTATAGGTCTATACTGATGGATTGGTTGCCGATGGTTCATAGAACCATGGGTATGGGTAAAAATTCTAGTAGTGTAATAAAATGACATCACTCCCACTAAACCATTTACAGACACACAGATCACATTCTTTCTTTATGAAACAAAATTATATTATGGCCTCATAAAAACAAATGCTTCATGAACTAGATGCTTGCTTTAATCTATAAATGGATCTTTTCAAATTGCATAACTTTGTTGGCATCCTTTAGAGTTACAAACCCTTCGGGCTGTGTCATATAGACATCTTCCTGAATGTTTATATTAAGGAAAACTATTTTTAAATCCATTTTCCAAATCTCATAATCATGTAAAGATGTAATGAAAAGTATAATTCTAATGGATTTCATCATTGCAAATGGTGAAAATGTTTCATCATAGTCAATACCTTAACGTTGTTTAAACCCTTTTACAATGAGTCACACCTTATAGGTACTGAATTTTCCATCCATGTCTAGTTTCTTCTTGAATAAACATTTAAAACCAATGAGCTTTACATCTACTATAGGTTCTATCAAAATCCAGACTTGGTTTTGGTACATAAAATCCATTTCAGAATTCATGGATTCTTGCCACTTGGAAACATCTGTGACACTTACTACTTTCTTGTAGGTTAGATATCATTATTATCAAATAATAATGTGTCACCATCCTTGGTGACTAGAAAACCACACCGTTATGGTTATCTAACATCTCTAGTAATCCTACATAGTAATTGTGTCTCTCGAACAATTTCTTCTTCCATGGGGCTTTATGGAATTTGTTCTTGTGCCAACTTTGTGCATCTTAATCCCGAGCTTCATCGAATTCTATATCTCTCCCACTATCTATTTTATAGATAAGATCCTTCTCAATAAATGTGGGACATCTATAAACCACAACCTTTTTTTTAAAGGATTGTATATGCATCATTCCTTTGTTTCATTGGGATATCCTATAAAGATACACTTTATGCCTCTGGGTGAAATATTGTTACCTAAAGAGGCCTTAAAAAATGCTTCTCAACCCCAAACATGTAAGGAAGGCAACATGAGTTTATTTCCATTCTATAATTGGTATGGTATACTATCTGTTTCTTTAGTTGGAACTCATTTTAGTATGTATGCTGCTGTTTATAATGCGTATCCTCAAAAGTATAATGGAAGATTCACATGACTCATCATTGATCTCACCATCTCCAACAAGGTGTGATTCATCCTTTCACTTACACCATTACAATGAGGTATATAAAGAGGAGTGAGTTGATATAAAATCAGAAACTCCTGTATATAATCAATGAAGTCTTGATTAAGATATTCTTTACCACGGTCTAAGCGAAATTTCTTAATATTCTTTCCAAGTTGGTTCTCAACTTCATTCTTGTATTCCTTGAATTTTTCAAAAGAATTTGACTTATACCTCATTAAGTAGACATATCCATATCTACTAAAATCATTAGTAAAAGTTATGAATTATGAGTACCCATCCCTTACTTCAAAAAGAAATGGTCCACACACATCAGTATGAACTAATTCAAAAATATCTTTAGCCCTTTCACATTTCCCACTAAATGGGGATTTGGTCATTTTTTTCTTGTAAACATGCATGACATACACCAAGTGGTTTTAGTTCAAAAGAATCTAAATATCCATCTTGATGTAATTTAGTCAAGTGATTTTCATTTACATGACCTATCTATTGATGCTAATGTTGGGTGTGATATGAGTCACGTGACGTAAATTCGTTATCTATTTCCATTATTTGGTTTATGAAATCCAACACACAAAGATCATTATTTAAATTTTCCTTACCATAACAAATGATATCTTTATAAAAGAAGCAAAATTTTCCCAAATTTGAAAATAAATCCATGCATACCAAGTTTGGATACAAAAATAATGTTTTTGGTAACTGAATACACATAATAAAAACCCTTTAAAACTAAGATCATTCCGGTTTTCAATGTGAGGTGTTAGTCCCTGCTAGCTAAAAAAGAAAGTTTAACTCTGTTGGATGCTCTAGGATCCACCTCTACTCAGTCAATATTTCTAAATCTACTTGGTTACTATATTTGAATAAATATGTGATAATCGCAAGCTACAACTAATACCCAATCTATAGAAACAGATAAATTTCACTCTATAAAAAATGCACTCAAAGATTACCCTTGCTTCTTTGGATGGGTGTAGTTTTTCTTCCAGTGGACCTTCTTGCCACATGCGAAACAAACATCATCCTATTCCCTTGATTTCCCCTTTATATTTATCTTTTTGGAAGGGCATGAAGAAGATTTAGGTTTAAATATATTCACTTTTCCTTTCCATTTCTTCACCATAAGGATGGAAGGTTTTTTACACTTCATATCCTTATCTACTTGGAAAAGAAGAGTAAGAAGATCTGACAAAGACTTCTCAATGTTATTCATATTAAAATTCACAAAAACGATGGATAAGATATAAGGTAATGATGCTAGAATGAGGTCGGTTCCCAGTTCTCTGAGTAGTTTAAACCCTAGAACCTCTAAGTGCTCAATGTAGCCAATGACCTTGACTATATGAGGCCCAGTTGGGGCATCCTCTCTAATCTTGCTCTGAAAGAGAACCTTGAAAATCTGAAACTATTCCTATCCAGATCTATCATGGAAAAGACCATGGATGTGCTCAAGGATGCTATACACATCCATGTTTTCATGGGACTTCATTAGTTCACTAGACATCGATGAAATTATCAAACATTTAATGTCGACCATGTCACTAAAATGTTTTTCATATACAAGGAACTCTTCATCACCCACCTATTTAGCATAAAGATCATACATTGAGGATTCTAGCATGTAAGATTTCCATTTATGGCATAGGCCAACCCAAAAGAATCTAAACTACTCCCGGAAGTTACTACCATTTATGAGGTTATCCATATCCAATATTGATATTGGAGATAGTGTTGATGACAAACTTTTCAGTTTATTCTACAATTAAAAAGAGTAGTTTATTAGTAATTTTATTGATTACAAAATAAGTGAGATATAATAAATTAAATTATTTATTTATTTATTTATTAAATATCCCACTATTTTATCAATTATCAATAGCGCTTACCATTGAACTCAGAATATTTAATTGCTTTAACATTCTAGTGTCAAGAATTCCCATTACTTTTATTAATGATCCAGTCTTCATCCATAAAAACCATAATAAAGTAATTAGATAGGTGGTCTTTCCAACTGTGGACTTGAAGATCCTTGATCTGTTGATTGGATTACCCTATCTTGAAATCATGACTTGTATTTCCTCAACACTTGCCTCTAAATTTGTATTTAAAAGACTTTTTTCCATTAAACTTAGTACAATTTCGGTTAAGTCAACCCAAAACTCTCATGATAACTCACCAATAAAAGTATGTGTCCAAACTTTGGCCATGTACTACAATTAGTTCTATGGTTTCATTCCAAATCAAGTAATGGAAGGATTATTTTGGATTAATATTTAATTGAGGGATTTTAATTTATTATGCATAATTTTTATCTTGTTTTATTCTTTATACATCTTGCTAAAATTAAGTGGATGTTACTTGTAGTTGGGGATTTTATTAGTGGTAAGCACCCAATAATACAACATCATAAATGGGGGTTCAAAATCCATTAGGCACAGGTACTATAGTAGTGCTGTAGTGTAATGTAGTAGTGGTGGAAATGTTGACCAGAGACACTATAGCGGTGGTAGGCACTGTAGCTGCCAATGTAGCAGTGACAACACTGTAGAAGCTCGGGTACTGTAGCATCACTATTCACCAAAGGGCCTTTGGGTAACAATTTGGGCTTTCAGGGCCTTGTAATGATATTTCATGCCTACTGGGCCTACAGGACATGTAATGGGATTTATGCCCACTGGGCCTATGGGTCATGTACTGAATAAATAAGGCTTGATGGGTGAGATATCCCTTGGTGGGGGGATATGGCCTGCCTTTTCGGCCTATGTGTGAGGTGTGTATATATTTAAATGTAATTTTACCCTAATCACCTAATATATATGTATATATATATTAAGTGGATGTTACTTAATTAATTAACCATGTTGGATAATAAATTTATGCATAACCTATTTATTTAATTTATATCTTTGCATATTAATTAATTTATTTATGTGATCATGACCTTGTATACATAAAATAAATTTCCTTAACTTCATTTGTTAATGAAAATCATCAAGATAACAAAACAATTGAAAGAACAAAATCAATATAGCCATATTTTATAACTTCACACAGTTCCTTCTAAAACTTCATCTAAAAAATGTTGGTTTGGAAATATTTTTCCAATGATATCCATTTTTCTTCATCCAGTTAATTCTATATGATCACCCCACCTCAGGTCTTCATTAATCATTTCTCTTTAAAAACATTCTTCATCCTATGGAATTAAGAAATGTTTTTCTAATAAAACAATATTTATTTATATGGTCACTTTTCCTCTTCTCAAACAATACACATCAGTTTCTTAGAAATGTATATCTGATGAAATTCCTTAAAAAATTTTCATCTGATACACTTCCTTCAATATCACACTTTAAAACTTCTTCAACATTCAAAATTTATTCAATCTATAATGAAACTATTCTCTTCAAACTTAAAAAAAAAATTATATATGGAAACTTCATTTTCCTCTATCCATTTCTCTTTACTCTATTGAAAAACAACTACATCTACCTTTGAATGTTCCTCTTAATTTATTGAAGATGGTTGAATACATTGTTTCTACTTATAAATAACTATTTCACAAGAAACTTTATTTGAATCAAAATTATGATTTCAACTTATTTGAATTAATACCCTTTTAATCTACACTATTATTAAATTCTAATTTCTTGATCCACTCTGTATTTTTTCACATTTTACAAAATTGCACAAACTTAGAAACATTATCTATCCAGAAGCTCAACAACAACCACTTCCAACTTTCCAAAAAAATTCTTTGTCTGATTATCAGTTTTATACATCTGATCATAACTTTGGACTTAAAGAAAATTCTTATTGAAGGTTATTATAAAAAACCATCTTTTAAAACTTCTAAATTTGTTCAACTAATGAAAGGTTTACACTTATTTTACCTTTCAAAACTTCAGTAACTCTACACAATCAAAAAAATTTCTTACAAGAATTATATCTAGAAGGTTTTTTTGGTAACTCACATTTTTTATGTCTGATAACATTTTTCCAAACTCAAATAAACTTATCTTTACTTTTAAAAACTTCATCTCTAGTCTATCTAATCAGTAACACTTTTCAAAGACCATTTTCATTACAAAACCTTTGTCCAGTAACCTATATTTTTTATGTTTAGAAACTTAGCTTTGGAAACTCCAACAATTTTACATATGATTCCTATGTAAAAAACTTCATAAAATTTTCATTTTCTTAAAAACTCTACATTTGGAATGATTTTTCATAGACTCATCATAGTTTCTTACAAATTTGTTTTCCAAAAAACTTCCACTCTCTCTTTGATCAGAAGCTTGTATCATGAGGTTTTCCATGATGTTAGGAACTTTGAACAATTAGTATAACATAATCTAGCTTAGTAATAATGTTATTTAACAAAGTTAAGGAAACTTTACAACTTTATAACTTTCTTATTATCTAGTAACTTTAAAAAAAACTTTATTAACAAACTTACAATAGCTCTATCACAAAACTTTCTTCAAAAAGTTTCTTAAAAAAATTTATATGACATATTTAACAAAAATATTATTAAAAAAAGTTAGTTTTCAATAAATAAAAACCTTTGTTATAAAAAACATCACAAATTAAATTCAGAATAAATGTGGAGTGAATGATAAAAAATGGTATGGAAGGTGAAATAAATACTTTATTGGATTTTTTTATGGTTTTGAAGTAACCCACATTGATAAAAGGAATATAAAATTTAATTTTGAATAAACTCAAAGAAAAATATTAGAGGTATATAATATAATTCATATTTATCTTTCAAAATAATCAAAATAGATATATGTGCTGATAAATAATATGGACATAGAAGAGAAATACCCAAAATAGTGGGTGAAATTTTCCTTTATAATGATGTTTTTTATGAAGTAAGAATCGATCAGAAAGAAGATTTAATAACAAAATGTGATTTATTTATAAATAAATAGAAAATAAAATATGTGACAGTGAAGGGACAAAATATATCAAACTTAAAAGAGTATAGTAAAATAAGAATGAGTATGACTCAATGAAAGAAGATTGAGTCGATAAAAACTCTTACAAATTTGGCAATATATGAATCAAAATTTAAGGAAATAGGGAATTAAATTTCAAAATCATATAAATCAAATTTAAATCATGATTAATGTTGTATATGTGGAAGTATTTACACAATAAAAATAAATATAGATTCATAATATGAAGCATGTATTAAATAAAGAAAATTGAGATGAAAAAACCATACAAACAATACATAATATGAATTAAGCATAAATTAATTGAGAAAGTAATAGATTTATTTAAATATATACATAAATTAACATAGGTGAAAGAGTAATAGTTTTTAGATAAATAATATATAAAAATCATTCAAATTAAGATTTGATATAGAGGATCTTAAATAAGAGGAAATATCAAAAGAAAACCCTTTTACAAATAGTGTGAGATATGAACTCAGAACCAATTAGAGAGGTAATAAGACAATAAATACCAAAAAATAAAGTAAATAAAATATTAAATATGTTAAAGACTTTGTAAATGAGGCATGTAAGTGAAAATAGTCAATAAAGAAACAATAAATGAAAAAATAATGAGGAATTAGAAGGGAACCCCATACCTTTACTCCCTTATTCCTTGAACACACTCTAAACCCTTGTATAATAAAATTAGAATCATTAATCATATATTTTAAAACCTTATTTATCATATTTAATTTATTATGAATAAATTATATCCACTTATCACTTAACTTTTATTTATTTTTTATTTACATTGATCATTAATTGTTAGTAGTTTCAATTGTTTCATGCTTGTTTCAATATAGTGGTCTCGATCATTGATCCTTGTTAATTTTTTTATAAACCCTAGAATGGTCATGGAGATTATATAGATTTATTTTATATAATTATGGAGTAAACTAATATAAAACCCATGATTTTAGGTGCTTTACCATTTTATTATATTTTTTAATCTTATACAATACTTGGGTTGAGTTTCAAGTGTTTCATGATGTTTTAGAGTGTTTTGGAAGAGTTTTAAGGGGTTAAAAATTTGAGCATGGTTAGGTGAAACCTTTTACTATCCAAAATAAACCATGAAATGTGATACTGGGAGTCACTGGGCATGTTTATATTTAGAGCATTTTTCTTCCAAACTATGTGGATGCCAGGGGAAACGTGTAAGTGAAGATAGTTGTAGAAGCATGGTTGGTGCACATTTTTTCAAAACATGTGAGGGGATGGCCTTGATATAGTAGCACCACATGTTTGATGATTTTTTTTTCAAACCATGCGACACAACCATGAGGAAACCCGAGAGATGTCCATTAGCATGTGCACAGTTGGTGCATAGTTTGATAAACCATATAGCCTAACTGTATGATGTGTAGTTAATGCTCTGAAAATTACTATTTAATTAATATTAAGGATCTATAACCCTCATTTTATCATATTATTATAGTCACTAATACTCTTCTCCCCTACCAGGCTCTATTGGAATTTCCCTTTGGCTCAGAAGGTGATTTTGAAAAATCAAAGTGTGTTGGATCTCTGGAATCAAAGATAAGTCCTCATTCATTCCCCCTTATCTTTATATCCTCTAATATTACATCACCTGAATTATTATATCTATTCCAATTTAAAGACTTGGAAATTCTGTGGATTTTTTTTAAATACATGGTAATTTTATGAGTCCGCAGTTTCTGACGGCGCCTGATTCCGAGGCCCGGTGTGCCCGAAATCAATTTCTGAAATTTTGTTCGGGTACGTTCAGTAAACGTACATGCAAGATTTTATATCTTTTGAACCAGTGCTTGGAATTGAAATCTGAGGATACCGTTGAAATCACAGCTCTGGTATTCTCTTAAGGAGACCTTTACCGCAGTTGTGTTTTATCGAGTTTGGAAGTTAATTTTTGGGGGTTTCTAAATAAATTAAATAAAAATATGTGTAACATATTTTTATTTTGTGGCGGTTTAATCCTCCAAGGGGTGGTTGTAGGTGGGTCCCACCCACACATAACCTCCCTTGGGAGGATATTATGTGGTGGGGCCCACACGAGCTCAAACCCCCCTTAACCCCCCCTTAACCCTTGGAACTCCCAATTTATTGCGGAGCCTCTTCACCTTCCTTCATAAGTATGCCAACACAAATTAATTAATGGCTTAATTAATTAATTTGAATTCTTTTGGGGAATTCATGAAAACCATAAAATAATAGCTTCTCTATTATTTTATTTTGGTTGGTGTTTCTCTGTGGTGGAACTTTGAGAGAAGACTTAGGAGATTCTTAGTGGAGCCTTTACTCTCCAACAAAGAACGACATCCTCTCCAACGAAGAACGCACCATCTCCGAAAAAGAACGGGGATGATGCTCGAACCCTGGATCAGTGGCGTGTGACGGGCGCAACATACGATGACGTCTTCAAATTCTTTTCCCACGCCTTCGACAACGTTCATCGGAATCGAGGTAGGGGTTTGTTTTGATTAAATTTAAACCCCGTTCCTCATTATTTTATTATGGCTCAACGTTGGCCAATTGTTATCACCTAATGCGGAGGGTGTGGGCCGAACCAACACAGCCTGATGCCCCTCCGTTGGTTCTTCTTTGGTTGACGTCGGAGGTGGAGACGAAAGGGCGTGGTGTCGTCGCACCGCACCAGGAGTGCGAAACTATGGCCAAGGTGGACCGCGACAAAGGGGTGTGGTGCCATCGCGCCGCACCAGAGAGGAACCGCGGCCGGGAGGGCCACAGCGGATGAAGAAGCGCAGTGCTGTTGCGCCACGCGGTGGAGCCAAAGGCTGTGGCCAGGTCGGGCCATGGCGGTGGTGGCGCGGCGCTGTCGCACCGCGCGAAGAGCAGGAGGAACGCGACGCCGTCGCACCACGGTGGAGGAGCGGTGGCGGCTGGCCGGGCTGGCCGCCGTGGAGCCAGTCAAGCGGGACCACCCGGGTCTCGCGGCTACTAAACCAGCGCAAAGCATCGGTTCTGTCCGAAAAACCGGGGGGAAGAGGGGGGGGGGCATGACACCCCCCCCTCGCGTGGATAGCCGGGCCGCCACAGCCGGGACGCCACAGCTGGGCCGCTACTACCGGGCCGCCCCTCGGCTGGGCCGCCCCTCGGCCGGGCCGCCACGGGTCGGGCCGCCACGGGCCGGGCCGCGCCTTCGGGCTGGGCTGCGCCTTCGGTCCGGGACACACCTTCGGGCCGAGCCGACCACTCGGGTCGGGCCGCAACCGCGGACCGGGTCAGACCTCGGTTCGGACCGGGTCGGGCCAGGTAGGTCCGACTGGGTCGGACCGAACTTGGACCCGCTAGGGCCATTTACACCTTTTAGCCCGCATCTTGGGCTACGAGTATCCAAACGACAAACCGTCTACGGCGATGGAATTCTTGGAGTGAGACGATTATTTTTGCATACTCCACATGTGGTTCAGATGTAGTTGGGGTATGGTCAGGTTGGTTTGAGCCTAAAAACCAACCAGGCCCCTGGAACAGAAATGCCAATAACTCACAGATCGAGCATCCGATTGACGCACCATCTGTTGCGTTGGGTTAATTATGATGAGACAGAACTATGGGATACATAAAATCAGGGATTAGTGATAGTTGATGCCTTGAAACTTGTCTCAAGGAGTGGACCCTCCTGGAATCGAGCGTGTTGTGTGCGGGAACCCTAGGGCTGGCTGCGACTGCGATGACTTCTGTACCAGAATCCTCCGTGGGTTCGACAATGATGACTTCTGTACTAGAATACTTAGTGGGTTCGAATGTGATGACTTATGTACCAGAATCCTCCGTGGGTTCGACAGTTCTGACTTCTGTTCCTGGATCCTGTGTGGGTCCGGCAGAATAGCTGATCCTGTATCCTCTGTGGGTCCGACAACTTAGCTTGTCCTGTATCCTGTGTGGGTCTGACAGATTAGATGAATCAATGACTACATATGATAATCTCTATCACTCTACAAAATATGTATACCTATGTGAGATGAGTCTTGACTTTCAATCTATATTATCGAGATGATTGACTTTACTTCCTTTGTGTACTGGGTTGTGCTTGGGCTCGAGAGTTGGAGCCGAACTGTGATTGGTAACTTAGGAATATGTATGAGAATATACCTAAGTAAGGTTGGTTGATAATTAATGATTATATATTTCTTCTGTGGTTTATCCTTAGTGGATTCTGAGAGATCTTCAGGGGTCTCGGGGTCCCCTACTGAGTATTGTTATACTCACCCCTGCACGGGCTTCGCCCGCACCTTGTTGTGTTCTGTGCAGATGATGGTCAGCAGTGATCGAGGCTAAGGGTGATGGATGGGAGGCTGCTCCAAGATGGACTATACAGGATGTACCTCAGGGATGAGTGTTCAAGTTTTGTACCTACCCTTCAGGTAGGATTCATCGATGGACGATCCAAGAGCTATTTTTCCCTTTTTACTTGTACTTGTACTTGTTTTTCAATTGAGTTTGTATATTGGACCACTTACTTTCAACACACTTTTCTTTTCTCTATTAGTACTTTTTTGCTTCTATAGCTAGTGTTCAGACTGTGTGTGTTACAGGTTTAAAGGCAATGCCTTACCTTTTTATCGGGTTGACGCCTTTTGGTGCTAGTCGCCAACCCCTGGCCTATGGAACTCGGGCTTGGGGTAGTCACGACACGGGCCCCGAGGACGGGTAGTAAAAAATTGGTATCATAGGATTCAGTTCTACCACATAACTTGGACTCTGATTCTTTTAACGGTAATAGTGTTAAGTGTTTTGGGTGTGTTTATCAGTTTAGGGAAACTGGTGTTGGTACGACGACCGATGTATCCATACACTAGGGCTCTGACTTCTGATTTCTGACTCAGTGCACAAAAACACTTATTGAATGTGTGTTTCCTTTAAAAAGTTTTCTTCGTGATTAATTTGTGTCAGCTCCCCAGGTATACTGTTTAACCGTGGCACACCTGCTCTTTTTAGGATAGCCCCATGAAGGAATCCAGCTAGGGTTCCGAGTTACGTATGAGATGGTAGCCCACCGAGAGACGAGGCCTCAGTGTAGGGCCCCATCACAACAGAGGTATCAGCAGTACCACTACCCGCTGGGCCACCGATACCACCAGCTCCAGCAACATAGAGTACATGCCGTCTGAGTGCATTGCATGAGTTCCAGTGCTAGAGGCCTCCCAGGTTCTGAGGAGAGACGAACCCACATGTAGTTGAGGATTGGTTGGAGGCTATCGTGAGAGATTTCAGATTGGTAGGGACACCATCCGACCTCATGGTGATCCTTGCCGTGAGTCTCCTGCATGTAACAAGAAGATGGTGGATCCTGATGCTCTAGGTGCATGACGAGGCATTATTACTCTGGACAGACATCGAGAGTCTCTTTCGCTCTGAGTTTGTTCTAGCCACCCTTTGTGCGGTGCAAATTTAGGAGTTACTTCATCTGCAGTAGGGAAGCATGACAGTAGCTCAGTACTCAGCGAGGTTCACCGACCTATCACGCTACTCCACAGATATGGTACGAGACCCATTCTTTAGGGCCCAAACCTTCGAGCAGGGACTGAGGCATGAGATCAGTGATTTGACGATCTCCCTAAACATCCTGACGCAGGCGGAGGTGTTGGAGCGATCCCTTCTAGTGGAGATTTTTCTCGCTGAGCAGTCACCAGCAGCGAGACCCACCACAGGTCGACACGTAGATGAGTCTTCTGTAGTCGGCAATAGACAGATGTCGTAGCGGTCCAAGCGGACCAGGCCATCTGGTGGGCGACCCCAAGATACAGGTTCGATTGTGTGGGGCACACAAGACAGAGCCAGCTATATGAGGAGCATGCAGTGCTATGCATGTGGTGGGTAGGGTCACATGGCCCGTGACTACCCGACCCGCCATGAAGATGAGTATAAGACAGTAGAGGGACCTACCAGGCAGAGGCATAGGTTCAACCGTGGTGGTCCGTCAGGAGCAGGTGGACGTTGCAGAGGAGCTGGCCGAGCAGCGGGTGGTGGACGACATTTCGAGACCCTACCACCACCACCACCAGGAGGTCCACCCCGACCACAGGGAGCTAGCGGACAGGGGAGGGCTCAGCTCTAGGAAGTCGAGGCCTACGACCACGATGCACCTAATATTATTCAAGGTACTATCTATGTCTAATCCACCCTTGCTACAGTACTTATAGACACAGGTGCAAGTCATTATTTTATTTCCACTACCCTCTTTCAGATCTTTGAGATTCCGATAAAGCTATTGGATCGATCCTTACGGCTAGAGACTCTTACAGGAGAAGACTTGACAATTACGCACTGGTGCCGGTAGTGTGAGATTACTCTAGGAGGTGAGAGCTTCGACTAGGATCTCCTCATAGCGGCGTCGAGGCCTTACGACGTCATCTTGGGTATAGACTGGTTATCTATAGTTCATGCTCATATTGACTATATTAGGCAAAAAGTGTTGTGTATCCGCACGGATGGGAATAGGTTCACCTTCACCGGAGAGAAGGGAACCTTTGCAACGCAGGATGGACTTACATAGAGGAGGGGGCAGCCGATCACACATAAGTTGGCTAGTTGCATCCTCAGAGCGGTTGATGTGCGAAGTCTGATTTTTCCTATTATGGTGGATCAGTACATTGGTGTTTTACCTAACGACGTACCAGGACTACCTCCTCGCAGAGGGGTAAAATTATACATTGACCTGTACCCTAGGACGACACCGATATCTACTCCATCATATCGGATGGATCCCGCCGAGCTTCATGAGCTGTGGGTATAGTTGGAGGACTTGTAGTGGAAAGGATTTATCCGACCCAGTGTTTCAACCCGGGCATCTCCGATTTTGTTCGCTAAGAAGGAGGATGTGAGCTTGAGACTGTGTGTTGACTACCGTCGCCTGAACCAGGTGACCGTGAAGAACAAGTACCCACTCCCGAGGATTGACGACCTATTTGATCATCTCAAGGGAGCACGATGGTTCTTGAAGATAGACCTTAGGTCAGGCTATCACCAGCTCAGAGTTTGAGATGAGGATGTGCAGAAGACGGCCTTCAGGTGTTAGTATAGCCACTACGAGTTCTTGGTTATGCCATTCGGCGTAACCAATACTTCAGTAGTGTTCATGAGTCTCATGAACAAGATATTCCAGCCTTACCTCAATCAATTTATCGTAGTCTTCATCAACGACATACTGATCTAATCGACTACTGAGGAGGAGTATGCCTACCATTTATGGGTAGTAATGGACACACTCTGAGAGAACCAACTTTATGGTAAGCTCTTGAAGTTCTAGTTCTGGATCCGAGAGGTACACTTCTTGGGACACGTCATCTTGGAGGTTGGAGTTGCAGTGGATCCAGTGAATATTAAGACAGTTCTTTCTTGGGAGCCACCCAGGAGTGTGACGGAGGTACAGAGTTTTCCGGGACTGGCTGGGTACTATTGGAGATTTTTTCTAGAATTATCCAGAGTTGCAGCACCACTTTCATCATTGGATAATAAGGGGAAACCCTTCGTGTGGTCAGAGAGATTCCAATAGATCTTTCAGGAGTTGAGGCAGAGGTTGACTAGTGCGCCCATCCTAAGGCTACCGGAGGAGGGCGTTGGGTACGTAGTTTACTGTGACACATTAGGGACCAGACTCGAGTGTGACCTGATGCAGGAGCAAGCAGTGATCGCATATGGATCTCGGTAGTTGAGACAGCACGAGCAGAACTACGCTACCCATGACCTGGAGTTAGCAGTAGTGGTCTTCGCCTTGAAGATGTGGCAACACTATCTGATGGGAGAGAATTTTACAGTCTACTTAGACCACCAGAGTCTCAGGAATATATTCTCTCTGAAGGACCTGAACCTAAGACAACGATGATGGATCGAGTTCCTCCAGGACTATGACTTAGAGATAGTCTATACTCTTGATAAGGGGATCATGTAGTAGATTCTCTCAGCAGGAGATCAGGCATTCAGTTTCTAGGAGAGGTGACAGTGCAGCTGACTGCATTGCAGATATACTATGTGGATCGGGATGGAGCAGCCTTTCTACAATCTCTCATAGTCACTCCTCCACTTCTTCAGAGAGTCAGGGAGGTGCAGTGTGGGGACGATGACTGTGAGACACGACGTGATCAGATATCCACACGGTAGGCACCTGATGGATTTTCTGAAGGTGGGGAGCACGTCATTCTCTTTAGAGGACGTACCATGGTACCAGTTTAACTTCAGGAGGAGGTTTTGCGGGAGTTTTACACATCTCCTTTAGCGGTACATCCAGGAGTGGCGAAGATGTATCTGGACCTCTGACGATAGCACTGGTGGCTAGGTATAAAGAAGGAAGTAGCAGAGTTTTTCTCACGATGCCTCACTTATTAGCAAGTGAAGGTAGAGCACTAGGTTCCAACAGGCTTGGTTCAGCCCTTAGAGGTCCTAGAGTGGAAGTGGGACGGGATATCCATGGATTTAGTGATAGGAATTCCATGTACATCCATAGGACACGACTCTATCTGGGTGATTGTTGACCGACTCACCAAGTCGGCCCACTTCCTACCGATTAGAGAGCAGGGTTCAGTAGAGAGCTTGGGATGCCTCTACGCACAGGAGATCGTATGACTTCATGGTGCGCCATCGAAGATCGTCTCCGATCGAGATGCTTGTTTCACATCCCGGATATGGAAGGGGTTGTAGGAGGATTTTGGGATGTAGCTTCACTTGAGCACCACCTTCCATCCTCATACGGATGGTCAAACTGAGAGGACCATTCAGACTCTTGAGGATATTCTCCATACATGTGTCCTTGACTTTGGTCATAACTGGGAGGATCACTTACCCTTGGTAGAGTTTTCATATAACAATAAACACCACTCCACTATCAGTATGGCACCTTACGAGGCACTGTACGACCAACCTTTCAGATCAACTCTATGATGGACTGACCCAGGGGAGTCATCACTTGTAGGACCAGAGATGGTGCAGGCTATTATGAAGAAGGTGCAGATCATCCAGGAGCGGATGAAGACTCCACAGAGCAGGCAGAAGTCCTATGCTGATAGAAGACAGAGACCACTGGAGTTTGAGGATGGAGACCATGTATTTCTACATGTCTCACCTCAATGAGGTCTATGGATATTTGGCCGAGGCGGAAAGTTATCTCCTCGATTCATCGGACCTTTTCGGGTCCTCAGCAGGGTAGGCGAGGTGGCTTACCGCTTAGCTCTTCTACCTCAATTGCACCGGGTGCATGACGTCTTCCATGTATCTCAGCTGAGGAGATACGTTCACGACCCGTCCCACATTATCGACCACGGGGAGTTGGACATCAATGACGGGTTGACTTTCACAGAGGTTCCAGTGGAGATTGAGGATCGACAGGAGTAGGTCCTATGTGGATGGTCGATTCCTCTGGTGCGCGTTCGCTGGCAGCACGAGAACCTCCAGGAGAGAACATGAGAGTGGGAGGCTCAGATGCGTGCTCAGTACCCCCATTTGTTTCTTTAGAGTGAGTGGTAGATTACGAGGATGTAAAGCCATGAGGTGGGGAGAATGTAAAGACTCGGAAATTCTGTGGATTTTTTTTTAAATACATGGGAATTTTACGAGTCCGTAGTTTCTAACGGCGCCTGATTCTGAGGCCTGGTGTGCCTAGAATCAATTTCTAAAGTTTTGTTTGGGTATGTTCAGTAAACGTACATGCAATATTTTATATCTTTTGAACCGGTGCTCAGAATTGAAATCTAAGGACATCATTGAACTCACAACGCTGGTATTCGCTTAAGGAGACCTTTGCCGTAGTTGTGTTTTATCGAGTTTGGAAGTTAATTTTTGGGGGTTTCTAAATAAATTAAATAAAAATATGTGTAACATATTTTTATTTTGTGGCGGTTTAATCCTCCAAGGGGTGGTTGGATGTGGGGCCCACCCATGCATAACCTCCCTTGGAAGGATATTATGTGGTGGGTTCCACACGAGCTCAAACCCCCCATTAACCCCCCATTAACCCTTGAAACTCCCAATTTATTGCAGAGCCTCTTCACCTTCCTTCATAAGTATGCCAACACAATTTAATTAATGGATTAATTAATTAATTTGAATTCTTTTGAATTATTTTAGGGAATGCATGGAAACCATAAAATAATAGATTCTCTATTATTTTATGTTGGTTGGTGTTTCTCTGTGGTGGAACTTTGAGAGAAGACATGAGAGATTCTTGGTGGAGCCTTTCCTCTCCAACAAAGAACGACGTCCTCTCCAACGAAGAATGCACCATCTCCGACAAAAAACAAGGATGATGCTCGAACCCAGGATCGACGGCGTGTGACGGGCGCAACATATAACGACGTCTTCGAATTCTTTTCCCACGCCTTCGACAACATTCACCAGAATCGAGGTAGGGGTTTGTTTTGATTACATTTAAACCCCATTCCTCATTATTTTATTATGGCTCGACATTGGCCAATTGTTATCACTTAATGCGGAGGGCGCGGGCCGAACCAACACGGACCGACATCCCTCCATTGGTTCTTGTTTGGTTGACGTCAGAGGTGGAGCCATAAGGGTGTGGTGCTGTCGCACCGCGCCAGGAGTGTGGAACTGATGCCAGGGCAGACCACGGAAAAGGGGTGCGGTGCTGTCGTGTCGCACCGGAGAGGAACTACAACCAGAAGGGCCGCGACAGATGAAGAAGCGTGGCAACATCGCGCCGCGCGGTGGATCCAAAGGACACGTCCAGGTCGGGCGGCGACAGTGGTGGCGTGGCGCTGTCACGCCGCATAGAGAGCAGGAGGACCACGACGCTGTCGCGCCGCGTTGGAGGAGTGGTGGCGGCCGGCCGGGCCGGCTGCTGTGGAGCCGGTCAAGCGGGACCACCCAGGTCCTGTGGCTCCTGAACCGGCGCAAAGCGTCAGTTCTATCTGACAAACCGGGGGGGGGGGGGGGCACCCCCCTCCCTCGCGTGGCCGGCTGGGCCGCCACGAGGCGGGCAGCCACGGCCGGGCCGCCCATCGGCCGGGCCGCCTCGGCCAGGCCGCCCCTCAGCCGAGCCTCCACGACTGGGATACCCCTCGGCCGGGCCGCCATAGTCAGGCCACCCATCGACCAGGCCGCCACGGGCCGGGCCGCCCTCAGGCCAGGCCGCACCTTCTGGCCGGGCCGCACCTTCGAGCCGGGCCGCAACTTCGGGCCGGGCCGACCACTCGGGTCGGGCTGCACCCAAAGACCGGGTCAGACCCCGGTTCGGACCGGGTCGGGCCGGGTCAGTCCGACTGGGTCAGACCAAACCTGGACCCGCTACGACCATTTACACCTTTTAGCTCGCATCTTGGGCTATGGGTGTCCGAACGATGAACCGTCTATGGCGATGGAATTCTTGGAGCAAGAAGAATATTTTGGAATAATCCACATGTGGTTCAGATGCAGTTGGGGTACGGTCGGGTTGGTTTTATCCTAAAAACCAACTGGGCCCCTGGAACGGAAATTCCAATAACTCACAGACCGGGCATCCGATTGACGTAGCGTCTGTCGCGTTGGGTTTCTTATTATGAGACAGAACTACGGGATACATCAACTCAGGGCTTCGTGATAGTTGATGTATCAACACTTGGATCAAGGAGCGGACCCTCCCAGAATCGAGTGTGCTGTGTTCGGGAACCCTAGGGCTGGCTACAAATGTGATGACTTCTGTACCAGAATCCTCTGTGGGTTTGACAACGATGAATTCTATACCGGAATCCTCTGTGGGTTTGGCTGTGATGACTTCTGTACCGGAATCCTCCATGGGTTCAACAGTTCTGACTTCTGTTCCTGGATCCTGTGTGGGTCCGACAGAATAGCTCATCCTGTATCCCATGTGGGTCCGACAGCTTAGCTGGTCCTATATCCTATGTGGGTCTGTCAGCTTAGATGAATCAATGACTATATCTGATCATATCTATCACTCTACAAAAGATGTATACCTTTGTGAGATGAGTCTTGAATTTTAGTCGATATTATCG
Source organism: Viscum album (assembly GCA_963277665.1). Taxonomy (NCBI): domain Eukaryota; kingdom Viridiplantae; phylum Streptophyta; class Magnoliopsida; order Santalales; family Viscaceae; genus Viscum; species Viscum album. The sequence continues at coordinate 624,967,256 of OY728151.1, read as the reverse complement.
AGATGATTGACTTTACTTCCTTTGTGGACTGGGTTGTGCTTGGGCTCGAGAGTTGAAGCAGAACTGTGATTGGTAACTTAGGTATATGTATGGGCATATACCTAAGTAAGGTTGGTTGATACTTCGTGATTGTATCTTTCTTCTATGTTTTATCCTTAGTGGATTCTGGGAGACCTTTGGTGGTCTTGGGGTCCCCTACTGAGTATTATTATACTCACCCCTGCACGGGCTTCGCCCGCACCTTATTGTGTTCTGTGCAGACGACAGTTAGCAGTGATCGAGGCTGAGGGTGACGGAAGGGAGGCTTCTCGGAGCTGGACTAGACGAGACATACCTCCAGGAAGAGTGTTCGAGTTCTGTACCCACCCTTCAGGTAGGATTCACCGGTGGACGATCCAGGGGCTGTTTTTCCCTTTTTTACTTGTACTTGTACTTGTTGTTCAATTGGGTTTGTATACTGGACCACTTAATTTTAGCACAATTTTCTTTTCTTTATTAGTACTTTTTGCTTCTACATCTAGTGTTCAGACTGTGTGTGTTACATGTTTAAAGGAAATGCCTTCCCTTTTTATCAGGTTTACGCCTTTTGGTGCTAGTCACTAGCCCCTAACCTATGGAAGGTGGTCTCGGGGTAGTCACAGCATGGGCCCCGAGGATGGGTCATGACACATCATGGATATATATATGTACCTTGATGTGAATCTTGATGATATTTTTTTAGATCCATTGAAATAAAGGTGTTATGTGCCTGGATCTTGAGGTTTCATGTGTTGTTCCTTGATTTATTTAACTATTATGAGGTATATGGTTTCTATCCCATTATAATCATTTTAGAAATCTAAGGATTTGTGTTTAAATTAATTTATCTCATATTTTATTTATAAAACCCTACTAGTTTTAGTACTTAAATCCTAGTTTTTTAAATGATTATCATAATGTGTTCGATGAAATTCTTGAAAGAATACAGTTTAAAAAAATGTTTTATGTAGAATAATTTGATATAAGAACTTGGAATATTTGGAGGCATGTGTTCATGTTCATTTGGTATGGATAATGGTCATAAGTGACACTATCAATATGGAAAACATGGGACATATCATGGTCAGAAGTTCCACTATCAAATTGGTTCACTAATCAATGACTTAGTTAAAGGATGATTCACCACTCATGAGCATATGAAGGTCCATGAATTCATGCATGTGTGTGCGTGTGTTGGTGTGTGAACATGGGATGATTATTTCAAGTTTTAAAAATAGTGATAAATCTTTGTTTTATTATTTTCAAACATGAAACTTGTTTATGGATTTTTGATAAATTTTTTATCTACTTCTCTTATATTTTATATTAAATTTTCCAACATGTTCTTGTCCTAATGGAATGTGTTGGGAACTTTTTGGGGATCACCTACTAAGTTTATACTCACCCCCTACTTGGTCACTTTTGTGAATTTAAAAATATTTTTTATTGAGATATAGGTAAGGGAAAAGTGTCACATTTCTCTAGTGGTGCATCATGATACTTCCTCCTCAGTTGGTGTTCAGATCTTGGAGATACCTCTTGGTGTCTTTGGAGTGATACCATTTTGATTTTAGTATGTTTAGATGTTATTTGGATTATTTTATCATATTTTTTTTACTTTTTTCTAATACTATGATGTTATTGTTCATTGGTTTCTATTTGGGTTGCATTATTACTACTCATTTATCATATAGTTTCTTTAGTTGTTTTTTATTTTTCGTTGTTTGTCTATTTTGGTTCTTTAGGGAAAATTGTCCATCAACTTTTTACTAATATCTTGAAATTTATTTATAGCCTTTGGTGTCTTGGGGATGTCACTAAGGTTAGTGACATCTCCACCTATTCCCAAGATAATGGGTGAGGGTTAGGATGTTAAAAATGGCATCAGTCTTGTTCGATCCGTCTGTCATCTCGGGATGTTAGCAAGGAGATATGAATGTCAGAACTTAAAATGTATAGCATAAAAATACATAACTAAAATTTTTTATACAAAAATTAAAGTTACCATAATGGTCAAGGTATAAAAACTAGTCTAAGAAACTTCTAGTTTTATGGTAATCTCATCATCATGGGTTTATCCAATGAGTATTGCATATCATACATTGATAGTCAGAATTCCCATTTAGAATTAATGGTTCATTTTACATTGATGATTTCTGGAAAATGGTTAAAATGGATGATTTTTGAAATTATGGTTTTAATTCTTATTGCTTATGGTGATTTTGAATTTTCTAATCCTTTATCGGCTAGCGAGTGATAATTAAATGGTGTTTTTTATGGTTATAGAGAATGGAACTAGGTAAATGTCATAGAAATCAGTAAGAAGAAGCCACAAAAAATGAGGTTGCAAAAGAGCCACAAGTGAACCAATTTTTTTTCTAGAGCATCATATAGAATTTTTAAGTATTTTATAGAGGAAAAAAGAATAATGAACCTTGACACGTGGATCATTCCATGCAGTTTCAGAAACAAAATCCACCAATATTTTAGGGGGATTTGGATCCTAAAAAGAAAAAGGTGCGACTCAATATAATGAATTGAATATTTTTTCCTTTGTAAAATCAAGAAATTATAAAATAATAACTTTTTTTATAGCATATATGGAATGAAACAATGAGCTTAAACATCCCAAAAAAATATATTTCTTTAAATTTAATCTCTTCGATAGCTTATGGAACACACAACCCCGAGTCAAAATAAACCATAATATAGTATTCTGTTATAATCTAACCATTAAATTGATGGGTATGAATATTAATAATTAAATTATGAAAAATATGGTTATCAATTGATTAGAAATAAAATAAGAATCATTTAAAACAAGAAATAAATAGTTTTTGAAAAATTGTATTTTTCTAAAAGACGGTTTAGTTTAACTTTCTGCACATAATTTAATTTTTTTTAAAATTTTAGAAAATTTATTTGATAAAATTAAATTCATATTTTAAATCATAATATCAAAATTACCCTAGGTTTAATTTTAGAGATTTTTGTAAAATGTTTCATTTTTTGATGAATAGTGAAAAATACTGAATTTTAGTTGAAAATTGCCTTTTTTGTTTAAATTATTTATAAATTTAAATTATATTTTATTTTTTAAAGATAAAATTAGTTCAATTATAATAAAATTTAACAAATCCATGTCATTAGTATCATTTTCATATTGAATTTTGATATAAAAACCATTTTAACTTTTAAACATTTTCTCTTTGAAAACCAGCTTTCTCCTCGCATTCGTGAGATTAATTTCAAATTAAAATTTCCCAATTATATGAATGGAATTTGGAAAAATAGGTTCCATATTTATAATCAAAATAATTTATATTATTTAATAAGTTTAAATTAATTTTTGACCAAAATGAATAGTAAAAAAAGTAAAAATTATTTACCATGGTTAAGGTAAAAATGGGTTTACCGGGGGGTTAAATTAAAAAGATAAGGGTTAAAATAACCTAAAAACTTGTATAAAATATATTTTATAGATATATTTTGACCTTATAATTTATAATTCTCAATAATACTCCATTTTGTACCCTTTTTAAATATTAAAAGAATGGGTACATCTTTTTCTTTTCAAAAATCACTAGTGTTCCACTCACCTCACTTATAAAAGGCCACCCACTATCCTCTCCTATTCACACATTAAACCCTATTTTTTCATCAAATACCTAACCAAATAGCTTCTCAAATTCCATAAAATCATCCTAAAAATCTCATTTTGGACATAAATCTAACCGAGGAAGGTTTATTTGTGCAAACCTAAGAAGGTTACCTAAAGAAGAGGTAACATTCTTTAATGAGCATTTTTATTTTATTTCTTACACCACCTAATTAAATTATTATTAAAACATGATGATATAATAACATAATTATATTACATATAATTATATGTTTTTCATTTTAAATTCATGACCTACAAACATCCCCAATTCCATCAAATGGGTTATGAAATCACCATTCATGTGTATAGTGAACTACCACCTCACGAACCGACATCAATCATTTTTCCATAACCACCTCTCATGGTTGGGTATGATGATGTATATAAAGTATATATATTATATTTATAACATAAATATATATATGGATTCATTATATATAATATAATTTTTTTTACTTTCCATTCCATAGGGGATACAATAATGTCATTCATGTGTACGACGGACTACTGCCTTGCGAAGCGATGTGATTCGTTTTTCACTAATGCTTTACATGAAAGGTAATAAGGGTAAAATTAATGATTATATGTGATATAAATGAAATAATTATTATATTAATGACATATTTATCATTATTAAAAGATAATATATCATTTTAGTTCTTATCTTTTCACTCACTAAAAGATGATAACATCATTCTTGTACCTGTGGACTACTGTCTTCATGAAGAGATGTGACTCTCTTTTCATAAACACACCACATGGGTGATATATATAAGTATATTTAAAGAAATAATATGGTTTATATGATATCATTATCATTCTTTAATGATAAAATATTACTTACCACCTTTACATAATGATCGTTGAAAAATGGAAATATTACACATGTGTACATACGACCTATCATATCCATGATTGTAGTGTAATTCATTTATCAAAAACATATTTCATGATTGGTATAAAAAGTATAATTGATGTACAAATATTATAATCATTTCATTATTATTATTATGGAGACTATGGACCTATATAATACACCCAAGAACCATAACTTTCATGATAAGACACGCATGAGAAAACAAGGAAATTAACACCCAAAACAATGAAAATAATGAAATATTAATAAAAAAAGGGTGATAAGATATTATAAGAGGATAATATATGATATTATAAATATTTATATAGTTTTTATAAACTAATAACATGATTAAAACCATTATATAGGATTTTAATATACGTTCAACCATAAAGAAGCATGAGGTAAGAGACTTCATCTCGATTTCCCTTCATTGAGGCATATTTTATTGGTGTGAACCTAATTTCTTATACATTTTATAAATAATACCCATTTTAAATATAATATAATTATTACTTAATAATTCATGGAATTTTAATCTTCAATTTTAATTATTACATCCTAAGTAATTTGACTTAAAAGTTACCAAGTGGTAGAGAATTTCATAACTCAATTTCTTTTCATTGGGTTATATTACTCCTTCATTATATTTAATATAATATGGTTATGTGTGTATTTAATTTTTAATAAATTATGTTTTATATCCACTTATTTTATTTTGAAAAAAATTTATACATATAATGGATTCATTGGTTAATTATGACTTCAACATTATGATCTTTGCAAGGGATTACTTCACAATCTCATTTTAATCAGGATTATTTATACTTGAATTTACATTAAAGGAAATTATTTAATAATTCTTTTAATAAACACTTTAATTTTATTCTACTATGGTTATTCATGATATTTTAAAGTAATATTACCATTTTTTTACTCTTTGGTACTTAAAATAATTGAGATAATGTTTTTAAGAAAACCTGACTTCATTTATCTCTTTAGTCGAAAATCCTTTTTCTTCCAAAACCAAATTTTTTAAAAAAATTTCCAAAAATGATTTTAAAATTTTCCAAATAATTTATTAAATAAACTTTTACCCATTTTTAATTAAAAAAAAATCTTTTTAAAGTAATCTTCATGTCTTTTTCAAAACAATGCATGTTTGGATTTTATAAAAAAGTGAAAGGAATCTTTGTTTTAATATGTACGAAATGAACAAAATTTATAGCCGCCATAACAAATAAAATGTTTTAAGACTTACTTTATAAGTTTCAAAGGTTTTATTAAAAGAAAATTATTTTCAAAATGTTTTTTTAACTTTTAGTTTTAAAAGGTTATTTTCAAAATGAAAAGAATATTTTCATCAAAAATGTTTTTAAATATTTTTTATGGTATTTATATTCAAAAACAACAAAAAATATTTATTTTAATTATAATAAACTGGGGATATATTATATTTATTCTATCCTTATTATCACTATGGATGGTTTATGATCATTTTTACCAAATAAAGTATTTACATTTACAATATTGATTCATTTTTATAGTAATTAACCTTCCTTAAAAAATTCACTATCCTGTGATCATTAAACATTAAATTTCCACTAAATATCCATATTATTTATCATGAATATGTTTATTTTTTAAAACAAATAAAATTATGTATATGTTTTTCTATATTTAAAGTTATTTTTTTATCTGGTTAAATATTGAAAAATATGTATTCTTTACTCCATATGAATATTTGATGATAAAGAACATTGTTCATGAATTAAATTAACTATTCAATATAGAATTATTTAGACATGTAGTGATGGGTGGGGCCTATAATTATATATCCCCTTGATGAATCATTAGTCTCATGAGGTGAATGAGTAAGTTGAAATTAAATGGGTTTCTACCTATAGTTTTAAACCCCCCTTTTAAAGTTTTTGACAATAACAATATCACAATGCCTGATATCACGATGTACAATAATTAAGAATTTCCTTCAATAAGATTTTAGTTATTATTATCCATGATATTTTCATAATGATATTATCTATAGATGCATTTCATTCTCATTTTATTTATTAAATGGAATGTATTTTTAGTTATTTACCTTTCCATATTGATTGTGGATTATCTAATTATGATATCCAAGTTATTGATTAAATGGATTGTGTGTTTAGTTATTTACCTTACCATATTGATTATTATTTATTTATTCATGACAACTTACACTATACTTAACCCTTATTGAGAATTTTATCTCACCCTTAATTTGTTTCCTTTCCTTAGGATTCCATGAAGTGTATTATGATTGATGTGGAAGGATACGTTAGAGGGAATAATGTTATTCTTGAAAAAATTATGTTGTAATTTGTGTTTTAAATTATAATATGGGACTCAAGTATGTATCTAGTTTAACAATTCTACTAAACTATTTAGTCCTTTGATATGAGATTCCTTATATCTTATGCCAATGTAATAAATTATACACTAGCTCTGTGATATTGGGTTTGAGGTTGGTACATTCTTGGTACACTAGATGAGCTAAAGGTTCATTTTTGTGGTGTATATGTTAGAGGTTCTTTCATGCCAATTGCATGATTTATTCATACAAGTTAGATTCAACCACGGTATTATATGGGAGGAATTTGAAGAATTTTTCAACAAATAATTATATTCTCACACATTAAAAACATTCTAAAAAATGAATTTATTCAGTCTAAATCAAGAGAATCTATCAGTGATAGAGTATGAAACTAGGTTTATGAACTTAGTTTGTTTTGATCAAGAGGTAACCGCTAGTGTGTCCATGAATACACACATTTTTAAGTTGGGATTACAATCAGATATTCATTCTAAAATAGTTGTATGATGTATTAATAACTATACAGATATGGTAAACATGGTGATTTTAGTGTAAAGGGTTGTTTCTAGGATTCCTACTAGAGGAGTTATGTTTGTTTCCATGGGAATAGGTGGGAAATATAATGTTGGTAACAATAAGAAGAGGGACACCTATTCTCAAGGAGGTGGGGTACCTCAAACTAAGAAAACTAAATTAGTAAAATTTCCTACAAAACCTAATATCTAGGAAAATTGTTTCTAGTGTAGTAATTTTACTCATATGAAGCGAAACTGTACAACCCACCTCAATATTTTCACAACTATAATCGGATGAGACATTTTTAGCATTATTGTCATAGTGTTCCAAAGTCTAGTGCTGTAGATACATATATTATTTCTGTGACATATTATGCTTCAACTAGATGAACACTCTAGATAGATTCTCATCCCTAGAGCTATTCAAGAAAATGTGATTCTAAGAACACTATAACTTCTTAAGAAATGAAATCACAACATATAAGCAAAGAGTAAGGGGGAGCAAGTAAGAAATTGTATGGTGATGATCATATGATCACAAAGGATCAATATGGTCCTTTAATGGTGCAAGGTACTATTATCTTGAATTATACTTTTATTCTAGCCTTATTTGATATAGAAATGTCCCATTATTTTATTTCTTATCATTTTTTTGATCATATAGTATTGCATGTGTAGATGATGCCTTCTCTCTTAAAACTTCAAACACCTCTTATCCAAAGAGAGTGTTGAGACTTTAAGTGTGAAACATGTTCTATAAATATCAATGGGGCTAAATTGGTTTGGGATTTTTCTATTCTTGAGATAGAAATATATGAACTGAGTTTGGGAATGGATTGTTTGACATCCTTTAAGGTCCACATCCACTATTATTCCCAACATGTTATTTTTACATATTATGATGATGTTAAGAATAAATTTAAAGTATATTGTTATGTGAATAAAAGTAGAGAAGAACCATTGGTACCAGTGATTAGGACTATCTCTTATCAGTTGGTAGTGGTTACTCTGGAATCTGTTAACGCAATCAAACATAGAGACATTACAACCATTATGGATTAATTTTATGATGTCTTTTCTGATAATTTCTTTGGGTTTTAACATGAAGGATAAGTGTAATTTATGATTTATCTCTATTTAGGACCAATAATATTTCACTTTATACTCATAAGATAGAACCGATGGAATTATCAGAGTTGAAATTCTAGTTGAAAGAGTTGGAAAGAAAATGGTTCATTAGACCTAGTACATCTCCATGGGTAGTACTAATTATTTTTGTAAAGAAGGTATATGGAAATAATATAATTTTTATATATTATCATAAAACCAACAAAGTTATGATAAATAATCAATATACTATTCCATGGATTGATTATCTATTTGATTAGTTAAGGGGAGCCACATGTTTCTCTAAGATTGATTTATGACCAAGGTATCACCAACTTTGAGTTCAGAAAGAAGAAATTACAAAGATATATTCAAGATCCGTTATGGTGATTAAAAATATGTATTTATTACCATTGGTATTATGAATTCACAAAAAATGTTTATGGGATTGATGAACCAGATATTTCATAGGTATATTTACTCCTTTGTAGTGGTGTTTTTTGATGATATTCTGGTGTATTCTAGGACTTAGGATGATCATGAATAAAACTTGGACATAGTGTTATGTATCTTTTAGGAACATAGCCTTTATGATAATCTTTAAAAGAGTGGTTTTTGGATACAATAGATATTTTTCCTTGGACACATCATTTAATAAAGAGAAGTCTTGATGGATTGTAAAAATATAGAAGCTATTATCTCTTGGAAACCATCAAATAATATTTTTGAGATACATAGTTTCCTCAACTTAGTAGGATATTACTGATGATTTATTCATGATTTTTCATGACTTACCTCACTCATAATAGTTTTTATAAATAAAGGTGTTCCTTTAAAATGGAGTGATGAGTGCTAGAAATAATTTCATGAGTTTAATGTTCAACTTACATCATCACATATCCTTACATTGCTGGAGTTAGGACAATGATATGTTGTATTTTGTGATCCATCTAGTTTTGGGATGGAATGTGTTCTCATGTAGGGAGATCGAGTCATAACTTATGGCTCATTAAAATTAAAACTTCATGAGAATAACTACCTAACACATGATTTTGAGTTAGTTTTTGTAGTCCATACCTTAAAAAATTGGCATCATTACCTTTTTTGGTGAGAAATTCATAGTGTCCACAGATCATAAAATCTTGAAACCCATTTTCTCACAAAGATATTTGAATCTATGAAAAAATATGATTGAAATACCTTCTGATGTTTAAATTCTTCTTGATGTATACACTGGGTAAAGGAAATTCCATGGCTGATGCATTGAGTAGGAATTATTATCACCAACCCACTAAATAAGCTTCAAGTCAGTTGTAGATGATTATTTTCATAGTTGATATGTATCCAGATTGTGCTAATAAAGGTGATGTTGTGGTTTTATTTCATGTTTCTCTTACTCCTGATTTGGTTGAGTAGGTTAAAGATGCTTAAACATCCAATCATAAATGTCTAACCTTGAGGTAAAAACTCAAAGGTGGGGATACCATTGAGGGATGTATGTTATATGGGAAATCTATATTGTGTTTTAGAGATCATATTGTAGTTCCTCCAACTTATCAGGAAAAATTCATTAAACCTACCACTATTCAAGATGGGTTGTTCATCCTAACATTTAGAATATATATAATCTGATGAGAGCATATTTTTTTTGGGATTGTATGAAGAGGAAAGTATTGGATTTTGTCTCAAGATACCTCACCTGTTAACTGGTCAAGGAGGAGCACCAACGACCAGCTGGTATATTGTAATCTTTATATATACCTTATGTGATGAAATTTTTTGGATCATGGGAGAATCACATACCATTAGTGGAGTTATAAAACAATAAAAATTGTCAATAATCGATACACATGTCTCCTTTTGAATCTTTGTATGGTCATCCTTGTCATTCCACACTTTGTTGGGTAGAAGAGGTTGAGACTTTTCTAATCACACCTAGCCTTGTAAAAGAGATGAAAAATAAAATTCATATTATTATAAAGAGAATAAAGATATCTTAGAGTCATCACAAATAATATGTGGATAATTTTCATCAACCATTATAATTTGATGTGGGTGATCATATTTTCTTATAAATCTCTCCAAGTCTAGGTAATCATCATTTTGGTAAGAAAGGAAAGTTGTCTCCTTGGTACATTATCCCATTTTATATACTTGAAAAAAATTGGGGATGTGGATTATTGACCACATTGTTATGAAATGTAAAATTTATTATGTTTTTAAGGTTGATTTATAGTATATATAAAACCCTAGGTTATCTCTCAAGGAGCATTGGTGGTTTATAGTGTGAATTTTTAATAAAAAGAAACAAAATAGGGGGGTGGTTTTGAAAATAGTTTTAAGAAAATGACTTGATTTAAAGAGTTTAATAGTTGATAAATAAAGGTGGTGTTTTAGAATTATGAGAGAAGGATATAATTTCAAGTTCACTACACATATTTGATAGTTCATTGTTCTGAAAATTTTATATGGTTTAATGTAATCCTTTGGTTGAGGGTTGTTAAGATCTCAACTTCCCTCTTGCCTCTTAAAAATATGCTCAAAGAATCACCCATTGAAACAACAATCATTTTGTCAAGGTTTGGTTATAAAACATAGAAAAAGGGATAAAAAAGCATACTGAAATATTATGTATATGTGAGGGAAAGAGGATTCTTGTCTTGTCCAATTGGAACAACCCAATATTCCCACTTTAAATCTCAACCTAATTAGTGTTAAAATAAAAAGTAATTCACTTCATTATAAAAAAATAAATATATTCAGAGGAGAATCAAAAAAAAAATAAACATAAGCAAAATATTTAACACAAAAATTACATAAAACTAGTAAAATAAAAAGTGACATAACTCCCTCCCAAGTATGTGTAGCTCCCTCAAAATGATCGTCCACCGTTTAGCTCGCCATCAAGAGGAGGAGGAGGCTCAGGTGGAACTTCACCTTCATCCTTGATCCCTCTATGAGGATAGGGTCCTCCAGAACTTATTGTATTAGGAGAGGAATCCTTTGGGTTTTCAAAATACCATAGTTTTTTCTCTTGAATGAACTTTCAAATGGGGAGCCCAAGGTATCATTTTATAGGAAAATTGGAAGGTGGTTTTGAGCCCCCATATTTAAAGAAACCACTTTCCCCATGGTTTTTGACCTCCATAAAGTCTTATCTAGATTTGAAGAAAATAAAAAAGTTGTATTACCACATCTTTAATATCTCCACCGAAAATTTGGCACTATTTGGACAACTATATCTCAAGATATGGACAGATCACAACACACCACTTTTGACTTTGTGCAGATTCAATGTGTTGGATAGATCAGGTCAGTTGGGCCATTTAATGGCCGAATTGGGATTGGATGTATTAATAAGAGTTTCATGAGATTTAAATTTGGAAAAGAAAAAAAATCAACCCATTTTATTTCACTTATTTTTGTAACATTCACAATAATGGATAGGTTTTCATGGATTCCATGAAATTTTGGCCCATTTTTCTTTCACCTCATCCTGGGCCATCCAAATCACCTCTATTTACAATGAAATTATACAAAAAAGTGAAATCAAACTTTTTAAAATTGATTAACACAAAATAATTGATTCAAATATGGATTGAAATTTGTTATAATAATTGTAATTTTCAATACACAATCTATTTAATTCAGTGGTGTAAAGGGTGAAAATGAATAGTGAATTGGGGTGCGATCACACCCCCACACCTAAACATTTGAACTCTGGGGAAAAGTCATATTTCCAAAAATTATGTGTCACGAACCGAATTTGGTCGCCTTCAAAATCGGCACCCGACCCGGTCCATGGCAAGACCCGAAGAGCGTTCCCGATCCCCACGGGCTGGCACAAGTGCCCGAGTATCATAAAATGATGTTTGGGAACGATTTACCCAAGTTTATAAACATTAAACAACAAACAAACTCAATAAAACGAATCTGGATTTTTCAACTAAAACCATCTTTTACAAAATTCAGAACTGAATTACACAATTTTAAACAAGGTTTGAAGACCATTACAAAGGTACAAATCATGAAATAACAGCCCAAGAACCTCCACATGGAAAGAGGCACCACCCTCATGCCATCTCCATGACACTGTATCACGATGGATCTCTAAACACCCGAACCAAAGACATAAAACCTATACCCAAACCTGTGACATAAAATAAGCAAGTCTAATTACACCCAAAGGTGTAAGTAGGGTGTGAGAGAAATCCCAGTAGGATACCACCACTAAGCGATTCCCTGTGATAAACATTCAAAGACGAAAAGCATGCAAGTTTTCAAAAACATGTAATTTCTAGTTACAATTTCTAAAAGATGCAACTTAAAAAAAACAGTTTTCAAGTGGGCTAATTTAAAGAATCAACACTTTTAAAATAAATTAAAAAGCCACTGATTTTTCCAGCCAAATATACCGTATGCCGACGGTAAGTATAAAAGATCTAATGAGCACAACTAATAGGAAATAACCCCTAGGCACTAGCTAGCTGTGGGTCCCAGGTACCTCGTATCTCGGTGAGAGTAACCACAAAAATTATTCGTTCTCGTGCACGAGCCACTAGTAGGGAACATACCCATAACCTAGTGGTCCCCAATCATCATCATCATAGTTTAGTTAGAGTTGTAAGCGTCAATCCTGCTAAGTGAAACTGAGGCCAAACCTCACAGATTCACTAGCATACTAGTACACGTCCACCCACCTAGATACCCGGGTTTTCCCTTTATGCTCAAACAAGTTCAACAATCCAAGAAATATACTTTTCACATTCAAATATCACTTCCACATCAAAAATTATCCAAACAGCCCCATGAACATCACACAAGTCACAAATTTAACTTTTCATTCAAATTCATTTTGAAATCAAACTCACACCAAAATAGCCCACAACAATTTTTCATAACTTTCACAATCCAACACATCCTTTAACAATTTTATGAAGTCCCTAAAAATATGATAAACATCACATAACATAACTAATCACATTTAAAATGGTTCATTTGAATGTATAAACAATCCAAAACAGTTTTCCAATATGGTTTCACCTCTTACATAAATCATTAAACCACTCAAAACTTTCATAAAACAATTCTAAATAGTGTACCAAAGCTTTTCAAATAAAACCCATTTCAAAACCATATTTCAAGGACAAAATCACATCAATACAAATTCAAAACAGAATTTGAAGCTCCAAAAATATTTATTAAAAAAACCCCATGTGTTATACAAACACCTCAAACAACAGTACAAAAGATCCACATGAAACACACATGTTTTCAAGATCACTTTCAAGAAGTACAATAATGTTTTACACCTTAAACACTTAAAAAAACCTCTTTAAGACCTAGTGTCACACCAATACCCCATCAAATCATAATTTTCATCCCGAACAATATTTATTAAACAAAATTTATATGTTATAAAACAATCCCAAACAATACCCAAAGAGTTGCACATGAAAACACCAAATTTAAAGCTAAAATGAAACTATAAAAACAAATGCTTTACTAAATCCAACATAAACAGTTCACGCACCACACACAGCATATTAGGAACATGAATAATAAGTAATTCAAGCAAACTAACTCATCTATAAATGTTTACACATGGAATCACCTACCTTTTATGACGAAACCCTCAAAACATGGTGCGAAACATCAACCGCACCACCGCCACACCTCAAGGAATATAAATCCAACCCTAGACCAAAATATTTGACCAAAATGACACCAAATCAAACCCTAGTTTCTAACCTCAATTTCTAGACATGATGAACTTGTTGAAAGGGTGAAAGAAACCCTTAGGAAGGGGAGGAAATCAAGGAAAGAAACACTTACTTGAAACATCCTGAATAAAACGAACCAAAATCGACCAGAATCTGAATTTTAAAACAGATAAAAATTTAATGGATATTCTAACAAGAATGATAAGGTCATGTAGGAATTGTAATTGGGGAAAAATATTAAGAATAGAAGGAGTTATTAAAGGATCAATTTACCTCTCCAAAATCTGGTCTATTTCTGAAATCCAGTTAAGTTTCGACTATTTTCGCGATTCTATCGAGCTCCAAATAGGAGGAAAATGAATGGGAGCGAGTCTGGGATCCTTAGAGTCGAGGGGGAGGTGGAATCACCGAAAAAACTCAAATAGTGAAGGAGATATTAAAGAATTAAAATTTATTTTTAATGCAGAAAATGGGATTTCGGGCAGGCCCAATTCCTTAAATAAATACCCATATCTCCCATGATTATGGATTTATAAAGGCTCCAAATTTAAATGTGGTGTTAATATATAAGGGGAGGACATTTAGGAGTTGGAATTACTGAAAAATATTAAAAAAAGAAAAAGTTATAAAAGAAACAAAAATTTATTTTTAAATCTGGAATTGGGCTCACGGTTTGGCCCAATTCTTGAAAACTCACATATTCTCCATAAAACCTTTGGAAACCCCCCAAAAAAAGCATGAATGGAAAATAACTTAAAAATAACTTTAAAATAAGTTATGTATGTGACAATTCTCCCCACCTTGAAAACTTTCCACCCCGGAAAGTCACAGCAAGGTTAAAGCAACAACCAAACCCCACTGAGAAATCCAGTGATCAATTAAGGAAGGATTAATATCACAACCATAACATACACTACTTTCCTGAAAGGATCAATAACATTCATACTTTATCCCAAAATAAAACTCATCAAACACTATCTGAACAAGACTCAAGCAATTCACCCAAACGAATAACAACTTTGAACAAGGTTACACTTACCTTACTTTAACTAAACCATTGGGCGCTCTCTAGTCCCAACGTTTAGTCAAGGAAGATGTTTGTAGCTAGATATCTCTAAACGAGACTATCTACACCAAGCCAAAACCATAGATAAATCTATGTTACTGGTACGGGGGGACACTAATATGCTCCCCACTATAGGAGACAACCAATATTTTTTTCCGAGACAGAATCAGGACACTAATAGGGGGAGGCCTGAACGGACTCCCTGGTACCTAGGGTAGACTTCCATTCAAAATTTCCTAAGGAACATTCATGATAATCATAGTGGTTCTCCCCACCATATGAACCAACCATCTTAATCGACCAGCATGGGCCGACACGAAAAGACCCCAAAATTAAGGAGTTGGGACGGTCACACGGTTAGTCTGCACAGTTTGAGAAACTGTGCGATAACTATGTGGATCCTTATATCTGCATGGTTATTTTTTTTTGTTCATGGTTAGAACTAACCATGTGAAACCCGTGTTCTCAACTTGTCTAGCCAAATTTCCAACCATTCTCCAAAGACTCAATGGAAACCAAAGGGGGGGGGATAACATTGTGTGATGACATGGGTACAAGACCCTCCACCTATTTACACCGAATGGGAACAACAGAAGAAATAAGATGAAACCATAGGTTTAAAGACTTTCTATCTTTCACACTGAGGATATGAAATTGTACAAGGGTTTAAACAACAGTGGTGTTTCCCCTGACTACGCGCCAGCTTCTCTCCGGGACCTATGGCTGGAGCTCAAAATATTGAAGCATCTTCGGCCACACAGTTAGGCTGTTGAAACCCCTATGTGGAACTTATTCTTTCGGTGCCACAAACAACTACACCTCATACCCCGATGGGTTCATCAAGACATAACACACTTCATAACCCACTTTACCCAGAAACAATCATTTCACTGAAACAAGGGATCAGAAGATGCACACACATCGCACCTTGTTTCTTTGGGTGAGAAACAACAGAAGGTAAAGACACGTATAAACACATTCCTCTAAGATAGGGGATTTGATGTTTTTCCCAAGGGAGACATAATCCCAACATAACATAGAACCTTAGAGGATTGTGTGACCTTCACCTTTATGGTCAAAAGAGCACACAACATCACAATGCGTCACCGAACATGACCCTGGCGATTGATAGAAACAATACATGGAACGGGACCATATTCAAAGTCCCTAAACAATAGATAAGTCCAAAAAGTGGACACAATATCCTATCATGACCGAAATCTCAAAATTGGTGGTTTAATAAGAACTCTTTCTTCAAAGAAACTATAAATAACCCAGAGGCCCTCTTAGACACCATCAAGACAATCATCCATACTAACAACGAAAGAACACTCCCACCTTTGATGAATCAGGAAACTTAAGAAACTAAGGTCCCTTTCAACCTTCCACAAGCACTGTCCCACTACAAGAGGATCCACAAATCAGCGAAATGAATGGGTGTAGACTCAATAAAAAAAAGTTCGATAAAATATTCTTTATATTGATCAACTGGAGGATTTTCCAATGGCGAAAAAAATGGGTTTCACTTCAGTTGTGCATTAACCCTTAATGGGGACGTACCTTATCCAATGAGAGAACCCAAGGACCCAACCAAGCTGGTCCATTGGTCAAAACATGCCACAAACCAGATCCAAACACATGAAGGGAACCAACGTAAAGGCATCCCAAAAAAAAATTCAAAAGAGACCACTAACCGTCCCTGCAACACATATTACCGACCAAACACAAACCCAAAACACAGTTCAAAAAGAAGGGGTTCTTGAACTCAAAACATCCCACAACATCAAGATTTTTAAAAACCCATAATACAAACCATACCAAACTATTCATCAATACATCATGTTTTTCTTTAAAACCAATTCTTTGAAGACAAACAGTTTAGCAGTAAGCGTATCCACCAATGGTACCCCATGGGCCTCACACATGCATGTTTTTGTGCCACACCGGGCACCCTCCTCATATCCATCCTAGAACTCATCCAATTGTTCCATCAACCATCCATCATCCCATATAACCCCATGCATGTGGTCACTCATGGAAATACCAAAGGGTAAAACAAAACTTCCTTCCACTTTTCAAAAACAAAATGGTCAACCAACCCAACCTTTTTTCTCAAAACTGCTAACAATGAGATTGAAATCCCAATTCACATCTTACAAAACATTTCATAAGGACACAAACATTTAGAAAAGAACTCACTTTCAAGTTATTCACCTAAATTTCGAAACATATCATCCCATTAAAACACACTCTAATTGTTTAGAAAACTCTATTAGAAACGCTTTTCAAAACCAAATTCAATATAGTTCCTGCTTTCAAAGAGGTGTAAGCGCACCATTTTACATTTCAAAACAATTCTGAAAATTCAGTTCCTCCATTTCATAAACCAAACCATTCCCTCTTTATTTGAAAATCATTTCATAAAAATGTTACGCTTCTTAAAACCAAGTCACCTTAAAACCAAAGTGCTAAAATTTCAAAACTAAAGCACAAAACAATGCAAGAGGAAACTAGTTTCGGTGGGTGACTTGGACATATGGTTGGCAGCCATATTCCAATCACTTCGCCGTCACAGAGAGTATTCTAGGGAAATATCCATGGCTCCACATGTCTTTCCAGGCCCTGTGAGCTCACTGAGATTATTCTCCCAACTCTCTTTTCATTTCCCATAGTCATCATTAAACCAAGAAAACCAAAGGACTCAGATAAATCCATAGTTCCCATGGTGGCTTGAATACCTTCATGAGGTGTGATGGCCAGGCACACTACCCATGACTAAAATTTCAAGTCCCAAAAATCCTAGCTCCAGACTATGCTGACTCTTCCCCAAATAACATGACCCAAGGAGCGAACCTCCTCTGATACCATTTTGTCACGAACCGAATTTGGTCGCCTTCAAAATCGGCACCCGACCCGGTCCATGGCAAGACCCGAAGGGCGTTCCCGATCCCCACGGGCTGACACAAGTGCCCGGGTATCATAAAATGATGTTTGAGAATGATTTACCCAAGTTTATAAACATTAAACAACAAACAAACTCAATAAAACGAATCTGGATTTTTCAACTAAAACCATCTTTTACAAAATTCAGAACTGAATTACACAATTTTAAACAAGGTTTGAAGACCATTACAAAGGTACAAATCATGAAATAACAGCCCAAGAACCTCCACATGGAAAGAGGCACCGCCCTCATGCCATCTCCATGACACTGCATCACGATGGACCTCTAAACACCCGAACCAAAGGCATAAAACCTATACCCAAACCTGTGACATAAAATAAGCAAGTCTACTTACACCCAAAGGTGTAAGTAGGGTGTGAGAAAAATCCCAGTAGGATACCACCACTAAGCGATTCCCTGTGATAAATATTCAAAGACGAAAAGCATGCAAGTTTTCAAAAACATGTAATTTCTAGTTACAATTTCTAAAAGATGCAACTTAAAAAAAACAGTTTTCAAGTGGGATAATTTAAAGAATCAACACTTTTAAAATAAATTAAAAAGCCACTGATTTTTCTAGCCAAATATACCGTATGCCGATGGTAAGTATAAAAGATCTAATGAGCACAACTAATAGGAAACAACCCCTAGGCACTAGCTAGATGTGGGTCCCAGGTACCTCGTATCTCGGTGAGAGTAACCACAAAAATTATTCATTCTCGTGCACGAGACACTAGTAGGGAACATACCCATAATCTAGTGGTCCCCAATCATCATCATCATAGTTTAGTTAGAGTTGTAAGAGTCAATCCTGCTAAGTGAAACTGAGGCCAAACCTCACAGATTCACTAGCATACTAGTACACGTCCACCCACCTAGATACCCGGGTTTTCCCTTTGTGCTCAAACAAGTTCAACAATCCAAGAAATATACTTTTCACATGAAAATATCACTTCCACATCACACATTATCCAAACAGCCCCATGAACATCACACAAGTCACAAATTTAACTTTTCATTCAAATTCATTTTGAAATCAAACTCACACCAAAATAGCCCACAACAATTTTTCATAACTTTCACAATCCAACACATCCTTTAACAATTTTATGAAGTCCCTAAAAATATGATAAACATCACATAACAGAACTATTCACATTTAAAATGGTTCATTTGAATGTATAAACAATCCAAAACAGTTTTCCAATATGGTTTCACCTCTTACATAAATCATTAAACCACTCAAAACTTTCATAAAACAATTCTAAATAGTGTACCAAATCTTTTCAAATAAAACCCATTTCAAAACCATATTTCAAGGACAAAATCACATCAATACAAATTCAAAACAGAATTTTAAGCTCCAAAAATATTTATTAAAAAAACCCCATGTGTTATACAAACACCTCAAACAACAGTACAAAAGATCCACATGAAACACACATGTTTTCAAGATCACTTTCAAGAAGTACAATAATGTTTTACACCTTAAACCCTTAAAAAAACCTCTTTAAGACCTAGTGTCACACCAATACCCCACCAAATCAGAATTTTCATCCCGAACAAGATTTATTAAACAAAATTTATATGTTATAAAACAATCCCAAACAATACCCAAAGGGTTGCACATGAAAACACCAAATTTAAAGCTAAAATGAAACTATAAAAACAAATGCTTTACTAAATCCAACATAAACAGTTCACACACCACACACAGCATATTAGGAACATGAATAATAAGTAATTCAAGCAAACTAACTCATCTATAAATGATTACACATGGAATCACCTACCTTTTATGACGAAACCCTCAAAACATGGTGCGAAACATCAACCGCACCACCGCCACACCTCAAGGAATATAAATCCAACCCTATACCAAAATATTTGACCAAAATGACACCAAATCAAACCCTAGTTTCGAACCTCAATTTCTGGACATGATGAACTTGTTGAAAGGGTGAAAGAAACCCTTAGAAAGGGGAGGAAATCAAGGAAAGAAACACTTACTTGAAACATCCGGAATAAAACGAACCAAAATCGACCAGAATCTAAATTTTAAAACAGATAAAAATTTAATGGATATTCTAACAAGAATTATAAGGTCATGTAGGAATTGTAATTGGGGAAAAATATTAAGAATAGAAGGAGTTATTAAAGGATCAATTTACCTCTCCAAAATCTGGTCGATTTCTGAAATCCAGTGAAGTTTCGACTATTTTCGCGATTCTATCGAGCTCCAAATAGGGGGAAAATTAATGGGAGCGCGGCTGGGCTCCTTAGCGTCGAGGGGGAGGTGGAATCACCGAAAAAACTCAAATAGTGAAGGAGATATTAAATAATTAAAATTTATTTTTAATGCAGAAAATGGGCTTTCGGGCAGACCCAATTCCTTAAATAAATACCCATATCCACCATGATTATGGATTTATAAAGGCTCCAAATTTAAATGTGGTGTTAATATATCCGGGGAGGACATTTAGGAGTTGGAATTACTGAAAAATATTAAAAAAATAAAAAGTTATAAAAGAAACAAAAATTTATTTTTAAATCTGGAATTGGGCTCAAGGTTTGACCCAATTCTTGAAAACTCACATATTCTCCATAAAACCTTTGGAAACCCCCAAAACAAAGCATGAATGGAAAATAACTTAAAAACAACTTTAAAATAAGTTATGTATGTGACATTATGCATGTAGATATTTCCAACTTTATAAATATTTAACATTAAATGAAAATTTAATTCATGATAGAAACATGATCAAAGAAAAAAATCACACCAATGAGTTATTCTCCATGATCATGGAAAAAATCATCTCAAAAATTTTATCAGAATGAAATTCAAGAGATGCATGATACCAATCAAGTAAAATAATTCAAAATATAATCATGTCACTAATTCTACATGTGTGTGTGTGACAAACATTTTGTGTTATTATTTCAATTTCTGTCGAGTAAATATAAGTTATTTTAAAAATTGTATACTTACATGATCCTTTCCATTAAACCTACCCTACATAATTTGTAATCAAATTTCAAGATCCACTAACTTAAGCATTCCCAAAATTCAAACCATAAGCTTCTAACCTAGATATCCACATATGTTGTACATTTCATCACTCCCCTCATTTTTTTTTCAAAAGATTTAATTGGAACAATTCTCACTCTCCTCCCAACCCTTGTTTGATGTAATTGTTTGATAATTAATTATTTGAGGAAGGGTGGTTTTTGACCTGCCCAATAGACAACCTTTATTTTTATTTTTTTGAGGGTGTACAACAGTCAGATAATAGGTAAACACGTATAGGTTAACCTGGTACAGTAATGAAATATATCATATAAGGAATGAACATATGGTAAAATCATTTTGGAAAGTAGAGAAAAATTAACCTAACTTATATTTACCTTCTATTAAGTAAGATATTTTCACACTTCATGGTTGGGTGTAAAGGTGTGTGGAGAAAATAAGTGACACAATTTTCCCTTAAACTAATCATACAAAGGGTACCATTCTTATCAAAGGTTTCAAAATGTTACAACTATTTATATCATTGACAAGGAACTAAATTTCAAATTAAAGTCACACCATAATAATGAATTCTTGCTGAAATTCACATTTAATAATTTTTTGAATGTTAAAACAATATGAAATATGTAAATTCTTCATGTATTTTCAATAACTTCCATGATTAAGCTGGAATAATTTTCCATGATAAAGTGGACATAAAAAATTAACATTTCAGCACAAAAGTGAGGGGGGGACGAGGGGGGGGGGGGGAGTGACAATACTATACAATAAGTGAGAAAGATAAAAAGAAATAAAGATGATGAAAAGTACAAACTAACTCAGGAATATACCCATCTGCCCATACCTAAATTGTGCAGTGTCCTCATTGTAATAAAATAAAATATGGGAAGAAAGGATAAAACTTGGTGGGTGTCATTCATATACTTCTTCTTGAACTTGGATTTCCTCCACTAGGGACTCCAAAATTGCTTCATGAAAGTGCTTTAGTTACTACACATTGACAGTGAAGGTTTGTTTGTTTTCTTCATTTTGAACATAAACAACACCAAATGGAGATACATTAGTAAAAATGTATGGTCCAAAATAGTGGGAAAAAATATTACCTGGATGCAAATTCAGCCTTTCATTGTAGAGGAGG
The DNA here is from genome assembly GCA_963277665.1 of Viscum album. Classification (NCBI taxonomy): domain Eukaryota; kingdom Viridiplantae; phylum Streptophyta; class Magnoliopsida; order Santalales; family Viscaceae; genus Viscum; species Viscum album. The sequence goes on along the minus strand of OY728151.1, from coordinate 624,944,844 downwards.
ACCTTTTTCCCAATGTGGAACTAACGATGAAGGATGAGATGGTCATGGGAAGCCTTGGTTCACTCCTTATAAATCCAAGAGTTCTCATATGAATCTCTTCTCATTTCCTCCAGCTCATGAATCTACAACTTCCTTTGAGAACCTATGCCAAAAATATTAGAATTACATTGTTTGATGAACCAATAGGCCTGATGCTCAATATCAATATGGAGGTGACAACTATTTCTAAACACAAGTCAATAGGGTGACATTACAATGGGAGTTTTACAGGTAGTACGGTAAGCCCATAATGAATCATCGATTCTAAGACTTTAATATTTTCTATTAGGTTGAATCATTTTTTCAAGAATCTTTTTTACCTCCCTATTTGACACCTCGGCTTGACCATTGGTTTGTGGGTGATATGCAGTAGACACTCTATGCCTAACCCCATACCGATAGAAAAGATATTTCATTGTTCAGTTGTAGAAATGAGAACCCTGGTGACTTATGATGAACCTAGGTAATCCAAACCTACAGAAGATTTGGGTTCTCAAAAATTCCACAACTGCCTTAGAATCATCAGTCCTTCTAGCTTGTGCCTCTACCCATTTTGAAACATAATCAACTTCCATAAGAATGTACAAGTTTCCAAATTAATTGGGGAATTATCCCATAAATTAAATTCCCCAAACATTAAAAATTTAATGGAAGAGAAATGGTTGTTGTAGAATTTCATTTCTTTTAGAGACATTCCCCATTCTTTGATAGTGAGTAAAATATTTATAGAAATCATGGGCATACCAAAAAAGTGATTTCCAAAAGATACCATAATTATAGACCTTGAGAGTAATCCATTGGGAACCAAAGTGTACTCCACAAGTAAAAGTGTGCTATAACCTAAGGACAGACTGAAACTTACTATTAGGAACACAATGCTTTAGGACTTGATCGTTACATGTGCACCAAAGGTAGGGGTTATCCCAAATGTACCAACGAGACTCATGTTTTAGATGGTCAACCTGGTTTTTATTGAATTAGTAGGAATGTAAGATTCTACCAAATAATTTACAATTTTGGCATACCAAGGAATAACATCTTTCACTTGGTACAATTGATCATCTAGAAACATGTCATTTATGGGAATATAGGAGGATGATTCAATGTTCAAGGATGGGTGGATCCTACTGATATGGTCAGCCACTACATTATCTACTCTTTTTTATCTATAATTTCTAAATTGAATTCCTGAAGGAGGAGTATCTCGTGAATGAGACGTGGTTTGGATTCCAGTTTCTTAAGGAGATACCAGAGGGATGCATGGTCTGAGAACATAATGAATTTGGACCCTAAAAGGTATGACCTAAATCTATACATGGAAAACACAATGTAAATGAATTATTTTTCTATTGTGGTTTAGTTTTCATGGGAAGGGTTCAAGTACATGAGGAAAAAACAATGACATGTGGAGATCGGTCAACCCTTTGTGATAAGACTACCCCAACTGCATAGTTAGAGGTGTCACACATGACCTAAAATGGTAAATCCCACCAAGGTGGTTGGATTACTGGGGGTGATGTGAGAATCCATTTTAACTTATTATAATCTTCCTCACATTCTTTATCAAAAACAAATTCCTTTTCTTTTTGGATAAATTGGGAGAGGGAGAGTGAAATTCTACTAAAGTCACAAATTAAATGACGGTAAAATCCAGCTTGACCTAGGAAAGACCGCAAATCCCAAAATTTTTTGGGGAATGGTAGGGAAGAAATGAAATCCAATTTTAATTTATCTACTTTGATACTGTCCCCAAAAATGACATGTGCCAATACTATACCTTTTCATACCATGAAATGACAATTATCATAATTTAATATGAGATTCTTTTCAATACAATGACATAGGGCTGAACCAAGACTACTCAAACATTCATCAAAAGAGGAGACATAAATAGTGAAATCATCCATGAATACTTACATGCAATTCTCAAGGTAATCTTAAAAAATACTAACCATGCATAATTGGAAAGTACCTGAAACATTGCACATACCAAATGGCATCCTTCTATATGAAAATGTGCCAAAGGGGAAAGTGAAGGTTGTTTTTTTTTTCTGATCCTAGAGGGAAATATGGATCTAAAAGTATCTAGAATTCCCATCAAGGAAATGGTAGTGGGACTTCCCCACTATCCTCTCTAGCATCTGGTAAATGAATGACAATGAGAAATGGTCCTTCCTAGTGTGCTGGTTTAGTCAGCGGTATTTTATACAGACATGCCAACTATTCTGCACATGGGTTGGAACCAATTAATTATTTTCATTTTTAATTACCATTAGACAAGTTTTTTTAGGAACTAATTAGAATGGACTGACCCATTGACTATCAGAGATGGGGTAAATGATTCCAGTAGCCAATAATTTTGTTACATCCTTTTTAACAATATCTAGGAGGTTTGGGTTTAGTCAACGTTGTGAATGCCTCAATGGTTTGGCCTCATCATTTAACAATATATGATGTGTACAAATTGATGGGATAATTCTAGGAATTTTAGAAATTATCCATTCCAAAAGCTTGTTTATACTCCCTAAAAAGTTTATGCATTCATAATTCATGCTCATAAGGGATTAAACTAGAAATGATGGCAGGAATCTTGTTTCTATTCTCAAGATATGAATATTTTAAATCTTTAGGAAGTTGTTTTAGTTCCAATTCAGGAGGATTTTGGATTGATGGGAGTTTGTGAAAGTGAGAGGTTACTAATATCATCTAACTACTCAATGGTATCATCCCCATATGAGGTATGATCTTTTACAATCTTAGCAGTATCATTGATGGTCATGTGATCCTCAGTGCTTAAGAAATAATCAATTAACAAACATGCATGAAATTTTTCTAGAACACTACAAAATTCTATGCATGATTCATTTAACATCATTTCAATCAATGATGAAAACTTATAAAGAGGATCAGGGGAAATAAAATATGTTTTTTAGGGGAAGGGAGTACATCAATTGAATTAACAAAGAGAGAGGAATGTTCTTCTGAGGGTTGCTTCATGGAATCAAGGATGTTGAAGTGGAAAATTTCACCACCAAACTCTATATATAATGTACCATTATGGACATTAATTATGTTTTTGGAAGTTTTTAAGAAATTTATCCCCAATATAATCAGCACGTCCATTCATCCTACCATCTTCCATTTTAATCACATAAAAATCAGTAGGAAAAATTAAATTTCACACCCTCACAAGAACATCAGTGGGGCATGTTGTACTTCAATTCCCGAGTTGAAAAAAAATTCCTGTTGTCTATAGTTCGTCGAACTAAAATTTAGAGTAAATAGAATAATGAATAACATTTATAGAGGCACCCCAATCAAGAATAACATTGGAAAAGGAATACTCCCCTATGATGCACAGAGTCAAGAATTTTCCAAGATCATTTAATTTGGTGGGAAGTGATGCTATATCATTATTGAGATATTCCTCCCCAATCTCACCTTCTCATCACCTCGAAGACTCCTTCGGTGGGTACACATCTCCTTCAGAAACTTGGCATATCTTGGAATTTTCTTCACAAAATCAATCAAGGGGATGTTAGCCTGCACTTTTTTAAAAGTTTCCAATATTCCCTTATCAAGTTCAGTTTCCTTTTGTTTTATTAGTTGAATGGTCCTTTGGGAAAATGGAAGAGGAATGGTTGGGATATGTGACTCATTAATAGACACACTCTTTCCTTTAGAAGGGATTCTCTCACGAAAAGGTTTTACCTCATTTGGACTATTTACAGTGGTTGGGATGGTGGTTTCCTCGGGAGGGGATGAATCTATTGGAGGGGTCATTTGGATTTTAAGTTGATTTACACTTCTAAGTGTGATGACACTAACATTTCCCTTATCCCTAGGGTTAACTAATGTTTGGGAGGGTATTTTACCCGACCCATGACTTTGAATTTACCCCACAGAGTTAGTGAGTTGGTCTAATTGAGTTTTTAGGTCTTATATGGAAGCTTGGGTGGTTTTTTAGAATTAGATATTATTATAATCCATTTGTTTCATCATACATTCTAGTCTAGTCTTGGGTTTTACCCGACCCATGACTTTGAATTTACCCCACAGAGTTAGTGAGTTGGTCTAATTGGTTTTTTAGGTCTTATATGGAAGCTTGGGTGGTTTTTTAGAATTAGATATTATTATAATCCATTTGTTTCATCATACATTCTAGTCTAGTCTAGTCTTGTGGTTGAGGATTTATAGGTGGTGGTGGTTGAATAATTTTCCTCAATTGGTTCCATGGTTGTTGAGGTTGGTTTAAATATCCCATTTTCTATAATATTGGTTTTCTTTCCACCCAGGGTTGGATGGATAGTAAGATTCTCGCCTAAAGGGTTGGTTATAGGGGCGACCTGGAAAGATTTCCTCACAACTCTCAGAAGTTTATCTTAGTTGGGGGAATTGGCCAGAATAATGGGTGTCATAAGAACATATTACACAATATATGGGAGGATTATATTTGGATTTACCTTGGTAAAGAGTAAGTTGTCGAATAAGGGTACTTATATCTTCAAAATTTGTGTCCACCTTCTTCTCGAATTCAGTACTTTTCAACTCATGGACACCTCGAATGGGTACATTGGATATTGAACCAAATTGTTGAGTGTTATACACCATGTTCTAAATTAGGGTTATTACAACAATTGAGGTCTTATCAAATAGATAACCACCTATAGTAGCATCAATCATATTTCAATCAATAGGAATTAAACCTTCATAAAAATATTGAATTAAAAGTTGTTCACTTATTTGGTGGTGTGGGCAACTTTAACAAAGCCTTTTAAGTCTTTAATAGTATTCATTAAGTGTTTACCCTTGATATTGAATTATCCCACAAATTTTTTTCCTCATTTTTGTGGTCATAGAGGCTGGGAAGTATTTTTCAAGAAAAAGGAATTTCATGTCTGCCCAACCTATAATTGGTGAATTAACATAGCGAATCCAATATTTTACAGTATCTTATAATGAAAAAGGGAAAGCACTAATATTTTCTTATTCTTCATTTAAATTAGGAAGTTTTAATATAGAACATATAGTATGAAATTATTTTAAGTTCTTATGTGGATATTCTCCCACAAGTCCATGTAATCTTGGTAATAAGTGAACTAAACTGGATTTAAGTTCAAAATTAGATGCCTCACCTTATAATTGAATGTAAGTGGGTTGGATATCAACATCAGGTGAGTTTAGTTATTTGAGTGTTAAATTGTTTTCATCCATGTTATACAAGTTATGTTCCATTTGAATGTGGGTTCCAAAATAATAAGAAGGATCGAGAAGAGTTTCAATATGTGATGTGTCCTCCTTTAAAGTGTTGTCTTGTGTGTCACGGTGTTGTTGATGTAGGATCCTCTCCAGTTCAGGTTAAAAAGGTAGTAAATCTCCCGGAGTGGAAAAATTCATACAAAAAACCTACAAAAGATAAATATTTTATAAAATCAACTAAAAAAATAAAGTAAGAAAATAAACAAAGAAATTTTTACAAAATTAACAATATTTTTATAAAGAAGTCACACTAAAAACAAAAGAGATCCTCAGAAATGACACCAAAATTTTTCCATGATGTCATGAAAAATAAAATTGTTTATATTTTTAAGGTTTATTTATAGTATAAGGAAGACTACATGTCATATCTCAAATATATTTGGTGGTTTATAGTGTGAATTTTTAATAAAAAAGGAAAAAAGAGGGGGGTGATTTTGAAAATAGTTTTAAGAAAATGACTTGATTTAAAGAGTTTAAAGTTAATAAATAAAGGCGGTATTTTAGAATTATGAGAGAAGGAGACCATTTCAAGTTAACTACACATCTTGTATAGTTCATTGTTATTAAAATTTTATATGGTTTAATGTAATCCTTTGGTTGAGGGTTGTCAAGATCTCAAATTCCATCTTGCCTCTTAAAACGATGCTCAAAGAATCACACCTCAACACAAAAATCGTGTTGTCAAGGTTTGGTTATAAAACATATAAAAAGGGATACCAAATCATATTGAATATTATGTATGTGTGATATAAATAGGATTCTTGTCTTTTCCAATTGGAACAACCCAAGATTCCTACTTGAAATCTCAACCCAATCGGTGTTGAAATAAAAAGTGTTTCAATTAATTATAATAAAAGAAATATATCCATAAGATAAGAACATAAAAATTAAACATAAGTGAAATATTTAACACAAAAATCAAACAAAAACAGTAGAATAACTAGTGCCAAAACTCCCTCCCAAGTATATGTATCACCCTCGAAATGATCTTCCACCGTTTAGCTCACCATTGAGAGGAGGAGGAGGCTCGGGTGGAACTTCTCCTTCATACTTGATTCCCCTATGAGGATAGGGGCCTCCAGAACTTGTTGGATCAGGAGAGTAATCCTTTAGGTCTCCAAAATACTAGATCTTTTCCTCTTGTATGAACTTGCAAATGGGGATCCCAAGGTATCATTTTATAGGAAAATTGGATGGTGGTTTTGAGCCCCCAGATTTCAAGAAACCACTTAGCCCATGGTTTTTGACCTCCATATAGTATTATCTTGCTTTTAAGAAAATAAAAATGTTATATTAACACATCTTGAATATCTCCACTGAAAATTTTGCACCATTTTTACAACTACAACTTGAGATATGGATAGATCACAACACACCACTTTTGACTTCATGCAGATTTGGTGTGCTGAACAGATCAGGTCGGTTGGGCCACTTAAGAGATGAATTGGGCTTGGTTGTCTTAATAAGAGTTGTATACCATTGAAATTTGGACCATCCTGAAAAATATGATCCCATTTTAATTCACTTATTTTTCATAAAATTCATAATAGTGGATAGGTGTTCATGGATCCTATGCAATTTTGGCCCATTTTCCTTACACTTCATCTTGGGCCTTCCAAATAACCTCCACATACAATGAATTTATAAAAACAAGTGAAATTACCCCTTTTAATAGTGATTAAAATAAAGTAATTTATTGAAACATGGAGTTAAATTTTTTATAATAATTGGAATTTATAATAAAAAATCAGTTTAATTCAGTGGTGTAAAGGGTGGAAATGAATAGTGAACCATGATTAGATCAATTATCAGTTAGCTTTACCACTAAGTTTCAGTTCTATGCATAATGTTTTTCACATGTATCAATTTAATAATTACCAGCCATACCCTAACCATGTGATTAAATGGGACCATGTTTATCTTGAACCATATTCTATGTTGATTCATGCACTGATACAAATTATGGATAGAGGAGAGAAAATTTTATGTGGGAAAAGCACCAGTTTAGTATGGTTTTTATAGAAGCATGGTCTAATTCAGGAATATACACGGGGACTTGAGAAGGAGATGATAGAGTATTGGTTTTCACTCTTATAAATAAACACTAGTCTCTCACTTTATAAAGACATAAATACTAATGGTAGATATAATGGAAAACCATCAATTTATGGTAATTTACTATTTTATTATGTTTTTTGATCTTATAAAACACTTGGGTTTAGTTTTAGGTGTTTTGGTATGGTTTTGGAGTGTTTTAAGGTTAGGGTAAATCATGAACTATCTCTAGAAAATCATGAAAGGTGATGCTGAGAGTCATTGGGTAGGTGAATAGTTGGATCATAGTTTTTCCAAACCATGAACATACCAGGGGAAAACATGTGGGTGGATACATTGGGAGAAGTACAGTTGGCACACAATTTGTGAAATGGTGTGAGACAACTATACAAGGGGATGACCTTGAGATAGTATCACTACCCAGATGGTTTAAGGTTTTCTAAACCTATGGAAAAACCATGTGTCTACTTAGAATATGTCAAGTAGAATACACATAGTTTAACAAACCATGAATCCTAATCATGAAACATGTAGTTAATTATCTTAAAATTACTCTTCAATTTGGATTAAGGCCCCAAAACATCATTTTTCTCCTATTATTATATAATCTTTAACTACTCTCCTCTTCTAGGCTCCCTTGGTGATTCCCTTTGGTCTAGAAGTCAATTTTAATAATTCCAAGTGTGTTGGATCACCAAAATCAAAGGTAAATCTTTATTTCTTCACCTTTCTATTTAGATACTCCCATATCATTTAACCCAGATCATTATATCCATATTTTTATGGATAGATATATTTCTATTGATATTTATCTTGATGATATATTTTTGGATCTATTTAAGGAAAGGTGTTGTGATCCTGGATCTAGAGGTTTGATGTGTTGTTCTAGGATTTCTCTAAATGTTGTGAGGTAAGTAGATTATATACCATTATAATCATTCTTGAACTTAAAGTCTTGGTGTTTAAATTTATTTCTCTATAATTTTATTAGAATCCCCTCTTGGTTTTAGTACCCAATTTCTTGGTTTTTAAATGATTCTCATAAGGTGTTTGTTGAAATACTTGAAATAATGTTGTTTTCAAAATAAATGTTTTATATATAATAATTTCTATGAGAACTTGGCATAATTTGTGGCATGTTTTTATGTGAATTTGGGATGGATCATGGTTGGAAGGTCCATATCCAATAAGGAAAACATGGGATTGATCATGGTCAAAAGTTCCACTATCAAATTGGTTCACTAAGAGAAGACATGAAGAATGGATGACTCACTACTCACGAGTACATGGAGATACATAGTTTTATATGTTTGTGCATGTGCATGTGGGTGTGTGAGATTGAGATGATTATGAAAATTGGTATGAAATTGTGATAAATATTTGTTTTATGTTTTTCATACATGGAACTTGTTTATAGATTTAAAATAAACTATTTATCTGATTCTATTATATTTTATATTAAATGTGTTAACATGATCTTGTCCTAGTGGTATGTGTTGGGTTTATTTGGGGATTACCTAATGAGTTTATACCCACCCCCTATTTGGGAACCTTGATTCATTTTTAGATATTGTGTACCAATATACAGGCAAGGTAAAGGTGTCACATTTCTCTAGTGGTGCATCATGATGTTTCCCGCTCCATTGGTGTTTGGATATTGGTGATCTCTCTTAATATTTTTGGAGTGATTCCACTTTGGTGTTAGTGTGTTTGGATGTAATCTGGTTTATTGTATAATATTTTGTTACTTTTTCACTGATACTTTGATGTTATTGATCATTAGTTTCTATTTGGATTGTATTATTATTACTCATGCATTATATAGTTGGTTTAGTTGTTTGTATTTTTCCTCATTTGGTTATTTTAGTTCTTTAGGGAAAATCATCCCCCAAATTTTTACTAAACCCTTGGAATTTATTGACACCCTTTGATATATCATGGATGTCACATAAGGTTAGTGGCACCTACATTTCTTCCTAAGACAATGGGTGATGGATAGTATGTTACACATGATCATTTAATTTATGCCATGGTATTGGTTTGTAAAGAATGCTTTGACATCTCCCTTTTCATAGAGACCAGATCAGTAAAAATAAATGGTTTTATTAATGAATAAACTTATATATATATATATTTATCGATTTCATAATTATAAAATAATAATAAATTCATTATTAATAACACATATTATTATTATTTAAGGTTTCTTAATCATTCATGATGGAAATGTTATAACATCGTTCATGTAGGTGGTAAAAAAAATGTGTTATAATGGATGAATAAATAAGAATAAGTTTTTTATAATTATAATATAAATTTTATAGAAGAAATATTATTTCAATTACATTTTATTAATGTATTAAATTATACTCAATAATAGGTGGATGAAGAATATAAAAGGAAAATAGATAAATGATAGTGTTACTTACTATGTAGAAACTTGATTTCATTTGGAAACCTTATTTGGTTTTGAAGGATTTGGGGATCCTTCTTTAGATTAGGGGCTTATAAACATGGGATATGATTTTTAGAAAGATAATTTGGGAAGAAATTTGAGAGGAAAATAAAGGAATGATGTGTTTTGAATTGGGTATATGAGAGGTCCTTTTATAGGTGAGTTTGAATGGTATATTCACAAATATAAATTCCTTAATGTAAAAGGAATGTAATTTTAAAAGTAAGGTTTCTCTAAAATAGATAAATAATGGATATGGGTCAATCCATACCTCATACACACAATTTGGATATAAGGTACATGGACATTGAATGAGTTAAATCCTTATTTTAATCCCTTTTACCTCACTTTACTTTTTACCGTGGTAACTCATTTTTACCTTGGTAACTTATTTTTTTGTCAAAAAATGAAATTAAACTTATTACCTATTTTTTACTTAATGATTATAAATATTACATTTATTTTATTAAATTCAATTTCTAAATGTGTTTAAATTTAATTTTAAATGAAAAATATATAATGCCTAATAATAATTTTTTATAAAAACATATTTTTAAAAATTATATGACTTCATTATTATTTATTCTTAAGAAATAATCATTATATGAATATTAATTTATTATTTTATATATATAAAAAATACATTTCATTAAAATCATTTTTTAATTGTGACCAATTTAATTTATTAAGATAAAAATACATGACACACAAAAACAATTCTTTGAAAAATATATATTTTTAATATTAAATAATTTTATTCCTATTTATTTTAAAAAATTATATACTAAACATTCATTAAATTTGATCAAACTATTTTTATTAAAAAAATTATTTAATTTTTTTAATTAAATTTAATTGAAATCATTCGTTGAAAGTAATAAATTTAATAAAAATTCAAAATATAAGAAAATCATTTCTTAAAAATAAATTTTATTTTCAAAAAAGAATTGGTATAATTAATTTTATTCCAAAATTAGTTATTATATGTCAAATGAATTATTTATAATACAAAAAAATATAAAAAAATATTTAAATTTAGATATATTCTATTTATATTAACTACTTACCAGTGGTTCTAAACCAGTAATATGTTTAGTAGTGTTATATCTAATGACTTTATATGTACTTTTTATGGTATTTTATAATGGAAAATTTTTAGTTAAGTGGGAACCAATATAAGATATAGGCCAAACCCAATAAATAAACACTTAAATATCAAATCCCAAAACCATATGAACACATTTCAATAACAATAGACTAGGCCAACCCAATGGTTAACCAGAGCCTAGCCAACAAAATGGGTTGTTAATGCCTGGGGTCAACACTTTGAGCGATGTGTGACCTAATCCACCTTCTTGAGCCTCACACCTCACATTCGACTACTCATAATTGAAATTATACTACATACTATTGATATCATGCCATCATCACCAACGATATCACCTACTTTCTGAAGAACCAGAGATGATCATCATCATTGAGAACACTAACCACCTAACATCAAATCACCATTTTCATTATGAACATGATCAAATTAAAAACTAGATTAATAGAAAAAACACCATCACCATTGATCCTTAATTAGAGAGACTTAAACTACCACATTCATTCAAAATGAAAAAATTGTAAAATAAAATTAAAAAATGGAAAACCAATACTACTATTCAAAACACCATGACATAAAACCATTACATCATCATGCCACCAACTTTATAAATTCAAGACTATTTTATGATCCATTCCATGGGAAAAAATCACCATATAACCAACATCAACTACAAACTATCTTTTTCTGTAGAAGGCCACCATCACATGAGAAGTCTACCTTAGAGAACCCTTCTAAGCATAAACCCTAAAAGAAGATGAAGATGAAATAACTCATGAATTGTGTGAGGACACTAGAAACACAACTACCTTTAAAATAATAGGATCACATCAGGGGGGACTAGAATATGATAGTGGGTGATGATGATGAGACCACCACATAATAAAACCGAATCGAAATAAAATCCAAAACTCACTACCCCCTCATGCCACAGTATCCCATCAGGTGTTCGACCCACACAATCCCAAACCATCATGACCCCACTACACTAAAAAAATGAAGTCCAACATTTTGGATTGAATAGTAATAGAAGATGTGGAAACAAATGAGATCCTCTACATGAGAAACAACCCCTAAAAAATAAACATCAAACTTGAAACCAAAACCAAAGTACCCAGAAAACTAAGAGGGTTCCGAAAATGATATCACCATTTTTATAGTCCCAAGCCACCAAAAATTCCATCTCATTAGACCAAATACGGGTTTTTATGTGATGGTTCAGGAATATAGAGAGGATGAGGTTAAATGACTCCCCCAACACAAATAATCACAAAGTAAAACCATACATGAACTAAACATGAAGATCATTAAAGGGAAAAAATCTAATAAAACATAGAACCTGAAGTAGGGAAATGAGATCGAGAAGAATAAAAAAATAGGCGGTGGTCATTGAAATCCAACAATTATCTAAAAAGAAACCCTAGAAAACTAGAGGAAGAGTCCCCTTGAGAATGAAAATACATTGGGAAATCCTTATTATACCTAACATCTATATACCTTTTATAATGGTCAAATAATCTCAAAATTACCCACATCACATTCTGTAAATTCATTCAATTATAACATATCAAATCAAAATTTTCATTCCTTTAATATTCTTTCAAGATTTTATATTCATGATGTTTTTTCTCATTGTATATTTAGTTATACTAAAAGTGATACTCAAGGGTAAAAATAATCTATGGGATTTCCAAATTATAAAAAAATTATTTTTTAATATTTATTTCCCAATTTTATTTTATGCACTTTTAATGGATGCAATCATCAATGGTATATAATATTTAATTTCATGTAATTTTATTATAATGTTCTATTACGAGTGAATAAAGTGTTAATTTGATATGTATCTTGTATGATTTATTTTTTAATCATGTATTAATTAGAGTAAAACCAATAAATTTAGAAAATAAAATGTATACTTAAATATTATATGTTATTGTGATGTTGGTGTAGATGGATGGATAGTGAATGACATGCAATGGTTTTTTTTGAAATAAATATTTCTCTTGATTGGTTATTGTGCATAAAATGATGATTAATATATGTACATACATACATACATACATACATACATATATATATATATATATTTAATGAGGGTCTTAATAGGTTTACTTTTATACCCACCCTAATTTAATATTTTATTTTTATAATTATGTGATTGAGTCGAAGTTAGTGTTAAAAAATATTATTTTAGGAATAAGGAGATATAGTTGGGAGTAGGAAGAGTCATGTGTTCTTTCTTATTTTTGGAGTGGGTGAATTATGTTGTCTAGACCACGTGTGGAATTGTGTATGTGACATATTCAATTCATGTATACATTTAAAATGTTGGGGGTATGTTATGAAGGTCATTATCTTGTGTGATTACTTGTGTTTTTAATTAAATAAAAGGTTAATAAACCCATGTTAGTGATTTTAAACTCTTAGTTTTAGTCACCACCACATGTTCTATTTTAGGCGGGTGCTAGGAATCATTCTTGATCTTATTGTTAGCTTAGAAGGGGTTTTTATAGTATCTAGTCATAACCAAATAGTATTAGGGTGTGGTTTATGATGTATTTTGGAGTATACATTGGTAACCATTGTGTTGGTTTTATAGAAAAATAATAATATTAAAATCTAGTTGGTGAATTAGCTTGGATAAATTGACCTAGAGGTATAGGGTCCTTGTGATTATAAGATAGGACCTCAATTACCTACAAATATTTTCTAGGAAAAGGTATATCAACTACATGGTAATTATATAGTTATGAGTTCATACATAATATGCTGTTAGAATATGATTATTATTCATTCCAATATTACTCATGTTCTTATTATTATGGTTTATAAAAGATGATATTATATTGGTGTTTATAGAAATACTAAAAGTATATCTATAGGTTGAAAAGTTTTTTATTATGATAATGATATTATATCATGCTACACGATAAATATTAAACTTTATTAATGGATTAATTTAGGATTTATGTGCATGTTAATTTAAATGAATAATAATATGGATATAATATAATCTCATAGAAAATAAGCTCCAAATTTTGGATTTATGAAAGGTTAACAAGTGAAATTTTTTTATTGTGAAAATAAGAAATACATGAAATTAAATTTATGAATTGTTGATATTTTTTGCATGATACCATGATATAATTATTTTATTTTATTGGTTACATTATATATTATTGTTGAAAATCATGTAATGGTTAAAATTTTAATTAAAATTTATTATTTTAAATGACTATAATATAATGGTAGGTGGTTGGGATTTGATAATTTGACATGTATAAATAAGATTAAATTACATGTTTTTAATTTTGTGGATATGAAATTTGTAAAATAGATAAAAATATTATTTGAAATTCTTGATATATAACGTACAAATAATGTTTTGGGTGATAATATTATGTTTTGTTGATATTTCTAAAATATCCCGAGCTAAATATTAATTTAGAAAACATATTTAGTAATATTTTTGTTTGGTTATTTAGAAAATATATTTTAATGAAAATATGATTCATTATTTGTAATTCATACATGAATAATTTTTTTATATTGATAATCAATGTATTAGATTAAAAACATGAAAAATTAATTTTTAAAATGGTATAGATGTTTCTACACATCATAAAGGTCCATTTTTTAACCTCTAACAACCCCCATTTTTGGTGGATTTTCCATGGGCACTGTAGAAAGGTACTGTATAATTGTAGCAGGCAGGTATTGTAACAGCAAGATATTGCACAGATAGTACTATTCAATAAAAAATGGGACTTTGGGATATTATATTATCCATTCAGGACATAAGGAATTTTACCTACAAAATTTTGGGCCTTTGGACCATTTAAAATTGTAATGGTACAACTTTGTAGTGTGTTAACCCTTAGAGGAGGGGGTGACCTATCCTTTTTGTGTAACACCCTAACCCCTCTATAATGGAGCCAGTGCATTACTTGTGTTATTGGAATTGTTAGAAGGAATGAAAAATCCCAAAGGAATGATCAGTTTAGTAGTCTTGAAGAAACTAGATACATAGATGCAACAAAAATTACATTGAAAAAGGTTACAAAATACAATACATAACAAAACTAAAATCTGCAACCACATGAACTCAATAAATGACCTTCTATGCATCACCTGTTGAAGGTAAACAATGAAAGGGGTGAGATCAAACACTTAGTAAGGGTTAAAAATGGTGGAAGCATGAATACAATAATAAGTGATTCATAATAAATCTGACATAATCAATATTGCATGGTGAATAAATGAAAAACTAATGCCATTAATAAACTGAGAATGAAAATGCATTCATAGATTTTGTCATAGTGAAAACCTCATGGATAGTAATAGTAAACAATAATGAATAAAGATAATTCTTATTAATTGGACTTTATGTATCTGTCACATGAAACCATAATACCGTTAAAACGGTTTAGTTATGTGGGTAGAAACCTGTCTGATTTTTGGAAACAAACTCGAAGGGTTTGTCGCCAACTGATTTGTCTAATGAGACCTACCGATGCATCGAGGGGATATAGAGGGCCCCACCCACCACTGAATGTCCAAATAATTCTTTATACATTGATTCAATACAATATCAATATTCCTTTTCAATATCCGTATAGAGTAGAGTATATGGATTCATCAATATTTCCATAATTAAAATAACTTTCCAAATAAACACCGTATGTAAAATGGTATACGATCTAGAAAAAAAACATATAAATGATATGGGATTATTGATATTTAATATAAATATAATTTCAAATGAAAAGTGATATAAAATGGTCAGTAGGTACACCACATAAGGATTATTAGGTGCACAATACAAAGTTAGTCACAACAAAATAGTAGTTGAGTCAAAGTCTCTTACCACAATGTGATCAGTCGAATCATATGACCAGAACTTAATAAACCTCAAATGAATCATTGAATAACATGAATATAAATAGAATCATGTTATTATATATAAAATTTTAGTACAAATATACCACATACAAGAAATAAGTGGCAAACAATGAAAATCTCACAGAATTAAAAGTGAGATGAGAAACCCCTTACAAAAATTTCGGCATGGTAACGAGTGTTATTGCGAGGGATTAATGAGAAGTAAAGGGGTATTAAATTATTTATATGTCACAAGGGAAGTATGGGGAAGGTTCAAAAACATACCCCATCATTAGGAATTAAAAATAAAATGGCACAACATAGGGGAGATTCTTGAACAAAAGTGAGAGAGAGGATCCCTTACCTTATGCTTGAAGATGTTATTGACTTATTTATTAAAGACCTGAATAAACAATTTAGGATTATTAATTAATAATTAAAGAACCTATTATATACATAAATGATTTATTATAACCCTTTTTAGTTTATTCAAGGCCTTTTTGATTAGTTATAAGGTTTAATTTCATTGTTCGAGCTCGTTTGATCACTTGGTTTTAAAATATCGGTTGACTTATATTCAAGTTCGGATAAATATGAAAGATGGAATTGGTTGTCCAGAAATGAAGTTATATGATATTAGTGAACATCCATGGGATTAAATGGTTTTAAATTTAATTTGGTTACTTAGAGTGAGTTTTAATTATTATATATATAACCTTAGTGACAACCGTTTTGGTTAATCGGTGGGTTTGATTACAATGAACATGTTTTGCTTATAACTTAATACCATTTGTACAAAAGGATTACAGAACTAAAATAGGATATTTTACATATATAATAATCCAGTTCAACCATAACACAAATGGTTTCATGACAAGAATTAAATATTATAATAGAAATTGATAAACTGTTGTCCTTGAATGTGCTAAATTAGCACATTTCAAATGGTGCTTTCATTTCATCCAAATAAAGGGTGGGGAAAGGAGAGAAGATAATGAAATATTACATTAGCATAAAAAATTTCCAGTACATGTATGTTACTGGAGTTATCATACTATTTGGGTGAAGGAAGGTGAGGAAAGAAACAAAATGAAAAGAACTTAAAAGAAATGAAGGAATTGAAAAGAGGAATTTACCTCTTGAGACTTCCTCCTTTGGTAACCTCTTAAGAGGAGAGGTTTTGGTATTTTGAAGAGTCTAGGAGCTTTTGGACATGAAGGGGGATATTGGGAAGAGATTTGGACAGAATATTGGAAAGTCACAAGGCTTGAGAGGAGTGAAGAGAAGAGGGAGTGAAGGGGGTTTTTATAGTGGAGGAGAGAGGGGATTTCTCAATATAAAATTCATTAATTTATTATTTCTCCACAAGAAAAGAAATATTAGGTCTTCCATGACCAAGAATAGTAATTTTATCATGTTAATCCAAATCAATTGGGATTACATCAGTAGATCATCATCAATGACTCAATTAATCCATTATTTAGCATTTATTGTGAATTATCAGATTTTACTATTCATAAAAAATTCAAGTATTTCAAAAAAATCCCAAAACTTCACCCTAACCATTTTTCAACATGTAGAATCCAAAAATGAAGTCCATTTTTCAATTTTTTTTATAAATATGATTAATTTAATATTTAATTAAAATCATTATTTAATCAAAAAATATAAACACTTAAAATTTTCATCTTCATTTTTAAGGTGCCTAAATTCATTTATACACTCAATGGCATGGATAACATTCATAAGAGTCATATTACTATTCATAAGGGTAAGTTACTATTCATAAGGGCAGGTTACTATTCATAAGGTTAGGTTACTATTCACTGAAAATTGATTTTTCCTTATCAGACTCCAAATAACTTACTGATCGCAACCATGTATGTCAGATTTTCGAAATTCACATTATAGAAGTGACAAAATTAGGTTTACTTGGATAGGTTATGGATATC
Organism: Viscum album; assembly: GCA_963277665.1. Classification (NCBI taxonomy): domain Eukaryota; kingdom Viridiplantae; phylum Streptophyta; class Magnoliopsida; order Santalales; family Viscaceae; genus Viscum; species Viscum album. The sequence continues at coordinate 624,927,095 of OY728151.1, read as the reverse complement.
TCCTATAAGTAACCATGTTTTTTTCCATAGAGGCTTAGTGATTCATGAAATATAGGATATAACTATAATGTATTTAAAATAAACAAACCATGAAGTGTTTGGGGTGCTACATTTTTCCCTCTTTTAGAAATTTCATCCTTGAAATTTTATGTATGAAGGTCACCAAAAGATGTGAGTGATTATTTTTCATAACATCCTCAGGTTCCCATGTAGCTTCCTTCATATTCTGGTTTTTCCAAAAAACCTTTACTAGACGAGTTGTTTGATTTCTCAATACCTTCTCCCTTGTGTTAAGAATCCCAATAGGTTTTTCACAATATAACAAATGAGGTTCTAGTTCTATTTCTTCATATGTGAGTACATGCGTTGGGTATGACATGTATTTCTTTAACGATGACACGTGGAACACATCATGAACTCTAGAGAGACTTGGAGGCATTTCCAAACGGTAAGCTACAACTTCGATTCTTTCCAGGATTTCAAATGGACCGATGTACTTGGGGATCAATTTACCTTTATTATCGAACCTTAAGACACCATTCCATAAAGATACTTTCAAAAATACATGATCTCTAACTTGGAATTCCAAATCCTTTCTCCGGTTGTCAGCATAACTCTTTTGCCTACTTTGGGATGCTTTAATATGGTTTTGTATTGTCTTCACCTTTGCCGTGGTCTCTTCAATAAGTTCTAGTCCTATAAGTTTCCTCTCTCCAACTTCGTCCCAACAAGTTGGGATTCGACATGTCTTTCCATATAATGCTTCATATGGAGCCATTTGAATACTAGAATGGTAACTATTGTTGTAGAAAAATTCCACCAAAGGAAAATATTGATCACACATACCTTGAAAATCAAGAGATCATGACCTCATCATGTCTAATAGAGTTTGAATAGTCCTTTCAGACTGTCCATTAGTTTGGGGGTGATAAGAAGTACTCATATGAAGCTCAGTATTCAAAGCCTTTTGGAGAATTTTCCAAAATTTTGATGTAAACTGGGGATCTTGATTAGACACAATAGATAGAGGTGCACCATGAAGTCTTAAAACTTCATTAATATAAAGTCTTTCCAAGTACTCAAGTGAAAAATCCTCTCTTATAGGAAAGAAATGTGCTAATTTTGTGAGCCTATCAACAATTACCCATATTGCATCGTTCCTTCTAGGTTTCCTTGGTAGTCTGGTGACAAAATCCATCATAATGTTATCCAACTTCCATATAGGAATAGGTAGAGGTTGCATTACTCCTTTGGGATGTTGTCTCTCTATATTCACTTGTTGAAAAACTAGACATATTGACACGTAGTCAGCAATTTCCTACTTCATATTATCCCACAAAAAATATTCCTTCAGATCCCTATACATCTTGGTACTACCTGGGTGTATAGAGAAATTTGAGCTATGAGAATTCTCTAATAGTTCCTTTTTAGATCAGGTACTGATGGAACACATAAACTCTTCCCAAATTTCAGAACTCTTTCTTCATACATGAAGTCAGCCGGTCTCCCATCCTTAACTGCATTAATTTTCTTGTGCAGATTCTCATCATCATATTGAGAGTTTTTTTATCTTCTCTAGTAAAGATGGTTTAACAATCATTTGAAAGAGGAGAAATGTTTCCCCTTCCTTAAAAATTCTCATATCCATATTCAGTAGATCCATGAATATAATATCTCTTTAAATCCTCATTTGAGTCAGAAGTCCATAATCTTTCCTGCTTAATGCATCTTCCACCTTATTTTCCTTTCCTGGGAGGTAGTGTATTGAACAATCATAATCTTTGAGTAACTTGAGCCATCTAATTTGCCTCATGTTGAGTTCTTTTTGTGAGAAAATGTATTTCAAACTCTTGTGGTCTGTATAAATCTTACATCTCTCTCCGTAGAGATAAAGCCTCCATATTTTTAGAGCAAATATTATGACTGCTAACTCAAGATCATGAGTTGGATAATTTTTATCATGAGTCTTCAACTGTATTGATTCATAAGCAATAACTTTATTATTTTATATAAGGACACAACCCAGTATATTCTTTGATGCATCATTGTATATTAAAAATCCACCACTTCCAGATGGAAGAGTCAAAATTGGAGCATTGACCAATCTTATTTTCAATTATTCAAAGCATTATATACATTATTTTGTCCACACAAACTTAACTCCTTTATGTGTGAGCTTGGTTAGCGGGTTATCCATTCGAGAAAAATTATGAACGAAACGCCGATAGTAACCTACTAAGCCAATAAAACTGCATACCTCAATTATGTTTGTTGGTGTGGGCCAATCTTGGATTGCCTTTGTCTTCGCAGGATCAACTAGGATTCCATCCTTAGAGACAATATGTCCTAGAAGAGAAACTGATTGAAGCTAGAATTCGCATTTTCTAAACATAACATTGAATTTATTTCTTCTAAGAGTTTTCAGAATAATCCTCAAGTGATTCTCATGGTCTTCATAACTTTTTGAGTACATGAGGATATCATCGATGAATACCACAACAAAGTTATCAAGATATTCCTTGAAAACTATATTAATTAAATCCATGAAAACAGAGGGTTCATTAGTCAATCCAAAAGGCATAACTGTAAACTCGTAATGCCCATACCTGGTTTGAAATGCTGTCTTAGGAATATCTTCCCTCCTCACACGCAGCTAATGATATCCGGATCGAAGGTAAATATTTGAAAAGCATTGAGATCCATGAATTTGATGAAATAAATCATCAATCCAGGGTAGATGACACTTATTCTTTATTGTAATAGTGTTGATTTACCTATAATCAATGCATAACCTCATGGATCCATCTTTCTTCTTAACAAAGAGGACAGGGGTTCCCCATGGAGAAACACTAGGTCGAACAAATCCCTTTCCACTCAATTCCTTTATTTTTTATTTAGATCTACTAATTCCATAGTGGCCATTCTATAGGGAGTCTTTGATATAGGTCTTGCACCAGGAATCAAATCAATAGAGAACTCAACTTCCCACTCTGGAGGATGTCTAGGTAAATCCTCTGAAAATACATCAATGTACTCTTGCACTATGTACACATATTAAATTTGAAGATTTATTTCCTCACCCATAGATATTGGTTTGTCTTCCTCTACAAGTATTGCATTCAGTAGAGCTACTAGGAGTGGTTCTAGATAATAATTAGGTGGTGAGGTTTATGCTCTAAATATATGGGATTCTACACCATTCTCAAAAATTGTAACTTCCTTCTTCTTACAATAAATCTTCACATCATAATTTTACAACCAATTCATACCAAGAATTATATCGAAGTCAATAATTGGTATTATGAAAAGGTTATCAACTAAAGCACATTTTTATGTCTGGAGGGGGACTAATCAACATGCCTTTGTTGCAATGATACATCCCATAGGAGTTTTGACTGACAACTCATTTACTAAATCAAATTGGAAATATCTAATTTTCTTGTAAAACTGAGAAGATATAAATGAATGCGATGATCCAGAATAAAATAAAGTGTTGGATAAGTTTGAGGAAACAATTAAAGTACCTTCCACCACATCATTAGGAACTTCAACCTCTGTGGTTGTAATCGCATAAGCTCTCCCTTGATCTCTTGGCCCTTTCTGAGTCAAGTTTCCTTGGCACTTCAGACACTCATTTGCATAGTGTCCCATATCTCTACAATTGTAGCATTGAATATCATTGAATTGTTTCTTCCCCTTGAATTCATCAGATCGATAACCCTTTTCTTTGCACTTATAGCAAACTTCCATGCCCTTCAAGCATTTCCCAAGATGATTCTTTCCACAGTTCTCACATAATGGAAATAGTTTTGTTCCCTTGATCTTCTTTGGTGATTCTCCTTTTCCTTGGTTATTAGATTACCACTTCTTATCTTGGTTTCCCTTGAACAAATTTGATCTAGAAAATTCACTCCCTGTTTTGATGGCACTTGATACAATTTCATCATATGATGAAAATGATTGAGAAGCTAGTGCCCTTTGAAGACTTGGCTTAAGACCTTCAAAGAAATGATCAATCTTGTCTGTCGAGTCACGTATGTAATCTATGGAATACCTAGCTAGCCTTGTGAAGGTAGCCTCATACTCTGTAACACTATCTTCTTCCCTTTGTTTTAATCCAAGGAATTTCCTCTTCATTTCAGTTCATTACTCATGCGGGAAATATTTTTCAAAGAATATTTCCTTAAAATTCCTCCATTATATATCTTCTATTTCTTCTTCCTCCTTGGTATTCTGGATCAAAGACCACCATTGATTTTCATCAACCTTGAGATAATATACTTCCAGCACTACCTTCTCATTTTAATTACATCTTAATGCCATGAATATCTTTTCAAGTGACTTGATCCACTGCTTAGCTACCATCGGATTAGTAGTCCCACTAAAAGATGGGGCCTTCTGCCGCATGAAATGATCACTAATAAAAAATTGGGCATTAGCAACCGCCATTGGCGGTCGCTTCAGCTTCGTCGCTGTAGACCAATAGAGACCGCCAATGGCGGTCGCTATAGGTGGCTGAAATTCCGTCCTTAAGCGACCGCTTGGCGGTCGCTAGCCTGGGAAATTTTTTTTTAAAAAAAATTCCTACTGAAAGAAATATATATATATATATATATATTAAATAATATATATATATATATATTAAAGAAAATATTTATATATATAATATTAAATAAAATATTTTAAATATATATATATATAATATGTTTTAAATATTTTAATATATATATATATATATATATTAAATAAATATATATATATAATATTAAATTAAATATTTTTCATTTTTTTAATGAAATGTATGAATTGTGTTTTTTTTCTTCACGGTGCAAAATTAGAGATAAAACAAGGTAAAAATCATAAAAAAATGGAAAACAATTTCAAACAGCATAAACATCAATATCGTCATAAACAATAAATGATAAACGTGCTTCAACGATCCGAGCAGGTCCATCCATTTCAATATTCTGCTTCAATAAACCTAGAATAAGACAAAAAAACAAAAAAACAAAACAAACGTAAATTGGACATAATTATTCAGTTATTATATACATATAATAAAATTAAATATGACATCAAATCATGGTGCTATAATAATTTAAAACGCCCAATTTAAGAAATGCTATCATTTCAGGTCATTTGGAGCACGTTTGCTCCGAATTCGACTGTCTCACGCCGTTTTTGGTGTTTTATGACACCGGAAATGCGTTTCCGGTCACCGCGGTCAAACGACACCTCCGATTGACGTTCTGTCTGCCTGAACATTTCAAAATTCATATAACGGCTGTTGTCGTACGGTTTCATGGCATTCCGAGGTCTTTTGGGTGGTTTTGACCCCCCAACGCGCCATTTTAGCGCGCGCTGAGCTGCTAAAAACGACACAATCGGCTGTACCGCGCACACCGCACATCCTATGGGAATTCAGTCTCCTCCTACATGTCACAAATAATATTTCTAATGTTTTAGTGTGGTTTCAGGTCATTTGGAGCACGTTTTCTCTGAATTCGACCGTCTCACGCCATTTTTGGTGTTTTATGACACCGAAAACGCGTTTCCAGTCACCGCGGTCAAACGACACCTCCGATTGACGTGCCGTATGCCCAAAAATTTCAAAAATCACCCAATGACTGTTGTCGTACGGTTTCATGGCATTCCGAGGTCGTTCGGGTGGTTTTGACCCCCCAACGCGCCATTTTAGCGAGCGCCGAGCTGCTGAAAACGACACAATCGGCCGTACCGTGCGCACCGCATGTCCGATGGGTGTGCCGTCTCCTCCTACATGTCAATAATAATATTTATAATGTTTTCGTGTGGTTTTAGGTCATTTGGATCACGTTTTCTCTGAATTCGACCGTCTCACGCCGTTTTTGGTGTTTTATGACACCGAAAATGCGTTTCCGGTCACCGCGGTCAAACGACACCTCCGATTGACGCTCCGTCTGCCCGAACATTTCAAAAATCACACAATGGATTTTTTCATACGGTTTCATGGAATTATGAGGTCGTTCGGGTGGTTTTGACCCCCCAACGTGCCATTTTAGCGCGCGCCGAGCTGCTGAAAACGACACAATCGGCCGTACCGCGCGCACCGCACCTCCAATGGGCATTCCGTCTCCTCCTAAACTTCAATAATAATATTCCTAATGTTTTCGTGTGGTTTCAGGTCATTCGGAGCACGTTTGATCCGAATTCGACCGTCTCACGCTGTTTTTTGGTGTTTTATGACACCAGAAACGCGTTTCCAGTCACCGCGGTCAAACGACACCTCTGATTGACATGCTGTCTGCACGACCATTTCAAAATTCATACAACGGCTGTTGTCGTATGGTTTCATGGCATTCCGAGGTCTTTCGGGTGGTTTTGACCCCCCAACGCGCCATTTTAGCGCGCACCGAGCTGCTGAAAACGATACAATCGGCCGTACCACGTGCACCGCATGTCCGATGGGCATTCTGTATCCTCTTACACATCACGAATAGTATTCCTAATGTTTTCATGTGGTTTTAGGTCATTCAAAGCATGTTTGCTCTGAATTCGACCGTCTCACACCGTTTTTGGTGTTTTATGACACCAGAAACGCGTTTCCGGTCACTGTGGTCAAACGGCACCTCCGATTGATGTGACCTCTACCTGCAAATTTCAAAAATCACACAACAGATATTGTCATACGGTTTCATGGCATTCCGAGGTCGTTCGGATGGTTTTGACCCCCCAACGCGCCATTTTAGCGCGCACCGAGCTGCTGAAAACGACACAATCGGCCGTACCGCGCACACCGCATGTCCGATGGGCGTGCTGTCTCCTCCTACATGTCAAGAATAATATTACTAATGTTTTCGTGTGGTTTCAGGTCATTCGGAGCATGTTTTCTCCGAATTCGACCGTCTCACGCCGTTTTTGGTGTTTTATGACACCGGAAACACGTTTCCTGTCACCGCGGTCAAACGACACCTCCGATTGATGTGCTTTCTACCCAAACATTTTAAAAATCACACAACGGCTATTGTCGTACGGTTTCATGGTATTCCGATGTCGTCCGGGTGGTTTTGACCCCCCAACGCGCCATTTTAGCGCGCGCCGAGCTGCTAAAAATGACACAATTGGCCGTACCGCGCGCACCGCATGTCTGATGGGCGTTCCGTCTCCTCCTACACATCACAAATAATATTTCTAATGTTTTTGTGTGGTTTCAGTTCATTCGGAGCATGTTTTCTCTAAATTTGACCGTCTCACACCGTTTTTGGTGTTTTATGACATCCGAAACGCGTTTCCAGTCACCGCGGTCAAACGGAACCTTCGATTGACGCGCTGCCTGCCTGAAAATTTCAAAAATCACACAACAACTTTTTTTTCGTATGGTTTCATGGAATTATGAGGTCGTTCAGGTGGTTTTGACCTCCCAACGCGCCATTTTAGTGCGCACCGAGCTACTGAAAACGACACAATCGGCCGTACCGCGAGCACCGCACGTCCGATGTGTGTTATGTATCCTCCTACACATCAAGAATAATATTACTAATGTTTTAGTGTGGTTTCAGGTCATTGGGAGAACGTTTTCTCCGAATTCGACCGTCTCACGCCGTTTTTGGTGTTTTATGACACCGAAAACGCGTTTCCGGTCACCGCGGTCAAACGACACCTCCGATTGACGTGCCGTCTGCACGACCATTTCAAAATTCACATAAAGGCTATTTTCGTACGGTTTCATGGAATTCCGAGGTCTTTCAGGTGGTTTTGACCCCTCAACGCGCAATTTTAGCGCGCGCCGAGCTGCTGAAAACGACACAATCAGCCGTACTGCGCGCAATGCATGTCCGATGGGCATACCGTCTCCTCCTACACATCAAGAATAATATTCCTAATGTTTTCGTGTGGTTTCAGATCATTCAGAGCATGTTTGCTCCGAATTTGACCGTCTCACGCCGTTTTTGGTGTTTTATGACACCGGAAACGCATTTCCGGTCACCGCGGTCAAAAGACACCTCCGATTGATGTGCCGTCTACCCGACCATTTCAAAAATCACAAAACGGCTATTTTTGTATGGTTTCATGGCATTCCGAGGTCGTTCGGGTGGTTTTGACCCCCCAACGCGCCATTTTAGCGCGCGCCAAGCTGCTGAAAACGACACAATCGGCCGTACCGCGTGCACCGCACGTCCGATGGGCGTGCTGTCTCATCCTACATGTCACAAATAATATTCCTAATGTTTTAGTGTGGTTTCAGGTCATTTGGAGCACATTTTCTATGAATTTGACCGTCTCACACTGTTTTTGGTGTTTTATGACACTAGAAACGCATTTCCGGTCACCGGGGTGCGGGGGGGCTGTCCGGGGTGCGGGAAGGGATGTCCGGAGTGTGGGGAGGGATGTCCGGGGTGTGGGAGGGCTGTTCAGGGTGCGGAGAGGGTTGTCCGGTGTGCGAGGAGGGCTGCCCAGAGTGCGGGGAGGGCTATCCAGAGTGCGGGGGGGCTGTCCGGGGTGGGGGGCATGTCCGGGGTGTGGGGAGGGCTGTCCGGAGTGCGGGGAGGGTTGTCCGGGGTGTGTGTGTGTGTGGGGGGGGGCTGTTTGGGGTGTGGGGAGGGCTATCCGGAGTGCGGGGAGGGCTGTCCGTGGTAGGCCGAGGACTACAAATAGTGAAATCAGCTCATTCATCAAAAACAAGTTTAATGGTTTATATTAGGAATCACATGTTTTTTTCAAAAATATTACAGAACATGCAATTCTAAATATTGAAAATTAAATGAACAAAAAATATCCAAATCATTAATCAGTTTCATGGTTACTTCTCAATTCGTGCACAACAACATTTCATGAGGCCAAAACACACATGATACCCCCAAATCACAAAAAAACTCACTAGAAACCCAACATAAATATCAATAACAACCCCACCATTAAAATCAGAAACACACCTCGTGAATATGATGCGTCATGCGTGGTCATGACTACTACCTCCATCAGGTGGGTCAGGGGCCTAAAACAAAAAAACATTATGAATATTTTCATAACAAAAATAATATAAATTAAATAAATAAATACAGTATAAACCTGCGTCGTCTGATCCCCTGCACCATCACCTGGACGCACATATTGCCGAAGTGATCTAACCTCAGTGATCAATTGCGCATTTACCTCCTCGGAAGCGTGAAGCCGTGCCTCAAAATCTAACAACCGTTGTGTCATCTAAGCAATAACAGAACTGACAACCGCAGCGCGTGACACTACAGAATGAGGAATCCCTGTTCCATAGGTCAAATTATATCCATGCCCATCCCGACCAATAATGCGATGAAAGATCTCATCCCTTCACATGGGAAGCTGTCGCTGGTCCTCTGGCAGATGTTCTAATTCAGCTTCAAATTGAGCCTGTGAAATATTTAAATATATATACATATATTAATATACAGATTTTATGTAAGTATTGGTAATGAGTATAAGCACTTACTATCAATGCTGCAGCCTCTGGATCTTTGCGATCACGATTCCTCATCCACACCGACATTTTATCAGTTGGTGAACCTTGCTACCACAACTATATATGAATAGAATATAAACACAAAACCGTATTAATTTAAAAAATTAAAAAATGAATAATAAATACCTCATGTCGGATCTGAGACACGTGACGAGTCCCGAGCCTGTGAGGTGGTCCCTGCAATGCTCGATTCTCAGAATGGCGTGTTGACACCTCCTACATTCAATTCATTCAAATTTCAAACAAATCACACATTCTTGAAAATATATATACCAAAATAAATATACAAACCGCAACACCCTCAGCAGACCCATATGCAACTAAATCACGCCACTGAGCCGGGAGGACACCTCTCGAGACTTTTTCCAGAATGTCTGGGGCACCCACATTTGGTACCCAGTGGTCCCTCTTGACTTTGCCTTTATAGTCTTTCCACATCTTACGGCATTTTCTCATACACACTGGCCGAAAATCATCGGGACATACTTTCAAATTTTGCCATTAAAGAAAAAAATCACATATGTTATTGTTGTTTGTACATAGGGAATAAAGTAAAATGGTCTTCTTACCTGAACCTCCCTCCAAAGATGATCTAATGTGTCCTGAGGGATAGAAGCCCAGTCACGTGTGGTCAATGGAAATTGATGTGGATCATGTATGATATGACCCAGCTGATGAATAAATGCAGGGGAATTCCATCCCACAGGATGAAATACCTCATCAAATGAAATATCAAAAGTCGTGTCGGAATTCCATGATAATATGCCACGACCAGGGCCTCTCTTGTGAGAGGAAGAAGCAGTCGAGTCTGATCCTGTTGAAAAAAATTTTATATACAAATTGACAGATGTTATATATATATATATATATATGTTTGTTAATTACATAAAAAATAGAGACAATGACATTCCAATATACCTCAACCCTGAAACGTAGATGCCTCAGATAGATGATGTGGATCTTCTGCCTCTTCCCCTGACATGCCTGCAGTCATGGAAAACATTAGTAAGGGGACTATCCAAAGTTTCCAAATGATAAATTGGATTTTTTTTAAAAAAAAATCAAACTTGTATAGTTGTTAATAAAAAAAAGGTATTGAATAATTAGTTGCGAATGAATTTTAAAAAATTAGAAAGTTCACAAAACAGATATACAAATTATGTACAAAACCAATCAATGCATAGCCAAATTTCAAATTGAATTAATAAAAATTAAAGCAGCACATGAACCAAATGAAGAATACCTCAATGGGAAGATACACCGACAATAAAATCAATATAACATGAGTTAAATCACCCTAAATATTTATAACTGAATAAACTTCCAAAAGTGAGGATTAAAACTTACAAGGATTTATAAAATTTTTAGATAATTTATGAAATCTTAGGATGAATAGCGGGAAAACAATTATACCTTTCATTAAGCATGAAAATCGACCGTTTCTACTTCAACAAACACTCTTACCCAATAAATATCTTCTTCACGTTGAACTACGGTATGTTGATCAAGCTGTTGAGAAACAAAAGGAACAGTCTTAGGTTCATCTTGTTCAAATACAAACACTCCTCACCGAGACATTTTGACAACAACTTGCCAACTTGGATTCGAAGGAAAAGTAACGAAGAATACTTGTTCTGCTTATGTTGTCAAAATGAAAGGTTCATTATCAACTCATTCATTTATGTATAACATATAGTTAAAATTCATCAATGAAAACTGATATTGATCGACTTTACATCCACACACTGGATCAACCCAATTACACTTTAAGAATATGTACTTCAACCCGTGTGTGTATACAACTTCAATGATGTCTATAAATTGACCATAGTAATAACCAGAATAGAAAAATGGACAAACGATGCCACTATTTTGTGTTGCTCGTTTGTCATCAACATCTTTAATGCGAAATCTAAAACCATTAGCATCTATAGATTTATAACGATGAGCCGTTATAGATGGACCCTCAGCCAGTTGGATAAATTATTCAGTTAGTGTGGGGTCCCCTAACTCCCTCAGCTTATGAAACTACATAATTCATAGAATTCAATAATGATATATGAAGAATGAAATTAGTATAATACTTCACTCATAATGAAAATCAATTTATACGTACATAATCCTTGAACCAATCATGAAATGACGCATAATGAGACTGTTGAATTTGCAACTCAATCGCACGATACATCTCTTCTTTTATCTCATTAATGTGTTTCCTGCAAATGATAACGCGGTGTTTAAATGATCAACTTATACAAACAAAACATGTAAAAGTTAAACAATAAAAGTGATAAGATACTTACTGCATTAATGGTGAAACTGATGGAGTATTGAACAAGATATATCGATGCGCTTGTATCCACTCGATGTTGTCCATATCATATGTGGTTCCTTCTCCAACTAGACCATCCTGAATCCGAGAGGGCTTATCTAATTTTGTTTCAACATCTGTAAGATATTCTGCACAAAAAGTAGTACACTCATCCATCAAATAACCATTGGCTATTGATGCCTCCGGACGAGCTCTGTTGCATACAAATCGTTTCAATGTACTCAAATACCGCTCAATAGGATACATTCACCTGAATTTCACTGGACCAGCATCCATTAATTCATCAGTTAGGTGCACTATCAAGTGGACCATAACATCGAAAAATGAGGGGGTAAATACTTTCTCAAAGTGACAAAGCGTAAGTACAATTCGGTCCTGTAAACTTTTTAAATAACTCATTCATTGATTTATTAAACAAAGCTGTCTAAAAAAATTACTCATCTCAATCAACGGATGAACAACATTTGGGGATAAACAATCACAAATTGTGATTGGAATCAACTAATGAAGTAGTATGTGATTGTCATGACTTTTCAACCCTTGTAATTTCTTGCTCTTCAGATTCACACACATTGAAATATTAGAAGAGTAACCATCAGGCACCTTGAGCATCTTCAAAATGGAAAGAAATGTCTCTTTCTCCTTTGTAGTCATCGTATACTATGCAGAAGGCATATATGCCTTGTTTCCCTCAGCTAACTATAAATGAAACTGTTTCCTTAAACCCATTTCTTCTAAATCACGGCGTGCATTAACATGGTCCTTCGATTTTCCACTGACACCTAAAATGGTCCACAATATGTTATCACAAACATTTTTTTTCAATGTGCATGACATCAAAATTATGCCTCAGCATGTTAGTTTTCCAATACAAAATACTATAAAAAATACTTTTCTTTTTCCAATTGTGACTGCACTGCCTACCCGCAGCTCAAATATTACGTACCGGAGGAGCCACCAAATCTTGAATTTCATATACCATGCAGATGTTTTCTTCCTCAATCTGCGATAACATTTCGACTCCTGTCATGATCTTTGGTGCTGGGCTGAACTCTCTAGAACCATCAAATGCCACTCTGTCCTTTCTGAACCTGTGCTGAGGGGGGAGAAAACGTCTGTGACCCATGTATTCCCATTTTTTGGAATGCTTAAGTCATACAGATTTTTTACTTTTGTTGCAACAAGGGAAAGAAAATTCCCCTTTCGTACTCCAGCCTGATAAATTTGCATAAGCTGGGAAGTCATTGATTGTCCACAATAAAGCAGCATGCAGTTTGAACATTTCATTCATTTCACAATCATAAGTCATCACACCATTGCCTAAAAATTCATTCAACTCATCAATCAATGGATGAAGGTAAACATCAATCTTATCCCCCAGACTTTTAGGTCCATCAATAAGAGTGGAAAGTAATATAAATTGTTGCTTCATACAAAGCCACGGAGGAAGATTATACAGAACCAACACCACGGGCCATGTGCTATGATTTACACCAACCATATAATTGAATGGATTGAAACCATCTGCTTCCAATCCCAATCGGACATTATGAAAATCTTTGGAAAAGTCAGGATGTCTCTTATCAAAATCCTTCCATGCATGAGAGTCTTCTGGGTGGGTTAACATATCACTTTCATGAACTCTTTTTGCATGCCATCTCATTAAATTAGAAACTTTAGATGACATAAAAAATCTTTTCAACCTTGGTTTAAGGGGAAAGTAACACATTTGCTTTACATAAATCGGTTTCCCCTGTATCAAAATCTAAATTTGATGAGTCTGATTTCCCCTGTTCTCTTTCCACCTGGAAGCACCACAAACCGTACAAATATCCAAATGGGCAGTTTCCTTTCTAAACAACATACAATTGTTTGCACATGCATCTATGGTCTCATATGTAAAACCTAAGTTCTCTGTCAGATTAAGAGCATGGTAATACGACTCGGGAATCTTAGCGTCGACAGGAAGAACCTCTTTCAATAACACCAACAACATGTTGAATGATGTGTCTGACTAATGATTCAAAGTATTCAAATGCAACAACTCCACGATAAACGACAATTTATTGTAAGAAGTACATCCATGATATAATTATGTTTTTGAATCATCAATTGCTTCATAAAACCTCCTCGAATCACGATCTGCACTAGAGCGAAGATTTGTCTCAACGGTCTCAAGATTCTGGATGTCAATGCCTTCAGGATCCAACCCACGTACCATTTCAGTAAGCATTTCATGCATTGGATCATTCATCCTTGCATCAACATCCATCTGAACTACATCCGTATTTTGACAATGAACATATTCTTCTCCATGAAGAGTCCAAATCTTATAATTTTTCAGAAATCCATTAAAGAATAGGTGCTCCCCCACAGTATCTCGTGTGAATTGATATCTGTTAGCACATTTTCTACATGGAAAACTAATATAGTCACTTTCAAATCCTCTGGTGAAGTCAATAAACTGCATAATGCCATTGAAATACTCTCTAGACATTCGATTTGGAAGATCAATCCAACTCTTATTCATAATAAGATCCCTATAACAAAAATTTACACAAGACTTATTACATTTTAATTTTTCATATCAAATATATTTAAAATAAATACTAATTAATTGTTTGTGAACCATTTATAAAATAATAATGTAAGTGAAAGCCCATGTCATACCTGATTGTGCTACAAACCTGGAAGGGAGGGGAGCCAAAGGCGGTGCTTCGAGGGAGAGGAGAGGCAGTAGTGGGGAGCCGGAGCCGGAGCTGGTGCGGTGAGGGAGGGGACGGGCGACGACGACGACGGGGAGCCGGAGGAGAGGAGGCAGTGAGGTGGAGACAGTGCAGCGAGGGTGGGACGACGAGGGAGGGGACCGAGGACAGGGGGAGCCGGAGTGGACGGGTGGCAGCATCGAGGGGACGAGTAGTGGTCGTGCGGGGAGGGAGGGGACCGGGCGGCGGCGGTGCGGCAAGGGAGAGGATGGTGAAGGAGGGGACGGGTGGTGGTGGTGCGGTGAGGGAGGGGACGAAGACATAGGGGACAGGGGTTGGCGGGGTGAGGGGGGGGGGGGGGTGTTTGGTGTGCTGGGGGGAGGGACGAGGGGGCGGAGGGCCGAGGGCAGAGGTCGGAGGCCGGAGGGGCTGGAGGCTGAAGGCCAGAGGGTGGCCGGAGGGCTGTTGGAGGGCTGCCGGAGGCGGGTGGCGGGAGGCTTGAGGGCAGAGGGATGCTGGAGGGCGGCCGCAGGGTGGTGGGCGGCCGGAGCCGGAGGGCAGAGGCGGAGGAAGCCTGGAGGAGATGGAGGGCAGGGCGGAGGGCGGTCGGAGGGCAGCCGACGGAGGGCGGGGTGACGGAGGGCGGCCGACGGCCGGTGGAGGGCGGAAGGGTGACGGGGACAGCGGTGAGGGATGGTGCGCGGTGGCGGGGTAGGGCGCGCGGTGACCAGGGATGGTGGCGAAGGGGAGGGCGCGTGGCGACAGGGAGGGCGCGTGGCGATGGGGAGGGCGCGCGGCGACGGGGAGGGCGCGCGGCGATGGGGTGGGTGGATGGGGAGGGGGTGGGGGTGGGGGGGGGGGGTGGGGGGGTGCGAAGCCAGTTTTTTTAGGGAAACCTAGCGACCGCCATTGGCGGTCACTATTGGTTACCTATAGAGACCGCCACTGGCGGTCGCTATAGGTAAGGGGGATCAAAAGCCCATATTTCTAGTAGTGGATCCAACAAAGGTGTAGCATAGTTATTCGTCACAACCTGAGTAGGTTGTCCCAATATGGTCATAATCTGATCTGCTCTAACATTGAATGTGTTGACTTTCTCAGTGGGAAAATCCCTACATTTCCCATGTGTATTGATTCCCCTTCTTCCATTAGGCACCATTTCTAAATAATAGCACACTCTAGATCAGGGAATGAATCATAATGTATAATCTTAACTTAACAAAATATTTAGCATAAATTGAGATCCTATGCATGGATAATCCCTTAATCAGAAAAAATGGTTTCTTTGAGGAATAATTTACATTTCAATCCTTCATAATGGATTGTAAAGAAAATATGAATTATCCTAAGAATATCCCCCGGGAGTTTCGTAACCAAGAGTGAAGCAAGACCCATTGTTGTGTACCAAGATACCCTGGGTCAAGCCCGAAACTCCTTATTAGAGTTTTCACTCCTAGGTACATCTGTGTCAGAGCTACCTCTACCTGCTCATATCCATAAAAGGATGTGTTTGCTAGAAAGATTCACATAATCTATTCCTTGCCAAAATACCAGGATATTCTTGTATGTTTACCCTCAAATACTACCTTAGGTCTTTGTTCCCTACTATATATTTTCTACTCTAGTTTCCAAGTTTCCTACTAAATTCCTCTGATACCAATTGCAACAACCCAAACCCTCTATACTAGAGCCAGTGCATTACTTGTGTTATTGGAATTGTTAGAAGGAATGAAAAATACCAAAAGAATGATCAGTTTAGTAGTATTGGAGAAACTAGATACATATATGTAACACAAATTACATTGAAAAAGGTTACAAAATACAATAAATAACAAAACTAAAAACTGAAACCACATGAACTCAATAAATGACCTTCTCTTCATCACCTGTTGAAGGTAAACAATGAAAGGGGTGAGCTCAAAGCTCAGTAAGGTTTAAAAATGGCAGAAAAGTGAATACAATAATAAGTGAATCATAATCAATCTGACATAATAAATATGGCATGGTGAATAAATGAAAAACTAATGCCATTAATAAACTGAGAAAGAAAATGCATCCATAGATTTTTTCATAGTGAAAAAATCATGGATAATAATAATAATATATAATGAATAAATAGAACACTTATTAATTGGATTTCAGGTATCGGTCACATGAAACCATAATACCATTAAAACGGTTTAGTTCTGTGGGTAGTAACCTGTCTGATTTTTGGAAACAAACTCGAAGGGTTTATCGCCAACTGATTTGTCTCATGAGACCTACCGATGCATCGAGGGGCTATAGCGGGCCCCACCCACCACTGAATGTCCAAATAATTATTTATACATTGATTAAATACAATAGAAATATGCCTTTTCAATATCTGTATAGAGTAGAGTATACAGATTAATCAATATTTCCATAATTAAAATAACTTTCCAAATAAACACTGTATGAAAAATGGTATACGGTTTAGAAAACAAACATATCCATGATATGAGATTATGGATATTTAATATAAATATAATTTCAAATGAAAAGTGATATCAAATGGTCAGTAGGTACACCACATAAGGATTATTAGGCACATAATACAATGTTAGTCACAACAAAATAGTAGTTGAGACAAAGTCTCTTACCACAATGTAATCAGTCAAATCATATAACCAGAACTTAATAAACCTCAAATGAATCATTGAATAACTTTAATATAAAGAGAATAATGTTATTATATATCAAATGGAAGTACAAATATACCACATACAAGAAATAAGTGGCGAACAATGAAAATATCACATAATTAAAAGTGAGATGAGAAACCCCTTACAAATATTTCGGCATGGTAACGAGTGTTACTGTGAGGGCTTAATGAGAGGTAAAGAGGTATTACATTATTTATATGTCAGAAGGGAAGTATGGGGGAGGTGAGAAAACATACCCCATCATTAGGAATTAAAAATAAAAGGGCACAACATAGGGGATATTCTTGAACAAAAGTGTGAGAGAGGATCCCTTACCTTATGCTTGAAGATGTTCTTGACTTGTTTATTAAAGACCCGAATAAACAATTTAGGATTATTAATTCATAATTAAAGAACCTCTTATATATGGAAATGATTTATTATAACCCTTTTTAGTTTATTAAAGGAATTTTTGATTAGTTATAAGGTTCAATTTCATTGTTTGAGCTCGTTTGATCACTTGGTTTTAAAAGATCGGTTCACTTATATTCAAGTTCGGATAAATACGAAAGATGGAAGTGGTTGTAAAAAAATGAATTTATATGATATTATTGAACATACAGGAGATTAAATGGTTTTAAATATAATTTGGTTACTTAGAGTGGGGTTTAATTATTATATATATAACCTTAGTGATGACCGTTTTGGTTAATCGGTGGGTTTGATTACAATGAACATATTTTGCTTATAACTTAATACCATTTGTATAAAAGGATTAAAGAAATAAAATAGGATATTTTAAATATATAATAATCTATTTCAACCATAACAAAAATGGTTTCATGACCAGAATTAAATATTATAATAGAAATTGATAAACCGTTGTCCTTGAATGTGCTAAATTAGCACATCTCAAACAGTGCTTTCATTTCATCCAAATAAAGGGTGGGGAAAAGAGAGAAGCTAATGAAATATCCCATGAGTATAAAAAAATTCCAGTACATGTATGTTACTGGAGTTATCATACTATTTGGGTGAAGGTAGGTGAGGAAAGAAATAAAAAGAAAAGAACTTAAAAGAAATAAAGGAATTGAAAAGAGGAATTTACCTCTTGAGACTTCCTCCTTTGAGAACCTCTTAAGGGGAGAGGTTTTGGTATTTTTAAAAGTTTAGGAGATTTTAGACATGGGGGAGGATCTTGGGAAGATATTTGGTTAGAATATTGGCAATTCATAAGGCTTGAGAGGAGTGAAGAGAAGAGGGAGTGAAGGGGGGTTTTTATTGTAGAGGAGAGAGGGGATTTCTCAATATAAAATTCATTAATTTATTATTTCTCCACAAGACAATGATTAGTGAGTCTTCCATGAACAAGAATAGTAATTTTATCATGTGAATCCGAATCAATTGGTCTTACATCAGCATATCATCATTAATGACTCAATTAATCCATTATTTAGCATTTATTGTGAATTATCAGATTTTACTATTCATAAAAAAATCAAGTATTTCATAAAAATCCAAAAAATTCATTCTAACCATTTTTTGACATGTATAATCCAAAAATTAATTCCATTTTTCAAAAATAATTTTATAAGTATGATTAATTAAATATTTAATTAAAATCATTATTTAATCAAAAAATATAAACACTTAAAATTTTTATCTTCATTTTTAAGGTGCCTAAATTCATTTATACACTCAATGGTATGGATACCATTCATAAGAGTCATTTTACTATTCATAAGGGCAGGTTACTATTCACAAGGGTAGGTTACTATTCACCAACAATTAATTTTCCCTTATCGGACTCCAAATAACTTACTGATCGCAACCATGTATGTCAGATTTTCAAAATTCACATTATAGAAGTGACAAAATTAGGTTTACTTGGATAGGTTATGGATATATCCTATAATTAACCATGTTTTGTTCCATAAAGCCTCAATTATTCATGAGATATAGGCTATAACTAGAATGTATTTAAGAGAAACATACCAGGAAGTGTTTGGGGTGCTACATGTTGGACCTTAGGCATTTGAGTTGTTTCATTTGTTTGTAACTTTCAAGACATTAAATAAATATTTTGAAACATATATTGGTATGATATTATGATTATTATTGATGATAAATTAAACTATTTAAACCTGAAGAGTTTTCTTAGGAATATTTTATAAGAAGAAAGTAAATAATGGTCGATCAAATTCATACCATGATATTTTTTATATAAATTTTATTTTGTTATTATTATTATATGGTTATGTTTTTCATATATTGGGAAGTGAGTGTTTTTATGATCCCTTAATTTCTCATTTAAAAAGTTGAAATTGAGTAAATACTATATTTAGGGGTGGGTTCTTGTAGGATTCATTCATTTGGTTATTTTGGTGTGACACCTTTGGTATATTATTAATTTATTTTTAATGGGTGGTTTTCTTTTTTGGTGTTATCTATTTCTGAAGTACCCATCCTAATTTATTTGAAGTTTTCTTCATGATGTTTCTCAAGTGGGATATGGAATTTTCTCTTTTTTCATTTAGTCTAGTCATTGAGGCACCCATGGAAAAGATGATGGCATAACTAGTACTTTTTGGAGGTGAGGTGTTGTTTCAACTCCTTCCAAGTAGCCAGGGTTGATATGTTGTTCAGTGTTTTAGTTTGGTATTTGTTCAATATTTGGGTAATGATTATGATGGATTGGATCAATGTTTTGATTGAAGTTCATGGTTATATGGTTTAAGTTGGTTTGATGAGGGTTCAATGGTTCCTAGTTCAAGGGGCACAATAGTAGTCTGATGATGATAGCGTGTTCTATCAATACTAGGATTCTTGGATGGCAGGTATTTATGCTAGAAATGAATAGTCAACCAATAATGACGAGATAAGGTGTAATGAAGATGGAGATATTTCTAATGGTGTGCAACTAAAGGAATCATGCTATTCTATGTTGCATGTGGAGGTTGAGGTGCTAATGATTCTCTATCTAGGACCCATTACCCACGTCTCCCCTTCTCAGATTTTATGTGGGATGTTTCTAGGGGGTTTGGATTTTAATATTTGAATCTTTTTTTCTATATTTTGATTTATTTTTAGCCTAAAAGTGGTTTATTATTAAATAAAATAATGGATTTGGAGTAAAGACTTGATATAAGGGAGGATATGGCATCAAATTATCTCAGGTTTTCCCTTATCTCCCACTTGATGCTCATGATGTCTATGATTTTTCCTTGAAATCATCCTTAGAAGAATTTGTGTCTCTCACAAGCATCATTTCCATTCATTTCTTCTTCTCTTTTCTATATTTTCTCTACTCTTATGGTTTATTTTTCTTCATGTTTCATTCCTAGTGGTCTATCTTTGTTTGACTTCACTGGTTTCTTCCTCAGGATACTTTTATGGTTTTGTGTTGTTGGCGATGTTTCTAGATTCATTGACATCCCCTCATGACCTATTAGTCTAAAAATTCACAATTTATACCATCCATGGTCAACATAATGGAATTTATGGTAGATTTGGGAAGTGGTAATAGATGCATCAGGAGGTGAAGTCCTAAAATAATGTTCCCTCTATTTGGAATTCCATATCCCCACATGCTCCTCTTATGCCCTTTCCTTATTGAAACACCAAGAAAGACTCCATTTAGTCAGGAACGATGGTGGTATATGATGATTGGGATGGTGATGATGTACATTCATGGTGACTCTATTGAAATGGAATTTCCCTCTCCTCTCTCGTTTGGTTGGATTTATCTTATTGACTCATTAAGTTGGGTTCTTCCTCCATGTTTGTGTTATCTTTTATCTTCCTTGGTATCCTGGTCTTTTAGTGTCATATACCCTACCTATATCCTTCCCATTTTTGTTCTTTAATTATGTATCTTAGATATACTCTTAGTGTAGATGATTGGAAGTTTATATCAAGGGTGTTTACTAGTAGACATCTCATTTCATGGAGGAAACTATTTTCTGAGTAGGAACAATGTTATAGAAATTGTGTTTGGGTTTAGATGATGTTGATTTTTTTGGTGGCCTAGTTTATTGGAAGGAGGATTTTTCATCTCAGATGTGTTTGATGGTTTTTATTTATTGATTTTATCTTGTTGGTGGTGATGATTTTTTCCAATTCAAAGAGGTATTTATGATTTAGTATTTTATTGTTCTTAACTTTTCTATGATGGATTCATTGACCTATTTTTAATTTCACAATGGTCTTTTTGTTATGGAAAATATATGGATGTTGGTTGATGACGACAATGACAAGTCTTCTATTAGTGGTTTCAGAGGTGACGTTTTCATTGGATATGAGTTACTATGATGGTGAAAACATGTAGTTAGGTGGTGTAGACTCAATCATTTAGTTGGTGTTGGGACCTAGGTGTAACACCCCAGGAAGTTAAAGGGTTAAAAGGGATAAATGTCATCACCCATGTCAACAAGGTGAACCTTTCTTTTTATAATCATACTAGATTAAAAATCCATAATTAAAGAGGTTCTTATTAGAGTAGTGATATGGATGGGTGACCTTCTAATAAGTTTCTAAGGGTGTGTGTGAATAAAGAAAAATTTCATTAGAAATAACATGTGTTGGAATATGGGGATAGAAATTTGTCTATTGACCCATTAAAGTACCTGGGTAGGCCCTAGGGAGGATAAAATATGTACTTTCAGGGCAAATGGGGTGCATGTGAGGTCCAATTATTATATTTGTATTAGAGGATGAACCTATCCAAAAGTGCAGTGGCACTACCTAGGTCAATATATAGGGTCCACAGTGAGAAAATTATGCTCTAGGGGGGGGGTCAATGTAATACCCCAAGAAGTTAAAGGGTTAAAAGGGATAAATTTTACTACCCATGTAAAAAATGTACACCTTTCTTTTTAGGATCCTACCCGATTAGAACTTCACAGTTAAAGATATTTTTCCTAGAGTAGTAATCAGTATGGGTGAACTCCTGGGAAGTTTCCCAGGGTGCGTGTGAGTGAGTAAAAAGTGAACTAAAAATAACATGTGTTGGCCTATCGGGAAAATCATTAGTCTAATGACCCATTTAGACATGTGGGTAGTTCCCAGGGTGGGGAAAACACATTTCTATGAGGAAAATGGGGTGCCTTAGGGGCCTAGTTGTTATATGAGGCATGATTTTCTATTATCCTTGGGTTCCCCACTTAAAATTTTCACAGACTACTACAAGTTGGTTTTGAATTTTATTATTTGAATGTTATTTTTTTTTTAATTTTTTGGGTTTTTACGACCTTGAATTTGTGAGTGTTAAATTTTTGGATATTGGTCCGATATTGTGTTAAGGTATATTTGGTTCCTAATTAATCAAAATTGGTTTATTATTAAAATAAAAAAAAATATATTTAGTGATTAATGACCATATCATGTTAAAAAATGAAGAGTTTTCTAAGAGGAACTGTAGATTAAGAGTAATTGTATGTGGTTGGGTGGTTAACTATGAAATTAACATACTTGTTGAAACCTAGGCAGGGATGTGTTTCTTCTATGGATGTTTTGAGAATCACATGATGTGAATAATTTTTATTTTGATTACTATGAGAGACTTTATAACTTGTTTTCAAGAATTCATTATTGAGAAAGTAAAGTAAGGATTCTCTTGATCCTTAAGAGAATGTTAGTTTAGGTGATGATTTTAAAAACATTATATTGATATATTGTTCCATTAATTTTCTTATAATAAATATAATTTTTATTTAAGTGGTTTTGATATTTCTTATTTATAATATAATTATTGTAAAGTGTATGAGGATTGTTTTAAGTCATTAAGAAAAAGTTACCCTTTTATTTTAAATTATGAGAACTTATGAAAAAATGTTAGTGATTTTCATCTTTATTATATTATTTGGGATTAAAAGGTTAAAATTATAGCATTAAAGCTTTTTAGTTTCATTTCTAGTTATTTATATTCACCTTTTTGGTAATCCAATTGTGAATATAGTTTTATTTATGATTGATTATTCTTGGTTGATAACATTAGTGGTTCTATTTTACTTATTGCGATTCAAGTATGGTAATCCTTATTAAAGGGTGTGTATCTTTGATTAAATAATTTATCACATTTTGGATTTAAAAACTAATATATTACATTTATAAAGTCTTGGGACATTGAAGTGGTAAGTTGAAAACTAAGGACATTCTCAATTTCTATGTATGAGTTTGGAATTTCATTGGACTATATTGGTTATTCCAGTTTTTTGGTAACATCCTTGGAAATAAATTCTATAGAAGTAGTGGTTTTGTAATATAGTTATTATTGGAATATATATTGTACAATACATTTTTAAATGATGTATATTATAAATTTAATTACTATTTTTTTACCTTGAGGTTTTGAGATAATAAATTATTTAATTACCACATCTCTACACTATGGTATAGAGAAATAGTATGTTGTTTATGTCCATATATGATTGATTTGTGTTTTAGTTCTATATAATAACTCATAATTTGATTTTTTAATCACAGTGTTAGGTTATAACCCTTTATTTTAGGAATGTAAATTTTTTTAAATAGTTGATAGCATCTTGGATGAGAGTGACTAGTTAACTAAGGTGAGTGAATATGGTTAAGTTGGAATTAAAATCCATTAATGTGGTTAATTGTGAATTGATATAGATTCTAATAGTCAAGGTGTGATTTTTTGTGTTATGTGATCTATGCGAGAGAAATTTCTCATGATACTTGTTATTGGATAAGTTTTGGTGTAATGAATTTTATATGTTCCATCTTGAAAGTGTTGACAGTGTAGATTTACCACCGTGTCACTTTATGATTTATTATCTCATTTTTTATTTATAGTAATAGAATCCCTATCAGTGAAAGTGTAGTGGTTATTACATGGGATAGGGTTAGTTGGTATAAATAATGTATTTTTAGAGTGGTCAAGTTTCCAAGGATGGAAGGTGATAATGTTTATAATTGTGTGAGTTTCTAAGTTCTTGAGAATGTATCATAGTTACTTAGGATGAATTATCTCTCTTTAATATTTAAGAAGTTTTATGAGTTCGTTGTTAGTTTAAATTGAGGCATATAAGGAATAGTATGGTTGTAACTATCAATCAATTGGGTTAAAATTGATGATTAAACTGTTATTGGTTTAGATATAGTATGTGATATGGCATAAAAATTTAAGTAATCCTAGATTGTTAATGGAAGGTAATGTATATATGAGTTATACTGTATAAGGAATGCACTTGGGAATGAGATTCATAGATGAAAGTTCAATATCCTTATTTAATTTAAAATTTATTTTTCATGTAGTTACATGGTGATTTTTTGAAATTAGATACGTTCTTTGTAACATACTTGATTCAGATACCTTAATGTTACCCAAATCAGGTCATCACAACACCCTAGGTTCACTTACCAATCATGAGAGTCTGGTGTAAATACTGAGGGTTAATTTCATAACTTGTGGGAAGTGGTTTTACACTTTAATAATCAATTAAAATAAGCATTGAATCATTAAATTTTTTAACATGGTCTTTAAAGGAAATATACAACTAATAAAACTAATATAACACATATTTGATATAGGAGGAGATCTATATTCCATTGGGGTACATTTTATAACTATATAATAACATAACCAAAATTTTATATGTATGAAAACAAAATATGAGTAAAAAAAATGTAAGTATAATTATCAACCATAAGAGTTTCCTAAATAGGTATATACATCATTTGGTATACAAAAAATAAAAATAAAAAACATGATAAGTGTATCTCTAATAGTGTTATAAAACATTATAAAACTCTATGGACATCCCCCTGTGTTCCCATTTAATCCAACAAAAAAATCACAAAATATCCTACATAGACCCTCACTCTAACTCTTATGAAACTCTATGCTTTGGTACCTTAACCTTTCTTTAATTATGAATAAAAAGATATATATGTATCCTAAAAGGACACATATAGGGTGTGAGTATATCATACTCAATAGATATTCACCATCGGACCACTACCAAACCATCATAAAACTACCTACATGTAGTAACAATACAAAATGGAAAAAATAATCAATCAAACATAGAAAATTTCTTCAATTAAAGTAGTGATAACATAATCAAATCATGATTTACTAAGATAATAATAATTTATTAATATAAATAAGCCAGACTTAATTTTATCTATGATTATAATCCAAAAGAAAATAACCTACACAATAATATATACCAGTGGATGTAATGCCCTAACCCTAGAAGCCTAGATCCCATTCATTATCTTATTACATTGGCATGTTTAAAAGGAAAAAAAATCCCAAAGGAATGAACAATTTAGTAGTATTTTAAATCCATATTACATAAATGTAACCCATAATACATTGGAAAATAGGAAATACAAACATGATACATAATAAAATGGAATAAACTTCATCCTTGAACGCTTATTCAAAGATTTATTCTTCATAACTTGGGAAAAGCAACATAATAATGGTGTTATCAAATGCTTAGTAAAGGTAAATAAAGTGGAAATAATAATGAATCAGTGAGAATAAATAAAAATTTCAAGGTGATTAACTGAAAACACATTCGATTCAATAACTAGATAAGAAAAAATCAATATGGCAAGGTAAGAAACTGGAACTCATGCCATTTAATTAATGAATTGAAAATGAAATGTATCCATAGATACGTTGATGAAAAATCTCATGGATAAATAATAACTGGAACTAAATTAGGGAAATGATATCTTAATGGATTTCATGTCTGAGGCACATGAAAACCTATACCTTCAAGAACTTTCAAAATAAGGTTTAAAACTAAAGATAAAAACCCATTTAATTTGGACAACTTATTTGTCTCATGAGAACCTGTCGATGCATCAAGGAGCTATATAAAGTCCGAGATCCTCCCAAAATTTCTTATCAAAATAATTCCTCATAAATAATAGTTGAAATAAATAATATTCCTTATCAAATATCCATATTTAATAAAGAATACAAAATTATCAATATTTCCCAAAAATAATCAAATAACTGTCAAAGTAGACACTGTATGTAAAATGGTATACGATTTAGGAAATAATAATATCCATTGTATGATAATGTGTATATTAAAGTAAATTTTTAATGAAAAATGATTACAATAAATTTATTTTTTCAATATAATGTTAAAAATCACAAAAGGAAGTGATATTGGAAAGATAATCATTAAGAACAATCTTGAGGAGAATAATCTTTAAACATTCCAAAGTGTCCCATACCACTTTGAAACATTTGAATCATAATCTCCAAAAAGTTATGACATTAAATTAAACTAATAATATCATTATAATAATTTTATTCATGATATAACATGAAAAATTTAGTATATACACCAAATAAAAGTGAATTGGTGCATAATAACAAATACGCCTCAATGAAATGTAAATTGAGATGAAATCCACTTACCTTATCCTTAATTTTTGTTGCGTGGTATTTATCCTAATGTATAGTGGTTTAAAATATGTTAATAAATAATATCATAACCATAATAATTTTTATAATACCATATATTAACTTTTTATAATATCTCATTACCTGTCTATTAACAAACTTTCATTAATTTCACTATTTCAGGGGTTAATTGCCTAGTTTTCTCGAGTAGGTTTTTGACTTGTCAATTGTTGTTACTATTAATTATATCATGATTTAATCTTATAAATAATGTAAAACATTAATTAATTATCATATATATATTCAGTATATATGTATTTTTAGTAGTCTATAATATTTGGATATTAGAAATGAAGTGCACTGTTCATAGAGACGGTAGACCGTATGTACACATGAATGCTACTTTCATTTCTTTGTTGTATTAAAAGAAAGAAAAATAAATGATATATATTTATATTATAATTATAGTATCATATATATGTTATATATGCTACATAGTCTTATTAAAACAATCCTTTATACATTCCATGTATGGAATGAATGAGTCATATCGCTTTGAGTGGGTGGTAATCCACACTTCCCCAAACAGAATTATTGTATTTAAACAAGATGGAAGGCATAAAGGTATGTTATAAATAAAAATTAAAGAAGAATAAATATATTATAAAATATAAAATATATCATATATAAACATATTTTCCATCATAATGTCCACCATGATAGGTGGTAAATGAAAAATAAACAATCATCATTTTGTGAGGCAGTAGTTCGCTGTACACAGAATCAGTATGTTCGTTACCCATTAGATGGAGGTGTGAGTATGTATAGGTAGAACCATTATAATAACAACATATTAGTATATTGAGTACATTTTTTTACATGATCATGTAATAAGGATATTTTAGAGGGTGGATAATGGAAATAAAACTAAAGAGCTTGAGAGAAGACATTACCTCTTAATCGGGTAATAATTTTTGGTTTATACTAAAGGATTACATGGAGGTATTTATGAAAAAATGCATGATTAAAGGTATAGGGTAGGAATTTTGGGAATATATATGGGAATATATTGAATAAAACTAATTAGTTTTAGATGTGTGAGTAATGGAGAGAGGTGGTGACTTTTTATAAGGGAGGAAAATGACTCACTTGGTATTTTTGAAAATATGTTAGGTGTACCCATGTTTTTACCTAAAAAAAGACTTAAAAAACCAAAGAAAACTCATTAATGGAAGTTTCATGGAATAATTATTTCCATAAAATGGGTTTTGGAAAAGTGGATAGGTCATTTGGTCCCTTAAGTTAAAGTTTTAGTCCTTCATTAAGTTTAATTTTACCTTAATAATTGTAATTATTTTTAATTACTTTTACTAATAGTTTTGGTCAAAAAAAAGTTGGTATTATTATAAATTATAAATAATGATTATTTTAAATATGGAATCCATTTTTCTAAATTTCAATCACATAATTGGTATAAATTAATTTAAAATTCATCCCGTAGGTGGGACAACAATGCAGGTTTTTATAGTAAAAACGATCAAAAGTTTGATAAGTTTTTACCTTCAATTTAAAAGTGAAATTGATCCCAATTATCTAAATTTGATTAATAGATAAAAATATGATCTAATTAAACTTTAAAAACAATTAAAATTATAAGTTAACCTTATAAATAAATTATATGAAAAGCAGTTTTGAATTAAATTTCAGTATTTTTCACTATTCATTAAAAAACGAATCTTCACATAAAATACCAAAAATTCACCCTAAGATAATTTTTATATTTATTTTCCAAATATGAATTTTATTTTTACATATTAAACTTATAAAATGTTTAAAAATTGTATTTAATATGAGTTCTCCATTCAAAGGCGGCAAAACTAACTTTATAAAAATATAGTATTTTAATTGTAATATTTGGATTGTTCTTATCTTATGCTTATAAAATCTGTTAGATGAAATTTAAAAATATTATATTGAATAATATATATATATATATATTACATTAATATGACCCACTAATTTTTATTAATTAAATATATTAGGATAAAATATCTTTGTGAACAGAAAAATAATAATATTTTCTTTTATATTCAATCGGTTTTCATATTCATTTATAATTAATTTATAACCAAAGAATTTATTTTAAATTTGTGTAAACAATATATTTAGTTAATAATATTCATAAATACTAGTTTATATATTATTATATTAAATAATAGTATTTTAGTAATATATTATTGTTCGTTAAAACTCGATCTTTCATGTAATATAAGCTTTCGAAGAAAATCTCTCTTGCATGTAACACAAGCTAACTCACTGTTGTATTAATTAAAAAATATAAAATATATCAAATCTATTTAAAATAATAAATATATTTTAAAGTATCTGGTTATTATATCCCCTTACTCGCTTGGTGTCGTGTGTCATGCACGCTATCAAATACAAGGTTCTTAATTTAGAATTTTGGGGTGTTACATTCTTCCCACCTTAATTAAATTATGCACTCACAATTTAAAATTGATCTTAATAATATAGATATTGAAAATAAACTATTATAGAAAGACTCACATCATAAAAATGGTTAATGTCACATCTTCTTAATAAGATAGAAATGAAATTACAATGGTCACGTAACTAGGTTCCCTAGTAGGAGAACATAGGCGGGAAATGGAAACATGGATACATATGAAAAATATAACAACCAAGTTTTGATTAAGAGTGATAAAGAACACGGTTATGAGAAAGTTAAAAATTAGAAATCCCTAAATCCATGATGATCTAAGGGGCCATTTGATTCATCGGAAACGATAGTTATAGGACAATATTTTTGTTTCAAAACCCTTTTTTTTCTATAGTTAAGGATTTTTTTTCACTCTATAAGAATATAAGTAAATATACTTACTTGGTACATTTATATAAGCACAATATTATCCTTTGGTCATTCCTTGAACTATTTCTACTTCTTCTCTTAAAACAAGTTTCATCGTATAATTATGTAATATATAAATTTCTAAAACTACATCCAAAGTTCACCTTAATCCATTTCATAAATGGTCAAATTTTCCATAAGATTATGATCCAACACTTTGGAAAGAAGGTTTTTGAATTTCCATGTTGAAATTATCATTATACTTTAATCAACATGGAATAGTTCCAAATTTTTACATTCCAAACATGTGAATAACTTCCTCATGTATCCTCTTGAAATATAGTAATAACTAGAATCACTATAAAAACTTATTAGAAACCTAAATTCTTCCTTATTTATTATGTAAAACACATGTTATTGGATATATTCCTTAAATAAAAAAGTGTTGTAAACTTCATCAATGATATCATAGACCACTTGTCGAAAAGTTATTAATCAATTCCAATATAGTCAACACTTGTCTAAATCAATCATTTATTCATCATTATCTCAAAATTAGGAACATATTAAGGGTTTTATTCCCCTTAATCACATGTTTTCTGAAAATTTTAACTTTCTAATTAATAATTTTTCTTGGTACCATTCAAAATATGATCTCAAATTCTTAAGGAAAAAGTACTGTAATACAATACTCATATATTACATAATTCTTATAACTAGTACATTGCTGATAAAATATTAAAATGAAATAATTATTGAATAGTCATATTAATCATTCCTCTTTTTCTAAAACACTAGAATAACTTAATCATTATCCAATAACATCATTTGGGTTATATTACTTTGATGCTTGGGATATTGATTCACATAGTGTCCTATAACCTTGTAGTTGAAGCATTATACATTAGAATCATTTTTCTTAACCTTGAAATCAATAACTTGGTGTACTTTTTCTCCAAACTTATAACATACTCCCATTCCTTTCAAGCAAGTAACATAGTGTTTCTTGCTACAATTATCACATGACGAGAAATCCTTCTTTCCCTTTGTCTTATTCAACTCATTCCCTTTTTCATGGTGCTTAGATGACCTATTATTGTCTTGGTTTCCTTTTAATACATAGGAATTGGATAATTCTTTACCCATATTATTGTCACATGATACCATGTCCTCATATGATGAGAATTTTTGGGAGACTATTTACCTTTGAAATATTTTCTTAATACTATGAAAGATTTTATCCTTCTTACTATTTGAATCATGTGCATCGGTGAGGTTCACATTCCTTCTACTAGGTTCCATTTATAAACAATGAAATATAATGTATTATATCCTAAAATTATGAACTTTATATAACTCTAAACATGTTATAACATATAACATAAATTTATTCATCATAAATCTTATAATCATAAACTTTGGTTACTTTGGGGAAATCTTTAATTTTAAATCCTTTATAATGGTAAGGAAATAAAATGTAAACTATCCTAAGAGTATCCCAAAAGAGTGTTAATACAAGTGCACAATAAGGCCCATTTTTATGTACCAGGTTACCCCGAGTCAGGCCCTAAACACCTTATTAGAGTTATTACTCTAGGTACATCTGTGCCAGAACTATGTCCACTTGTAGTATCCATACAAGGATGTATTACTAGGAATACCCATATAATATATACCTTACCAAAATTCTAGGATGTTATTCTATATTCATCCTAAAATTATATCTTAGGGTTATGTTCCCTAATCTATGTTTTCTAAGTCCAGTTTCCAAGGTTGTTTCCAAACTTCCGCTGATACCAACTGTAACACCCCGACCTGAGAAGCTCAGATCTGGTGCATTATCTTATTAAATTGGAATATTTATAAGGGAAAAAATCCTTAAGGAATGACCAGTTTAGCTGTCTTGTAAATCCAAATTACATACATAATACCCATTATACATTAGAAAATAAGAAATACAAATATGATACATAATAAAATAGAATAAAATACATTCTTAAATACTTATTCAAATATTTATTATTCATAACTTGGGGAAATAAACATAATAAGGATGCGCTCAAATTATCATTAAGGGTAAGTAAAGAGAAATAAATAATGAATCAATGAGAATAAATCAACATGGAAATTTAATTAACTAAAAAAAATTCCATTCAATAACCAGATAAGGAAAAATCAATATGGCATGGTAAGAAACTGGAATTCATGACATTTAATCAATGAACTGAAAATGAAATGTATCCATAGATATGTCAATGAAAAATCTCATGGATGAATAATAACTGAAACTAAAATAGGGAAATGATTTCTTAATGGATGTCATGTTTGATTCACATGAAAACCTATACCATCAAGACCTTTCACAAGACAGTTTAAAACTATGGATATAGACTTGTTTAATTTGGCCAACTTATTTGTCTCGTGGGAACCTGTCAATGCATCAAGGAGCTATATACAGTCTGAGATCCTACCTTCATTTCCTGTCGAAATAATTACTCATAAAGAATAGTAAAAATAAATAATATGGATTATAAAAATATCTTTATTGAATAAAGAATATTAAATTATCAATATTTCCCCAAAATAATCAAATAACTATCAAATTAGACATCACATGTAAAATGGTATACAATTTAGTCAATAATAATATCCATTATATGATAATATGGATATTCATGTAAATTTATAATGAAAAATGATTACAATAAAGTGATTATTTCAAGATAATTTTAACAATCACATAATTAAGTGATATTCAAAAGATAATCATTAAGAAAAATCTTGAGGAGAATAATCTTTATACATTCCAAAGTGTCCCATACCACTTTGAAACATTTGAATCATATTATACAGAAATGTATGACATTATATGAAACTTATAATATAATTATAATATGGGTATTAATGATATAACATGAAAAAGGAAGTATATACACCAAATAAAAGTGAATTGGTGCATAATAATAAATAAGTCTCAATGAAATGTAAATTGAGACGAAATTCCCTTACCTTATCCTTCCTTTTTGTTGTGTGGTATTTAGATTCATGTATAGTGGTTTAAAATATGTTAATAACTAATATAATAACCATAATAATGTTTATAATACCATATAATAACTTCTTATAATATCTCATTACCCATTTATTAACAAACTTTTATTAATTTCACTATTTCGGGGGTTAACTGCCTAGTTTTATCGAATAGGTTTTTGACTTGTAAATTGTTGTTCTTATTAATTAGATAAATATTTAATTATATCAAGTATTTAAAACATGAATTAATTATCATTTATATTCAATACATATGTAATTTTAGTAGTACAAATTATTTGGATATTAGAAATGAATTGCACCGTTCATAGAGACGGTAGGCCGTACGTATGCATGAACGTTACTTTCATTTCTTTGTTGTATTAAAAGAATGAAAAATAAATGATACATATTTATATTATAATTATAGTATCATATATATGTTATATATGTTATATATGTTACATAGTTTTATTAAAACCATCCTTTATACATTCCATGTATGGCATGAATGAGTCATATCTCTTTGAGGGGGTTGTAGTCCATACTTACTCAAATGAAATTATCATATTTAGACAAGATAGAAATAATTAAGGTATGTTATAAATAAAAATTACATAAGAATAAAGTTTTTATAAATATCATATATATCTTATATAAATATATTGTACATCATAATGGCTACCATGAGAGGTTGTAAATGAAAAATTAACAATCATCATTTCATGAGGCAGTAGTTCGCTGTACACAAAAACAATATGTTTGTCACCCATTAAATGTAGGTGTGTGTAAGTTTAGGTATAATCCTTATAATAAAAACATATTGGTATATTTATGATAATTTTTTTATATGATCATAGAATAAGGATATTTTATGGGGTGGATAATGAAAATAAAACTAAATAGCTTGAGAGAAGACGTTACCTCTAAATCGGGTAACTACTTTTGGTTTATACCAAAGGATTCCTTGGAATACTTTCTGCACAAAGGGAGGATTCAAGATAGAGGGGTGGGATTTTGGAAATCTATATGGGAATATCTTGGCTGAAAATAAGTGGTTTTAGAGGTGTGAGGAATGGGGAGAGGCGGTGACCTTTTATAAGGGAGGAAAAAGACTAACTTGGTATTTTTGAAACAAAGTTAGGTGTACCCATGTTTTTACCTAAAAATGTCTTAAAAAACCTGAAAAACTCAATAATGGAATGTTAATGGACGAATTATGGCCATAAAATGGGTGTTTTAGTAGTTTCTAGGTCATTTGGTCCCTTAAGTTAAATGTTTAGTCCTTTATTAAGAACAATTTTACCTTAATAATTGTAATTAATTTTAATTACTTTCAATAATATTTTGGTCAAAAAAATTGGTCTTATTAGATAGTATAAATTATTATGATTCCAAATATGGAATCAATTTTTCCAAATTAAAATCAAATAATCGGCATAAATTAATTTAAAATTCATCCCGCAGGCATGATGATAATGCAGGGTTTTAAAGTAAAAATGATCAAAAGTTTGATAATTTTTTACATTCAATTTCAAAGTGAAATTGATCATAATGACCTAAATTGTATTAATTGATAAAAATTTAATATAATTAAACTTTAAAACCAATTAAATGTATAATTTAACCTTATAAATAAATTATATGAAAAATCAGTTTTGAATTAAATTTCATTATTTTTCACTATTCATTAAAAAATGAATCTTCACAGAAAAACACCAAAAATTCACTATAAGCCATTTTTTTGATTCCAAATATGAAGTTTTTTTTGACATTATAAACTTAAAAAAGGTTTTAAAATTTGATTAATATAGGTTTGACATCCAAAGGCAGCAAAACTACCTTTATAAAAATATAGCATTTTAAGTGTAATATTTGGTTTATTCTTATTTTATACTTATAAAATCTATTAGATATATTATATTGAATATATAATAAATATATTACATTAATATAACCTAATAATTATTATTAATAAAATATATTAGGGTAAAACATCTTTGTGAACATAAAAATAATATCATTTTCTTTTATATTCAATCAGTTTTCATATTCATTTCTAATTAATTTATAAACAATGAATTAATTTTAATTTTTTTTGTAAACTATAGATTTAGTTAATACTATTCCTAACAGCTAGTTTATATCTTATTATATTAAATAATAATATTTTAATAATATATTATTGTTTGGTAAAACTCGGTCTTGCGTGTAATGTAAGATTTCAAAGAAAGTCGCTCTTGTGTGTAATGAAAGCTAACTCAGTATTGTGTGAATTTACAAATATAAAATATATGAAACCTATTTAAAATAGTAAATATATTTTAAAGTATCAGGGTATTATATCCTCTTACACACTTTGTTTCGTGTGTCATGTATCCTATCGACTATAAGGTTCTTAATTTATAATTTTAGGGTGTTACAATGGATGTATGTCTAAATGACCAAGCCATCATATATAATAAAGGAGATATTTCAAAATAAAATAATTTAAAAAAGGAATTATAAGTCCCAAAATATAACATCCAACATTTTATATAATAAATTTAATATATTCCAAGGCCCATACCAAGACAACCCTCATATCATATCACAAATGGCAGGGCACACCATGACCCTTAACTCCAATAATAATAAATAGATATAGCATGTTGCTAGGGTATATGAATCATTGGGTAGATGAGGTATCCACTCCCAACCATTTTTTCTTCTCCAGTGACCTGTAATAAATTTTAGAGAAATATCCACATTCTAGCTTTTACTTTATCATACTAATAAAAAAATCATATTCCACATGGTAATCACATTCAACATGGTTTGGAAACCCATATAAACTTAAAGGATATCATAAATTATTTATTAAAATTATATAAACTAATGTAATATTGACATGATCAATAATATAATTCCAAATTAACCAAATCATGGATTAAAGTAAACAAAGATTCAAAAATAATATTTTTTATACCCAAAACCTAACCATTAATCAATTAAACTTTTTGAAATATAATTAATTTTAAAGTTAAAAATGGTTTTAAATTTATCTTTCTTCTATCCCATATATTCATCATCCATACACTTCAATAGTATGAGAGTGAAGAATGGGTCACCCACCAATTATTATGATTATCCGACTTACAAATTCTAACAGAATAAAGGATTCCAATTTCTAAAGGATTAAGAAAAATTAGGTTGGGTAAAATTAGATTTCATTTTGTTTACTTAAATCAAAACATAAAACAAGAGTGCGGTAATGTTTCCCTACCTCAATAACACTAAGAATAACCCTTCAATATCCCAAGGAAGAAGTAAAATTAGATAATTATATCAAATCCACATCATTAAAAATTATATTGTTATGAATTTTGATTTACAAAAAGAGGAATAATAGAAAAATAGATATTGAGAGAATTTATAACTTAGATTATTCATCTAGAAGTTTTTTCAAAAGCTAGAGGAAAACTTGGATTATAACTCCCTATACTAAACCAATAAGTATGAACTAGAGTTCCGCATGATATCATGTTCACCCCCCGTATGCAAGAGGTTGTCACCTAGCAGTGAGGGTTTAAGTCCATCAGTGGAGAGAATATTCCATCATTATTAATCCTTGAAAAAATAATAATATAATAGAAAATAATAAAATATAATAATCAAAGTAAACATACAAAACCTATGTAGATGTCACACAAGTCATATAAGTAAACATGGATCTTAGTGTGGTAAGTCAAACCAAAGTATAAATGAAAGCAGATAAAATAAATAAAAGTTAGAGTGTCCTCTAAATTATGTATGGTCTGTTACCACCTCCATGATCCTATTCTAATATATTATCCATGGTCCCCTTTCCTTTATTCAGATACCTATACATGAATTCTACATGCACATTAGGATTCCCATGTGGGGTGTAAGTAATAAAATCCATTAGGATACCACTAATGTGTCCTTAAATACATATAGATGTATAAAAAGTGTATTCCATGATAATAATAAATGTGTAAATAATCATATCAATCATAAAATCACACACTGAGTGGTTTTAAACTAACCAAGCCACCAAAAACCATGGATTTTACTTTCTACGACTCCATGTTAGATGAATAGTCATCGAATGTCATAAGTGAGTAAATACTATTAAAAATTCTCCAAGTCATGTCTTTCGATGGTCTCAAGGCATTGAGTTAGATTAAGCCCCCATACCATCATATCTTGGCTTCATAATGGGCCAGGCCTCCAGGATGTCATACCCCACCTATGCCTCAGATCATGCCTCTAGGACATCATTCCCCTAACACCATTTCCTTAGGTTAGGCCTCCAAGCTATCATTCCCCTAGTGATATTTCCTCTAGTCAGGTCCTTAGGACTTCATGCCCCTACCCTATGCTCAGGTCCATCATCATCATTATCACAAGCTGTGCACACTCCCCCTATAAGGGATAATCATCACATGATATTCAACCTATCCTAAGTACCAAGAATAACCTCCAAGGTCTTGGTAACACACATAGTGGGGTAGATCATACAAATTAATAATAACATATTTTCATGTGAATATATTAGCAGTGTAACAACAATATATGATCATAATAAAACATGGAAACATGATACAATTGTAATAATCATGGAATTAAGCATTATAAAAGGTATCATGGGCCACCCACACCCACATGCGATCACAATCAAGAAGGATTATCAAGGAATTACAATACAAGAATTATTCCAAGGAAAAAAAGTGTATACAAGATCCCCAAAAGGTAAGGAAATTACTACCTAATTTTTTTTGATGAAGAACTCCAATTTTCTTTATAGAAAAGAAAACTAATCCATTTTTCACAACATGAAGAAGAAGATCACACATCAGGAGTTCCTAACTTGAGTCCTAGTTTTTAAGAAGAATATTTAGAATGGAGACTTAAGAGGATTACATGTCAGTAGCATCATTATATAATCACATACCTTTAGGTGCTCATAAATGGATTTAAATTTGAGTTATGTCAAAGGAAGGAATTCCAATTCACCAAATCCATCATCGATCAAAGAACATATTGTGAATTACTTTTCAATTATAGAAGAGGGTCTTGGGTCAAGCCAATGATCATAGATCCATCATCAATATGTCAAAGGAGTAAGGATTTAAGTTGAGATTCAAGAGGAAATAAGTCTCATGATGATAATTCTAAGAAAATCACCTAGAAATATCATCGTTCTTGAAGGATTAAGCGCTATTCAATAGTGGTTATAATCAAATCATCGATGTAACCAACATTATACCATAAATTTGTCAACAGATTATGGTTCCATCATCATTTCTCTATCAATAATATGTATAGTATGATGATTCAAGAATACTTACCCAAAGAATACTCGTTTTCAAGGGTATATCTTGGTTTGATTAAGAAACAATTTCAAATTGCTAGATCTTCCACCTTTCTATGAATAAAGGTGGAATTTATCACTGGATCATCAAGGAAAATATTGATCCGACATAGATCAATGCACATATCTCAAGGAGGAAGAATTATTTTTCATGGATATAGAGAGAAAACTCACCATTATTTCTTCTCATATCATTCAAAGTTTAGAGAGACAAATATATAGGTATTTAAGAGTCTATGGTCCAATGGGGAGATATAAAATCTAGAATAGGCTCAAGAGGGTCATATTTTTGTGTTTAAGAAGGTGGAATTCTATGTAAAATTAAAACCCATGGGGTTAATTTAATACACCATAGACTGGGTTCACCTAAAAGTTTGTGGGATCACTAGGTAGCTGGTGTGTTTGGAATAATACCATATATTATTCCTCATCTATTGGTGGCACCCCACCATCTGGCTGGTGTTGTCTGCTATAGCCAGTAGACCCACTTGACCCACTGACTCACTAGTGGTTATTTCCAACCACCAAACACTCTAGCCTTATACCTCTCATCTAGATATAAAAACCAGATCCTTATCCACTTAAAATAATCCTATAAAACTCTCATATTAGATAAAAAATCATAGGATATGATAATTTTATTTACTTAAAATCTCATACAACAAAAAAAGTGTGGATGTCATAATTATCACCCTCTAAAAACTTCTCACCATAATAAATACTTTCAAGGGGTTTGATTTAAAAACTTAGGAAACTAAGACTAAAAACCATCGCCCCACTCCTATGTCTCCTCTTTAATCTTCCCATGTCACATAAGGAACTAGAATAGTGGTATCATATTCCTTCAAAGGATTTTCTTGCTCTAGTCTACAATCCACATTGGGCACTCCTCATAAGATGTATCTATCTCCAACTCAATATCTTCATAGACTAGAACATGAATAGAAGAAGGTGTGTAACTTATAATATGTATAGAAATTTCTAGATGCTATAATACTATCCTAACCCATTTGGATATTTTTAAGGGTCTAATAAACCATGATTCCATCTTCCCCTACTTCTGCAAACAATGATTCCCCAATTGTGGTGACACTCACAAGAAAACATAGTCCCCAATAGTGAAATATAAAGGTAATATCCTTTGTTTTACATATGATAACTACCTATTATAAGTATATACCATATTATTCCTGATAAATTGTATCCTCTATGATGTATCCTACACCATACTAGGCCCAATAATTTCCTCCTCACCTTCCTCATTCCAACACAGTGTTGAGCAACACAACTATCCATAAAGAGCCTCAAATAGTGACATATTTATAAAATATTGGAAAATAATGTTTTATGTCAACTATACCATGGATAAGTGCTCATATTAAGCTCCACATAAGTTTATAACACAAGCTCAGATCATATAATCTAACAAGTGAATCCCCCTCTCCGAACACTTGTCTATCTGAAGATGGTATGTTGTACTCAATATCAGCTGAGTCCATAGGTCCTTCTGTAAGCTCTTCATAAATCATGATGTAAAATGTATGTATTTACCAGATAATATTATTAATGGAACTCCATTTAAGTGTATGATGCTATGTAGATACAACTTTCCCAACTCATATAATGGTTGACTCTCATAGATCGATAAAAAGAGAAAAATATCATCAACCAATCGACAATCACCTAGATAGTTTCACGAATCCATGGGGTTTCGGGTAACCCCATAAAAAATTCCATCATGATATATTCACAATTACACAAGGGAATAAGAATTGGTTTGATTAAAATACTATTATGTTGGTGCTCAACTTTTACCCTATAGTAGGTAAGTTATCGAGAAACAAATCCAGCAATGCCCCTCTTTATCCTTGACCAACAGAACTATCACCTGAAGTCCTGATACATCTTTGTAACTATAGTATATACTACCTATTTGGAGGTATGTAAGTATCTAATCATATATTTTCTAATGGAATAATGTACTACTACTATCCCATGTACCAAGACCACATTGTCACCGTACATCAACCACCTGGGTATTGGGTTGCCTCCTGCTAGCCGCTCCTGCATCACAACGCACTCTGAGTCAAAAAACCCACTAGACTTCACCCGATCTACAAGAGAAGATGTGATAACCAAATGGGAATAAGTCATCGATTTCTATTCCTCTAAAGTATCCATCCTACACTTTTATAACAAGCTCATCAGATGAACCTACTCTTTATAAGGATGCTCATTAAGCTCCTGCTCAACCTGCATCTTATAGATAAGATAATATATAATAAAATTACTTTTACTTGGTGTATAATCCATCTTAAAGCCAAAAATCTATAGATAATCTAACCAATGCCTCAGTCTTAGTTTCAGGTCCCACTATGTGATGATATAAATAAGGCTCTTGTGGTTAGTGTAGACAACAAACCTCTGGCTGAAGAGATAAGGTCACTAATACTTCATGGTGTGGACCACTATTTCTAGATAAAAGTAATTATTAGGATAGTTATACTCATGGGGTTATATATAATGTGACACATAAGCTACTTATTCCTCTCCATATATCAAAAGAACCCACAAACCAATGCCTGATGCATTAAAATACACTGCATATTTGATCTTAGGATCAGGTAGGATCAATACTAGAGCTATAGTAAACCTCTTATTTAGCTTAATAAATGATTATTCACACTAA
Source organism: Viscum album (assembly GCA_963277665.1). NCBI lineage: Eukaryota > Viridiplantae > Streptophyta > Magnoliopsida > Santalales > Viscaceae > Viscum > Viscum album. The sequence continues at coordinate 624,886,558 of OY728151.1, read as the reverse complement.
TATGACCACTGGAACTTCACTCCCTTATTTATTAATATAGTCATGGGTGATGAAAAATGGGATAAGTCTTGGATAAAACATCAATAATAACTAGTTAAACCAAAAAATATCCCAATCTTGAACATGTTTCATAGATGGGTACAATAAATCACAACCTCCACTTTCTATGGGTCCATGGATATATATGTATCAGAAAACAGATGACCTAATTTGGAATAAATCCTATGTTCTCGAAGCATAATCAGGACTGTCTCAATATGTTTATCATGATGCTATGGTGTTGAAAATTGGATGAGGAGTTTGTCAAAAAACACCATGAATAAAGTGTCTATATATGAGTGATAGATCTTATTCATGAGAGAAATGAATAGTGAAAAAACTTTCATCAATCCAAATGGAATCACTAAGTACTCTTATAGCCCATACCTGCTCTAAAATCCCATCTTTGGGATGTTCTCTATAAACCATAGCTGGTGATAGCCCGATCAAAGATAAATTTTGGAGAACCACTGGGTTCCTTATAACTAATAAAAAATATATTTGATCCTAGGAAAAGTATAAATATTCCTCACCATCACTTGGTTTAACTTCTGGTAATCAATTCAGATTCAAATACTACCATCTAAATTCTTGGGGAGAAAGATAGGTGAACTCCATGGTGAAGTACTTGTCCCGAAAAATCATTTTTCTCTAAGTCCTTGAGCTACACTTTGATCCCATTCAACTTGGTTGATTCCATATGATAAGGGGGTATTGAAATGGACTGTACATCTGAAAATATCTCTACCTCAAACTCAAATCCTCTATCGAGGTGAAGTCCCATGAAGTTATCTACAAATTCATCCTGATATATATCCAAAACTGGAGGAAATTTCAATAGGGATACAACTAATCCTATCGAAAGAGGAAAAACCTCCATCTATGATGTGATTGTACCTAGTTGTCTCAAGTATGGTCTAAATCTTCCTAATCTATGTTTCCATTATCTATTCACTACATCCCTCTATCCCTTTGGTGAAGAAAACAATAACTATACCTGATAGAAATTAATGTGATCCAAGAAACCGGTCAACTTGTTTTATAGAGTCATAATTTTCATGCTTATTTTTCCTGAATGGCCTGAAGGCCTTAATTTTTATTGATTTTTATAACCCCCCTTTCAAGGGATGAGGGGGAACCCTTACAAGGCCTGTAGGATCAGATATTACATGGCCCGTAGGCTTAGGAGATTACATGAACTGAAGATCTTATGGAATTCAACCAGACTATGTACAAGGAACTGCCCCTCCCCAGCATCTGTATCCTAATAGTAGCTCTCCACCTTTGCATGACCATCTGGCTAGGCTTCCCATGCAAGAACAGGCTGGTACCAATGGCATATCCATACCCTCTCATTCTAGCAATCCATTTGGATCTTCTCTGGTGAGTGAAACTGCTCTGAATTCTCTTCTGGGGCTGCTCCTTTTTTGTAGTGGGTCTGGGGCCTGCATTCATGTGGCCTGAAGGCCTTGGGGTGGCCCAAAGGCCTTAAGGTGGCTCGAAGGATACGATGAATGTTTGAATAATAATTAAAATAATTAATTAAGTAGGATGCAACATGATATTGAATTTTGGAAACTAGATTGATGATGAATTGATGATTTATATGATGGTCCCTAATGAAAGTACAAGTGAAGGACCAAAGTTTGAAGCTTGAAAATGAATAAATGGGATGATATAGAGAGAAAACTACTAAAAATAAACTTTTACACATCATTTAAGTCATTCAAGATGTATAACATGAAGGATTACATAGTGTGAAAACAAACCATGAAAAGCGAATTCCCACACAATACACATTGAGAATCCACTATTCACAATGTGTAATATTTTGGAAATCCGGGGAATAGGCCCACATATTACATGCCATGAAATGATATTACATGATATAAAACCTTCAAACAGGACCAAAAATGGCTATACTTGATACTATTAATGTAGAAGACTGCATTTAATACCTCAATATCCCCATGATAACTTTTTGACCCATTTATGATTCTATTGATAGAACCCGAGCATATAGAACTCTTATAAATAAGAAGTCATACTAGAGGATTCAAGATCAATCATATCCTAAGGATCCACCACTGTGATATGCTATAAAGATCCCATTACTTAGAATTTTCATTTATTTTTAATTTTAATCTATTTTTTAATATAACACATCCATATTTTAATTCAAGTGTTCTATTTCCTTTTAATATCAATTTCTTTCATCTCTCTCTCTCTCTCACACTCTCTTTTTTTCAATCTATCTCTATTACCTCTTTCTAATGTGATCTATTTTCACTTAGAAATGGAAAGTTACTAACCTGAGCCTTAGCCTTGGGGGAGGTTTCTTGGTATTCTTAATTATTTCACTTTAATTTAATATTGTTTTAATTATATTTGAGCTGGATGTGAGATAATTGAATGGGTGTGTAAGTAGTCCACCATGGCTTGGATCTCAATTTCATTTTTATTTTTTATCAGGGGAAGGGAGATTTGGTTTATCGAAGAATTTTCTAAGGCATTCTAAAAATCCCACTCAAAGTAGAGAATAAAAATCTATGTATAGAAAGTAATGGATTATCAAATTAAATTCAATAATAAAGGAACTCACATAACCAAATCCTATGACTAAGTTCTTTCTTTCATAACCTATATTCTTTTTAGATATTCATTTAGGTTTTAATTCTGAATTTCATTATTTTAATTCTATGTTTTATAAAACCCAAAAATCATATCCATTGTTTTTGAAAATAATAATAAAAAATAGATTAGGTGAATTATAAATTAATGATTGAACCAATAGCATCACTCCTCAAGTTAGAAAACCCTATTCAACCTCTATTCTGCATTAGGAAAATAAAATTTTCTTTTTTCCATGCCCTACGATAGGCGTGTGTCACATTATATACAAATAATCACATTAAAACTTGTTATCTATAGAATCATGAAGTTCCATTAATCTCTATAACCAATAATTACTAAAGGACACTCTAGGATTCATTGAATACGGTTCACTTTTATTCCCAATAGTGTATCATGGGAAAGTAACTTATAGGATAACATGAAAAGTAAGTAAAGTAAATCAATAAATTGTGTATATATAAAATAATGAGAATAAATGGTATAAAAAAGGGTAGTAGATAAAGAATATGTGATGAAAAATAGTGCCTAAAATAGTAGATGTCCCCTCACTACCGTCTACTGGAGTCTAGTTGACTGCATACACATGAACTGCCTTATCTCCATGACCCTATCCCTATGATGCATGAATAGTCTTAGTCATCATCATCTAAGCCTACTTATGAGGATCTCAATTGAATCCCTGGTTCTCTGATCACATCTTACTTGATCCTTTACAAAAGCCTGACCTCAAAGCTCTGTGAAAAAACTACTAGAGATGGCCCATATTGATACATTTTATACCCTTTCTCTAAGGTGTTTAGTAGGCTTGGAGGTATTCTACAATATTTATAAAGTTAAAGAAATATGGATTAACTCCTGAGGAAATCAAAGAAGTCAAAATCTACTCCACCTACTATATGTATATAGTCTTTCTCTTCCTACTATTATAAAAATCTACCATAGTAGTGAGAGAAAGATCAGTCATTAGTCTTCTATGGACCAAAACTACTCATTATCTCATGTCATCCTTTAGAAACTTCTCAAATTTCAGGTATTTGAGAAGAACTTTCATGTATGAAATTAGGTCAAATCCCCTAACCTGATTTCTGAGCTCTGATTGAAGGATTATCTTTAACTTATGAGAATTTTTCACCTCAGTCCCAGCAAAAAGAGGAGCAAAGAAAAATAAATCTATGAATCAAGTAGAATATGCAGATACAATCATAGAACCCTGTTATAACTCCATGAACTCTTGTACATGGTCTAAATTCATCATTTTAGGAAATTATTACTTGAGAAACATATCCTTGATGGTTTCACAAGTAAGAATCTCTTGTATTCCAGGCTGACTCATGGAATTCCACCATATCCTGGTTGGTACTTAGAACATGAAGGTCACCAGAATTACTCACCCCTCCTTAGGAGTTTGGAACAACTCAACAATTCTCTTTATGAAGTCTAGCCAGTACTTTGTATCATACAGGCCATCAGTACCTTTAAAAGTTAGAGGATACTAGAGCTGGAAATCCAAAGCATGACCATTCACCGTCTTATATATGGTTCTTCCTTAAATATGTACAATCTAAAAGAGTCCCAGGTGAACTGGATATGTATCCTAAATCTCCAATACTGGTACAAGAACTTATTGGGGTACACCCTCCTACACCACCGATGGTGGCATGAGAGAATCCTGAGCTGCCTTAGCTAGAAGTCCTATCAAACATCTCTACGCAACATTTCTATAATATAAGGAAACATTAGGGAATTTAAGATAGATCTTAACTAGTCTAAGGGATCACAAAAGGTTCTCCTAGGATTCTACCAATAAATTAAGCCATGTACCTTTCAATACTAACCAATGTTCTCCATCTATGCACACTAGTCATAATAACATATATATAAAAACATAATAGCATAGTCAGGTTCAACTAATTAATGGAAACACAAATATATCATAATAGTAATAAAACAAACATACCAATCAATGGGGAATACAAGTCTATCCCAAGAATATATCACAATTCAAGTCATTATGTAAAAGAACTAGTATGCAGAACACCAACAGGTATATATATGGCATGTGAACCTATGCACCTAATCGTGATGCATGAATGCACACATATAATCATATAACAATAAAAACAATCCCATCAAAGGAAATTCAGAGGTCCATTACACATGTGCTATCCAGGAACATGGAAAATCCCCTACCAGATTCCAACATATCTATTTCCTTTCTATCATGTTCTAGGTTTGTCCACAAAAAGAAGAAAAAATATGCTTGAATACCATTTTATAATTCCCAGCCTGAACCAACAGGCCCGAACCGGAGTTCCACATGACATCATGCACACCTCCCCATATGAAATAAGCTTTGGAATAGTAGAAAGGGTCTAATTTCATCAGTGGGGAGACTATTACCTTAATATCAATCCATGCACAAATAATAATATAATAGAAAATAATAAAATGTAATAGTCATAGTGGAGTAGTGGAAGCGTGTAGGCCCATAACCCACAGGTATCGGGATTAAAACCTTGATCTGATACCATTTTGTAACACACCAAACCAAACCATTGAGTCCAAACTAGAGTTCCACATGAACTCATTCACGCATCTTAGTACAAAAGAGGCTGATGACTAGTAGTGGGGTCTAAGTTCGCCAGTGAGGATACTGTACCCTCAATATCAATCCTTTCACAAATAATAATATAACTGAAAATAATAAAATATAATAATCAAAGTAAACATGAAGAATCTATGTATATGGAATACCAATCATACAAGTAAATAGGGATCCCTGTATAACAATCCAAACTAAATTATAAATGCAAGCAGGTAAAATAAATAAAATTTGCAGTGTTCACTGAAGACTGTGTTGGTTGGAGTGGACACTCAAGAGCGGGGTGAATTGAGTTCCAATTAAAATTTCTATTAAAAATATTTCTATTAAAATCCCCCAAAATAAATAACAATCTAAACTGTAGTGAATTTGTAAAACAGTAAAGGGTCAGTTAGGTTATCAAGAGATTGATTAGTTCTCAGTTAATCTAATATGAAGATTAGATTACCTTTTGAAACTAACCTAATGCTTTAAAATAAATAAAAACACTTTCTAGTTCAACTATCAGAGTTAATTTAAAATAGATTTGAATTTAAAGTACTTAGCAGTGGAATATTCAATAAAGTTTAAAACAAAATAAATAAGAACAACAGTTTTAACCAAGAGGTTCAGTCTCAAGCAGAGACTTAGTCCTCTCAAAAAGTTTATATAAACATTGATCCACACCCTGGATCGGGGTTTACAATAGTACATAGACTGTCCAGGTACAAAGACCTCTACCACAGTTCTTCATGGGAAAAACAAAACAACAGCACACAGGATGTCCAAGTCACACTTGACCTCTTCCACAATTCACAGTAGGATACAATAAGGTGTAAAAAGTTTGGTGTAAAGATTTAGTATCCTCCAGTTCAGCCCAGGAGTCAGTGTGTGTCTAAAATGATAGATGCACACACACTGATCAAAAGTTAAATAAGAGTTCACTACAGAGAAAATAAATGGATAATGAGTTTAGAATTTCTCTGAGTGATTGTAGAGGTTCTCTGGACTCGTTTGGATGTTGCGGATGGTATTTGAGTCCTTTCTGGTAGGGATGACACAAAACATAGTGTCTTTGTTCTCAACTACAGTTATTCAACCTTGTGCATATGATTTTCATTAGGCACAACAACTTGGATTCAGTGTTTGTTCCAGGTGAATGATCTTCTTGAAGCTCTCTGGATTTCATAGGTGTTCTTCGAGTTCTTATTTTTGTTTCGTGGTTCTACATACACACGTACACCCTCGTCTTCTTATGTGTTTCTGTCTATGTATCCCTTTTTTGTGTGTCGTCTCCTTCTATTTTTACTGTAGATAGATCTTCCTTTTTATTCCTTGAGATCTGGAAAAAATAATGATTGCTTTTTGACAGGTACTAGGTACGGTTCCCTGACATCCAACAACCAACATTAATTAATAGCAGGTGCATTAAATTAATCAAATATGACCATTGGAATTAAATAATAGTTAATATAAATTCAAATAGTTTTTATGACTGTTAGTGAGTCATGAGATCGGTTGGTCATTTGAATTTGCATCAGTATCAGTAGGTCATTTGATCAACATCGGTTTCATTAGGTCATTTGATTAGAATCGGTTTCAGTAGGTCATTTGATCAGCATCGGTTTCGGTAGGTCACTTGATCAACATTAGTATCGATAGGTCATTTGATCAGCATCGGTTTCGGTAGGTCATTTGATCATCATCATTTTCGGTAGGTCATTTGATCAGCATCAGTATCGGTAGGTCATTTGATCAGCATCGGTGCGACCGTTCTTATTGGTGCGACCATTCTCATCGGTGTGATCGTTCTTATCAGTGCAACCATTCTCATCGGTGTGACCATTGTCATTGGTGTGACTGTTCTTATCGGCGCGACCATTGTCATAGGTGCGACCGTTCTTATCAGTGCGACCATTATCATTGGTGCGATAATTATTATCGGTGCAACCATTCTTATCGGTATGACCGTTGTCATCGGTGCGACCATTCTTATCAGTGCGACCATTGTCATTGGTGTGACCATTCTTATCAGTGCGACCTTTGTCATTGGTGTGACCGTTCTTATCGGTGCGACCGTTGTCATCGGTGACTCAAGAAAATAACTAACGGTGAGTCAAAAATATAACTAACGGTGAGTCAAAAATATAAAAATTGCAGAGTGTCTGTATAAACCAGAATACTTCCAGGTCAATAGTAGACCATAAAAAATCGTATATAAATATATGTAGACATGATTAGACATATATAAACACATTTATAACAAATTGAATAAATTACTAAATTGACATATATAAAACAATGATTTGTGATTATTAAAATAACTATCGCACAGAGGGTTCAACAATCTCCCCCTTTTTGATAATCACAAATCTATAGCATAAAAGAAGAGTAAAGAGGATATAACATTCAGTATTCTACCCCTATGTAAAAATAATATATACACTGTATTATGACATGAGAACTTAAAGTTTATTTAGAGCTTATATAAATTTCTCCCCTTGATCATATATACACTGTTCTCCCCCTTAGATATATACTGATATGTTTCTCCCCCTTTGGGATTATCAAAAAAGAAAAGGAGAGAGCAGAGGATAAAAAAGAAGAAGGTTCTAGTAAAATAACATCTGAAAAAGGTACAAAAAATAGATACAAGAAAAAGATACAAGAAAAATATACAAGGAAAAGTCACCCTATCAAAAACAACAGACACAACTATTTCTTGGGGTGAAGAGGAGCTTTCCCTTTGGCAGAGGGGGGAATGGATGGGCCAGAAGGGGGTTTGGTGGAGGGTTGATCCAGCCGGATGGAGAGAGGAGGTTGCGCAGCTCGGGCTAGTAGCATAGTGGGTGCTAAGGTCACTTGCTGTCAAGGAGAAGATCTTTTAGAAGGCGGCTTTTGAATGACTGGATGAATATTGGATAGAGCTTGAGAGAATGATATCTGACTAGGAGCAACACTGGATGGACTGAGAGGTTCAGTAGTGGGAATAACAATTGACTTTGCTTGAACATGAAGATATGGTTTGAGCAGATTGATAAAATCTTGAATTACTTCACCACCATATTTCATGTCCTTCTCAAAGTCATCTTTGTTTTGCACGAAACTCTCCAGAGTGGGAGTAAAATCCTTCAACTATTGGAATTGAGACTTAAAGGCTTGAGTGACTGGAGGAAGCCTTAAATTTTCATCCAATACTTTAAACTAATGGTTCAACTCATGCTTGGTATAGATTTTAGAAAAACAGTGATCCACTTTTTCTTGGATCTCCTTCTGAGCCTTAGTAGCATCAGCCGAATACAGCTTCACCATATTATGATTATGATCACTATTTTTTTTTTCAAAGAGTCCAAGTCCAGAATCTGTCCAAAAGCTGCTAACTCTTCTTTGATAACATCTTTTAAGGCATTGATCTCATGACCAGTGATCTTGGTCACTTTGGAGGAGATAGCATGAGCAACAATCTGAGTTATCTCAGCTTTCAATTTTCTTAAATCATATTTATTTAGGTGTTCTATAAAATTTCTCAAAACTTCCATCATACCAGTGATGATTGATCTAAATTCACCTGACAGATATATTAATCCACTGCTCAAATCCTTGAGAGCTTGATTCAGAGAGGTAATATGCCTGCCAATCATCTCACCGGTATTGCATAGGTCCGGATTAATAATACTTACCACTCTTTGAGTTAAAGCATCCATATCAGCCTCAGATAGATTCATAGGAGCAGGAGCAGAATCATTAGATAATTCCTCTTTTATTATCTCTCTAACTTCATGGAGCAACTCATCTTTAAATTTGAGAAAATCAGATCGAGAAACTGAAGGACCAGGTTGTTCTGCTGTCACTTGCACATTCTCAGCAACTGGTCCAGCTTTAACTAGATGGAATACCCTTGAAATATTCACTTCTTCTTCCCCTTCCTCTGAATAATCCAAACCTAGAACCGAAAAACTTGGGTGTTCCTCCCATGCATCTTTACAAGAGGTATACTGAGGCTTTACAAAATCAACTTTACCAGAATTTTCATGTGAGTCTTCCACACCTACATCAATCACTGTCTGCATTGTCCTTTCAGCCTCTGGAACAGTTCCTTGCTCATATAATTGAGGTTGTGGATCATCTTGGATTACATTGTGACCATCCACGGGTCGAGAACCTACATCATCATCATCATCATCATCATCATCACCATCATTATCACCATCATCACCACCATCACCATCATCACCATCATCACCATCATCACCATTACCATGTCCATTATTGTATACCAAAGATTCATTGTTTCATCTTTTCTACTGAATTCATACTGCTCAGAACTCGACAATTCAGTGTCATCTTCTTCTTCATTACCTAGAAGGGGTTCTGACTCAGGTAACTTAAGAGTTGGACTAGCTGGTCCAAATTCCATTCTTCTTTTCCTAGGACTTACTGTATCAGGTTCACTCCTGTCATCAGGAGGTGACTCAGGTTCCCTTTCAATATCCACATCATCATCAGCTTCAGCTTCCCCTGCTTCCTTCTTTCTGGACTCTTCAGTTTCTTTAGGAGCTTATGTCTCTTCTTCCTCTTCAGAATAAACAAATTCCTCATCAGGTTTTAAACTGGGATCTCTCATCTACTTTGGTCTCTTGGAGTGGTTAGAAGGATTAAAGGAGTCATCCAATCTATCTTCATCAGCAACCCATGACTTCTTCCATGGATTCCAGTTGATTTTCATTATTTTGTAGATATACTTGTTGATACAAAAGCTTCTAATCGATGAGATACACTCATCTCCATCTTCAACACAGCCCAAAAACTTTAGCATGGAAGATATTTTCTTAGAATAGAACAAGGTTGTAGCCTTCTTGGATGGATTTACCATCTCGGAAATATGAACAGTAATGTATCTAAACAAGTTGATATTCTCACCATTCATCAATAAAAATAACAATAAAACATCTTGATACTTTACAGCAGAAAAATCACCTTTTCTGGGATAGATTTGGTTCTAAATAAACTTAAACAAGATTCTACTTTCTCTATCTAACTCAGCAGCTATTATTCTTCTGGATTCAGACTTTCCAGTCAACATCTCTAGAGCAATATCATAAGAAAAATATTCGGTGGTAGAAGGAATGTTACCAGTGTAGTACTCATATATACCATTATGTGGTACCCCCAAACATTCATCCTATTGCTTCGATGAAAAATTTATATTCTTCTCTTTGACCAATGAAGATAATCTTGCAGCTTCTGCTCCATCCAATACAATTTTTAAGTTCAGATAAAACTCATGCACTAGCTTTGGGTAGTAGACTTGTTTATTATCACAGAACTAGTCTTTCCATCCTTACATCTCCAACACTTTTAAAAGTGCAGACTTATTGGATAACACCCATTCAAAACTCACTTCCTTTTTTGCGGTGACCACCCGAGTTTCCAACTCTGGGTTCACAGACCTTTGAGTCGTTATGCTTGATTCTCCTCGAGCACATTTCATAGGAGAGGAACCTTCATATTCCTTGTTTTTTCACTTTTTCTTTGCCATTTGAAGGTTTGAGAGGTTTGAGAGGTTGGAAAGTTTCAAAAGGTTTGGGATTCAGAAAAAGTAGAGTTCGGCGAGAGATGAAAGGTCAACAGTTTTTAGGAAATGAAATAGCTACGGGTCATAAATTTTATCATTTTGGGTTACAATAATAAATATAATATCAATTAAGAAAAACAACGTTGTTTTGATAAACACTAACGGTTTCAGATACTGTAAGACTCAAACGGTATCAAAGATCAGTTTCACAGATCAGTTTCACTGATTGGTTTCACTGATCGGTGTCACTGATCGGTTTCACTGATCAGTTTCACTGATCGGTTTTAGTGATCGATCATACCTAACTATTGTTTAATAAAGTCTAACCTTTCAGAGCTTAAGGTCTTAGTGAAAATATCATCTAATTGATGTTCAGAGTCAATAAATTCTAGAGAAATATCACCCTTTTGATAATGATCTCTCAAAAAGTGATGTCTGTCATCAATGTGCTTAGTCCTAGAGTGAGACACAGGATTCTTGGAGATGTTAATTGAACTAGTGTTATCACAATTTATAGACACATGTCTAAATTGATATCCATAGTCCAAAAAAGTGTGTTTCATCCACAGAATATGTGCACAACAACTACCAGTAGCAATGTATTCTGCTTTAGTAGTAGACAATGCAACAAAGTTATGTTTCTTACTACACCAAGATACCAGGGACTTTCCCAAAAGATGACATGTTCTAGATGTTATCTTCCTATCTAACTTGAAACTAGTAAAGTCAGAATCTGAATAACTCATTAAGTCAAAGGATTATCCTTTTGGATAAAACTAACCTAGACTGCTAGTATGTTTAAGATATTTGAAAATACTTTTAACAACAATTAAATGATATTATTTAGGATTATCTTGAAATATTTCACACATGAATACACTAAAAATGATATCTGGTCAACTAGAAGTAAGGTAAAGTAAGCTTCTAATCGTACCTCTATAATTGGTTTGATCAATTGGTTTCTCAGTTTCATCATCATCCAACTTACAGTTGGTACTCATAGGTGTGTCACTTCCCTTATTACTATCCAAACCAAAACGTTTTAAAATATCCTTTGTATATTTTCTTTGATTTAAAACAATACCATCTTTCTTTTGAAAAATTTGAAAACCAAGAAAATACTTGATTTCTCCCATTAAACTCATTTCAAATTCATTTTGAATAATCTTTGAAAATTCAATACATAAAGAATTTTTAGAAGATACAAAGATAATATCATCAACATAGATTTGTACAATCAAAATATCTTTAAAAATTATTTTAATGAAAAGAGTGGGATATGAAATTCCTTTAGTTAAAACTTTAAAGATAAGAAAATTTGTTAGTCTATCATACCAAGATCTCAGAGCTTGTTTTAAAACATATAAAGCTTTAGAAAGTTTAAAAACATGATTTTAAAAACAGGGGTTTGTAAATCCAGGTGGTTGTTCAACAAAAACATCTTCAATTATAAAACCATTTAGAAATGCACTTTTTACATCCATTTGATATAACTTGAAATTCAGATGAGATGCATAAGCAAGTAAGATCCAATGGCTTCTAATCTAGCTACAAGTGCAAAGGTTTCTTCATAGTCTATTCATTCTTCTTGATTGTAACCTTAACTAATCTAGATTTGTTTCTAATGATGTTTCTAGATTCATCAAATTTATTTCTGAATACCCATTTAGTACCTATGGTCAAGGTGTCATTAAGTCTTTCTACTAATTCCTAGACTTTGTTTCTTTCAAATTGATTTAACTCTTCTTACATAGCCATTACCCAAAATTCATCATTGATTGCATCATTGATATTTTTAGGTTCTAGCTGTGAAAGAAAGGCTTAATGTTCACCTTGATTTCTTAGAGAAGCTCTAGTTTGTGTTCCTCTATCCAGGTTACCTACAATTGCATCTAGAGGATGGTTCTTTATAATCCTAGTTGATCTAATAAAGGTAGGAATAGAAATTTTAGGTTCTTCTCTAGGTTCGGGTTCACCAGAAGAAGATTCTGGAATATTTCCAGAATTGCTTGGCTTTACAGTAGGTTCAAAGTTTTTACCACTAAGGTCCAGAATAGATAGATCTTCTTCAAGATTTTTAAGAGAAGACTTAGGTTCATGAGGATCAGTATCATCAAATTTGATATGTACTGATTCTTCCACACATTTGGTTCTTTTATTGAAGACTCTATAAGATTTACTGGTTATAGAGTAACCTAGAAATATTCCCTCATCACTTTTAGAAGAAAACTTGTCAATATTATCCTTAGTATTAAGAATAAAGACATTGCAACCAAAAAATCTGAAGTAACTAACTTTAGGATTCCTATTATTCCACAGTTCATAAGGGGGATTTTTAAGAATAGGTCTAATCAAGACTCTATTTATAATATAACAGGATGTATTGACGTCTTCAGTCCAGAAATAAACAGGTAGTTCATACTCATTAAGCATAGTTCTTGCAATTTCTTAAAGGGTTCTATTCCTTCTTTCTAATACACCATTCTATTGAGGTGTCCTAGGGGCAGAGAAATTATGATTGTAGCCATTATGTGAGTAGTAGGATTCAAATTCATGATTTTCAAACTCACGACCATGATCACTTCTCAAGGTTTAATCTTAAGTCCACTAAGGTTCTCTACAGAATTTGAGTATTTAATAAAGTAAGAGTAAACTTCACTTTTGTGAACTAAAAAGTATACCCAAGTATATCTAGAGAAGTCATCTACTAGAACATAAACATAGTGCTTCCCATTTAAACTAGAAACTCTAGAAGGTCCAAACAAGTCCATGTGAACCAACTTGAGATGTTGAGAAGTTGAAAATTCTTTATTTGATTTAAAAGAAATTTTATGTTGATTTCCCTTTTGGTAGGGATTACAAACTTTATCAGCTAGGAATTCAAGTTTAGGTAGGTCTCTAACTAAGTTATTCCTAGTTAGCTTTCTAAGAGAAAGTATATTGAAGTGTCCTAATCTTCTGTTCCAAATCCAAGACTCTTTATGAAAAGCATTTAAACAAGTAATATTCTGCTTAGCTAAAGAATTCAAATATACAACATATACATTTTCATTTCTCAAGGTAGTAAATACCAAAGTATTTTTAGAATTAAAAACATTGCAAGAATCATTTTCAAATTTAACATTGAAACCATCATCACATAATTGAGAAATACTTAACAGGTTGTATTTCAATCCATCAACAAATAAAACTTTAGAAATTAAAATTGAATCAGTGTTACCAATTTGGCCTAAGCTGATGATTTTTCCTTTTGAATTATCACCAAAAGTGACATGTCCTCCATCAAATTTGACTAAGCTCTTAAAATATGAAAAGTATCATGTCATATGTCTTGAACATCCACTGTCCAAGTACCATTTCTTCCTACAGGAACTCTTCAAGCAAGTCTCCTACAAAATAGGTTTAAACAGAAAATGATTTTGGTACCCATATTTTCTTGGGTCCGGACAGGTTAGCAAGAAAATTTTTTGGTACCCATATTTGTCTAATGGGTTTCATATAATATATAGACTCAACAGAATTTGAAAGATAAACATTGTTTGATCTATAAATATGTGAATATTTAGTTGAGACATAGGAATTTCCAAAGCTAAAACTAGCAGCATACTGTCCAGATTTTGGAATAAATCTATTCTTTGTAATCTATCTCTGTCTAGGATGATAACCTAAACCAGTAATATATTTTGGCGATACTTGTTTTACTAGAATTTGTTTAAGAGTGTTCTTTCTATTTTTTAACTTCTCTAAATATTTTCTAATTTTTACATTGGAAAATTTAAGTTTAGTATTCTATTTTAACAGTTGATCATTATTTTCCTTTTCTATAATAGGATCAGATTCAACATTACTAGTCAAGGAATACTGTTTCTTTAATGAATTGTAATTATCTTTTAGCTCATTACAAGTATCTTCTAGCATGTTATAGTATTCAAATAATTCTTCACTAGTCATGTTTTTAGAATCAGAATCATCTTCAGAATAGTAAGAGTTTTAAGAAGGAGTATCCAATGTTACCTAAGATGTGTTTATCATGAAACACATATTATATTTTTGATATTTTTCATACTAAGTGGAATAAGAATCACTTGAACTGTCTTCTGAAGCACTCCAGGTTGCTTTCATAGCTTTCTTGTATTTTTTTTCCTTGTACTCATATTTCTTCTTGTATTTTAATTTTGGACAGTCAGCCTTCACATTTCCTTTCCTCTTGCATTCGTAGAAATCTATATCATCACTTTTATCAGTTATTTTCCAATCTTTCTTGAAATGAAATTTGTTGTCATGCTTTACCTTATAGTTTGATTTTCTGAAAAACTTCTTCTTCCTATAAAAATTCTTAAATTGTCTGGCTATCTGAGCCATATCAGCATCACTGTGTGATTCACTTTCCTCACAGCTTGAGCTATCACTTTCACTTTGAAGTTTCCCTTTGTCTTTAAGTTTTTAAGTAGAGGTATTAAAAGCTATAGAATTATTCCTTATTTCATCATCTTCTTCCTTATTTACCTTCAGTTCATCTTCATACATCATCAAATTTCCAATTATCTCATTAACAGGTTGGTTGACAATGTCACATGATTCTCTAATTGAAAATGATGTGCCTCTCCATTTGTCTGGAAGACATCTTAGTATTCTCATGATTTTTTCTTTTGCAGGAATTTTTTTTCCAATTGAGCTCATTGTATTTACAATTTCATTTAACCTGAGATACATGTTGGAAATAGATTCATCAGGCTTCATTTTAAAATTATCATACTTAATAGTGTAGGTATTCAATCTCATTTCCTTAACATTGGTTGTTACCTCATGAGAAATAGCCAAGGTATCCCAAATTTCCTAAGTAGTCTTACAAGCAGATATTTGATTAAATTCTTCATCTCTTAAAGTACAATACCGGGCATTCATTTCTTTACAATTATTATTGTAAGCAGTTTTCATAGGTTCATCCCAAGTAGTTCTTTTAGTTTCTGGAATCATACACCGAGTCTCTATAGTAGTCCAGATATCAAATCACATACTTTCTAAATGAATTTTCATTTTTAGTTTCCATTGGGAATAATTAACACCATTAAAGAAAGGTGTCCTGTTGGTAGCAACACCTTCTAGTATATTATCCATAATTATATTTTAGAAAATATATTTAAAGAGATAAAATTTAGAACTAACAGAAATTTAAAATCTTTAAGATACAACTAAAATCACAGTTGAAAAATAGAGTATTTGTAAATCCTTTATTAATAACTTCCCTCTGATACCAAATGTTGGTTGAAGTGGACACTCAATAGGGGGGAATTGAGTTCCAATTAAAATTTCTGTTAAAAATATTTCTATTAAAATCCCACAAAATAAATAACAAGCTAAACTGTAGTGAATTTGTAATACAGTAAAGGTTCGGTTAGGTTCTTAAGAGATTGATTAGTTCTCATTTAATCTAATCTGAATATTAGATTAGCTTTTTAAACTAACCTAATGCTTTACAATAAATACAAACACTTTCTAGTTAAACTATTAGAGTTACTTTAAAATAGATTTTAATTTAAAGTACTTAGCATCGAAATATTCAATAAAGTTTAAAACAAAATAAAAAAGCACAACAGTTTTAACCAAGAGGTTCAGTCTCAATCCAAGACTTATTCCTCTCAAACAGTTTATATAAACTTTGATCCAAACCCTAGATCGGGGTTTACAGCAGTACATAGACTGTCCAGGTACTAAGACCTCTAACACAGTTCTTCTTGGGGAAAACAAAACAACAACACACAGGCTTTCCAAGTCACACTTGACCTCTTCCACAATTCACAGTGGAATATAATAAGGTGTAAAAAGTTTGGTGTAAGGATTTAATATCCTCTAGTTCATCCCAGGAGTCATTGTGTGTCTAAAAAGGCAGATGCACACACACTGCTCAAAAGTTAAAGAAGATTTCACTACAGAGAAAATAAATGGATAATGAGTTTAGAATTGCTCTGAGTGATTATAGAGGTGCTCTGTAATCATTTGGATGTTATAGATGGCATTTGTGTAATTTTTGGTAGGGATGAAACAAAATAGAGTGTCGTTGTTCTCAGCTACATTTATTCAGCCTTGTGCATATGGTGTTCAGTAGGCACAACAACTTGGCTTCAGTGTTTGTTCCAGGTGAATGATCTTCTTGAAGATCTCTAGTTTTCACAAGAGTTCTTCAAGTTCTTATTTTTGTTTCGTGGTTATACATACACACGTATGCCCTCATATTCTTATGTGTTTCTGTCTGTGTGTCCCTTTTTTTGTGTCGACTCCTTCTCTTTTTACTGCAGATAGATCTCCCTTTTTATTCCTTGAGATCTGGAAAAAAGAATGATTGCTTTTTGACATGTACTAGGTACGGTTTCATGACATCCAACAACCATCATTAATTAATAGAAAATACTTTAAATTAATCAAATATGACCGTTGGAATTAAATAAGAGTTAATAGAAATTAAAATATTTTTCATGACTGTCGGTGAGTCATGAGATCGGTAGGTCATTTGAATTTGTATCAGTATCAGTAGGTCATTTGATCAGCATTGGTTTCGGTAGGTCATTTGATCAGCATCGGTTTTAGTATGTAATTTGATCAGCATCGGTTTCGGTAGGTCACTTGATCAGCATCAGTATCAGTAGGTCATTTGATCAGCATCGGTTTCGATAGGTCATTTGATCAGCATCGGTTTCGATAGGTCATTTGATCAGCATCGGTATTGGTTGGTCATTTGATCAGCATCGGTGAAACCGTTCTTATTGGTGAAACCATTCTCATCGGTGCAACCGTTCTTATCGGTGCGACCATTCTTATTGGTGCGACCTTTGTCATTGGTGTGACCGTTCTTATTGGTGTGACCGTTGTCATCGGTATGACCGTTCTTATCGGTGAGACCGTTCTTATCAGTGGGACTGTTGTCATTGGTGTGACCGTTCTTATCGGTGCGACCGTTGGCATCGGTGCAGCCGTTCTTATCAGTGCGACTGTTGTCATTGGTGCGACCGTTCTTATCAGTGTGACCGTTGTCATCGGTACGACCATTCTTATTGGTGCGACCGTTGTCATCGGTGACTCAAGAAAATAACTAACGGTGAGTCAAAAATATAACTAACAGTGAGTCAAAAATATAAAAATTGCAGAGTGTATGTATAAACCAGAATACTTGTAGGTCAATAGTAGACCATAAACAATCATAGATAAACATATGTAGACTTGGTTAGACATATATAAACACATTTATAACAAATTGAATAAATGAATAAATTGACATATATAAAACAATGATTTGTGATTATTAAAATAACTATCGCACAGAGGGTTCAACAGTCTGTATGGTCTATTACCAGCTCCATGATCATCTTCTCATCTATCATCTGTGAGTCCCTTACCATTATTCAGATCCCTATACACGAAGTCTTCACATGCATCGAGATTATATTGCAGGGAGTGTAACACCTCAGAATGATAAAGGGTTAAATGTCTAAATGATATGACTCATGTCAATAAGGTGCGCCTTCCTTTTCGAGAGCCTACCTGATTAGAACTCTACAATTAAGCATTGTTGTCATGGAGTAGTGATCAAGATGAGTGACCTCATGAGAAATTTCATAGGGTGTGTGTGAGTGAGGACAAAGCACATTGGAAAGGACTCATGTCGGACCGTGGAGAATGCCATTAGTTAGATGAATTATTTTGGCATGTGGGTGGGACCTAGGTTAGGGACCACGTGTCTGCAGGGAAACTGGTGGTACCTGGCAGGCCAGGAACCAATGACCATGTTAAGGTGGGGTGTCTGTACTATCAGTGGGGCACAATTGTTACATTTTTTATTAGAGGTGGTACCCATTATTAAGTGCAACACACTACCTGGGTTGAGATGTAGGGCCCACAATAAGGATGTCGTGCTCTAAGGGGGGGGGGGGGGGGGGGGTGAATGTAACACCCCAAAATGATAAAGGATTAAATGAATCATGTCAACAAGGTGAAAATTGCTTTTCAGGAGCCTACCTAATTAGAAATCCATAGTTAAGCATGCTTAGCATAGAGTAGTGATCAGGATGGGTGACCTCCTGAGAAGTTTCCCAAGCTATGTGAGTGAGGAAAAAGCACACTGGAAAGGACATGTGTCAGCCTGTGGGGGATGTCATTAGTCATATGACCAGACTGTATATGTGGGTGGGCCCTAGGGTGGGGACCAAGTGTCTTCCGAGAAGCTGGTGGTACTTGGAGGTCCAGGACCCGGCGACCATGTTAAGGCAGGGTGTCTGTGCTGTTAGCAGGGCCCAGGGCCCAGTTGTTATAGGGAGTGAGTAATAAAACCTAATAGTACACCACTAATTCATCCTTAAAAAATGAACACATGTATAAAAAGTGTATTTTATGATAATAATCAATACTAAAATAGTAATAACAAACTTAAAATCATGTATTGAGCAGTCTTGTGGTAACCAA
The DNA here is from genome assembly GCA_963277665.1 of Viscum album. Lineage (NCBI taxonomy): Eukaryota > Viridiplantae > Streptophyta > Magnoliopsida > Santalales > Viscaceae > Viscum > Viscum album. Next base: position 624,867,275 of record OY728151.1, on the reverse strand, counting down.
ACCGCCACAGACCCCCAACCATACCAACCACAACTCTATATTAGATGAATTACCATTGGATTTCATAAGTGAGTAAGGACTAGACATAAGGATCATATTCACGTCTCTTGTTGGTCTCAAGGCATTGAGTTAGATCAGCCCCCCAAACCGTCGTATCCCATTGCCATCATAAACCAGGCCTCCAAGCCACCGTACCCTTCCTGTACCTCGAACTAGGCCTTCAAGCCATCATGCACCTAATTCCATTGACTATGTTCAGGCCTCTAGGAAATCATGATCCAAACACTATTTCCTTGTATTAGTCCCCTAGGCCATCATACCCCTACCCCGTGATCTGGTATATCTTTTTTATCATTGAAATCCATGCACATTCTCCCTCTAAGGGATAATTATAACATCCTGAGTTTTTATGAACATTTTTTTTCAAATAAATTAATTTTATTTGATTTATCGAGTTTAATGATACAACAAGTTTATATTTAATTTTACACTCTAATTATTTAATCTTGTTCTACACACATCACCGACTTTCCTTGCATTACACACAACACCAAGTTTCTATGAAACAACATGTTATTATAATAATTATTTAATTGAGATAGTTATAAACTACCCATTAAACTTAGTAATATGAATTGAAATAAATAATTTTTAAATATTATTTATATTGGTTTTATATAAATAAAACATATTGATAGTAATGTGTACAACTTTAGTAAAGTCTTTATATGTTTGTAAATACAATTTTCCTATAATAAATGCTTTTTATGTCCTTCTACGAATAATAATAAAATTTATTTTATAGAATTTTATAAATTTAATTTGATATAATAAAATTCATTTTTTAATTCATAATGTAAAAATTATCATAGGGTTATTTTTTGTGATTTTTTTTCTGAAAAACTTTATTTTTGGATGAATAGTGAAAAATATTGAATTTTAATTCAAAACTGCATTTTCATCTAATTTATTTATATAGTTAAATTATATTTTAATTTAATTTTAAAGTTTGGTTATATAAATTTACATAAATTAATCCAATTTAGGTCATTGGAACTAATTTCACTCTGAAATTAGATATAAAAACATTTCAAACATTTAAACATTTTCACTTAAAAACCCACTGTCATGACATGTCAGCAAGATTAATTTAAATTAATTTTATCAACTTATGTGATTGTAATTTTTAAAAATATATTCCATATTTGGAATCATAATAATTTATAATTTCTAATATGGTCAAATTAGTTTTTTTACCAAAAATATTATTGAAGGTGATTAAAATTAATTACAACGATTAAGAGAAAAATTAGCTTAACCAAAGACTAATCCCTAAACTTAAGACCTAAAATAACCTAGAAACTTTTCCAAAATCCATTTTTTGGCCATATTTATACCATATAATACATTTTATTAGTTTTTTTACTATTATTGAAGGCAATTATCATGAGAAAAGTGTGGGTGGAATTCCCTTTTCAAAAAATTACAAGCATGTCACTCCTCCTCCACTATAAAAAGGAACTCACCCTACCACTTATTAACACCTCTCAAACCCTTTGTCTCAGAAAAAATATGCCTAAATATCCTCCTAAAATTCCTAAATTCATCTTAGAATCCTACCATTGGGAATAAATCCATCCAAGGAAACCCTTTAGCGCAAACCAAAAGGAGTTACCCAAAGAAGAGGTAACGTCCTTCCTCAAGATCCTTTATTTTATTTTTATTTTCCACCCCTAAAATATCCTTATTAAATGATTATATAATAACCTAAGTATACTAAATATACTTATATGTTGTTATTATAAGGTTTAAATCTACACTTACACACACTTCTATTTAATGTGTAATGAACTTAGTGTTCTTGTGTACAGTGAACTACCGCATCATGAAACGATGTTGTTCATTTTTCCTTTACCACCTACCATGATTGGGAATTATGATATAAATTATGTTTTTAAATAATATATATGATATATATGATTTATTTAATCTTATGTAACAATTATATAAAACATACCTTCATGATTTCCATTTTTTGTAAATATGATAACTTCATTTGTGGATGTGTGGACTACCGCCTCCTCAAAGTGATGTGATTCATCAACAATTTACATGGAACATAATAAGGATGGTTTTAGTAAACTTACATGATATATATGAAATAATAATTCTAATGTAATGATAATATATATATATATATATATATAAATATACATATATTTCATTTACTTTCTTTCTTTCAAAATGATAGTTGAACAGAAACAACATTCATGCGTACGTACAACCTACCGTCTCCATGAATGGTGTATTCCATTTAATATTTCAATCATATATATATTATTATAAATATTTATATAATGAATATATATGATATTTATATCATGTTTTACATTTTTGAAATAATTAAATCACAATCTAAGTAAGAGGATCGAGAATAAAAAGTCAAAACATGTATGAAAAACAAAGTAAATATTACCTAAAGCACAAAATTAACATGGAATTATTAATAAGAGGGTAATATAAAGTCATATATGGTATTATATATAATAATATTTAAAGGTGGTGTCATGGGAGCTCTAAAATGAAGTGTGATTTTTTGGGTACTTGGGTGCAATAGAGTGGCTGACCAAGGTCTTCTCTCAAAAGAGGAAGTAAATTAAAACAAATTCTTAAAGGTATTACAAAAAATAAATTAAAATAGAATAAAAACAGTACTTGAAAGTATGAGGGTTTTTTATCATTTATAAAACTATAAAAAGTTTACTGGAAGAAGATTTCATTTTTTTGTTTTTAATTTTGAAATGAAGTTTGATTAAAAAGACGCAACAAAAAGATGTTTTTTAGAAAATATTTTAAAAGACGTAATCAATATAAATATACCTATTCACTCAATTATTTATCATTATAATTTAAATTAACATTCACTTAATTATGATCCCTTAATTTTTCAAATCCTAAACCCTACGAGAATTAACTTTACCGCAAAGATGAAGTGAATTTAACCCTAGGCTAACTTCAGAACATGAAATCACAACACCCTATTTTGATTGATATTATAAGGTTAGATTATGATCAGTGGTAAATTAAGGCACATTTACTCTTTTTAAATTATAATTAATAGAGTTTTGGGATTATATTTGAACACTCCAAATTGATACCGTATGGTTTTTTATTACCAATTAAGTTCACACTCTCACAATTTACACAAAATCTCATCCTCACTTGTTTTCGTGTTAATTGTTCAATTTCTTGATTAGTTTCAATTAAATTAAAAAATCAATTAATTTATCATATTATGTGAATTAAATTAAATCATTGATTCAAAATAAATGAATGAATAAGGATAGAGGTTGATCGATTACTAAAAAAAACTACTCTTCCATGGGCGGTATAGTCATCGTAGAAACGTTATACAAGTGAAAAGGTTTAGAAAGGGCATAATCCAATCTTGTTTCTACTCTTGAATTCTAGCCCAAATAGGAAGATTAAGAGAAGAAGAAAATTAAAAATAATATAATAAGTGGAAGATAAACTAAGAGTTTATTGAAAGCACAACAACATTAAAACAAAGAAGAGGAAAAGAAGATCATTTTGGAGGAGATCCTAGATTGGTAGCTTCCCTCCTCCAATTTTGAATTTAAATGGTGTATAAACATTTATTATCTTCTCCCAATATTCTAATATACGTCCCAACCCCTCCAAATGATAAAACACTAATTTATAGAGTGGAGGAGAGGCTAGGTTTAAAGAGGTTTCAAGTGTGAATGGGGAATCTCGGTTAAATATTTTAATCCATATTGAACCACCAATTTGACCTCCTAAACACGTTAAACATCTATTATTGCTGAAAAATTATTTGTGCATAATTGTGTTGGAGATATCCCCTCAAAATTTGGTCCCAGTACAAGATCTTATGAAGAAGTTATGGCCCAAATATAGAACCAATATCCAATCTGGCGGGTCCATCCCACATTTGACTTCATGGTCCATTTATTCCAACCAAATATACATTTTAGATCTAATGTCCTAAACAAAATTTTTATCCCATTAAGTCAGGAACACATTTAAAAAATTTCAAGTTCAAATAATAAATATTAAAATATGTATCTTTGAAATACTACAGTGCACTATAAAGGGTAAACATGGAATTTCCATCAAATTTTCAAATGAATGATCTAATACCAAATATTTTATAAATAAACATATTTAACACAATGTGAGGAAATTTTATCATTTATTGTCAATAAAATATTCAATAAAAATTTGTTTTATCAACTCCCTCACACATACCCTTTTGTACTCTTGGGAAAAACCTCATATCATGTATTCAAAAAAATTATGACAAGATATGCATATTCATATTTCTCAATCCACAATGCAAATATAGGAAAAGTAAAAATACCATCAAGAGTAAATATCAATAAATTTTAAAGTCATTGTCTCATAAATTGTGTCAAAACAAAATCTAGTGAGATTCATAACACTAATCATAGTGAAACAAGTCACAGGTCTATCATGCCACTAATTATCTATGTGTGTGTGTGCCAACCATTCCAATCTTGTATCTCCACCATTTATCTAGTATATTCAGGTCAATAAAAACTTTTCTTCTTACCTAATTCTATTCCACAAAACCTATTCAACATCATTTACAATCAAATTTCAAAACCCACTCATTTAAGCATTCCCAGAAGTCAAACCATGAGCTCCCGACCTAAATATCCCCACATGTTGTACATTTCTTCACTCCCCACTTTATTGATTGTTTTTTTTTGATTTTTGGATTTTTTTTTGATTTTTTTTAGTTGGAGTACAACATTCAGATATTAGTTGCACATGTATAAGTCAATCTGGTACAGTGATGGAAATGATCGGAAGTGAAACGAACATATGTAAAGACCTTGTTATAAGTTAAGAAGAATTAATTACCCTAAATATACATTCAATTGGGTAAGATAAAATCAAAAGCCATGATTGTGTGAAAAATTGTGTGGATAAATCAATGAAACAATTTACCATAAAAAATATCGAAAATAATAATGTCAAAATCTAAAAGGTTTTATAATGACACAACTATTCATATCATCAAAGACTTCAATTTTTATAAAAGTCAACCCTTGATGATGAAATCTTACTCATGCTTATATTTATACCAATGAATTTTGAAAACATGATTTTTTTATATGTTCTACATGAGAATGATACATGATATATTTGTTTATTATTTATTTATTTTTTTGAAAATTTTAACCAAAAGCTTAATAGAAAATTCATATAAAACACACAAATGAAAATCCTAAATATCTACCCCAAAATTTTTTCCCCTCCCCAACACTTAAAATATTTCATTGTCCTCAATTTGAACCTATGAGATGATATATGCACATGAAATGTATAATTTTAAATAGGAAAAATAATATAAAAGTGAAAGGGTTAGAAACAACCTGATATGCTCAAGTGATGATGGGGTCATGCAGTGTGATGAAATCCACTGAATCAGTAGGAAGTCTCTCACTGTATTTCTTCAAAAGTTTCCCATTGAATGTAAAGCTCCTTCCTATGTCCTCTTGTGTGATCTCTACTGCACCATAAGGAAAAAATAGTCACAAAATAAGGACCTAACCACCCGGAACACAACTTACCAACCATCAGCTTCAATCATGAATTATAGAGCAAGAATTTCTCTCTAACTTGAAATTCTCTTTTCTGGATCATTTTGTCATGAGATGATTTTGATCTTTCCTTGTAGAGACTTGAGTTCTCATATGAAGACAATTTAATATCCTCAAACTATTGAATTTTCATCATCCTTTGGATCCCATCTTGGGCCAAATCTATGTTACATTTCTTTATAGCCCAATAAGCCCGATGCTCAACTTCCACGAGGAGATGACATGATTTACCAAAAACAATCCAAAATAGAGACATAACAATGGTTGTCTTGTATGCTGTCCTATAATCCCATAGCGCATCATCCAAGCACTTACTCCAATTATCCATATTTGGCTGCATAGTTTTATCCAAAATTTGTTTCAACTCACAATTTGAAACCTCAGCCTGGCCATTTGTTTGGGGGTGGTATGGTGTTGATGTTTTGTGTGTCACCCCATACTTCCGAAGTAGGGAAGCCAAATTCCGATTGAAAAAGTGTGACTATTGGTCATTGATGATGGCCTTCAGTACTCCAAACCTAAAAAAAATCTGTGCTTTGACAAAGTACACAACAACATGAGAATCATCAATATTGGTGGCCTTAGCCTCCACCCATTTCTCTCATAATCAACAAAAAAAAAAATATAAATGAAACCAAATTAACTAGGAAAAGGACCCATAAAATCAATTCCCCATACATAAAAAATATCACAAAATAATATGGGTTGTTGGGGAATCTCGTGCCTCCTAGAAATATTACCAGTGTGTTGGAAATGTGAGCATGACTTATAGAACACATGAGCATCATGGAATAAATTAGGCCAATAAAATCCAGATTCCAAAACTTTCCTAGCTATCTGTTGGGGTCCAAAGTGTCCACCACAAGCAAGTGTATGAGAGAATTGTAGAGCAGACTCAAACTGATGATCATGAACACACCTCTTAATAACTTGGTCACTACACATGTTCCATAAGTAGGGATCATACCACACATAAAATCTAGACTCACTCTTTAAATTTTGGACTTGATGTTTCTTTAGATTTGTAGGAATTTCATACACAACAAGTTAGTTCACTAAATCAGCATACCAAGGATGCGTACCTAAGAAGGAATAAATATGCTCATCAGGGAAAGTGTCCCGAAGTGGTACCTGGTCCAAGGTGTCATCCTCTAGTGTGTGAGTAATCCTACTCATGTGGTCCACCACTAGGTTTTCCGACCCCTTATTGTCCTTTATCTCAATGTCAAATTTTTGAAGAAGGAGAATCCATCGGATTATCCTGGGATTTGCATCCGAATTCTTCAATAGTTACCTTAGAGCTTCATGGTAAGAAAAAACAACTACTTTAGAGCCCAATAAATATGAACGAAATTTATCTAAAGAAAATATAACAGTAAGAAACTCCTTTTATATGGTTGTGTAGTTTTATTGGGCTGAATACAATGTCCTTAATGAATATGCAATCACATGTGAACATCCCTCCACCCTCTCAGATAAGACAACTCTGACTGCAAAGTTGTAGGCATCACACATAAGCTCAAAAGGAAGATCCCACCGTGGGGGATGTATGATCAGGGGAGTGGTCATACACTTCTTTATATCTTCAAATGAAGTCCTATAAGAATCATCAAACACAAAATCATAATCCTTTTGAAGTAATCGTGACATAAGAAGACCAATCTTACTAAAATATTTGATGAAGCACCGATAAAATCCTACATGTCCTAGGAAAGATCTAACATCAAGCACACATAAAGGATAGGGTAATGATGAAATGATATCTACCTTAGATATATCAACCTATATCCAATGTTTTGACACTACATGACCTAAGACAATCCCATTCTTTACTATGAAATGAAACTTTTCAAAGTTTAAGACCAGATTATTCTCAATGTAAAGATTCAAAACCTTTACCAATCTAGAGATACAATTATGAAATGAATACCCATACAATGTAAAATCATCCATAAATACATCCATGTAGGTCTCAATAAAATCTGAAAAAATACTCACCATGCATCTCTGGAAGGTACCTGGGGCATTAAAAAGTCCAAATGGCATCCTTCAGTAGGAAAACGTACCGAATGGAAAAGTAAATGTTGTCTTCTCTTGATCCTATGGAGTAATTAGAACATGAAAATATCTATAAAATCCGTCCAAGAAACAATAGTGTGTTTTTCTAGCTAGTATCTCAAGCATATGATCAATAAATGGGAGGTGGAAATGGTCCTTGAGAGTAGATTGATTTAGTGTCCTATAATCAACACACACACACCAACTGTTTTGTACCCTCATTAGAATTAACTCATATTTCTCATTTTTAATAACAGTAAAACCACTTTTCTTAGGCACAACCTGAATAGGACTCACCCACTGGGAATCTGAAATGGGATAGATTATACCTACCTCGATCAATTTTTCAACCTCTTTTTTAACAACTTCTAGAAGGATTGGATTGAGTCTCCTTTGTGGCTGCCTAATCGGTTTATCCCCATCCTCTAAAAGAATCCTATGCATGAAAATGGAGGGGTTAATACCTGATATGTCAGCCAAGGTCCACTTGATTTCCCTAATATTCTCCCTCAAAGGATTCAAAATATTTTCTTCATGTTCAAAAGAAATATTATTTGTAATTATAACAGGTAATCTCTCACTACTTAAAAAGTTTGAGTATTTGAGATGATGTGGAAATGGATTGAGTTCCAATGAAGGGGGGTGAATGTATAGATTGAGAAATTGAAGTAACTAAAATATGTGCACAATGAACATCAGTATCAAAATATACATCATCAAAATCAGAGAATAAAGCATCAAATCCATCAGCATACTCAACAGCCATGTCATAATCAGAGTTCACATGATCAAAATCAGAATATGAATCCATTTAAAAATCAAATATAAGAGAGTCTTGTGCATTCTAAATAGGTGTGAAAGTAATCTTAAACATCAAAATAGAACCAATACTCATAATCTCCCTAAGTATATGACAATCAAATTCCATGGGGTTTTTATTTTTTGGTTCAAAATGGAAGATAAAAAATGTAGAATGGTCCTCTAAGGGGTACTTCATGGATTACATAACATTAAATATCACAACTTCATCCCCAAAATCCATGTAAAGTGTACCCTCATTGAAATTTATGATAGTTTTTTCAGTTTTGAGGAAGGTTCTACCTAATATAATGGGAGAATGAGAGCTTATATGATCATCCTCTATGCTAAGAACATAGAAATATACTGGAAAGATCATGTCTCTTACCTAGAAAAGTACATCCTCAAGGACTCCCACTGGATATGTTGTAGCTCTATTTTACAACTTCACCACTACTCTCATTGGATTCAACTCACCAACCTATAAAGAATATAATATAGAGTGATACATCACATTTATGGAAGCTCCTAAATCACAAAGGGCATTAGAAAAGTGCAACTCACCTATGGTGCATGGTATGGAGAATGTCCCCAGATCCTTGCACTTTGTTGGTATTACTTGAGTCAATGTAACGATTCCTGAAAAATTTCTTCCAAGATGGATCTTATCATTTCCATTGATCCCTCTTCTATTGGTACAAAGTTATTTTAAGAATTTTTCATACCTTGGTATTTGATTGATGGATTCAAGTAGAGGTATATTGATCTCCACATGCTTGAATGTATCAAAAAATTATTTTTTGAATTGCCTCTTCATCCATCTTATTGGTTTGTACAACCCTTTTTGGAAAGGGAAGTGGTTTAGGAGGAACATCATTAATATTTTTCTTACCTTTATCTTTCTCCTTCGGTTTCTCATCAGCTGGTTTTGAATGGGGATTTTCTAGAGTTGAGGTGAATCTCAGTGGAATGATAGGTGTAGATATATCAGTTGTTTTCTTCCCACTTCTCTATGTGATGATATTGACATTCCCCTTGGGATTTGGAGTAGGTTGGTAAGGTAGATTTCTAGATTTCCTACTTACCAGTTCATGGAGGGTAGTCGCAATCTGGCTCATTTGAGTGTTTAACTCCCTCAGCTCCGAACCTTGACTCTTCATCTAATTCTGTTGATTAAGAAAAATTTGTTTCAAAATATCATCAGTGTTATAATCTACCTTGGTTTGGGGTTTCCCTTGTTGTTTACTTGTTGATGTTTGAGCTTCAAATCGCCTTTGGGGTAGTTGGAAACCCTGTTGGTAAGGTGGATACTGCTTGAAGTTTTGTTGAATGGAGGTACTTTGTTGTTGTCCAAATACATACCTCATGTATGATTGATCATTTAACCCTTGGTTTTATTTTTTAGAAGAGGAATAAATCTTCTTTTGGGGTTATGGTTGTTGTTTCTGTAGATATGGTCTCCTAGGAAACACTGCTGCACAATATTCTGTTTCTTTTAGATAGGAGGAAACAGTCATTTGGGTGGCTTGTCTCAGTGAAAATTCCACAAGGCCTTGAAGGAGTGGGTTGGGATTTTTTTTTCCGCCAAAGTAATATGACTCAACATAGTGGTCAATTATTCCAACTTGGTATCAATTAAATGAATCTCAAGGGAAGAATAAATTACGTTTTGTACTCCCCTAACATATAGTGTACCTCGATTGCTAAATTTTTGGGAGTTTTGGGACATCTAGTTAATTAATGTACATACAACTATTAATTTCTTTTCCACAAATTCTCCTCCAGCCGTATCATCCACCATGATCCTCTCCATAGGTGTGAGTCCTTCATAGAAGTATTGGATGAGGAGCTGCTCACTGATTTGGTGATGTGGGCAGCTTGCACAAAACATATTGAAATGCTCCCAATACTCATACATTGACTACCCTTGGTATTTCTTGATCCCCGAGATCTCCTTTTTAATAGATGTGGTCCTTGATACTAGAAAAAACCTCTGAAATAAAATACATTTCAAATCATTCCAACAAGTTACATCTTCAGGTTTTAAATAATACATCCAATCTTTTACAGCTCCATCAAGTGAGAATGAGAATGCTCTTAGTTTGATTTGATCTTCAGAAACATTTCTTGGTTTTAAGGTTGAGAAAACAACATTAAATTATTTAAGGTGTTTATTGTGATCCTCACCAGAGAGGCCATGAAATTTTAGAATCAGGTGAATTAACCCAGATTTCAGTTCAAAGTCTCATTCGAGATTTAGGTATGCAATGCAATTTGGTTGATAATTAATATCAAGTGCATCCAATTATCGAATGGTTATATTAATTTCATTTCCATTATTTTCATCCATTGATTATTTTTTTTATGGTTGAATTTTAATTTCTTCCAATTTCAATGTTCTGAGATTGGAGGAATTCTCTAACTGGTTGAATGTTGAAACTTCCCGTAGATTGAGAATGTCTGATTCTAGCCTAAAGGCTACTTTCAATCTCAGGGATAAGATATAAAATATCCTTGAGATTATTTCATGTAATAAATCAAATAAAAATTAATATAAGAAAAGTTTACCATAGTAAAATAAAAATTAGAAGTTTGAGTTGTTGGTCCAAAAAGAAGAAGAAGAAAATAAAAGAAGAATAAAATATTTTGATTGGGTGAAGAAGGAATAAAGAAGAGAAGAAGAGAATAAAATGTAAAATGAAATAAATACCTCTAATTTTTTGAGATAATTACTTGACTCCCCAGTAACAACTCCAATTTTAAAGGCATTGTCGTGGGCGCTCTCAAATGATGTGTGATTTTTTGGGGTACTTGGGTGTATTAGAGTGTCTGATTAAGGTCGTCTCTCAAAAGAGGAAGTAAATTATAAAAAATTCTTAAAGGTATTATAAAAATAAAATAAAATAGAATAAAAAACTACTTGAAAGGATGGATTTTTTTATCATTTATAAAACTAGAAGAAGTTTGCTGGAAGAAGATTTCATTTTTTTTGTTTTTAATTTTGAAAAGAAGTTTGATTAAAAAGACCCAACAAGATGTTTTTTTAGAAAATATTTTAAAAGGAATAATAGATCTAACTCTACATCTTCACTCAATTATTTATCAATATAATTTAAATTATCATTCACTTAATTATGACCCCTTAATTTGTTAAATCCCAAACCCTTTGAGAATTAACTTTACCACAAAGATGAAGTGAATTTAACCTTAGGATAACTTCGGAACATGCAATCGAAACACCGTTCTTTGATTGATGTTATAAGGTTATATTAGGGTAAGTGGTAAATTAAGGCACATTTACTCAATGAAAATTATAATTAATTGAGTTTTGATATTATATTTTAACACTACAAATTGATCCCGTATGGTTTTGTATTACCGATTAAGTTCACACTCTCACAATTTACACAAAATCTCGACCTCACTTGTTTTTGTGTTAATTGTTCAATTGATTGATTAGTTTCAATTAAATTAAAAAATCAATCAATTTATTATATTATGTTAATTACATTATATCATTGATTCAAAATAAATTAATGAATAAGGATAGAGGTCGATCGATTACTAAAAAAAACTACTCTTTCATGGGTGGGGTAGTCATCGTAGAAACGTTATGCAAGTGAAAAGGTTTAGAAAGGGCATAACCCAATATTGTTTCTACTATTTAATTCCATCCCAAATAGGAAGATTAAGAGAAGAATAAATTTTAAAATAACAGAAGAAGTGGAAGAGAAACTAAGAGTTTATTGAAAGAAAAACAAAATTACAACAAATAAGAGGAAAAAGAGCATTTTGGAGGAGATCCTCTATCGGTAGTTTCCTTACTCAAATTTTGAATTAAAATGGTGTAGAACCACTTATTATCTACTAAAAATCTTATAATTCATGTACCAACCCTTCCAAATGATAAAAACACTAATTTATAGAGTAGAGGGGAGGCTAGGTTTAAAGAGGTTTCAAGTGTGAATGGGGAATCTCATCCAAATATTTTAATCCATCTTGAACCGAAAATTTTACCTCAAAACGCATGAACCATATATTCTTACAGAATAATTATTTTTTCATAATTTATTTGTTGATCTCCTCTCAAAATTTGGGCCAAATCCAAGCTCAGATGAAGAAGTTATGATCCAAATACAGAACCAATATTAAATCTGAAAGGTCCATCCCACATTTGACTTCATGGTCCATTTAGTCCAACCAAATTTACATTTTAGTTGTAATTTCCTGAACAAAAGTTCTATCCCATTAATTTAGTAACACAGTTACAAAATTTCAATTTCAAATAATAAATATTAAAATATTTATCATTGAAATACTACAGTACACTATAAAGGGTAAAACTGGAATTTCCATAAAATTTTCAAATGAATGATCTAATCCCAAATATTTTATAAATAAATATATTTAACACAATATGAGGAAATTTTATCATTTATTATCAATAAAATATTTGATAAAAATGTGTTTTATCAACTCCCCCACACTTACCCTTTTTCACTCCTGGGAAAAACCTCATATCATGTATTCGAAAAAATTGTGACAAGATATGCATATTCATATTTATCAATCCACAGTGCAAATATAGGCTAAGTAAGAATCCCATAAAGATTTAATATCAATAAATTTAAAGTCATTTTCTCATAAATTGTGTCAAAACAAAATCCAGTGAGATTCATAGCACTAATCATAGCGAAACACGTCATGGGTCTACCACACCACTAATTCTCCATGTGTGTGTGTGCCAACCATTCCAAGCTTGTCTCTCCACCATTTATCTAGTATATTTTGGTCAATAAAAACTTTTCTTCTTTCCTGATTCTATTCCACTGAACCTGTTCAACATCCTTTGTAATCAAATTCTAAAACCCACTCATTTAAGCATTCCCAGAAGTCAAACCATGAGCTCCCGACCTAAATATCCTCACATGTTGTACATTTCATCACTCCCCTATTTTTTGATTATTTTTTTTTGATTTTTTGATTTTTTTTAATTTTTTTATAGGGTTTAAAATAGTTAGATATTAGGTGCACACACATAGGTCAATCTGGTATAATGATGAAAATGATCAGAAGAGAAACGAATGTATGGAAAGACCATGTTATAAGTTGAAAATAATTACTTACCCTAAATATACATTCAATTGGGTAAGAGAAACTCACAAGTCATGATTGTGTGAAAAATTGTATAGATAAATCAATGACACAATTTACCATGAACAAATATCACAAATAATGATGTCAAAATCTAAAAGATTTTATAATGACACAACCATTCATATCATCAAAGACTTCAATTTTTATAAAAGTCAACCCTTGATTATGAAATATTAATCATGCTTATATTTCTACCAATGAATTTTAAAAACATGAATTTTAGATATGTTCCACATGATAATGTTATATGATATATTTGTTTCTTTTTTTTTGATTTTTTTGAAAATTTAACCAAAAACTTAATAGAAAATACACATAAAACACACAAATAAAAATCCTAAATATCTACCCCAAAATGTTTTCCCCTCCCCCACACTAAAAATATTTCATTGTTCTAGATGTAAACCTATGGGATGATACATTCACATGAAATGTATAATTTTAAATAAGACAAATAATATAAAAGTGAAAGGGTTAGAAACAGCCTGATATGCTCAAGTGATGATGGGGTCATGCAGTGTGATGAAATCAACTACATCAGTAGGAATTCCCTCAATGTATTTCTTCAAACATTTCCCATTGAATGTAAAGATCCTTCCTGTGTCCTTTTGTGTGATCTCCACTGCACCATAAGGAAAAAAATTAGTCACAACATAAGGACCTAACAACCTGGAACACAACTTACCAGGTATCATCTTCAGTCGTGAACTATAGAGTAAGACTTTCTCTCCAACTTGAAATTATCTTTTCTGGATCATTTTGTCATGAGCTAATTTTGATCTTTCCTTGTATAGATTTGAGTTCTCATATGAAGAAAATCGAATCTCCTCAATCTCTTGAATTTTCAGCTTCATTTGGATTCCAGTGGGGGCCAAATCCATGTTACATTTCTTTATAGCCCAATAAGCCCGATGCTAAACTTCCACGAGGAGATGACACACTTTCCCAAAAATAATTCGAAATGGGGACATACCAATGGGTGTCTTGTATGATGTCCTATAAGCCCATAGAACCTCATCCAAGAAATTTCTCCAATCCTTCATATTCGGTAGCATAGTTTTCTCCCAAATTTGTTTCAAATCACGATTTGAAACCTTATCCTAGCCATTTTTTTGGGGGTGGTATGTTGTTGATGTTTTGTGTGTCACCCCAAATTTCCGAAGCAAGGAAGCCAAATTCTGATCACAAAAGTATGTCCCTTGGTCTTTGATGATGACATTCAGTACTCCAAACCTGCAAAAAAATTTGTGCTTTGACAAAGTCCACAACAACATGAGAATCATTAGTCCTGGTGGCCTTAGCCTCCACCCATTTTCTCACATAATCAATGACAACGAAAGTATAAAGAAAACCAAATGAACTAGTAAAAGGGCCCATAAAATCAATGCCCCATACATCAAAAATCTCACAGAATAATATGGGTTGTTGGGGCAACTTGTGACTCCTAGAAATATTACTAGTGTGTTGGCAACGTGAGAACAAATTATAGAACACATGATCATCATGAAATAAACTAGTAAAATAAAATCCAGAGTCTAAAACTTTACTAGACATCCATTGGGGTCCAAAGTTTCCACCACAAGAAAGTGTATGACATAATTGTAGAACAGACTCAAACTCATGATCAGGAACACACCTCCTAATAACTTGGTCACTACACATGCGCCATAAGTAGGGATCATCCCACACATAAAATATAGACTCACTCTTTAACTTTTGGACTTGATGTTTCTTTAAATTTTTAGGAATTTCATATGAAACAAGGTAGTTCACTAAATCAGCATTCCCAGGATGCATACTTGATATGGAATAAATATGATCATCGGGGAAAGTGTCCCCAAGTGGTACCTGGTCCAAGGTGTCATCTTCTAGTGTGTGAGTAAGCCTACTCATGTGGTCTTCCGTTAGGTTTTCTGAACCCTTCTTGTCCTTTATCTCAATGTAAAATTTCTGAAGAAGGAGCATCCATTAGATTAGCCTAGGCTTTTCATCCGGCTTCTTCAATAGGTACCTCAGAGCTGCATGGTCATAAGAAACAACTACTTTATAGCCCAATAAATATGAACATAATTTATCTAAAGAAAATATAACAGAAAGAAAATCCTTTTATGTGGATGTGTAGTTTTATTGGTTTGAATATAATGTCCTTGAGGCATATACAATCACATGTCAACGTCCCTCCACCCTCTGAGATAAGACATCTCCGACCACAAAGTTGGAGGCATCACACATAAGCTCAAAAGGAAGATCCCACTGTGGGGGATATATGATTAGTGGAGTGGTCATACGCTTCTTTAGATCATCAAAGGAAGTCCTGTAAGAATCATTAAACACAAAATCAGAATCCTTTTGAAGTAATCATGACATAGGAAGTGCAATAATACTAAAATCTTTTATGAATCACCGATAAAATCTTGTATACCCTAGGAAAGATCTAACATCACGCACACATGAAGGATAGAGTAAGGATGAAATGATATCTACCTTAGATATATCAACATCTATCCCATGTTTTGAAACTACATGACCTAATAAAATCCCATGCTCTACCATGAAATGAAACTTTTCAAAGTTTAAGACCAAATTATTCTCAATGGAACGATTAAAAACCTTTCCCAATCTATAGATAAAATTATCAAATGAAGACCCATACACTGTAAAATCATCCATAAATACATCCATGTAGGTCTCAATAAAATCAGAAAAAATACTCACCATGAATCTCTGGAAGGTACCTGGGGCATTAAAAATTTCAAATGGCATCCTTCGGTAAGAAAACGTACTGAATGGAAAAGTTAATATTGTCTTCTCCTAATTATATGGAGCAATTGGAACCTGAAAATATCTATAAAATCAATCCAAGAAAAAATATTGTGTTTTTCCAACTAGTCTCTCAAGCATATGATCAATAAATGGGAGGGGGAAATGGTCCTTACAAGTAGATTGATTTAGTTTCTTATAATCAACACACACACGCCAACTGTTTTGTACCCTCATTGGCATTAACTTATCTTTATCATTTTTAATAACAGTAACACCACTTTTCTTAGGCACAAACTAAATAGGACTCACCCACTAGGAATCTGAAATGGGATAGATTATACCTGCCTTGAGAAAATTTTTCAACCTCTTTTTTAACAACTTCTAGAAGGGTTGTATTGAGTCTCCTTTATGGCTGCCTAATCGGTTTATCCCCATCCTCCAAAAGAATCCTATGCATGACAATAGAGGGGTTAATACATGATATGTCATCCAAGGTCCACCTGATTTCCCTGATATTCTCCCTCAAAAGATTCAAAATATTTTCTTCATGTTCAAAAGAAAGATTATTAGTAATTATATTAGGTAATCTATCACTACTTAACAAGTATGAGTATTTGAGATGAGGTGGAAATGGATTGAGTTCCAATTAAGGGGGGTGAATGTATAGATGGAGAAATTGAAGGAACTGAAATATGTGCACAATGAACATCAGTATCATAATATACATCATCAAAATCAGATAATAAAGCATCAAATCAATCAGCATACTCAACAACCATGTCATAATCAGAGTTCGTATGATCAAAATCAGAATATGAATCCATTTCAAAATAAAATATAAGAGAGTCTTGTGCATTATAAATAGGTGTGGAAGTACTCTTAGAGATTAAAATAGAACCAATACTCATAATCTCCCTAATCACAGGACAATCAAATTTGATGGGGTTTTTATTTTGTGGTTCAAAATGGGTGATAACAAATGCAGAATGGTTCTTTGAGGGGTACTTTATGGAGTACATAACATTAAATATCACAAAATAATCCCCAAACTCCAGGAAAAGTGTAACCTCATTGAAATTTATGATAGTTTTTGAAAATTTGAGGAAGGGTCTACCTAATATAATGGGATCATGAGAACTTACCTAATCATCCTCCATGTTAAGAACATAAAAATCTGCTGGAAAGATCATGTCTCTTACCCGGACAAGTACATCCTCAAGGACTCTCACTGGATATGCTATAACTCTATTTTCCAACTGCACCACTACTCTCGTTGTCTTAAACTCACCAACCTATAAAGAATATAATATAGAGTGAGACATCACATTTATGGAAGCTCCTAAATCACAAATAACATTAGAAAAGTGAAAATCCACTATGGTGTAAGGGATGGTGAATGTCCCCAGATCCTTTCACTTTGTTGGCATTGCTTGATTCAGTGTAATGAGTGCTGACACATTCCTTCCATGATGGATCCTCTCATTTACCTTGATCCCTCTTCGATTGTCACAAAGTTATTTTAATAATTTTTCATACCTTGGGATTTTCTTGATGGATTCAAGTAGAGGGATGTTGATCTCCACACACTTGAATGTATCCCAAACTTCTTTTTTGTATCGCCTTTTTAGCCATCTTCTTGGTTTTTACAAACATGTTTGGAAAGGGAAGGGGTTTAGGAGGAACATCATTAATCTTTTTCTTACCTTTATCTTTCTCCTTGGGTTGCTCATCAGTTGGTTTACAATGGGGATTTACTAGAGTTGAGATGAATCTCAGTGGAATGATAGGTGAAGATATATCAGTTGTTTTCTTCCCACTTCTCAATGTGATGACACTGACATTCCCCTTGGGATTTGGAGTAGGTTAGTAAGGTATATTTCCATAATTATTACTTACCATTTCATGGATGGTAGTGGTAATCTGGCTCATTTGTGTCTTTAACTCCCTCAGCTCCGAAACTTGACTCTTCATCTCATTCTGTTGATTAAGAACAATTTGTTTCAAAAGACCATCAGTGTTAGAATCTAACTTGGTTTGGGGATTCCTTTATTTTTTACTTGTTGGTGTTTGAGATTCAAATCTCCTTTGGGGTTGTTGGAAACCCTGTTGGTAAGGTAGATGTTGGTGGAAGTTTTATTGAAAGGGGGGACTTTGTTGTTATCTAGAGCCATACCTCATGTTTGATTGATCCTTACACCCTTGGAATTATGTTGTAGAAAAGGAATCAATCTTCTTTTGGGTATATGGTTGCTGTTTCTGTAGATATGGTCTCCTAGAAAACACTACTGCACAATCTTCTGTTTCTTACAGTTGGGGGAAATAGTCAGTTGGGTGGCTTGTCTCAGTGCAAATTCCACAAGGCCTTGAAGGAGTGGGTTGTTATGTCTTTCAATCCAAATAAATCTTCCTCACCATAGTGGTCAATTCTTACAACTTGGTATCAATTAAATTAGTCTTAAGAGAAGAAGGACTTACCTGATGTACTCCCCCGACACGTGGTGTACCTCGATTGCCAAATTTTTGGGAGTTTTGGGCCATCCTGTCAATTAATTCATGTGCAACTACTGGTGTCCTGTCCAAAAATTATCTTCTAGCTGTAGCATCCACCATACTCCTCTCCATAGGTGTGAGTCCTTCATAGAAGTATTGAATTAGGAGTTTCTCATTGATTTGGTGATATGGGCAGCTTGCACAAAACTTCTTGAATCGCTCCCATTACTCATACATTGAATCCCCTTGGGCTTGATTGATCCCCGAGATCTCCTTTAGAATAGATTTAGTCCTTGATGTTGTAAAAAATATCTACAATAAAAGACATTTCAAATCATCCCAACAAGTTATTTCTCCAGGTTGTAAATAATATATCCAATCTTTTGCTGCTCCATCAAGTGAGAATGAGAATGCTCTTAGTTTGATTTGATCTTCAGAAAAATTTATTAGTTTTACGGTTGAGCAAACCACATTAAATTATTTAAGTTGTCTATTGGGATCCTTAGTATAGAGGATATGAAATTTTGGAAGTAGGTGAATTAACCTAGATTTCAGTTCAAAGTCTGATTCGAGATTTGGGTATGCAATGCAATTTGGTTGATAATTAATATCAGGTGCAGCCAATACTCGAATGGTTATATTAATTTAATTTCCTTTATTTTCATCCATTGGTTCTTATTTTATGGTTTAATTTTAATTTCTTCGAATTTCAATGTTCTGAGATTAGAGTAATTCTTTAACTAGTTAAATGTTGAAACTTCCCATAGACTAAGAATGTCTGATTCGAGCCCGAAGGCTACGTTAAATCTCAGGGTCAATATCTAAAAGATCACCAGGATTAGTTTGTTCAATAAATAAAATATAAATTAAAAGAAGTAAAGTGGACCATAGTAAAGTAAAAATTAGAAGTTCGAGTTGTTAGTCCAAAAAGAAGATGAAGAAAATAAAAAAAGAAGAAAAAAATCAGATTGGGTAAAGAAGGAAGAAAGAAGAGAAGAAGAGAATAAAATTTAAAATAAAATAAATACCTCCAATTGGTTGAAATAATTACTTGACTCACCAAAAATGGTTCCAATTTGAAAGTCACTATCGTGGGCGCTCTCAAATGAAGTGTGATTTTTTGGGTACATGGGTGCAACAGAGTGGCTGAACAAGGTCGTCTCTCAAAAGAGGAAGTAAATTAAAACAAATACTTAAAGTTATTATAAAAATAAAATAAAAAAGAATAAAAACACTTCTTGAAAGGATGGGTTTTTTTATCATTTATAAAACTAGAAAAATTTTGCTGGAAGAATATTTCATTTTTTTGTTTTTAATTTTGAAATGAAGTTCAATTAAAAAGACTCAACAAGAAGATTTTTTTAGAAAATATTTTAAAATGTGTAATTGATCTAACCCTATCTCTTCACTCAATTAAGAGAAGAAGAAAATTAAAATCACAAAAAAATTACAACAAAAAAGAGAAAAATAAGATCATTTTGGAAGATCCTAGCTTGGTAGCTTCCCTACTCCAATTGTGAATTGAAATGGTGTAGAACCACTTATTCTCTGCTCCTAATCTTCTAATGCACATCCTAACCCCTCCAAATGATAAAAACACTAATTTATAGAGTGGAGGGGTGGACAGGTTTAAAGAGGTTTCAAGTGTGAATGGGGAATCTATACCAAATATTTTAATCCAACTTGCATCTCCCATTTGAAGAAGATTTCATTTTTTTGTTTTTAATTTTGAAATGAAGTTCGATTAAAAAGATGCAACAAGAAGATGTTTTTATTAGAAAATATTTTAAAAGGCATAATAAATATAACTCTACCTCTTCACTCAATTATTTATCATTATAATTTAAATTAACATTCACTTAATTATTATCCCTTAATTTTTTAAATCTCGAACCCTATGAGAATTAACTTTACCACAAAGATGATGTGAATTTAACCCTAGGCTAACTTTGGAAAATGCAATCGCAACACCATACTTTGATTGATGTTATAAGGTTAGATTATGGTTAATGGTAAATTAAGGCACATTTAATCTCTGTAAATTATAATTAATTGAGTTTGGGGATTATATTTGAGCACTACAAATTGATCCCGTATGGTTTTATATTATCGATAAAGTTCGCACTCTCACAATTTACAAAAAATATCATCTTCACTTGTTTTTGTGTTAATTGTTAAATTGATTGATTAGTTTAAATTAAATTAAAAACTCAATTAATTGATCATATTATGTTAATTAAAGTATATCATTGATTAAAAATAAATTAATGAATAAGGATAAAGTTCGATTGATTACTAAAAAAAATACTCTTCCATGGGCGGTGTAGTCATTGTAGAAACGTTATGCATGTGAAAAGGTTTAGAAAGCACATAACCCAATATTGTTTCTACTCTTTGATTCCACCCCAAAGAGGAAGATTAAGAGAATAATAAAATTGAAAATAATATAAGAAGTGGAAGAGAAACTAAGATTTTATTAAAAGCACAACAACATTACAACAAAGAAGAGAAAAAGAAGAGTATTTTGGAGGAGATACTAGCTTGTTAGATTCCATCCTCCAATTGTGAATTGAAATGGTCCTCTACTCCCAATCTTTTAGTGCACATCCCAAACCCTCCAAATGAGAAAAAAACTAATTTATAGAGTGGAGGGGAGGCTAGGTTTAAAGAGGTTTCAAGTGTTAATGGAGAATCTTGGCCAAATATTTTAATCCAACTTGCACCACCCATTTGACCTTAAAAACGTGTGAACCAGCTATTCTTCCAGAATAATTATTTATTAATAATTGATTTGGAGAGATCCTATAAAATTTTGTTCCCAATCCAAGCTTTGATGAAGAAGTTATGTCCCAAATATAGAACCAATATCCAATTTGGCCGGTCCAACCCACATTTGACTTCATGGTCCATTTAGTACAACCAAATGTACATTTTAGATCTAATGTCCTGAACAAAAGTTGTATCCCATTAATTTTGGAAAACTGTTACAAAATTTAAAGTTCAAATAATAAATATTAAAATATTTATCTTTGAAATACTACAGTGTACTATAAAGGGTAAAATTGGAATTTCCATCAATTTTTCAAATGAATGATCTAATTCCAAATATTTTATAAATAAACATATTTAACAAAATGTGAGGAAATTTTATCATTTATTATCAATAAAATATTCAATAAAAATGTGTTTTATCAAATATATTATATGTTAGATTTATAATAAACTTATTTTTATTATACAGGATATTCAAATGAGTGTGAAGAAAGTCAAGACATAAGGTATGGGTTTTCTTGTCTCACTTTTATTTATATAAGACTTATTCCCTATTCACCACTCACTTATTTTGTGTGGCGTATATAATGAAAAAGAATTTATTATATGATTATTATAATTAAATTTATGGGTATTTACATATCTATTTTATGATCTATCTTTTATGTGGTTTATGTTCCAAAATTTACCAAATCAGTGAAGTAGTTTGGTCTCAATTTTCCTTCTTTGAGACACATGCCATGATATGAACCTATATTATTATACAAGGTGTATAAAATAATATTTGAAATGTTATATCATGAATATAATTATTTTAATGATATTTGGATCTTTATTTAATTTCATTTTCTTATACAGGGAGTATGATTCAAAGTTACTAAGTGGTAGGAGTCTATTGAAACAATCCCATCATTTATCAGGATTATTTATGATTATACTTTCATTTATGAAATATTACCATAAATTTCTCAAGAAATATAATTAATTTTATTATCCTATGAGTATTAATGATATATTCATGTATTGGTACCAATTTTACTCTCTTTGTTACTTAAGATAATTAATAAAATGTTTTTAAGAAAATCCGATATGATTTATCTTTTCAGTTGGAAATCTATTTATTTAATTAACCATATTTTCAAAAATGTTTTTAAAATGATATTTAATGCTCATTTTAAAGGAAAAATTATTTCAACAATGTTTTATAAGTTTTAAAATCTATTTTCAAAGAAAAAGGTTTTCAACACTTTTTAATGTTTCCTAAATATGTTTTCAAAGAAAATAGTTTTCAAAATGATTTATGTTTTAAAAACCATTTTTCAAAGAATAAAGGATATTTTACTCAAAAAATGGTTTCAAATTACATTTCAAAATTATTTTCCATCTAAGATGTCATATGTTGGTGTTACGCATTCCTTTTTGGGAAATTGATCAAAATTTTCCATTCATATTACTTCTATGAATGGTTTATGTTTTTATGGAATGATGTTTATGAAACTTGTTTCTATTTAATGGGTATATGTCTATGAAACCCATTTCTATTTAATGGGTTATATGATTATGAAACCTGATTCCTTTCACAGGTTATTCTTTGATGAAATTATTATGAAACCTGTGTCTTTTTCCATAGGTTATGACTTGATTACATGTTTATGATACCCATTTCATTTCATGGGTTATAATATGATTTTTTATGATCTTGTGGTACACGTATGCATGAATTAATTAGGATATGGGTAGGACCTATATATCCCTTCAATGCATTGTGTAAATATTTATATCTCACAAGATTGACATGGCTAGAATGGGAAGTAAACTTGGTTTAGTAAATGAATTTGTCTGCTAAGATGGTCATGGGAGTGAACCTTGACTACTAAGTTGGTCATGGGAGTGAAAAATGACTACCAAATGGTACGAGGAGTGAACCCATACTAGTAATATGGCCTTTTAAGCAATTCCTTGACTTTTATGGAAATCATTTTATATGATTATGATTCTGCCGAAATTCTATGTCTTATTACTATGTTACGATTTCATGGATTATTCTCTTGATTAACTTATGGTTCATGTCTTATGAACTTCTAATATTTATGCCACGATTCATGTTTATGATATTTTTATGCAGGTTATGATATTTAAATGTCATGATCACATTCTCATACCCTTATTCTCATGTTCAATCTTATATATCTCATTTATTTACCCTTATTGAGAATCTTAGCTCACCTATTTTTATGTTTCCTTTCCATTGGTTATGAAGATATATATTATATATTATGTGTCTAATAAGGGTGATAGTCATGAAGAGCATATTGTGAGATAACGTATCTCACTTATGTACCAGTGTTTATGTTTTCATGTTTCCAAAGGCACTAGACTAATATGATCTTTGGGAGTCTGTTTGTGTAATGTATTAAGTATTCCAAAAAAATGATGTAATGTTAATGTTTGAAAAGCAAGGTTAAATATAGTTGGTATCATTTAAAAGGTTTAGTTAACATTTTTAAACTAGGATGATAAAACCTTAGTGATAAACCTAAGGACATGTATAAGGATAATTCTAAGGATATGAACAAGTATAGGAAAATGTCATGGAATTTTGGAAAAGGATAGAGTGAGTGGTTTACTATAAATACACCCCTGTTTGAATACTAAAATTGGATTTAGCTCTGGAAAATATGTACCTTGGGATAACAAATCCAAAAAGGTGTGTCGGTCCTGACTCGAGTGCAACCTAGTACATGAAAATAAACCTTACTGCACACCTGGTTTGACACTCCCAGAGGATATGCTTTGAAAAATTAAAAAACACTTCATGAACCATCATGAATGATCTAAATAGAAGTTATCTATGAATAACCTAGGATAAACCTATGGTGTCATAGATTAAATATGGTTTCATAATTTATGCACCCTATATGTGGTTTTTTTTGGGATTATACGGTTTCTCACTGTAACAACCCAAGTATTTATAGAATATTTTTGATTTCTATTAATAATTATGAATAAGATATTATTTTTAAGTTAAAGGGGAAGCTTTTTATGATAGCGTACTTGACGCGCAACAATGGGCTTCTCCGAATTCTTACATTGCACACAACATTGAGTTATACTAAAAAATAATACATTATTATTATTATTATTATTTTAAATGGTAGTTAACACCTAGCCGTTGGAATATAGGGAATGAATAGTACCAACCGAATTTTGAAATGTGGTTTACACATGTTTAAATTATGATTCATTGATTACCAAATATATTATAAATGGAAATAAAAACCAATTTAATATAATGGATATATTTTTATGAAAACCTATTTAAAAGAGAATAATTATGTTTTCATACCACTCTTTATGGATTTTTATTTAATGAAAAATATATTATATATATTAAATTTAATGTTTTAAATTCATCTAATATGTTTTCTAGATATGATATAAGAATAAATTCATTTTTTTTGGATAAAAAAATTATTTTTCTAGAAATACAGTTTTATCGACTTTTGATGGAGAATTTTTTTTAAATATAGTTTTTGACATATTTATATATATTTTATTTGAAAAAATAAAATTATTCTTTAGAATTGGAACATAAAAATTTTCTTTGGATGAAATTTTGGTATTTTTCTGCTAAAGTTCATTTTTTAATGAATAGTGAAAAATACTCCATTTTAATTCAAAACTACCTTTTCATGTAATTTATTTATATAGTTATATTGTAATTTTAATTGGTTTTAAAGTGTAATTAGATTATAGTTTTATAATTTAATCCAATTTTGGTTATTGTAAGTAATTTCACTTTGAAATTAGACATAAACACATGCCAATATTTTGGTAGTTTTTACTTATTAAAAACACGCTTTTTGATTTTGACAACGAGAATTAATTTTAAATTAATTTATACAAATTATGTGTTTTAAATTTGGAAAAATGGATTTCATATTTGTAATTAGGAGTTATAATTTTTTTAAATAGGTAAATTTTATTTTTAGACATTATGAATAGTAACTTCAGTAAATATTTTATTTACCATGATTAAAGGGTAAATTCAGTAAATAAGGGTAAGAAATAATATTATAATAATATTAAATTACCCTAACACATGTCCTAACTCTATTGGATGAGATATTTCCGACCATGAGCATCCTTGGGTCGATTTTAGGACCCCATGAAGCCACTTGTGTGTGAAAATGACATTTAATTACTTTTAATTTAAAGTTAAGGAAAATATAACCTAAACATGTATCTTTTAATAATTTTTTTATATGGTGTTATATGAGTGATCTATTAAACTATAAATAATAATTATAAAGATAATAATATTTCCTACATCCTAGTATTTTATTTATAAATTTTATACATCAAATAAATAAATTTATTTAAGAAACAATGATGATATAGTGATTTTCTTATTAATGAAAGATTTAAATAAATGAGATTATAGATAATAAAATAAATTTATTTCAAAACTTTTTTATGACATAAATGAATTTTATGGATGATTATGACTTGTTATATTTAAATTAATGAAGTTTTTTTGAATTAATCAAGTTGTTATGGATTTTTAAAAAGTCATGATATGAATAGTATACAAATTGACATAAATGTGTTTTTAAATAAATTAATATTTTATTAAATTATATAATAGTCCTAAAAATATAATATTCATTCAACTAACATATATTATGTTACAAATTTTATTAATGATACTTTTTGGGTTTCTTGTAATTTTATAGTAACTATAGTAACCATATATTATGAAAATACAAGAAGACATGCTAAGAGTTAATTTATTTAACTAAGGGTTAAAGCTAAAATATAAGGTTAATTTTATGACCTAAAACTGTATAAAACCCATTTTATGAGAGAATTTATACCCATAATTATCTTATTTTTTAAATATATCACTTTTGTGTTATTATAATTCTAAAATAAATTAATAATAAAATAATATTTCAAAACATTCCTAAAGTGCCCCTCCTCCCTCTTATAAAAGGACACCACCTATAACCCATTACTCACACCTCTTAAGTCCCTTGTATCGTCCAAAATCTACCTCAATAAGCTCCCATAATTCCTCTCTTCTTCATATAAGCCTTCCCCTAGGCAGAGGGCAATTCAAGAAATCCCTTTGGCTTAAATCAAAAGAAGTTACCCAATTTGAGGTAATGTCTTCTCTCAAGTTGCTTTATATTATTTTTCTTTATTTAATCCATATTATCTTCTAATTCTTTGTTTACATGAAAAAACAATTATACTAAATATACTAGCTTTTTTATGAGAATTATTCTAACTACACTTACACACATCTTCATCTAATGGATACGAACATACTGTTTCTGTGTACGGCGAACTGCTGCCTCACGAAACGATGATTGTTCAATTTCCTCCTACAACCTATCATGGTAGCTATTATGATATAAATGAAATTATATATGATATATATGATATTTATTTTATATCTATTCTTATGCAGTTCTCATTTAGAACATACCTTTATGCTTTTCATGTTTTATAAATATGATAATTTCATTTGAGGAAATGCGGACTACCGCCCTCTCAAAGTGATATGAATCATTCATGCTATACATGGAACATATAAAGGATTGAATTAATAATATTATGTAACACTTATAATATATATATTATACTTTAATTATAATATACCTATGTATCATTTAGTTTTTATTCCTTTAAATATGAAAAAGAAATAAAAGTTGCATTCATGCATACGTACGACTTACCGTATCCATGAACAATGCATTTAATTTACTATATCCAAATGATATTGAATATTATAAATACATATATACTTAATATATATTATATATATGATATATAAATCAAGAATATTATTATGGAGATAATATACCTTTGAAAACATGGATAATTTGTAATTATAACAAGTTCATTTTTGACTTAAGTACCAAACATCGACAAAATGACCAATATGAACTTGAATAATTATATGATTGTTATAACAAGGTAATAAGTGATATAAAAGGAATAATAAAATTGGAAAATGTTCTGAATCAATTATAAATTAACTTAATTTTATTATCCAGGAAGAACAAGGAACATACGTGACGATTCAGACTCAAGGTAAGGGACTTTGTCTCAATATCCTTTCATTGAGGCATATTTTGATAATATACACCTAATTATTTTATAAGGTGTATAATAAAACCCTTTTAATTTTACTTTCATTCAAAGGAAATACTTTTTCTATGAAGAATTTTACTAAATGGAAAAAGGAATGTTTTTAATGTATACGGTGACAATGACCACTCTGCCGCTGTAATTGTTATTTGGATTCCTTTATAAGACTTAATGTTCCCAAAGGAAAAGAAATCAATTATTACATTTTTGGTTGTTTTGGTATTGAAAATGGTTTTTGAAATGGATTTAGTGTTTTAATATCTTTAAATGATTTATTATGATTGAAAATGAAATTTTATTAGTGAAATGTTGATATTTTCAATATTTTATGTGTTATGATTATATAATGGTACTTGGACATTTGATAGGTGGTTACGTGATAAACCAATTATGGGTGGTTACATGATAAACCAAATGACAGGTGGTTCCATGATAGACCAAGTATGGATGGTTACGTTATAACCTCCAATGCATTGGGTATGGAAGCCAGTCGTATGGCTATTCTACTTAGTGATATGTATGGAAGTCAACCATATGGTTATTTCATTTAACTATGTTTTTGTCCCAATTTACCTTTATATTCTATAGGTTGTTTTCTATGGGATTTATGGTAATATTTTGGTTACAAAAAGGGTAAGAAATGGGGTTATATTTAGTGAAGTGTTTTTGCTACCTCTTTAAGGTAAAAAGTTTTACTTTATGATAAATTAATCATGGTTTACATATTGTTTTGAAAAACTAACAGTTTTCTTCTTTATGTATCTTTTTCTGAGATTTTATGCTCATCCCAAGTTTTGAAATTTTTTTTCACCAGAATTAAAGATGATTAGTGTCAAGGATGGGATCAAGGAAAAGTCATGCTGTCTAAAACATGGAACTAGACATGTTTCTTTTTTTAAGAGTTTTTGTTTTATGAAAAAATGGATAGTAAGTAAAAGTGTCTACTTGTAATATTCAAGTTGTTATGAATAAGTTATGAACTAATATTCTAAAGCTCTAAACCTAAAAATATCCTCTATGTGAATTATTAACTTAATTCAAGATTATATAATTTTTAAGGCTGGGGCCTTATAGTTGGTATCAAAGGTTAGTTTAGATAACTTTAGAGGTTAGGGTATTATTTAAACATAAGTGACATAAACATAATGGTTATCCTATTAGAAAGATTAATAGTTATTTTAGATAAATTGAATGAGTTTAGGATAATATAAATAAGTATATCTTATTATTTACCATCCTCATAAGATATTATATGATGATTTTACTGATATACTCACACTGAACTTTTTGGTTATAGTAAATGGTTGAATCTAACTGGAACCAAAGTAACAATGAATGTGAAAAAAATTGTGACAATTTTTAGAATAATCAACCAAATTAAATGGGATCTGTAATGAGAACTCTTGTAGTTATTCTCAACCAACTATCTGGAGTCATGATTGACCACCTAAAACTTGGTGATTTTTATAAGGCATCGTATATGCAAGAAAAAAAATCCCTACGGAAGTTCAGGTAATAATAATAAATTTAAGTATATTAAAAAACATATGTTTCAAGTATGTGGAAATAAACACCTAGAAAAATTCTTCAAATGGATGAGAAGATGTTATATATGTGGTAATGAAGGTCATAAAGAAAGAACCTTCCATGTAAAAGGAAGCGTCTAGTTGACTCCAGGAAAGGGAAATAAGTTCTTTCCGAGGGATCAATTAAATGTTTTAAATGTGGTGTTCATGGTCATTATAAAAATAGATGTCCTATGAAGAAGATTGAGTAATGGGATTATTAGAACCGTACAAATATATGTTTACCAATACCTAATGCCATTCTAATTGATGATGAGGAAACTGAAAATGACCAATGAAAGGTATGGATTATTTCTTAGATGATGTTTTGACATTATTGAATCTTAGGATATGATTCATGATTTTGTTTGTAAGAAATAAGCATTACAAAATAAGTTGTAAAAGAATTGTTAATGGATCATAAATAACATTTAAAGATTAAGAATTCTAAATATAAGTGATTCAAGAGTTATGGTAGATTTTAGGATGATGAAATGCTTAAAAGTATTAAGGATCTTTTGATGATGGGATTACTTTGGAAAAATTTTCCTAGTATGTGTAACCATGAATTTTTATATGTGAAAATGTTATTCAAGAAATAATTATCTTTTCGTGTGTGGACATAATGGATAACCTTAGGGGTTCATATGATCTTTTGTTTTTGAGGTGATAAATGGTTATTACATTTTGGGATACAAAATGAAAGGTATTAGATAACCTTTGAGGATAAAATAGGTTATGGTTATTTTTGAGAGAATTATATTATTTTTGAGAATGTTATAATAATGATATGGTTTTAGAAAAAGGAGAACCCTTAGGATGGGTGACAACCCGTCACATCCTGTAAGGCCATCAGAATCGAACCCACAACCGAAGGGTGATAAGGGCGCATCACCTACCACTGGCCTACATGAAGTCCTTGGTTAGTATAACTTATTATTTTTAGTTAAATGATTTTATTTATCAATAATAATTTGATTTGGGATCTTATATTTTATCAAATGTATATCCTTAGCGTAGGAAAATTATTTGGTGATTAACTGATAAAGGTTATTTTGGAAGATGTTTTCTCTTTTGGGAACACTATATGCCTAAAGAAAATAGAATACTTTGGGATTTTAATTGAGGAGTAATGGTGGAATTTTATTTTGGAAGAATATATGTTTTTATTATTGATATATAGAGATTTGGGTTATTTATGGAAATTATTAACCTATCATAGAGAATATGTGATTAGGTTAATTTATTTTCATTATGAGACTTTAAGAGTAGTCGATTTTATTTGGAGATAAATGTTAAGATTTTTGTGGAAGACTATGTGATCAAATCCTTCTGAATTTTGGGTTTAAAACTTAGTTTGGATTATTTTGAATAATTTTAAGGACAATTTTGTAATTAATGGTCTTTATTGAGATTTGGGTATTGTTTGTTTAATTTTGGAGATTAAGAGTAGTATTTATTTTTATAAAATATTATCCTTTTTGGGGATTATCTGATCTTGTACAAACCATTTTGGTTTTGGTTAATATATAAAAATAGGGTAA
Organism: Viscum album; assembly: GCA_963277665.1. Classification (NCBI taxonomy): domain Eukaryota; kingdom Viridiplantae; phylum Streptophyta; class Magnoliopsida; order Santalales; family Viscaceae; genus Viscum; species Viscum album. The sequence goes on along the minus strand of OY728151.1, from coordinate 624,836,297 downwards.
ATATATGGTTCATCTTTTATGGATCAGTTTATTCTCTAGAAGTTGATTCTAGTACTTCAGGTGTGACCAAGTCTTCTTGAATACTCATCGTTTGGAGAAAAGATGAGTTTTTGGTAGAAACTTATTAAAGGATGAAAATATAATTTAAAGGTAAGTATATTACCTTATGTTATTAGTCAATATCATAAATAAATTCCTAAAATTTATGAAAATTATATTAAAACAAAATTTTTGTTCATTTAGTTTTCCTACTATGAAATCAAAGACCTTTTAACCCATCACAAGTTTGTGGTTTTCTGGTGGTTAACTTTCTCCCGAGCATGTTTTATATAACTCTCCATCAGAACTTGACACTTAGTTTATCCTCCATATCCATGTTTTCATACATGGAATCCAAGTATGTGTTATCTCGGGTGACCTTTGTACTACTATTTATTTATTTTAAAGTGATAGTTTTATTGACTCTTTTTCTGATGTGGGACTTTCAATGAAGTTTCCGAGCCCAAGTTTAAAATTGAGAGGACTTAATTTCCAAAAGGGGGGAAGGATGTAACGACCGAGGTATTTATAGAATAATAATTTTTGATTTCTATTAATACTTATGAATAAGATATTAATTTTAAGTTAAAGGGGACACTTTTTCGATACTGTACTCAACACGCAACAATGGGCTTCTCCGAAATCTTACATTGCACACAACATTGAGTTATACTGAAAAATAATAAAATAATATTATTATTATTTTAAATGGTAGTTAACTCCTAGCTGTTGGAATGGAAGTAATGAATAGTACCAACTAAATTTTGAAATATTTCATACACATGTTTAAATTATGATTCATTGATTACCCAATTTATTAGAAATGGAAATAAAAACCAATTGAATATCATGTGTGTGTTTTTATGAAAACCTATGTAAAAGAGAATAATTGTGTTTTCATATCACCCTTTATGGATTTTTATTTATTGAAAAATATATTATATATATTCAATGTAATTTTTTAAATTCATATTATATGTTTTCTAGATATTATATAAGAATAAATTCGTTTTTTTCAGATAAAAGAAGTATTTTTCTAAAAATGCAGTTTTACCACCTTTTAATGGCGAACCCTTTTTAAATATAGTTTTTGAAACCTTTATATGTTTTATTTGAAAAAATAAACTTCTTATTTAGAAGAGGAACATCAAAATATACTTTGGATGAAATTTTGGTATTTTTCTGATAAAGTTCATTTTTTAATAAATTGTGAAGAAATACTGCATTTTAATTCAAAATTTCCTTTTAATATAATATATTTATGTAGTTATATTGTAATTTTAATTGGTTTTTAAGTTTAATTAGACTATATTTTTATCATTTAATCTAATTTTGGTCATTTTAAGTAATTTCACTTTGAAATTGGACATAAAAGCATGTCAATATTTTGATAGTTTTTACTTATTAAAAACACGCCTTTTGGTTTTGACAACGAGAATTAATTTTAAATTAATTTATGCAACTTCTGTGTTTTGAATTTATAAAAATGGATTCCATATTATGAATCACGAGGTCCAAATTTTGTAAATATATTACTTTTATTTTTAGACATTATGAATAGTAACTTTAGTAAATATTTTATTTACCGTGGTTAAAGGGTAAATCCAGTAAATAAGGGTCAAAAATAATATTATAATAATATTAAATTACCCTAAAACATGTCCTAAACCTATTTGATGAGATATTTATGACCATTTAAATCCATGGGTTGATGTTAGGACCCCATGGAGTCACTTGTGTGTGAAAATAACATTTAATTACTTTTAATTTAAATTTAAGGAAAATATAACCTAAACATGTATATTTTAATAAAACAATTTTTATATGGGGTTATATAAATTATATATTAAACTATAAATATTCATTAGAAATATAAAAATATTTCATACATCCTGTTATTTTATTTATAATCTTTAGACATCAAATAAATAAATTTATTTACGACACAATAGTGATATAGTGATTACCTTATTAATAAAAGATTTAAATAAATGAGATTATAAATATTAAAATAAATTTATTTTGAAAATTTTTATGCCATTCAAAAATTTTATGGATAATTATGACTTGTTATATTTGAATTAATGAAGTTTTTTTGAATTAATCAAGTAGTTATGGTTTTTTAAAAAGTCATGATATAAATAGTATAAAAATTGACATAAATGAGTTTTTAAATAAATTAATATTTTTTTAAATGATATAATAGTCCTAAAAATCTAATATTCGTCCGAATGAAATATATGATTCTAAAAATGTCATTAATTATTAATTTTGGGTATTTTTGAATTTTATATTAACTATAATAACCATATATTATGAAAATACAAGAAGACATGGTAAGAGTTAATTTATTTGACCAAGGGTTAAAGATAAAAGATAAGGTTAATTTTATGACCTAAAATTTTCTAAAACCCATTGTATGAGAGTATTTAGAACCATACTAATATTATATTCTAAATATATCACTTTTTTGTTATTATAACTCGAAAATCAATTAATAAATAAAATAATATTTCAAAACATTTCTAATGTGCCCCTCCCCCTCTTATAAAAAGACACCACCTCTAACCCATTACTCACACCTATAAATACCCTTGGATATTCCAAAATATACTCAAATAATCTCCAAAAATTTCTCCCTTACTTCTAGAAGCCTTCATCTAGGCATAAGGAAATTCAAGAAAGCCCTTTGGCTTAAATCAAAAGAAGTTACCCAATTTGAGGTAATGTCTTCTCTCAAGTTCCTTTCCATTATTTTTCTTTCTCCACTCCCTATACTACTACTATTATTTTTTTACAAAACAAAACCATTATACTCAATATAATAGGTTGTTTTTATGATAATTATTAAATCTAAACTTACACACACCTAATGGATATGAACATACTGTTTCTGTGTATGATGAACTACTGCCTCATGAAATGATGATTTTTTGATTTTTACCTACCACCTCTCATGGTGAATATTATGATGGAAATGAAATTATATATGATATATATGATATTTATTTTATCTTTATGATTCTTTAATTCTCATTTATAACATAAATTTATGCTTTTCATGTTGTATAAATACAATAATTTGACTTGAGCAAGTGCGGACTACCGCCCCCTCAAAGTGATATGACCCGTTCATGATATACCTGGAACACATAAAGGATGGAATTAATGAAATTATGTAAAATTTATAACATATATATTATTATTTAATTACAATATACCTATGTATCATTTAGTTTTCATTCCTTTAAATATGAAAAATAAATGAAAGTAGCATTCATATGTACGTACGACTTACCGTCTCTATGAATGGTGCATTTAATTTCTTATATCCAAATGGAATGGAATATTATAAGTACATATATACTAGATATATATGATATATTATATATAAATCATGAATATAATTTTTGATATAATGTACTTTTGACCACATGGACAATTTGTAATTATAATAAGTACATTTTTGACTCAAGTACCGAACATCAACAAAATGACAGATATGAACTTGAATAATTATATGATTGTTATAGAAAGTTAATAAGTGATATAAAAGGAATAATAAAATTGCAAAATGTTCTAAATCAGGTAGAAATTAACTTATGTTTATTATTCAGGAATAACAAGTAACATATGTGACGATTCAGACTCAAGGTAAGTGAATTCGTCTCAATATCCTTTTATTGAGGCATATTTTGATAATATACACCTCATTATTTTATATGGTTTATAATAAAACATTTTTACTTTTAATTTAATTCAAAGGGAATCTTTTTTCTATGAATAATTTTATTAAATGACAAATGGAATGTTTTTAACGTATGCAGCGACAATGACCACTCTTCCACTGTAATCATTATTTGGATTCCTCTATAAGACTTAATGTTTTCAAAAGGAAAAGAAATCCATTATTCCATTTTTGGTTGTTTTGGTATTGAAAATGGTTTTTGAAATGGATTGAGTATTTCAATATCTTGAAATTATTTCTTTTGATTGAAAATGAAATGTTATTAGTGAAATGTTGATATTTGCAATATTTTATGTATTCTGATTATATAATGACACCTGGACATTTGACAAGTGGTTACGTGATAAAACAATGAAGGGTGGTTATGTGATAAACTAAATGACAGGTGGTTCCTTGATATACCAAGGATGGGTGGTTACATTATAACCTCCAATTCATTGGGTATGGAATTTGGCCAAATGGATATTCTATTAAGTGATATGTATGGAAGTCGACCATATGGTTATTCTATTTAACTATGTTTTTGTCCCAATTAACCTTTATATGTTATACGTTGTTTTCTATGGGATTTATGGTATTATTTTGGTTAAAAAAAGGGTAATAAATGAACTTATATTTAGTGAAGTGTTTTTTCTACTTCTTTAAGGTGAAAAGTATTACTTTATGATAAAGTATTAATGATTTACATGTTATTTTGAAAAACTCACAATTTTCCTTCTTTATGTATCCCTTACTGAGATTTTTATGCTCATCCCAAGTTTTGAGATGTTTTTCACAGGACTTAAAGACAAATAAGGTCAAGGATGGGATCAAGGAAAAGTCATACTGTCTAAAACATGGAACTAGAAATGTTTCTTTTTTTAAGAGTTTTTGTTTTATGAAAAAAATGGATAGTGAGTAGAAGTGTCTACTTGTAATATTCAAGTTTTTATGTATAATTTATGACCTAATTATCTAAATATCTAAACCTGAAAAGATCCTCTATGTGAATTATTAACTTAATTCAAGATTATGTAATGTTTAAGGCAGGGGTATTATACTCTCTATGATTATTTTTTCTTTCTCTATGTGTTTTGGTTTTAGTTAATGGATGGAACCTAAAAGAACCACGTCAATATTGAGTGGGATGGAAAATGAAATTATTTTTATCCTAAGTATCTGAATGCTATGGGATTGGGAATAAAAAATCTCATTGTTATTCTCATTAAACATTCTCAAACTATTAATCATGCTGGACTTCCAAGTGAGAAAAGGAGGGAATGACAATATGTTGATTAATTAATGAGGAAACGTCCATATTCATTCAGTGGGTCTTCTAATACACCTATTACTGAACAATGGATAAATACAATTGAAAATATATTATCTATTCTCTAGTGTTTGAAACTTGAAAAGTCATTCCAGCTATTTATCTGCTAGAAGGAAACGCAAACTAGTTGTGGACTCTAATCAAGAACATGAGGTAGCAAGATAAAATTGAATACATATATTTCAATGAGTTCAAGAAATTATTTTTAAAAAATTACTTTACTCAGATTATTTGTAAAAATATAGATAAAGAGTTACTTAAGTTAAATCAAAGGGATGATAAATCTGTAAGAACCTATGAGGATAATTAAACAATACATATGAGGTATGCTTCTGGTATTATTATCCAAACAGAAAGTAAAGTTGACCAATTATTCAGTGGATTAAATCCAATTATCATAAGGGAATTGGACATAAGAGACTTTAGTAGCTATATAGAGAGTGTGTGTTGTAAAATCATGGTTGAAATGGAGGTTGGAGTTATGTATTAGTCTCCTGATTTTTACAAAAAAATAAAGATTGAACTTAAATGAAATTTTAAAAACCATGAAGAGAAGAATATGAGATTTCCTTTATGATCTAAGTGTGGAATTAAGCATGGAGGAAATTGTATTAAGGGGTATAATAAAATTTTTAAGTGCAAAAAGGAAGGTCATCAGGCATTTGATTGCTGAAGTGATTGGAAGAAGTCCACTAACAATACGAATGGAGAAAAAATGAACAGAATGCATCTCCCTTGCTTCAATGATACAAGTGTAAGGATAATGGGTATTATGATAACCAGTGCCCAAATCCAAGGGTTGGTGATGATTATCAGCATCAAAAACCCCTTAAATTGAGGGACAAGGGGAAATAACATACAATCACTATCTATAATGAGGGGTGATATAAAGACACAGTGAAAGGTACACTTACCATCCACTCTATAACTTCTAATGTCTTATTTGATTCTAGATCTACCCAATATTTCATATATAAATAATTTTCTAAGGGTATTAAGATTCCACACAAAATATTATATAAAAAATTAGTAGTGAAAACCCTTAATGGTACGATGATTACATCTCAAGCCTATGATTCATCTCTGGTTGACATTTGTTGGAATGTGCTTCCTGAAAATCTTTTCATTCTTCCTTTGGTTGAATTTGATTTCATATTAGGCATGGATTTCATTTCTCTTCATAAATACCACATCAATTGTTGAGGAAGTGAAGTTAAATTTTATATCTCAAACTAGTCTATGATCTTCTATCAATGTGATAATAAGTATGAACTTCCTTTGGAGATTACATCAAGTGTATGGGTCTTAATTCCGATTCAGAAGGGCTATTTATCTCAAATGGTTGGGGAGAAAATCAACATCGATGATATTACTACTATTTGGGAGTTTCTAGATGTAAATCTAAAAGAGTTTTCTATCCTTACACCAAAATGTGAAGTTGAGTTCTCGATAGAGGTCATACATGGCTCCACACCGATTTCATAGACTCTCTATAGAATGGCCCCAATTGAGTTGTAGGAATTGATGAAGCAACTCAAAGAAAAACTTGATAAGGGATTCATTTTTCCAAGCGTGTCACCTTGGGATGAACCTATTATTTTTTTAAAAGAAATATGGATCAATGATACTATGCATTTATTATCTGGATTTGAATAAAATCATGATAAATAATAAGTATCATATTCCCCATATTGATGAATTGTTTGATCAACTGTGTAGAGATCAATACTTTTCCAATATTTTCCTTCATTATGGATATCATAATTTGAGGTTCAATAAAGAGGATATACACAAGATGACATTCTGTACAATGTATGAACACTATGAATATATAGTGATGCCTTTCGGCCTTACTAATTCCCCTTCTATCTTCATGGATTTTATGAATATAGTCTTTAGATATTACCTCAATCAGTTTATGGTAGCCTTTATAGTTGATCTTCTTATCTATTAAAAGAGAAATAAATAGAATGAAGACCACATGATAATTTTGCTGAAGTCCCTAAGGACAAGATGTATGAAAATTTTACAAAGTGTGAATTTTGGATTCAAAAAGGTTTTATTTTTGGGTCACATAATCTTAAGAGATGGTATAGTAGTAAATCCGTCAAAGATGGAGGCTATTGAATGTTAGGATAGACTAACCACAGTGATTGAGATACGTATTTTTCTTGGTCTAGATAGATATTACCAATAGTTTATGGATAATTTCTTATGACTATCTAATCCTATGACCAAGTTAACTCAGAAGGGTTCCAAGTTCCTCTAGATAGATGAATGTGAGGAAAATTTCAAGGAACTAAAGAGAATATTAGTTAGTACACCTGTATTTACATTACCCTATAGTGAAGAGGGGTTTATAATCTATAGTGATGCATCCAAGAAGGGACTAGTATGTGCTATTATGTAGAATAAAATGGTTATAGACTATGCCTCATGACAGTTGAAGATTCATGAGAAAAATTTCCCAAATCATGATTTAGAGTTAGCTGTGATAATATTTTCACTAAAAATATAGAGGAATTATATTTATAGAGAAAAGTGTGATAAATAAATAAATAAATAAATAAATAAATATATATACTGATCCTAAAATTCTAAAATATATATTCACACAAAAGGAGTTGAAAATACACTAGAGAATATGGTTAGAGCTGATAAAGGATTATAAATACTCAATACATTACCACCCTAAGAAAGAGAATAAGGTGGTATATGATTTTATTTGAAAGGATCATGATAGATTATCCATGTTGAGGATCACAAAAGATCCAATATTTATAGATTTGAAAAGGATGGATATGGAAATATTAAAATAAGGGGAAAATTCTTATCTTGCTCAATTAAATGTTCAACCCTCTATCTAAGTGAATATTAAAGAGGTGTAAAAGGAGGATGTAGAGTTTCAAAAGAAGGTTAGAAATATTCTTGAGTTTAACCTTGATTATGATATAATTATAAGGTTTAAGAACTATGTATGTGTTCTATACATACCATATTTGAAGGAGATATTAGCAAAAGCTCATCGTTCTTCATTCTCTATTCATCTTGGAAGTATGAATACGTATAAAGACTTGAATGGATACTTTTGGTGGGATATAATGAATATGTATATCACAAAGTCTGTATATTGATGCTTGCTATTCCAACAAGTTAAGGTATAAAGAAAAAATTCTAAGGTGATGTTGCATCCATTACCCATACCATAATGTAAATGGGAGAATATCATTATGAAAGTTTTCATTGGAATTACCAAAACATATAAATGGTTTAATTCTATATGGGTGTCATTCGATCACCTAACTAAGTTAACACACTTTATTTCTATCAGATGATAATTCTATCTAGATCACACTTCCAAGATATATATCAAGGAAGTGGTAAAGTTGTATGGAGTAACACATTCTATTGCATCTGATCAAGATTCAAGGTTTACCTCAAAGTTATAGAGAAGTTTTTAACAAGAACTTGATATAGAATTGAGTTTCAACACTTCTTATCATCCTCATATGGATGGTTAGTCTAAAAGAATAATTCAAACCATAGAGGATATGTTGAAATATTGTTCTCTAAATTTCAAAGATGGTTGCGAACAAAACCTTCCTAGAGTTGAGTTTTCTTACAATAATATATTTCACTAAAGAAATTAGATATATTCTTATGAATCTATCTATGGTAAGAAATATAGATCTAAAACATAGTAGGATGAAGTTGAATAAATAAAGCTATTGGGACCTGAGATAATTGATGAAATGCAAGAGAAGGTTAGAGCCATTCAACAACATATCAAAGAAGCTCAAATCCATCAAAAAAGTTACGATCATAACCATTGTAATGATCTAAAATTTGAATTTGGTGAGAAGGTTTTTCTAAAAATATCTCCTTAAGGTTAGGAGACTTGGTAAGAAAGGGAAATTAATCCCTAGGTATATCGATCCCTTTGAAATTATTGATTGTATTTGGATGGTAGAACATCACTTGGAAATTCCTCCAAATATATCTCAAGTCTATGATGTGTTACATGTATCTCTCCTGAGAAAGTACATACCTAATCATTTAAATTTAATGAACTCAAAGGTCATACCCTTGGAGCAGGATCTCTCTTATGAGGAACAACCAGTTGAAATCATGGATCTTATAGAGAAATTTCAAAAAAACAAGACCACTCACTTGGTAAAAGTTTTTTGGAAAAATCACCAGTTAGAGGAAGATATTTGAGAACTTGAGGACATGATTAGGCATAAGTATCCTCATTTTTTATCAAAATTATGAAGTTTGAGGGTGAAATTAATTTTAAGGGGGGTAGAATGTAACACCCTGAGTTTTTATGAACCTTTTTTTTTGAATTAATTAATTTTCCTTGATTTCTTGAATTGAATGATACAAAAAGTAAAAATTTATTTATATTCTCAAAAAACTTAATGTTTCACTATATGAAACACCAACTTGTCTTACATTACACGCAACATTGAGTTTCTACGAAACAATATTTTATTATTATAATTATTTAAGTGAGATAGTTATAACATAATCATTAAAATTAGTGATATGAATTGTAAAAACTACATTTTAAATATTATTTATACTGGTTTTATATAAATAATATATATTGATAATAATATATACAACTTTTAGTAAAGTCTTCTTATGTTTGAAAATACTATTTTCCTAAAAGAACTGCCTTTTTATGTCCTTATATGAACAATAATAAAATTAATTTTATAAAATTTTATAAATTTAATTTTATAAAGTAAAATTAATTTTTAAAATTAAAATTTAAAAATTATCATAGGGCTATTTTTTGTTATTTTTCTGAAAAACATCATTTTTAGATGAATAGTGAAAAATACTAAATTTTAATTCCAAACTGCTTTTTCATCTAATTTATTTATATAGTTAAATTATATTTTTATTTGGTTTTAAAATTTAATTAGATAAATTTTAAATAAATTAATCCAACTTAGTTCATTGGAACCAATTTCACATTGAAATTGGATATAAAAACATTTTCAACTTTTAAACATTTTCGCTTAAAAACCCACCATCGTGACACGTCTGTGGGATTAATTTTAAATTAATTTCTTCCACTTATGTGATTTTAATTTGAAAAAATGTATTACATATTTTTAATCATCACAATTTTTAATTTATAATAATTTAAATTTATCTTTGGACCAAAAATATTAGTGAAGGTGATTAAAGTTAATTACATCGATTAAGAGAAAAATTAGTTTAACAAAGGACTAAGCCCTAAACTTAAGACCCAAAATGACCTATAAAATTCTCCAAAAGCCATTGGATGGCCATATTTCTAACCTATACTACCTTGGGTCAGTTTTTAACCATTATTGGAGCCACTTCTATTTGGAAAAACATGGGTGGAATTCCATTTTAAAAAATTTACAGGAATGCCACTCCTCCTCTATTATAAAAGGCACTCACCCATCCCACTTATTCACACCTATAAATAAATTTATATTAGAAAAACTATTCTTAAATATCCTCCCAAAATCCATAATTAATATTATAATCCTTCCTTTGGGAATAAATTCATCCAAAGAAGCCCTTTGGTGAAAACCTTAAGGAGTTACTCAAAGAAGAGGTAACATCATTCCTCAAGCTCCTTTATTTTATTTTCATTATCCACCCCCTAAAAGATTATTATTAAATAGTTATACAATAACCTAATTATAATCAATATACATATATTTTTTATTCTAATGGTTCATCCTACACTTACAAACACTTTCATCTAATGGGTAATGAACTTACCATTCTTATGTATGGTGAACTACCGCCTCACGAAATGATGTTGTTCATTTTTCCTTTACCAACTATCTTGGTTGAGAATTATGATAAAAAATATGTTTTTATATTATATATATATATGATATTTATTATTTTTTTAATTTTATTTAACTATTATATAAAACATACCTTCATGATTTCCATTTTGTGTAAATATGATAACTTCGTTTGTGGATGCGTGAACTACCGCCTCCTCAAAGCATTATGATTCGTTCACACTTTACATGGAACATAATAAAGATGAGTTTAGTAAATGTATATGATATATATGAAATAATAATTCTACTATAATGATAATACATATATAGATATATAGATATACGTCATTTACTTTCTTTCTTTATTTCAAAATGATAATTAAATGGAAACAACGTTCATGCGTATGTATGACCTACCGTCTCCATGAATGGTGTATTACATTTAATATTTCAATAATTTATAGATTATTATAAATATTTATATAATAAATATATGTGATATTTATATCATGTTTTACATTCTGGAAATATGAGAATCATGATCTAAGTATGAGGATCAAGAATAACAAGTCAAAACATGTACGAAAAACAAAGCGAATATTACCCGAATCGGAAAATTAACATGGAATTGTTAATAAGAGGGTAATATAAAGCCATATATGGGATTATATATAATAATATTTTTATTTGGTATATTTATAATAAACATATATTTATTATACATGACATTAGAATGAGTACGAAGAGAGTCAATATATAAGGTAATGGTTTTCTCGTCTCACTTTTATTTCTATGAGACTTATACCTTATTCCCAACTCATTTATTTTGTGTGGTGTATATACTTCCCATTAATTCATTATATTATTATTATTATTAAAATTATTTTTATTTACAAATCCATTTTATGATATCTCTTTCATTGGGTTTATGTTTCAAAAGTTACCAAATCAGTAAAGTAGTTTTGTCTCAATTTTCCTTCTTTGAGACACATGCCATGATATAAACCTATGTTTTTATACAAGGTGTATACACTGATATTTTACATGTTATAGCATGAATATAATTAATTTAATGATATTATAAGATTCATTTAATTTCATTTTCTTAAATGGGGAGTATGATTCAAATTTAATAAGTGGTTAGAGTTTATTGAAAGAATCTCATTATTTGTCATGATTGTTTATGATTATGCTTTGATTGATGAAATATTATGATAAATATCTCAATAAATCTCATGAATTTTCTTATACTCTTTTAATTCATGATATCTTCATGTATTTTAAGCATTTTCCACTCTTTGGTACTTAATATAATTAGTAAACTGTTTTTAAGAAAATCCGATATCATTTCTCTTTTCAGTCAAAAATCTGTTTATTTCAAAAAACCATGTTTTCAAAAATGTTTTTAAAAAATGTTGTTAAAATTATATTTAAAGATAATTTTCAAGAAAAAAATATTTAAAAAATATTTAATATGTTTTAAAATCTATTTTAAAATAAAAATATTTTCAACATGTTTTAAAGTTTCCTTAATATATTTTCAAAGAAAAAGGTTTTCAAAAGGATTTATGTTTTAAAAATAATTTTTCAAAGAAGAGAGGTTATTTTACTCAAGAAATGGTTTTATAGGATATTTAAAAATTATTTTCCATATAAGATGACATCTTTTGGTGTTACTCATTCCTTTCTCGGAAAATGATCTAAAGGTTCCATTCATATTCTTTATCTGAATGGTTTATGTTTTTATGGCATGATGTTTATGAAACCCATTTCTATTTCATGGGTTATATGTATAAAAAAATAATTTATATTTCATGGGTTATATGATTATGAAAATAACTTCCTTTTATGGTTTATTATTTGATGAAATGATTATGAAACCTGTAGCCTTTTTCACTGGTTATGATATGATTTCATGTTTATGATACCCATTTTATTTCATGGTTTATGATATGATTGTTTCTGATCTTATGGAACACATATGTATGATTTCATTATGAGATGGGTGGGACCTATATCTCCCTCCAATGAATTGGTTAAAGATTTATATCTCATGATATAGACATGGCTAGAATAGGGAGTGAACTCGATTCAATAAAGGATTTTTTCCACTAAGATGGTATTGGGAGAAAACCTTAATTATTAAGATGGTCATGGGAGTGAACTATGACTACCAAATGGTATTTGGAGGTAACCCATACTGCTAATATGTCCTTAGTAGCGATACATTTATGAATATGGAAATCATTTTATATGATTATGTTTGCCACAATTCCATTTATTATTCCTATGTTACGATTTTATAGATTACGATATTGATTCCCTTATGATTAATATCTTATGAACTGCCAATATTTATGACACAATTCTTGTTTATGATATTTTTTAAGTAGGGTATGATATTATAATGTCATGATCATGATTTCTTACCCTTATTATCATGTTTATTCTTATATATCTTCTTTTTTACCCTTACTGAGCATCTGAGATCACCCCTTTTTATGTTTCTTTTCCCCAGTTCATGAAGATATGTATTATGTATGATGTGTTTAATAAGGGTGATTGTCACTTATGTACTAGTTTTTATGTTTCCATGTTTCTAAAGGCACTAAACTAATATAGTCTTTAGGCGTCTGTTTGTGTGATGTATTAAGTATTTTTAAAAAAAAGGATGTAATGTTAATATTTGAAAAAAGGGTCAATATAATAATCATCACACAATGGTCCACCTATCCCAAGTCCTAATAAAAACCTCCAAGAGAATTGTAACAAACATAGTAGGGTATACCATACAATGAAAACATAGTATATTATCATGAGAATATAGTAACATAACAATAACATATGATCAACATAAAACATAGAAATAAGATATTCTATAAATACTCATGGAATCAAGAATTATAAAAGGTCTCATGGGATACAACCACACCCACATGTGATCATAACCAAGAATGAAATCAAAGTATACCAACTCTAGTATTATACCAAGGAAAATAAGTATATATGAGAGCCCAAAAAAGAAAGGAACTTACAACCTCAAAGTTGTTGAAGAATAACACCAAATTCCTTCAAGGAAAAGATGACCAGACCACATCTCACACCATAATGAATAAGATTACATGTTAAGAGTAACTAACTTAGGTTCCGGTTTTCAAGAATAATATTTATAATATAGACTCAATAGGATTCCATTTCAAGAACATCATCCTAGAATCACATACCTTTAGGTTCTCATCAATGGAGTTAAATTCAAGGCATATCAAAAGAAGGAACACCAATTAACTGAATCTTTCATTGATTAAATAATGATTTGTGGATTAGTTATCAATTCAAAAATAGGACCTTAGGTATATCTAATGATCATTAATAAATAATAATAATTTCATAGGATTAAAATTTAAGATGATATTTAAGGGGAAAAAAGACTCATGAAGACCATTCTAAGAAACTTACCTAGGAAATTCACTATTCTTGAAGGTCTAATCTCTGGTCAAGAGTGGTTATCTTAAAAATCTTGATGTCACCACAAATCTACCATGAAATTATCAATGGATTGAGGTTCTATCACCATTTAAATGTCAAGAAAAGTCATAGGGTGATGATTCAAGAACAATTATCTGAAGAATGCCTATTTTTGAGGGTAGATATTATTTTGATTAATAAATGATGTCAAATCAATAGGATCAACCCTATACTATAAATAAAAGAGTAATTAATCACCAAATAATCAAGGAAAACATAGATCCGACAATGATCTATTCACATCTCTTAAGGAGGAAGAAGGATTTGGAATGGTTTTAGAGAGGAAACTCATCATTACTTCTTCTCATATCTGTAAAGGGTTGAAGATACAAGGGGATAGATATTGAAGAGTCTAATTAATGTTAAGTGGATAGTTGAAGCACATTATGTTTTGATAATTAAAAATATTTATTTTTTATTTAGTCTTAATAATATAAATTGTGTTATTATAATTATTAACTTATATATTAATTAAAGACTACTTAACCTTGATTATATCATAATATTTATTTTCTTAAAATATATTTAAATTTTATGTTTTGATTTTTCATAACATGTTCTACAAGTTTTATAATGAGTTTCTATGATAAATATGTCTTTTAAGACCTTTAAATTTAATTTATATATTCTTTTTACTATTACCACATAACCAATTATCCCATGTAGCCAAACTATGTGGCCAAACCATGTAGCCAAATTTTTAACAATGTATCCAAATTTCACGAATTAACTATATGAATTTTATTAAAAAAATTCAGTTACACGAATTCACTTATGTGAATTTAATTATGTTAATTCACCTATGCGAATTAACCTATATGAAATAACTTACATGAAATTTCCTACATAAATTCACCTATGTGAATTTATCTATATGAATTTTCCTATGTTAATTCACTTACATGAATTTTATTATGTGAATTAGAATACATCTATTCACTTATGTGGTTATGTGAGTTTCTACAGGATGTTATAAACCTAGATTTTGTTCTGGTTTTCATATTATTTCATATTTTTATTTTCTATAAGTTTATTATGAATATTATTAGTGTTTTATTTTTTCTAAAATTACACATTAATTATCTAGAAATAATAAAAAAATCTTTTATATTGTTTTATGATGTATTAAATGATATCCATATAGTATTAAGCATGTATATATATTCACATTGAAATTTTGGAACTTGAGATATTAAAATTAAAACTGGTTGAAATATGAATATCCAATATCATATATGTTTATGGAACTTTTAAGGATGTTAATAATAATTATTTATTATAGTATTAAATATTCTAATGAGTTCCACTATACTGTTTGTATCTGTTTCATAGAATATTTAGGAGGACTCACATGAATATTATTTTTATTTATGAAAAAAATACATGTGAATAATTTAATGTAAAAATAACACCAAACAACTCTAAATTAGTTCATTGAAGTTATGAAAATATTTCTTCGAGAAAAATAATGATGGAACAGTCTTTAAATTTGGAAAATGTTTTTCATGAAGAAACTCTATATATAAGATGTTTGATATATCCATATTGAAATATGATACATTGATGATATTCTTGAATTGTACAAGTATGACGTACTTTGGTGATAAACTAATACTCTTATAAAAAGTACAATTGTTTTATCCTTTATACCCATTTAAATGGTATGTGTGTGTGGGTTGTGACTCCCCTAAAAAAGTTGGTTTAGGTTATGCCTCTAGGTGAGAAAATAAGAACTATTCAAGTTGTACCTCCTGGGGAAAAAGGCAGGACTATTCAGGTTGTTCCCCAAGGTAAAAAAGACAATACTATTTAGGTTCTTCCTCTAGTTAGAAAAAGATAGGTTAGTATTGGGTTTAAGACTCCATGTGAAAAAGGATTTGTATTTGGGTTGTGACTCTAGATGTGAAAAATTCGATGTAATAATCCATAGTGGGTGTCATATCTCTTTTCATTTGTAAGGGGTGAAGAGTAGAGTGTGATCAATTTGATCCAAACTACTATAAAAATATCTTGTGTCATTTTATATTATTTCTAATGAATTAACTTTAAAACTCTAATATAATATTTAAATTTATTTAAAAAGGATAATTCAATACATGAATATTCTTCTATATTATCTTTGGGACCAACAATTGGTATTAGAGATTGACCCTAATCTTGATATGTATTTTTATTTGTGCTAACCATTTCCTTACTTAATCACCAAGGGTAAAAGATCTATTTAAGATGGTAGTGACAAGTTTGAATTATGGATGAATACTTTAAATACCACCTCATTTTAATGATGCTGATTATGGATACTAGAAATCTAAAATGGAAGCTTATTAAAACAACTTAGCATTTATAAATGGACAATCATAAAAAAATCATACACAATTCACAAAAGTGAACCCAAATGACTAGTTGGTAATGATGTGGTAAAGTATGTTTTGAATTTTAAGGTGATGAATATTTTATATTATTAAATAAATAGAAATGTTTATAGTCATGTATTTATATATAAAACCATACATGACATTTGAAAAATATTTTAAGTTAAACATCTTGGCTCAGATAAGATCATTAGAGTTAAGTTAGGCATGTTAAGAGTTGTATATCAAGAATTTAAAATGGGTTAAGAATAAAATTTTAATGAAAATTTTATTATAATTACTAGTACTATAAATGGTATGAGTTATTTAGGAGAAACTCTGGAAAATTACATTCTTGTTGAAATATTTCTTAGATCAATTCCTAATAATTGTGGTGATAAAAATGTTGCTATAGATGAAATTAAAAACTTCAAGGAATATAAACATGATGAGATTATTGGATCATTATTATAATATGAGTTAGAGATTAAAAATATTATTGAAGAATAAAATACAAAGAAGAATGGAATTGATTTTAAGTCAAATATTTATACTTTGTCTTCTAATTATGAGTTATAAATAAGTGATATGAATAATAGTGCATATATTATAAAGAGAGTATACAGAAGAAATAAAGTCTATTTAAGAAGATTTCAAAAATAATATCCTAAATATTATTTGAAGGAGAATAATAAATGAAATTTTATTTCTAATGATTCTCATGATATTATCTATTATGAGTGTGAAAAAATAGGACACATCAAGCTTGATTTCTCAAGATTAAATAAGGAAAAAATAGGAGGAAATACGAGAAAGAGAACATCAAAATGGTAGTTGGATAAAGTTACACCAAGGATTCAAGTTCTAATAAATTATCTAGTTTAGAAAATGATATTGAAAATGTGTTCTTAATTAATTCATCAAAAAAAGTGATTGAATTCACTTACTATTATTCTTATTAATCAAATTTTGAAAAACCCACCCCATAGGAATTACTTAAATAGGTAGAAATACTTGATCATAAAGTAGAAATGATCATTGGTTTATATAATAATATTAAGAGTCAAAATAAGTTTTTTATTAAAGAAAATTAAGTAATTAAGAAATAAATTCTAGAATAATTTAAAACTAAACATATAGATATAAAATCTAATCCTGAAAATCTAAAAAATTCCTTTATTGAAATTGAAAAATTTAAAAGAGAAATTAAATTCATATCAAAATTACATGAAGTAGAAGTAAGGAATTTTGTTACTGTTATTAAAGAGAAAGGTCAAATTAGAAATGAAATTTAAAGTTTAATGTAAAATCTATCCACTTTTTGTTTAAGGTAGATAAATTTTTTATAAAATGATGAGTTTTAATAAAATGTACAAAAATAGATCTGGTCTTGGTTATGATGATAATTTACCCAAAATTTATATTAATTTCTTTATTAGGAGAACTAATGGAATTAAATTTAAATCTAAATGATTTAGATGTTATATGAATGGTCATTATGAAAATGTGAATTCATTTAGATTTTCATAATCTTTTGAACATACTAAGGATTTCATTTATAAATAATTATCTTATTGATTACCTTTAAACAAGTGTTTGATATCATTTTAGATTCCTAATAATTCATATGCTAATCCCATTGGACCTAAAATTTCATAGTTACCAAACCTTTCTTAAATCAGTTTTTATAGGAAACATGTCTTTGAATAATCAAAAAGGATGTTTGGTCCATGGACAATGGATGATCATGACATATGAATAGTGATATATCAAATTTTCTATCATTTGATAATTGTGATGAAGGTAATGTTACTTTTTGTGATAATCATAAATGAAAGGCGAAATGTTTCAGTGTGGTTGGAATTTCAAATTACATCAATATTTCTAAATTTTTATATATTAAATAATTAAAAATAATTTAATAATCTATTTAAAACCATGTTATGATAGAATGTTTGTTAAATTTTTAAATGATAAATGCACTGTATTTAAAGATAAATCTATTTTGTTTTATAAAAATAGAATATAAAACATTTATACAATTAATTTTGATGAATTAACTGATCAAAATCTAAAATATTTAAATGCTATACAATTTTATAACATATTATGGAATAGGTGGTTGGGACATGATAATTTTAGGTTAATTCATAAGTTTTACAAGAACCAAATAGTTTTGAAGTTACTTGAACTTAAAGTCGAAAAAATATTTGTTTATAAATCCATATTGAAAGTTAAATAACTCATAAGTAGTTTCAAGTCAATTAAATAAGTACAAAATATTTGGCCTCTTGATCTTATTCATTTGTATTTATTTTCTCCTATAAAACCTTCTAGTTTGGGTGGTAAGAAATATTGTTTTGTCAATATTGTTGATTTTACTAGATTTACATGGGTTTATTTTATTATAATAAAATCTGAAACTTTATCTAAGTTTATAATTTTTTTAAATTGGTTCAAAATTAGAAAGTAAACTTAATTAAATCAATTAGAAGCAATCATTGTGGTGAATTATAGAATCTATATTTTATGCAGTTTTTTGAGGAAATGGGTATTTTCAAAAAATTTCATCTCCTATAATACCATATAAAAATGGTGTATTATAAAGGAAAAATATAACTATTCATTAAATGGATAAGACTATATTAAATAGTTTTAATCTACCTAAATATTTTTAGTTAGAAACTATGAAAATTTCTTGTTATGTTACCAATAGAATTATCTTAAGAACTTTTAAAAGAAAACACCTTATGAGATTTGGAAGGGGAGAAAACCTAAAATTGGCCATTTTAGATTCTTTGGGTGTAAAGTTTTCATTATCAATAATAAAGATGATTTAGATAAATTTAATGATAAATATGATGAAGGTATAATCTTAGGATATTCAAATAATAGTAAGGATTACAAAGTATATAATAAAAGTACCATGGTTATTAAAGAATCAATTCATGTTAATTTTGATGAAAAATATATGAATAAATAGGATGATGATATTGATCAACTTGAGGATGAATTTAGAGTTTTTAATTTTAAATAGTAAGAACCTCAAGATAAAGATTCACATATTGAGGGGTAGAATATTTCTACTCAATCTGAAAATATTCATAGGGATCTTGGAAGATTTATAGAGATATTCTTATAGATAATGTGATTGGAAATGTTGAGTCAAATTTCAAAAACTAGAAAATATATTATGAATAATTTTTCTTACAATACTTTCATTTACAATTTTTTACCTAAGAATATTGATAATGCTTTAGTTTATTATAATTGGATCTTGGATATACAAGATGAGTTAAATCAGTTTACCCAAACTAATGTGTGGACTTTAGTTATTCCACAAAATTATTCTCAGGTAATTAGAATAAAATGAAACTTTAGAAACAAACTTGATGAATATATAAATATAGTTAAAAATAAAGATATATTAGTTTCTAAAAGATATTCTCAATTATAAAGTATTCGTTTTGAAGAATAATTTTCACATATTTTTAGATTAAAATAAATTATAATATCATTATATTATGGTTTTTTTCATGGATTCAAATTATTTCAAATGTATGTTAAAAGAAATTTTATAAATAGTTATATTTATGAAGAAATATATATTAGAAAGACTGCTGGTTTTGAAAATAAAAAGAATCATAATAATGTTTTGAAACTATATAAGGATTTATATGGTTTGAAACAAGATCCTTGATCTTGGTATGAAAGGTTAACTATTATTATTTTGAAAAAAAATTTGAGGAGGGAAAGGTTGATCCTAATTTATTAATTAAGAAAAATTCTATTGATATCTTGATTTTGAAAATTTATGTTGATGAAATTATCCTTTGATCATCATGTGAAAATATTTTTAATAATTTTTCAGAGTTAATGATATTTGAATTTGATATGAGTATGATGGGAAAATTTAAATTCATTATTGGTATGAAAATATTTTAAGGAAATAATGATATTTTTCTAAATAAATCCAAGTATTATAAAGAGTTATGTCACGAACCAGCTCGGGTCTACCCTCAACCGATCACCCAGGCCGCTCTACGACAAGTCCCAAGAGGCGTTCCCGATCTTCCCAGTATGGAGACAAGCACCAAGGTCATCAATAGAGTGACAAGGGATCAATTTTTCCAAAATATAAATAATTAAATAAACAATATAAATAAATGGACAACCCAATATACATTTATATAAAAGTTGAACTGAACATTATCCGCACATGAAAGTGAAAGTACAACTGAACCAAAAACTAAACCGACCAAACATGACAACCATATAACTCCATGTGACCCACTAGTCACTCTCTAACACAAATATCACATGTCTCCCAAGGAAATCAGACTCAATCTAAAACCTACACAAGAGCTAAAAATTAAAGAATACTATAAGTGTGAGTATTAAAACTCAGTAGGTTAACCAAATATTATATTCCCAATGGACTTCCTTTAAAATAAAAGAAAAATCAATTTCAATTTTGAAATAAAATATATAAAAATATTTTTTCCAGACAAGGTTCCTTGATACAAACATTACAAAATAAAAATGCTTGCATGTTTTCATAAATAGGAAATGCTGGTAACCAATTTCAAAGAGATGCAACTTCAAAGTGAAAACGGTTTTCAAGAAGGATTATTTAAATAATGTAAATATTTAAATAAAACACACATTCTACTAAATTTTCCATCCAAACACACCATATGAAGATGATGAATACAATATATCCAATGGGAACAAGTCATGAGAACACCCATAGGCACTAGCTAGCTATGGGCCCCAGGTACCTCATATCTCGGTGAAATGTAACCATAAAAAATATCTGTTCTCATGCATGATCCAATAGTAAGGAACATATATATAACCTAGTGGTACATAACATCATCACAATAGTTTATTTAGTGTTTTAATCATCCTACTTGATATGTGAAATAGGTACAAAACCACTTCGGATCACTAGCATACTAGTTCACGTCTTCCCACCAAGATACCCGAGTTTCCCTCTTTGTGACCAAACAAGTTCTACATGCTATCAAATTCCATATACACATAAAAACAAAATTTATGGTCACACACACTCTAAACAGTAGATAAAAATGTTTTCACCCTTTTTGTAACTCGAAAAACCATCTAAAATTATCATAAAATAATTTCAAGAAGTTTAACAAAGCTTTGCACATGAATTCCATTTGAAAATTCACTTTTTAGGAAAAAAGCCCACCAATTCAATACCAAAACAGATTTGGAAGCCCCAAAACCATTTAATAAATAAATTTATTGAATCTTAAAATTACCCAACAATGGTATAACATAGAATACACATGAAACTCCTTTTTTTAAAGAGAAATGCCAAATAATCCTTTAATCATTTTACCAAACCAACGTATAAAAAAGGTGAAAATTTAATTTTTAATAAAGTGGTGTATGCACACCATTAGTATCAGAAAAATATTTACATAAACCCTTTAAAACATTTATTTTACACATTTAAGATCAACCATTTTCATAAGAATGCCGAATGAGCCACTTACCGGCAACTCATTCTAAAACATGTCAGAAACCAAAACCAATCTCTTTATAAAGACAAAACCACTTTTTAAAGACATAAAAGGACACCAAAATATCACATTTCATGATTCCCATTATCCAATAAATTCAAACAAGTTATTTTATATCACATTTAGCACACAAAGGCCAACTTGTCACTTTTTCGAAGACTAGGCATGCAACATTTAGCAAAACAACTTCTATTTAACACCCAAAGGGGTAAAAAACCAAATTTTCATGCCAATAATTTATTACAATTGTTAAAAAAGGTCATTAAAATAAAAATACATATGCTAAAACCAATGGAATATTTATTTGAATAAGAAATGTGCACTTTTATAACGAAACAACTCCATTTTACACAAAACAAGGCACAAATAACCATTTTTCACATCAAATAAATCATCTAAAAATTGAATAGAAATAATAAAAAAGTATATAATGTGATAAAAAAATAAAAATATGAAACTTAAATAATAAATACAAGTGATTTGTAGATCCTACCTCAAAACCATGGCAGAAGGGAGACACACACACGAAAACACCCACTACAGGTTCCCAAACCCTAGATCTATGAATACTAGACCTAAACAAACAAATCCCCACAAAAAAATTATTTTAAAACATAACTATTAGTTTATCATGACCATGGGATAATATAAATACAAGATAAAATGAAATAAAAAGAAAGAGGGAAGAGAAATGAGAAAGATTTAATGAAGAAATTAAGAAGAACCACAAACCTTTAGTGAGAAATCGACAAAAAATAAGACCAAAATTAAGAATAACGAAGGTAGATGCACCTATGGTAGATATAAAATAGTTAGGTCTCTATTTGGGAGGTGGAATCTCTAAAAAATGTTAAACAATTAATAAAATATAAAAGAAACAATTTTTTTTAAAAACTGGAAATGTGATCACAGGCTGGACCAATACCTAGATAAATAACCCAAATCTACCATGATTATGAGTTACTAAGGGGTAAAAATGGATATGGTGGTTTTAATAGGTTAGGGGAGTCCAAGTGTAAAGTGGAATGGGTAAAAATGTTTAGAAAAAGAAGGAGTTATAAAAGAAACAAAATTTGTTTTTAAATCTAGAAATGTGATCACGGTTTGGCCCAAATCTTGAAGTAACCACCCTTTTCTACAAAAACCCCCAAACAAGCTATGGGGAACCCATGGTAGGATGATTAGAAATATATGGAAGTTCAAAAATAAACATTCAAATAACCCAAATCCTAAGAAAAGTATTGGTATTTCCAAAATACCAGATCAAAACCAAAACATGAAAAACTGGGTGTGACAATTCTCCCCACCATTAAACCTTTCCACCCCCGGAAAGCCATAACACTTTCCAGATAAAAGATAAACACCTAAGGATTATTTATCAACATGGTATAGCCTCTCAATACAAGTATATATCATTAAGTTTTAATGTAACTTAGGCCTCTTTACCAAACAAAACACCAACTCACAACTGCTTCCTGAGAATCAACAGAAAGATCAAGCCACCACCTCTACAACCAAGAAAAAAACCAGACTATTGGGCCTTTTCCCAATGAACCCAACGATCACCCAAAAAAAGTGCACTCACTAAATATAATGACTTGGTATGGGAGGGGATATAATGGTATCCCCACCATTAAATCACAACTACCTTTCGAGAAATCCTTAAAGGAAAGATCTTCAAGACCCATAGTGGGTCTCCCCACCATTAGAGACAAACTATACATGAACAAACAAGAATTAAAAATGAACCAAAATTGGGCCTAACCTGAGAAATACCACCAAAAATATCCCACAAAAACCTTTAAACCCACGTTCTGAACATTTAAACCACCCACTCCCGAACGAAGGGGACAAGAACTGAGCTGAAACTTTCGGCACGGATCAAAACCCCCAACACTCAGGGCGAGTAGGGAAGAGGACCCAATCATTGGGCCAATGAAACCATAAAAGAAATATAGGAACCAACCAACACTCTCCACATATGAATAGGTAATACCAATACCACACCCAATTCACATTGGCAATCTACACATGAACATTGATTGGAAACCCACATCTGAGAAGGAATAACCATAGAAACTACTTTAGGGGTAAGTCCACCATTATATTTGAGAATAAAGGAAAATCAAAGAAATGAGAAACCATAATAAAAACATAGAAACTAAATTACCAAATCAGTAAAGGATGGAGATTCGTTGATCTCCCCACACCTCTAGCAATTTTCTGACTGTGTGAAAATCTTCACTCCATGGCCTGTGGCTGGAGCCCTAATGTTTGAAGCATATGTTGTGCCAAAACCAAGATCTAAGGATCACAAAACCCTATGAAACTCACTTTATCAACAACACACCTTAATCTAAATAGTAACTCATAGATATATAACACCACTCTCTCACTCCGAATAAGGATCAGAATAGATAAGGTATACGGTGGAACACATTAATATCACCGAACACAACTACTATATCTAAAAGAATTATCACAATAGGTAAACACTTTAAATCAATACCAAATAGATCTATATTACATCAAAAGAGTTGAGTTATCATCCAAAGAGGTGGATTTAATGTATAAAATGAATCCTTAGGTTTATCAACTAAAAGTCTTTCCAATGGAGAACCATCCATGGCCACATCATAACATCCAACATATCCTTAGAAACCCACCGAACATTTTTCCAAAACCAATCCACCATTAAGATACTATCTCAATACACACCAATATTATCACTTACAGCTCATGAGGAAGCATACCAAACAAAAAAAACTTCTAAAACATGAAAAAACAACCCACATAAACACCAGTTAAAAAAAACAACAAATTTTCATCTTAACACACTTTTGAAAAAAAAAATAACTTGGTGGATTTTCACATTCACCAATGGTGCTTCATCAAGTCTCACTCACATGAATATTACTATTACACCCCAGGCACCCAACCACTATGCCATACCAGGCATCCATCAATATATCTATACAAAACCATGAATGTGTGAACCCATGAAAACATTAAAGGATAAAACAAACATCCTCATTTTAGAATAAAAAAATTCAACCCATTTCAAAAATAATGTGCCTTCCACATGCACACTAACCACCAAGTCAAAAACCATTTTCATATTTCCACACAACAAACCATTTTACCAAGCTTGAAAAAGAAACCCCATAGGTCTCCATCAAAATTATCTCCCTTTATTCAAAATATTTTTCAGCATCTCAACAAACCACACTTTTTCATGAACCATTTGATTTAGAACCCATTTCATTTATTTTAAAACAACTACCAAAACAAAAATGCCATTCAAATACCCCTTTCCCATTTTCAAAAGATTCATCAAGGTCACTTTTCTTAATCTTATAACCAAAAAGGAAAAAACCCTTTTTAAGAAATTACAAACTCCTCAAAACTAATTCCCAAAACCAATTTACCAGATTCAATCACTCTTCAACAACCCAAAAAAAAATCCTATTTTAAATAAATTTTCAGAATTACCTTAAATTAATTCATGCCTTTTGACAATTTTATTTCAATAAACCATAATTTTAGATTAAGGAAATTAGATCCCATTAAATCAATCCACTTTATCCCCAAAAATGGGTTTAAAAAAACCCAAAATTATCAAAAATTTTCTTATAATAAGCATTGAAAACCCACTTCCACAATTCTCACACACGAATTTTTAAAATAAAATTTAGAATTCAAGAATGGTCTAAGCGGTCCACAAAAGAGAACCAATGTCAGTGGGTGACTTGACCATATGGTTGGCAACCATATTTCAAACACACCAACAACACATAGAGCCTTATTAGGACCATGCACTAGCTCCACATGGATTTCCAAGCCCAGAGAGCTCATGGAGGACATTAGTCTAACTCCCCTTATTGTATCCCAATCACCAAACAATCATTAAGAACCAAAGAAACTAATAAAACCAAACATCCCATGGACACCTGAGGATCAAAAAGAGAAATAATTCATGATGCTATTCCCCAACCTACCCCTCAAGTTATGAAAATCCTACTCCATATACCTTGACAAACCCTAAATAACAAGGGTGATCTAAAAATCAAGGTTTTCTAAGAGCCGACCTGCTCTGATACCATTTTTTTATGAACCATCTCTGGTCAACCTTGAATCGGTCACCTAGGCCACTCCGAGACAAGTCCCAAGTGGAATTCCCAATCCTCCCAGGATGGAAACAAGCACCAAGGGAATCAATATAGTGACAAGGGAACGATTTCACCTAAATATAAACAATTAAATAAAGAGAAAAAAGAAATGGACAACCCAATATACATTTATATAAAAGTTGAACTGAACATTATTTGCATATGAAAGTGAAAGTACAACTAAACCAACAACTAAACCGACCAAACATGATAACCAACTAACTCCATGTGACCCTGCTAGTCACTCTCAAAATCAATGATCACAAATTTCCCAAGGCAATCAGACTCAAGTTGAAATCACACAAGGGCAAAAAATAGAATAAGATTATAGGCGTGAGTATTAAAAATCCGTAGGTTAGCAAGATATTATATTCCCAATGAACTTAATTTAAAATAAAAGAAACATAAATTTCAATTTTTAAATACAATGTATAAAAATATTTCTTCCAAACAAGGTTCCATGCTACAAACATTAGAAAATAAAAATTCTTGTAAGTTTTCATAAATAGGAAATTCTAGTAACCAGTTTTAAAGAGATGCAACTTCAAAGTGAAAGTGGTTTTCAAGAGGGATGCCTTAAAGAACATATACCTTTAAATAAAACACACATGCTATGGAATTTTCCAACCAAACTCACCATATTCCAATGATGAATACAATATATCCAATGAGTACAAGTTATGGGAACACCCCTAGACACTAGTTAGACGTGGGCCGTAGGTACCTCGTATCTCAGTGAATAGTAACCATAACAAATATCCGTTCTCATTCATGATCCACTAGTAGAGAAAATACCCATAACCTAGTGGTCCCTAAAATCATCATATTAGTTTATTTAGTATTTTCATCATCAAACTTTCTATGTGAAATAGGGATAAAACCACTCTGAATCACTAGCATACTAATACATGCCTGCCCACCTAGATATCCAAGTTTCTATCTTTGTGTTAAAACAAGTTACACATGATATAAAATGAAATTTAAACATAAAAACACCATTTATGTTCATGTACACTCCAAACAGTAGCTAATTTTTTTTTCACCCTATGTGAAACTCAATAAACCATCTAAATTTTTCATAAAACAATTTCAAGAAGTTTAACAAAGCTTTGCACATGAATTCCATTTGAAAATGAAATTTTCAGGATAAATGCCCACAAATGAAATACCAAATTAGATTTTTCAGCTCCAAAAACATTTAATAAATCAATTTAATAAATCTTAAAATGACCCCAAATGATACAACATGGAATACACATGAAAAACCCCTTTTTTAAAGAGAAATTCCAAACAGGACTTTAATTATTTTACCAAACCAACATATAAAAAAGGTATAAATTTAAATTTTCATCAATAGGTGCACAAAAACCATTAGTAGAAGAATATTTTTTTACATAAACCCTTTAAAAAATTTAGGTTACACATTTAAGACCAACCATTTTCATAAGAATGCTGAACGAGCCACTTATCGAAAAATCGTGCCAAAACATGTAAAAAACCAAAAAACATATCTTTATAAAACCAAAAACACTTTTTACAGAAATAAAAGGACACAAAAATATATCATTTCATGCTTCCCATACTTTAATAAATTCAAAAAAGTTATTTTATATCACATTTAGCACACAAAGGCCAACCGGGCACTTTTCCGACGACCAGGCATGCACCATTTAGAAAAAAAACTTCTATTTAACACCCAAAGGGGTAAAAAACCAAATGTGCATGCCAAAAATTTATTACATTAGTTAAAATAGGTCATTAAAATCACAATTTATATATGGAAACTTGCAGAACATTTATTTGAAGAAGCGGTGTGCACTTTTATAACGAAACAACTCCATTTTACACAAAAAATGCATAAATAACCATTTTTCACACCAAATAAATCATCCAAAAATTGAAAATAAATAATAAAAAAGTATATAAGGTTATAAAAATAATAAAAATATGAAACTTAAATAATAAAGACAAGTTCTTTGGAGAACCTACCTCAAAACCATGGCGAAAGTGAGATGTACACCTGAAAACACCCACCGTGGGTTCCAAAACCCTAGATCTATGAAGACCAGACCTAAAAAAAAAACCCCCACAAAAAAATTATGGTAAAACAGAAAAATAGGTCTATATTTACCATAAGAGAAGATAAATCCAAGAAAAAATGAAATAAGAAGGAATAAGGAAGAGAAAGGAAAAATATTTGATGAAGAAATTAAGACGAACCACTAACCATTAGCTAGAGATCACCAAAAAAGAGGCCCAAAACGAAGGATAACGAAGTAGTATGCGATTATGGTCGATATAAAATAGTTAAGGATCAGTTTGAGAGGTGGAATTACCAAAAAATGTTAAAAAATGAATAAAATATAAAAGAAAAAAAAATATTTTTTTTTAAAACCGGAAATGGGATCACGGGCTAGCCCAATACCTGAATAAATAACCCAAATATATCATGCTTATGAGTTAATAAGGGGTATAAATGGATATTGTGGTTTTAATAGGTCATGTGAGGCCAAGTGAGAAGTTTAATGGGTGAATTTTTTTGAAAAATGAAGGATTTATAAAAGAAAAAAAATTTGTTTTTAAATCTAGAAACGAGCTCACAGTTGGGACCAAATCTTGAAGTAACCACCCGTTTCTCAAACCCCCCCCCCCAAAAAAAAATATGGGGCACCCATGTTAGGATGATTAAGAATAAATGGAACTTCAAAACTCAGCATTAAACTCACCCAAATACCAGTAAAAGGATTGGTATTTCCAATGAACCAGATCAAAACCAAGACCTGAAAAACTGGGTGTGACAAGCTAGTTAATAGATTTGGTTTATACTCTTCTAAAAGTGAAAATATTCCCATGAGTATGAATTGAAAATTATATTTAAATAAATATGGAAAATACATTGATTCTAAAACATATAGATGCATGATCAGAAGTTTTTTTATAATTAACTACTTTTAAGATTGATTTAATATCTTTAGTTTACATGTGTGTTAGATTTCAAACCGACCCTAAGTAACGTCAAATTAAATATATTAAGTGGATTATTAGATATATTAATGAATCTTTAAATTTTTGATTATATTACCCTATTAAAAATAATTTTTATTTGACAAGATATTTTTATTCTAATTTTGGTGGATGAAAGATACGTAGAAAAATTACTTCAGGCATATGTCATTTACTTGGTAAATCTTTAGTTTTCCAAGATTCAAAGAAACAAAATTCTGTTTCTCTTTCAACTTCTAAATTTTAATACATAACTTATATATATTTTTTTCTCAATAATTTTGAATTATGAAAACAATTTATAATTTTGGTTTTGATTTTGATAATATTCCAATATTCTTTGACAATAATTTTGATATTTCTATTTCCCAAAATCCCATATAGAACTCTAGGAAAAAAAATATATGTTAGATATTAAATCATTAGAGACAATATTAAAAATAGGAATATTAGCCTATAATATGTTTTTTTCAGAAAATAAGCTTGTTTATATCTTCACTAAACCCATGTATTTAGCTAATTTTGATAAAATAAAACTTGAACATTGAATGATGGAAATATAATCATACAACATGTATTTAGGGTGATTTTGACTCATATATTGAGGTATAACTATAATTTTATTCCTTTTATCTAGTGTGTATATTTCATCTATTTTATTCTATTACCACATTAGAATGTGACTAAATATTTGGTTACTATTTAATTTTTACATATCTTTTAAAAATTCCTTGAATATCATGTTATCTATTTTATAGCTCCTTTTTGAAATTTTATTTTAAGAACCATTAATATTTGGGGAACTATTTATTTTTATTATATCTTTATTTAATATTTTTATAGTTTATTCTTATGATGCAATTTTTTATTCTAGAGAGAAAATGTGTTAAGAAAATTGATAATTTTGTCTTATTTTGGGGAGAAAATAATGTTTTAAAATTTTAAAATATTTTTGATCAATTCGAAAAATGGTGAGACCTAATGAAATTTATATTTTGTTTTGAAATTATCAAAAAATGAGTGAGTGTTGAGTGGCTCCTCAAACCACTTTATTTTTTAATATTTAAAAAGTTTTATTTTGTTTATTTAGTCTTAATATTATGATTTTTGTTATTATAATTATATTATATATTGATTAAATTAGGATTAATCATTATTATATATTAATATTTCATTGATTATTTTTTTTATATTTCACGTTTTGATTGTTCATAACAGTTTCTATATGTTTCATATCAATTTTCTAGGCTAAATATGTCATTTGTGACCTTTAAATTTCATTTTACATGTTTTTATGTTCCGATATAGCCAAATCTCCCATGTATCAAAACCAAAGATCCAAACTATGTATCCAAATATCCCATGTATCCAAATTTTCAACCATGTAGCCAAATTTCCCAAATCATCTATGGAAATTCACTTACGTAAATTTGGCTACATGAATTAGCTCACAAGAATTCAACTACGTCATTTCAGCTATAAAAACTTACCTCCATGAATTTTTCTACCTAAATTAACCTATGTGAATTCACTTAAGTGAATTATTCTACATGAATTCACCTATGTGAATTTTTCTACATGAATTCAGATACGTTGGTCACTTACATGGTGAAATTCACTTATGTGTGTTTCTAAAAGATATTCTAAACCTATAATTTTGTTTTTTATTTAATATTATTTCATAATTCTATTTTATACAATTTTATTATGAATATTCTTAGTGTTTTATTTTTTCAAAAATTACATATTAATTATCTTTAAGTTATGAAAATATGTTTTAGATTATTTTATGATAAATTAAATGATATTCACATAGGATTAAGAAAGTATGGATATTCATGCTGAAATTTTGGAACTCAAGATATTAAAATTCAAGCCAGTTAAAATATGAAGATTCAGTCTCATATATTATGAAGGAACCTTCCAAATATATTAATAGTTATTATTTACTATAATATTAAATGTTATAATAATTTCACTATATATTTTTTATTTATTTTACAAAATATTGAGGAGAAATCACATGATTTTTTTAAATTTATGAATGAAATAGTTGTGAATAATTTTATGAGAAACCAACAGAAAAAACTCTAAAGTAGTTCATTGAAGTCACATACACAACTCTTTCTTTAAGAAAAATAAAGATGAAATGATATTCAAATTTAAAAGATGTTGTGCATGAAGAAAATTTATATATAAAGAGTTCAATAGATCCAAATATAGATATATTTGGTTGAGGGTATTATTTAACTTTACAAGTGAATCATACTTTGGTGATCAAATACTTCTATCAGATGAATTATAAACATTTGATCCTTTTCCGTTGAATATATCCTTTCTTCCTCGACACTCAGACCTTGAAGTGTTAATCTATTTTTGTGGTGCTTTGAATTATTTTTATTATTTTGTGATAAAGTGTGTGTGGGTTATAATTCCCCTGTAAATGGTATGAATGTGTGGGTTGTGACTCCCCAACAAAATTCAGTTTGGGTTGTGTATTTAGGTGAAAAAGGAAGGATTGTTCAGTTTATGCTTTTAGGGGAAAAATGTAGGATTGTTTGGGTTGTGCCTCTTGGTGAAAAAGGGAGGAATTATTAGGTTGTTCCTCTAGATAGAAAATGACAGGTTAGTCTTAGGTTTAATATTTTAAGGTAAAAAGTCTTTGTATTTGGGTTGTGACTCTAGGTGTGAAACATTCAGTGTAATATTCCATAGTTAGTGGGTGTTATCTCTCTTTGTGATTAAAATGGGTGAAGATTAGAGTAAGATAAATTTTATCTAGACTACTACAAAAATATATTGTGCCTATTTATTTAATTTCTACTACATTAACTTTAAAACTTTGATATAATCTTTAAATTTATTTAAAAAGTAAAATTTACCCACCTCTTGGATATTCTGTTATCTACCCTTTGGGACCAATAGGGACCAAAGGGGAGGTTTCAAATTCAGAATAAGAATAAGGGGTGGATTTGTATGTTTACGGAGGTGGCGTGCCACATGAAATTAAAACCCATGGGGTGGATCTAATGCACCTTGGACTAGGGTAACTGGTTGGTAGGTGAATAGACATCGGTTGGCTGATGTACCTAGAAGGATTCCATGCACTTTTCCTCAACTGCCAGAGGGAATGTGGGGTCTACTATATCTAGAAAACCTTCTAGAATCCCACATATAGGTAAGTGGGTTCCTCCAACTAACTAATGGCTGTTTTCTAGCCACCACCCACTCCAGACTTATGCCACTCTTCTAACACTAAAACCCAGACCCTTATCCACTTAAAACCATTCTATAACACTCTAATATTATATTCAAACATCAAAGGATAATACAATTTCATTTACAAACATATTACACAATAAAAAAAAGTAAGGATGTTACATGGATCACCATAGTTTAAGGATACTCCATGGAAGAAGGGAAAAAAGGAGTGAAATCTCACTTGGATAGGATTTATATGGTTGGGGAATGAAAAATTACAAGGGGGAATTAGTTTAATGGGTTTTAAATTTAAATGAAAAAAATACTAGTTTCACACTCTTAAAAAAATCTATCAAAACACACCATAGTTCTGGTGGGTTACCACCAGGATTCAGGAAGATTAAAAATTTCTCTCAGAATTTTGGTGGTAATTATTAGAGTTTCAATGACTTATATACACTAAAAAATATTATTTCTTCCACCCTCATACTATAATTATTTCCACTTAAAATCTAAGACTTCAACCTTATAAGACCATAATTTATCAAATTAAATAGCAAAAAAATTAAAATAAAAAACTAATTAGTTAGATGAGGGTCATTAAAAACATCATGAAATCAAGATTCTCATCCATTAGAATCTTAAATGTGACTTGTAAAGAAACAATATCATTCATTGAACTTTCATTTTATCATTACAATCTCAAGTCTCATCTATTAGTTTTCCATGTTTCCATCAAACATGCATAAGAGTTATAACCTTACCTCATAGTATTTTCTTTCTCATATCCATGATGTAAATATGTTTCTATATATATAAACTATATATATTTAACTTAATATCATTAAAATGGATCACAAGTATTAGATTAGGTATCTACATGATAAATTTCAATGCATGGAAAAAAGTGTTCATTACACTAGATTTAGGGGGTAAGGCAAGATTATAGACTATTTCTTCAATTTTTTTCATGATATTGAAGGGACTAATTAACATTTGAATAAAATTTCCTTTCCCACACTTTCGTAATTGACCTAATCAAGGATAAACTCAATGAAAGACTTGGTAAATGAATTTAAATTTTAAATTTCATCACCTATTACCAATATAGTATTTTTGATGACTATAAGTAGCAGTTAACCACTTTTTAAAACTTCATATCTTAAATAATAATAGGCCCAAAAATATGTGATTCACCAATCTTAGTGCAATATAAATAAGAACTATAAGTATTACCTTAGGGGGACTCAAAAATATCCATTTGAATTGATGATTGATAATTGTTACTATAGAGTAATTTTTCCAATGATAGGTGACTCTCCCATGAGTCACCAAAATAAAGAATAAAATAACTTAAAATATATTTAAAGATTTTAATAGTTTACTCAAATTGAACATCAGTTTATGGGTGATAAGTTACACCCATTTTAACTTGATTTCTAAGATGTTTCTATAACCCATTCCAAAATTGAGATGTAAATCAAAAGTCTCAATTAGAAATGATACTAGTAGTTACCTCTTGAATCTTTATAATCTATTGAACATCCAACTTTACTAGTTAGGCTACAAAATATGATTGTTAAATAAGGATAAATGAGTTATATTTTTCAAGTGATTAACAACCACCCATATTTCATCATGAACTTTCAAAGATTAGAAAAAACTATTCATAAATTATATCATAATTTCATCCAAATTAAATAATAGTAAAGTAAGTGGATACAAAACATAAATGATTCATTGGTATTATATTTTTTTCTTTGATAGGTGAAACACCTTGAAACCAACCTAGTGATTTACCACTTCATACTAGGCCAAAAAATCTATTTATGAATATTAATAAACATTTTTTTTACCCCCAGATGCACTTCACATTTATATTCATGGTATTATTTCTTCATTTTTTACCTCATGAAAGAAGAACCACCAAACTACCATGAATATAAAGAATGGAATGATAATCCTTGGACTAACCCTTAAGTATCTACCATAGACCAAGTGTTTCTTGAATAATAAAATAGTTATGTTTGGATATCCAAGAGGATTTGAATTTTTCTATAAGGGATGATATCTGTTGGTATGAGTGAGTAACTCAAGAGAGGGTTGAATTAAGTTCCCAATAAAATTTCATTTAAAAATAATATAAAATTAAATCCTCAATTGAAATAAAAATGGCCAAAAATCAAAATAGTAGTTTAATATAAGTTGTATATTTCAAAATATTTCTCAAAGTAAAATTAGAGATCAGTTAAAAAAATATTTGAAATTAATTTAACTTTTGAAATTGATTTACTTAATTAAATAATTTATATAAACACATGTTAATACTAATTATAAAAGTATTTTTTTTCACATTGAAAAAAAATGAAATTTTATCTTTGAAACAAAGAAAAAAAATGAAACACAGAGTAGAATAAATAAGTGGTTTAGTCTCAATCCAAGACGTAATCCCCTTTACTTGGAAATCACTAACTGCCAAGTATATTATTATGACTAATAATCCGATCCACAACTTGGATTGATTTTATACAAATAAAAACACAATTGTTGTCGAGGATCAAATCCTATTTCATAGTTATATGTTGGAAGAAAAAAATATAGGACATATATGAAATCTTCCACATTTTATGTGGGTAAAATGATAAAAAATGTTTGAGAGAATATTAGTTATTATCCAGTTTAATCATAGGGTCAAGGTGTATAAATAAATATATAAATACAACACATAACTCAAAAGTAAATAAAAAATAGTGAGATAAAATTAAAATATATAGAAGTAAGTGGTGTTTATTGGTCTATTATGATTCATAAGCTCTAAGGTCCATGTATTTGAATTTGTGAGAATATTTACTAGATTTTGATGAAAGTGGTGGAAAAAAGAGTGTTTTGGACTATGGTTTTTGTGTCTTTAGATGCCCAGAAAACAAATTATACACAAATCTCTCGAATTAATGTATGAAAGGATATCTCTCTTATATATATTATACACTTTCACACTCACTATTATGTTAGTATATACCGCATATAAGCACTGGTTATCAAGTCTTCATGCTTGAGGGACTTCTTCTGAATATATAGCTCTGAAACTGCAAATATCCATTAAAGAATAATATTAAAATTTTCTTGGATCCTTGTAATGAGAAGAAAATTGAGAAACCTATTACTTCATCTTAAATGAATCCATGGAGTGGTTTAGGAATAATCATTAATAAATCCATGTGATTATATCTATATTAACTCCCCTAAACTAGCTGTTGGAAGCATTAAATTCAATTGAACCAGAACAAAAATGGTAGTAAGATGACAATGGCATAGTCCAGTGGTAACACATTCAGTGGTAGAAATATCTAATAGTAGAAAATCTTAACATAGAATAATTAAACTAATGGTAAAACATGGATGGTAGTAGAACATCTAGAGGTAGTAGTATTCTGAAGGTAGCATGAATATAGAAGTAGTAAGAGTTTGGGGATAACTTGACTCTCGTGGTAGGAGGAGTTTGGCATTAGCATGACTCTGGCGGTAGTAGAAGTATGAAAGTGGAATGAATATGGTGGTAGCAGAAGTCTGATGGTGACATGAAACTATTAGTAGCATAAGTCTGGACGTAGCACATTTGGCAGTAGCATAGTTGAACTAACGGTGATGCCAGAATGATGGTATCACATGGATGGTGGTGGCATAATTGCACTAATGGTATCACATTTGAATTAATGGTAGATATTTTATATACTTATCCAATTTTATTCTAATATTATTTACAAAATAATATACTATCATAAAAAATTAATCTTATTAAAAACATAAGAATCATGATTTGTGAGCATTAAAATTAGGTGGTGGAAATAATATCAAATTAATGTGAAATAGATGTATCTTCCCTTGACCCTCAGTCATATCTAAATGAAGATCATCCATTGAGGAATTCTTTTTCGTCTTGAACCTTTTGATATGGTGAATTCCAACTAAGTTAATTAATAATAATTCTTCAATTTCTAGGTGTATACAATAAGTAGAAATCAAAATATTAGATGTAGTCTACCCATGAATCCCATATTAGTTTCAAATATCACAATGAAAATATATACTTAAGAATTTAATGATCAATGTATATTATAAATTATTCACTAAAAAATCAGTGACTACAGAAATTTAAGGCATGGACCACCACAACCACTTCTTTATTTTGTATTAGAAAATTGTTTTTATGAGGTTGAAGCTGGTGAAAACCATGAACCACCCCTAATGATTCTACATAATCCCACAACCAAGGATTATGATAAAGTCATCATAGTAAACCTTTAACCATTCACTTGGTTGTGGAAATATCACTATAGTCACCATGAACATTCTTTTCTTCAGTTTTGAAAATACTATTTCACATTGATTATAATATTTAAACTTAACTATTTTCTTTGTTAAATAATTCATGGGGGTTATAATTTCAGAAAAATCTTAAATAAAAAAATGATTATATCCTACAAGTACTAGATATCATTTAATTTAAAAGGAATTCATGGTAATATTCCAAGACATAACAACCTCTACTTTCTCGAGATAATCTAAAATTACACCCTTATAGACCACATGGTTGAGAAATTTAACTTCTCAAATCCACATAAGAATATTTAAAAATTTTAACATATAATTGATGTTCAGAGGTCTCTAAGAATATCTAAAGATTTTTCCATGATCATCATGATATCTATAATATAATAGGATTTCATCCACAAAAACTACCATGATGGAATAAAGTTAAGGATAAATATACTATTCATTATATCCATTAACATTTTAGAATCATTTTTAAATAAAAGGTAATTATTAAATACTCAAAGTGACCATCATGACTTCGAAAATATATTCTAATAATTTCCTTTGATCACACTTGGTGTTGATGATACCCAGAAAATAAATATATCTTTGGAAACCATGACCCTTTAACTGATAAAATAAATCATTAATTCTGGGGAAAAAGATAATTATTTTTGATATTCACTTGGTTCAACCTTAAATAGTATATACATACCATATACATCCATTGCATTTCATAGCAAAAAGAACTAGCACACCCTGGGGAGAATTACTCAATCTAATAAATCCCTTTTCCTCAAGCTTTACTAATTATATATTTAACCCCATTAGGTTATTTTTATAAATACAATAAGGGGTAATAAAATATAGTTATATTAATGATAACAAATCTACAGAGAACTCAAATTCTCACTTAGGAGGAAACCCTGGAAAATTAATGGGGAATACAATAAGGAAAGAGTTAATAACTGAAGTTAAAAACGTTGGATTTTCAATATCTAATACTCTAAGAATTATACTAGACATCACTATAGTAAAAAGTATTATTCTTAATTGACTCTGTCCTACACAACCAACATGTAATTCCCACTCCTTGATAACTATATATTGATCACCTGATGGAGAGGTGAATGAAACCCTCCTAAAATGGTAATTAATACAATATTGGAACTTGTTTAGCTATTAAATACCTAAAATAACATTAAAAAACATTATATCAAAGATATAGAAATTATATAAGTGTTTTTATGATGCCACCAAGATATCACAATGTAAAAAAATTCTACTTCTGTCGACCCACATACCTAAAGAAGTGTATATAAACATCAAATTTGGGGTCACATCCATACTCAAATTTAATAGTGACACCAGATGATCAAATATAAAATAATGGGTGATACCTATATCTAAAAATTCATAGGAAAGTGTAGTTGATACTAAAATCATAACACTTATAATATAAGTCCCCTCTCTAACACTAGTTGTGGATTTCTCTAATGTATATATTTGACCTGATTCCTTAGAATATCCCTATAGAGGTAATACCTAAACAAATGATGTAGTGGTTGATAATAAAATCTATCCACCACATGTTTCTCCATGACTGTTTCTACTAATTGGGGGTTTAATGATGCTTTTAGACCATGGATGATATTCTTAGGTTTTTTGTTATTGATAAATGAATCTCTATAAGGAATTACTATGAAAAAAACTTATTATGTTCAAATTATTTATAAAATTTTCATTTATTATCCTTATAAATACGATTTGGATTTATATTTCACTAACTTCTGTATTTGAAATATAACACTGGAGGTCGTGTCAATCTAGTAGTAGAAGGAACACCTCTGCTCTGAATACCCCAATAAGATCCACCCTCGGTAGAATCTTCTTAATATAATTTCCTTCTATGGGAGGTTCCATAACCTTATAAGTATTGGTATTTAAATTCTTTTATAATAATATCCCTTATTATTGTGTATTTATTTAAATTATGAGCATTTTTACCCACTCTTGGAACTGATATAGTAATTCAATATTTTCATAGAAGAAATGGATCCATCAAACCCATTCCTTAATTTCTTATTGTGAGTGTCACCCCAAAAAGTCAGAGGGACCTTGATAGATGAAGTTTTTCATCATGGTAATCCATATAAATTATCAAAAATTAACTTTTCATTACCCTACAGATCTTGAAAATTTACATTAGGTTTATCAAGTTGAGCATGTTCACCTGATCCTTCCCCAAAATATGTTTGGGGTTGATTTGGAAAAATCCTATACATTTAAGTATATAATTATATCAATTTCACTTCCATGGATAAAAATTTAATTTTTTATCTTAGAATCATCATATTTAGGTTATAAACCCATTCTCTCTCTTATTTGTTTTTTATTTATGAAAAAAATTTAGGGTTTAAGTACTACATGAAAACATTTGAAAGAATAGTTAAAATATAAGAAAGAAATGAAAAATAAATATCCCCAAAAAATGGGTCAATTTGGTTTTCCAAATTAACCTAATCGTCACTAATAAATAAATAGTAAAACAATAATTATTTATTATTAATATCTCAATCAATATAAATCATTAATTAATTAAAACTATAAATATAAAAAATACAATCAAGAACATAGTATTTCATGAAATCATACACGTTTCTACCTATATATTCTTAATCATAATGCATTATACTTGAATAAATAATGAAAAATAAAAAATAAAATCAAAATGAACCTTAGATTACCCTTGGTAACTCAAGATTCTACCATAATTATACTAGAAAGAAATATTTATGGATTACTTTTTAAGCCATGACAGTCCTATCACCCAATTAATCTCTTAAACAATAGACCTTAATACCCTCTAAAATCAATTTTTTACATCCCTAACCTTTATACCTAAATTGAAACTTTTTGGGTCATCTTAAATCATTATCATATAATAAAATTAAACACACACATTTTTGTGATCATGACTAACTTTCAATCCCTGGAACTTACTAGGTGGAAACAAAGTATGGGAATGAGTCCACATAATTAGTGTACCAAAAATTAGAAGACATTCCCCCCACAATATACCACATTGATATAAAAACCTTTGAAAAAACCAAATAATATTTCCAAAATACAATTATTGAAATAAGACAAAGAAAGAGAAAAACTCATGTTTTTATATGGTTTGGACCTGAGTCCTAATCCACTCAGGGAGTTTTAATTTACTTTTATTTAATGATTTTGAATATTATTATAATGAAATAAGTCTAAAAAAATCAAAAGTTACTTCTCTATAATTTTATATAAGAGTCCAGTTGGTGCTACCAATCAAGATATCTTCTGATCTCCATAGTAAGGGCTTCTACAAAGCTCTAATCTTCATGGGAATCCCTTTTACCAATAAAAGATATCAAAAAACTAAACTCCATATTCTGGTAAATAGTGATTTCTTACAAAATTTTCTTGATTATACTCTTACATTTTATAAAGTCACTTTTATGTATCCCTTTGTCACACAACCACTATAGGAATCCTTCAAAAGGAATCTAATGTACTCTAAAGTTACTTTCATGAAAGTACTTGCACCTTCCACACTTCCTCTATAAGAATCGCTTGTGGTAACTTTTTTTACCATTATCTAAATACCATCATCCATTCTATATCATCTAGTATATATAATTTTTGAATGTTTAGAATTTTATGTTGATGCTCCATCATCTTCATCAAAATATTGGAAGTTTTCCATTCACACACATTCCTTCTATTTTATTTATTCCTTGGCCTAAAAATTAATTTCTTGTGGATGAAACCAAATAATACTACAATTAAGAATCATTTTTTTGGATTTAGTAATAATACCTCTATTAGTTTCCTCAGACCTCCTTTCTTTCCTCAAACGTCCTTTACATCTTGCATAGTTTCCCCACTTTGATTTTGGTTATCCTTGTCCAACTAAGGCATGATACCACCTTAGAAAATCCTGAAATAAAAACTTTTTTATCATTTAAATTAAATTTATATATCCATATTTTTTTGATATATCCAACACTCCTTCCCCCAAAAAGTTTTGGATGAATCGATGCTTCAATTAAATATGCTTCGACCTAAAATGAAATATCAATTTTTGGCCAATTGAATCCCCATTTGTGAATCAAAAAATAGAATTCCATCACATTGTATTAATTTGAGATCTTACAATAACCCCTTCATCTAAATTAAATCCTTATTATACCCTGTTAAATAAATTTACTCTATTTCCATTATTAAGAGTGAAAATACTGGTTAAAGCTTTGAAACCCAACTCACTACCATCCCTTAAAAAGTAAAAATATACCCTATGTTACTCTTCCAAGTATCTATATATCCCCTAAAGTTTGATTAAGTAAATACCTCTAGTGAATCATCCATTCCAAAGAAAAATTAAAAGCTTTTATAACCCTTTATGTATCGGGGAATCCTCTTCACTACTTTCGAGTGATCTCTTCTAGGATTCAAACTAATTACTCCTAATGCGTGCGCAATGTTTGTTCAAGTAAAAACCATGGAATAAATTATTAATTTTGATTCCAATTCACAGGTAACCTTTTCTATATATTCCACCACATTTTTGGTTCATGGTTTTTTCTCCTTGGTCAATTTGAATTTTTTATCTAGTGGTGTGGTCATCAGTTTCACCTCATAAATACCGAAGCACTACACCACCTTTTAAATGTAATCTGACTGAGCCAAGTAAAATGAGCCAGATATTAAGTCCCTCACAATCCATATCTCTAAGATCTATTTAACTAAATCAAGATCCCCCATCTTGAATATATTATGCAATTCAACCTCCAACTCATCTATCCACCCCCCATCAAATAAGAAATCAACACACCAAACATAGATAATTAAGGTGATGAAACAACCATCATCAAGCACCTTTTAGTAAAAACAATGATCAAAATTTCTTTAAATGAACTTCCACTCTACCATAAAGGTTTTAAAATTTTGGTTACACTACCTTGGTGATTAATTCAAATGTAAAGGCTCTGATTCATCTTGAATAAAAGGTTTAAGTTCTGTTGATCCATAAAAACATTTAGATGTTCTATATAAATCTCTTTATCTAAGTCCCCTTGAAGGAATGTTGTCTTCACATCCAACTTATCTAGATAAATTCCTTATATTTTAACTATATTAAGTATCATATTAATAGTCATATGTTGAACTAACAGTAGTAAAATATTATAGAAATCTATACCTTTTGTTTTTCTAAACCCTTCCATGTTTAGTTGTACCTTGTGTATTCATATATTTTCCAATTCCTCCTTCAATTGATAAATCTATTAAATATAAATAACTTTATTCTTATTGGAAAAAATTCCCTCTTGGTTTTATTTTAATGTTTTTGGGTTATTTTTTCTATTAACTAATCCAATTGGTAATGTTCCAATATTCTTATTGATAAATAAGTTTGAAAAAATTATTTTGGAATTTTGTAGATTAATTTAGAATTTTTGAAAAAAATTGAAAAGGGAGGATTTTTGTGTGGAATATATGTGAAACCACATAGAAAGTTTCTCACTATACATGATACCATAAAAGAATTTTGTACATATTTATGAGTTTGTGAAGAAATATCATTCTAGTTCATGAATCTATAAATGAATATTGCACAAGTTCATAAATCCATATGGGAATATTATTCCTGTTTTTGAAGTCTGGAAGGAAGTTTATGCCCGTTCATGACACCAAAAAATAATATCATGCTAGTTCATGAAGTCCTGAAGGATGATCATGTCAATTTTTAAAAAATGTGGAGGAAGTTCACAAAGTGTAGGGAAGATCATGAAGTAGATCTAGTTTGTGAAGTGCAGTTAAGTTCATAACATATATGTAGTACATGATATGGGTTTATTGTATAGGGAGTACACAAATTAATTATAAATTCATGGTGAAGGAAATAGAGAAAAGGAAAATCATTTTCTTATTAGTGGCCTCATCGTTTTCAATAAACAGGTGGTGTTTGGAGGAATAACATTAATAGAAAATTACATGAGGTACTATTAAAGAAGAGAATTATGTAGAAGGTATTTCATGAAGAGTTGAATAGTAACTTCATGATTATCTAGTTTTATGGGTTTATTTTCTTATATAAGGATCCCTTTTTTACTTCATCAATGACAGTGAATTTCAATAAAGAAGATCACCACTGGATAAATTCAACTAAATCAGAAAACCATTCATGAATCAAAAAAGAGTTCAAAAGCACATGATGTTCATGAAGTATAAAGAAGTTTTCAAAGTGAGGTAAGTTTACAGAGCTAAAAAAGTTCATAAATGATGTTTGGTTTATGAATAATTAGTGGTTTTCAAAGAAGAATAAATTCATGAAGGAGGTTCAATTTATGAAGTAGGAGTTGTTCATGAATCACAAGTAGTTCTCAAAGGAGGGATACTTCATAAATCATAAGAAGTTCATAATGTGAAAATAGTTTTTAAATCATAAGTATGTGAAGGTGAATAGTTCACGAAGGGGTTTTTTCATGAAATTATTTTTTCAAACCAAAGTATATTTCATATGACAGATGAAATAGGAGCTTCATGTCACACCCATGTCAATATAAACTAATTAAAATTTGATATAGGTAATCCAAATAATATTTTTAAGGATCAGTTCATTCACTTCAGTTGAGAAGATAATGAGTTCTCAAGTATGAATAGTTATAAACTAAGGAGATAATGAGTTTGTTCCAAATATTATAACAGCAGCACCATTTAGTGATTATTGTACATTGGAAAATTTCCACTGTATACTCCTTGGATTATACCATTTAGGGTGAAATAAGTAAAATTATTATGTCACTTTCATGATTTTATTTCTTTTTATATATTTATGTGAGAAAAATAGATAAGAGAATTTTATTAATTGAAGAAACATGATCAATGTGGGAAATTTTTTTAATTTGACATGCCCTAATTCACCCCCTCTCAGGGTATTTAAATTAGAGAAGATAATAATTAGTATCAAAGATAAAGGTTAATGTCTGTGATATTATCTCTTTGTAGAATAAACAAAGATAGTTTACCTCAAAGGAATTCCAATCTTCAAAGGAAACAACTTTCAGCTATGGAAGAATAATATGAAATACTATTTTTGATCATTATGAATGGATGTGTTTATAACTTTTATGAATGTAATTTCAATTATTTTGGTCAACATAGATTTATAAAAAGAATACATTAATGAATTAGATGATGATTTTAGAGGAATCAATGCTTTAGGGGGATCATTTTCCAACATAATATACCTACAGATTATATCATGTAAGTCCTCACATGCCATGTGGTAATATTTTATTAATATCTATGAAATCAATTCAAATTTCCGAGAAGTGAAATTGAATGTTATGTGTAATGTGTAAAAGGACCATATGATGCACCCAAATGAATATTTTGATGCATTCTTCGACCAGGTGAATATAATTTTGTAAGACATGAATGGTCTTAGAGAAACCCTTAACGATGTAATGATTGTAAAGTTCATCCTTAGGAGGTTTTCACCCCAATTTAATTTGAAATTATTTGTGTTTAAGGACAAAGATCCAAATAATCTGACATTGGATAGTCTAAATAGATCTCTTGTTTCATATAAAATAAGGAACAATGATAATGAGGATATAGAAAATGGGAAGTAAATAGAAGTAATGTTTGAAGGATTGAATAAGATTTACTTGGAGATTATTATGGAGAATAAGAGGCTAATGGAGTCATTTTATTCCTCTCCTTGATATACAAAAGGGAAAAGGAAAGTTTAAGGGGAAAATTCCACTCACTTGTTTATGATGTGGAAATATTGGGTACCTTGAAACAAAGTGTCCCAAGATGTTTCAATATAATGATGAGGATAAAGAGATCTATATAAATAAATCATTAGCTATTTTGGAAGGCTAGAGAACTATGAAAT
This sequence comes from Viscum album, assembly GCA_963277665.1. Classification (NCBI taxonomy): domain Eukaryota; kingdom Viridiplantae; phylum Streptophyta; class Magnoliopsida; order Santalales; family Viscaceae; genus Viscum; species Viscum album. The sequence goes on along the minus strand of OY728151.1, from coordinate 624,791,358 downwards.
GAAACTTATTCAAGAAAATAAACCTTATTTCACAAGATAACAATAGTTTATAATAAACTGAGGTAAATTAAATTGTGTACTATAATGATTAAAAAGGAGATGATTTAGTGGTGGTTCGTAGAAAGAGGGAGATGTAAAAGATGATGACGGAGAAGTGTAATGAAGAGTTTATCTTCAAGAATAATTAGAATCTTATCATGATGTTAAATATTTTTGGAGGTATCAAAATGACTAAATCCAATAGATTGGTTTATGATGAAAAAATTTATATACAATAGTATGAAGAGGATAAGTCTGAGTTGAGATTAGAAATTGAAAATCCCAAATTTGAAAAGATATAAGAGTCAGAGAAGTTTGTTGAGTAGAAGATCCAGACCTAAGAATATATCAAGGTAAATGATGGTTTGACTAACTTTGTGAAAGATTAGGTCAAACGTATTAAAGATACTATGGAGGAAGTTGTCAGCCTTTGATGAAAAGTACAAGATCATGAGAGACTCTTGAATCCTGGTATAAAATTAGGATGATAGTTAAAAAATATGGTATAAAATGTGAAATTTGATCACGAGGTTCTAGAAAAATTGGTAATGGATTATAAGAAGAATAAAAATACATATAAAAAAAGCTAATATGGGGTTTGATTGTAAATATAAAGAATAACAGTTGAAACCATACCATAAGTACCCACTTTGAAGTTGAATTTGATTTAGGTATGAATTAGAATTAGAATATCCAAATAACCCAAGGGATAAATGGTTTTGTAGAAAAGTCACACAATAATGCACCTCATATGAGGTTTTATTGTTTTAGAGTAATGATACATTATTAAAATGTATATTTTATAGACAAAAGGTAATGAAGGGAATAAGAACAACATAGGAAGATGAGTAGAGTTCAATATTCCATGCACTATTTGCATGGTCACTATTTTTGGTGTGGATGATTTGGACATATGTTTAGGTGTTTCTCATCAATAATATAGAGAAATGTGCCTATAAGAAGAAAAAAATTCAAATGAATCATATTATATAATCATAAAGTGAGTTGAAAATGGAAAATAGATTTACATATTTACAAGATGAATTTGGTCTTTCATACTCTAAAGAATATTAAGTGCACCAATCTTCATCAGGTGTGAAGTCAAATAAATGTATTGAAAAGAAAAGTGATGATAAAGCAGTAGTCACAGATATTTCCTTGAAAGTATTAAATCATGATAGTGTATGGATCCTTAATAGAATTCATACTTACCATATGATAGAAAATAAGTATATTTTTATAAACATAAAGTACAATAATTAAGTCATTTTTAGATTTATATATGATGAAGTCTTAAAGATAATTAGCTTTGGGAAAGCCAAATTTGGGGGAAAAGATACTAGACACAAAAATGACTTAGTTATTGAAGGTATTAATCACAACTTACTAAGTTACAATCAATAATGTGACTCAATACATATAATAAAATTTACCAAGAAATTATATATAATCAAGGGAAGGTATGGTACAATTGTTTTACAAGGGAAGAAAATGAAGGGGAACCAATAATTTTTCAGTGAGGAAGAAGATATGTGTTTTATATATAAGGAATAAGAAAAGATATTATGGCATAAAAAATATGGCCATTTGAGCCAATAATCCTCATAAGATCTAGTGAAAATTGATGGATCTATATATCTCACCAAACTATTTGTAATCATACACACATGTGTAATGTTTTCCAAAAAGGTTATATTATTTAAAATATATATAAGGAAAAAGAGAGGAAATTAACAAATGTAATTGATCTGGTGCATGTTGATATGTATAGACCTATATCACTCATAACTAATGATGGGGTGAGATATTATGTTCTTTTCATTGATGATTATAGTAGGATTTCATATATAATGTTAATCACTCACAATTTTGAGTTTCTTTATTTCATTACTAAATATTAGTGAAAGGATAAAAATATCCTTGAAAGAAAATTGTGAAATTAAAAAGCAATAATAGAATAGAGTTCACAAACATCTAGGTGGAGAATTATTTGAAAAAATATGGGATAAGGAACCAAGTATCTACAGTGAGATCTCCATAGAAAAATGGTGTCATTTATAGGAGAAAAAAAAATATAACCAGAATGATACTCTTTGGGAAATACCTACGAAATATGTTTTAGAAGGAAGTATATTGAAACAAAAATGTTATCCTATTACATTCATATATGATGAATCAGATGATATTTTAGATCATATCATATTTATGGTTTTGAGGACCTTAAATTTTTATTGATAATTAAATTTTTTATGATCAATTAACTCAATCACTCTTTATAATTATTTATTATTTTCTTCCTTTACCACCTATGTTCTATTATTTGGAAACCTAGTTACATGTCATTCCACATGACCCTTGTAATTCCCTTTAAATATTATTAAGAGGATATTTTATTAACCCTTTTTTATGTTGTGGGTTTAAAAAAGAATTATTTACAAATATTCATCCCTTTATTATTGAGATAAATTCAAAATTATAAGGACTTAATTTATTAAGGGGGGGGGGGATGATGTAATACCCCAATATTTTAAAATAAGAAAACTATGTTCAATAGCATAAAAAACACAGATCACTGATCTTAGAATAAAATAAAACAACCTAAGACTTTACAATATATTTATTTTTAAATAAATTTAATCTCTTTAATAACTTGTGGTACATGCAACCCTAATATTTTTATGTTTGATAGCATATTCAACAAACAACACCGAGCTTAAATGACCCTTGATATATATAACAGTTATAGCCTAGATATTAAATTATAGGGTGATAATAGTATTAAATAATTATGTGTATATATATATATATAAATTTCCTACTCAATTTAAATTATTGATCAATTTATAGTAAATAATCAATCAATTTTTAGTAAAGTGATTTCATTCTACAAAAATTTGTTTTCTTCAATTTTTTTTTTGATTTTCATGAAAAGAATATAATAATAATTTTTTAAAATTTTAGAAAATTAATTTGATAAAATTAACTTCATTTTTAAATCATAATATCAAAATTTAATTTGTGTGAAATTTTGGTTCTTTTCAAAAAATATTGATTTTTCAGTGAATAGTAAAAAAAAATTGATTTTTGTAAAAATATATTTTCCTTAAAATAAATTATGTAATTTAAATAAACCAATATGTTTTGAATATGTTTTCAGGTAACATAATTATTATTAAATTATATTTAATCTACTTAATTACTTTTTAATCACCTTTATATTTTATTTTAGAATAAGTTTGTTTTTGGGTTTGAAAATGGGTTTTTTTGAAAATTGTTTTAAAGTGCCAAATGAATCTCCATTTTAATTAATTAATAAAAACCATAATGAGCAATTATTTAAATAAAATTTATATATTTTATATCAATAAATATTAATTTATATTCATATAATGGTTATTATTAGACATATATTTATTATAAAATCATATTGTGCTTGAAAGATACATTTCTTGAAAAACCTCTTTCTCATCACATTTGTGAGTTTTTTTTAAATTTAATTATTGAAAATTTTATAAAATTTATTTTAAAAATTAAAATTAATTTTTTTAAATCATAATTTAAAAATAATATTAGGTTAAATTTTTCATAATTTTCTGATATTTTTTACTTTTTAATGGATCGTGAAAAATACTATATTTTAATTAAGAAATTATTTATTGTTTAAATTATTTATAAGATAAAATTAAATTTTAAAGTAAAATTAGTTCAATTATAAATCAATTAATCCTATTTATATCATTTGAATCAATTCCATATTGATCTTATATATAAAAACATTGTAAACTTTTGAACATTTTCTATTTAAAATCCCACTTTCTCATCATGTTTGTGGGATTAATTTTAAATAGAATTTTTCAACTTATGTGAATGGAATTTTGAATAATTTATTCCATATTTGGAATAATAATAATTTATAATTTATAATTTATTAAATTTTCAATTATATTTTTTAAGAAAATGAATAGTGTAAACAGTAAAAATTATTTACCGTGCTTAAGGTAAAAATGGCTTTATCAGTTGAACAAAAAAGATAAGGTTAAAAATGACCTATAAACATGTCTAAAATCTATTTTATGGAAATATTTATACCATCAAATGTAAAAGGTTCAATAATGGTCCATATTTGGACCCTTTTTACATATGAAAATTGCGATAGAAATCACTCCTTTCCAAAAATATCAAGAGTGTCCTCTCCCCCACTTATAAAAGGACACCCATGTACTATCTTATTCATGCCTTAAAACCTATTTGGTTCAAAAAATAACTAAAAAAATAAATTAAAAAAATTAACTACTCTTATCCTAGAAGCCTTTTTTTTAAAAAATACAACCTAGGAAGGATTTAGTGCAAACCTAATGAGGATACCCGAAGAAGAGGTAATTTTCTTCAATGAGAATATTTATTCTATTTATTTATCCACCTTATTAAATTATTAGTAAAAAATGATAATATAATAAACACAATATATTAAATATAATGTGATATTTTTATAATAATTTAATGAACTAAAACCATCTCCACTTCCATAAAATGGGTTACAAAATCATCATTCGTGTGGATGACGGTTTACCGCCTCACGAATCGATGTCGTTCATTTTTTCCATTATCACCTATCATGGTTGGATATGATGATAGATATAAATTATATATATGATATTTTTAACATATTTATACCTATTTATCTATTATATCATATAAATATTTTTTAATTTAAATTCCATAGGGGATACGATAACATTATTCCTGTTTACGGTAGACTACCGTCTTACAGAGTGATGTGATTCGTTTTCTCACTAACGCTTTAAATAGAAGGTAATAAGGGTAAAGTTAATGATTATATATGATATAAATGGAATAATTATTATATTAATGAAATATTTATTATTATTAAAAGATAATATATCATTTTATTTTTTTTATAGTAAAAAGATGATAACATCATTCGTGTAAGTATGGACTACTACCTCCATAAAGCGATATGACTCTCTTTTAAAAACCACACCACATGAATGATATATATAATTATATTTATAGAAATAATATTATATACATTCTATTATTATAATTATGTAAATATTAAATATTAATTACATTATTTTCATAGTGATTATTGAAAAATGGAAATGTTACTCATGCGTACGCACGACCTTCTGTCTCCATGATCATAACATACTTCATTTTTTATAACCATGTTTAATGATTTATTTTAAAAGTATAATTTATTAATAAATATTATAAATATTACAAATATTATAAATATTACAAATATTATAATTTTTTATATTATATAACTATATTATATGCACAAAAATTGAGACTTTCATAATAAAGTATGAATGAGAAAATAAGGCAATTATCACCCGTAACAGAGAAAATAATGAAAAATTATTAATGAACATGTGACAAGATGTTATAAAAAGATCATATATGATATTATAAATCTTAATATGGTTATTTAATAAGTTAAAAACATTTTTAAAGATATTTTACAAGTGGATAAATCATGTTCAACCAAAAGGAAGGGTGATATAAGAGTTTTTTCATCTCACTTTTATTTCTATGAGATAAATGCCATATTCACCACTTATTTTTTTCACGTGTTGTATATAATGAAAATAAATTTATTTTATTATTATTATACTTGAATTTATAGGGATTTACATATCCATTTTATGATCTCTCTTTCATGGGTTTTACCATTTCGAAGTTACCAAAGTGTTAATGAATTTTTGTCTCAATTTGAATTCTTTTTGTCATATGCTATGTTATACACTTATATTCTTTTATAAGGTGTATATAATTCACATTTAACATGTTATATAATTAATATAATTATTTTAATGATATTATAAGTTTAATTTAATGTTATTATTTCTTGGGGATTATGATTCAAAGTTAAAAAAGTGGTAGGAGTCTTTTGTTATAATAACATCATTTATCAGGTTTTTTACGATTATGCGTCAAATTATGAGGTATTATTATAAATATATCCATAAACTCATTAATTTTATTATCCTATGATTATTAATGATATTTAAATTTAATATTACCATTTTACAAATCTTTTTTACTTAAAATTATTGATAATTTTAATGAAAATTTGACTTTATTTCTCTCTTCATTCAGAAATCTATTTTCTTCCAAAAAATGATTTATAAAAATGTTTTTAACCACTTAAAAATGATTTATTAAATTTTTTTTTATCCATTATTGATTTTTTAAAAATGTCTTGAAAGGAATATTCTTGTTTTTTTCCGAATAAGGCACTTTTCTAACCTTTTTAAAATGCAAAATGAATCTTCTTTTTAACTTATACGACAATTACAAAATTACCTTCCATCATGAACATAATTTATTTAAAGATTCATTTTAAATTTTACAATCATATTTAAAAATAAATTTTTCCTAATATTTTAAAAATTCTTAGTTTTTAATTTTTTTTCAAATAAAAGGATTTCCAAAATGTTTTATGTTTTAAAATGTGATTTTCAAAATGAAATAGGCATTTTACTTAAGATAGATTTAATGATATTTTAATGGTATTTAATTTAATCAACAAAAAAACATTTTTTTACTTATCCTCTAATGGTGATATTTTGCAATGAAACCATCCTCATTCTTTCTATAGATGGATTAATATAATTTCAAAGAGATTGTTATGGAACCCATTTCTTTTCCACGGTTTTATCATGTTTCAAAGAGATTGTTATGAAACCCATTTATTTTACAAAGGTTAATCATGTTTCAAGTAGATTTTTATGGAATCCTTTTCTTTTATATGGGTTAATCAAGTTTTAAAGGGAATAATGATTGTTTCTATGAGTTTTATGCTAAAATGAAAACTCCATATACTTTATTTAAGGTTCTTCGAAATTATACATGATGGGTGCCCCCAGATAGCACCAGGTGAGCCTGATATAGATTATACAATGGGTGTTACCAAAAAGTGATTCTATGTATTGGGTAATTATTTCATTATTTGGATAATTATATTATAATTAGGTTGTATAGTTATTAAAATAGCAATGGTTCTATAAGGGTTCTGTAAGTGGTCTATGAAGATAATGTTCCAAGATACCAACACATTTTATTTATGATTATTATGGGTTTATAATACTTCCTTTGATCATGATAGATATCATAATACTCATGAGTATTGATACCTATGAATAATTCCCTCATTAAATATATATTACACATTTCATATGATTTAAGAATTGATGGGTATGAGTTATTTTATTATTTGATAATGCACTCTAATTATTTCATCACACCCTTATGCACTCCTTATTATGATTGATGACATTCAATTATTAATGCATATATTTACCATTATTGAGAATTTGATCTCACCCTTCTTACATTTATTCTTCCACATGTTATAAATAATGAGGTTGAAATAATTATTTATGGAAGTGATTTTATATGGATGATGATGATAAGTTCATGTGAAATAATAAAAGCTGGGTTAGGTGGGATAAATGATCATTGGATGACATGAGTATTGTTTATCTAGAAGATTTTCATAATTCTCTAAAACTATAAACCTAAATGGTCCTTGAGAATGTAAGTGATCCATTTTTTCCTTTTGATGTTATAAGGAATTGATGGAAAAAATTGGTTCACATTTAGCGACATCAACGTTAGAAATGTAATGTTTATGACTTCAACAGTAGATTTGGGAGTATGGGTCTTGGTCTATTATAAAAAATTTCTTCCAATTATTGATGAATTATAAAATATTTTTAGTGAATAAACTTACCAGTTAGAAAAGTGAAATTGAAAAATCATCTAAACCTATTGAGTCGAAACTTTATGTAGGAAAAATGATTTTATGTTAATAACATCAACACTATCCATTTTACTTCCATAAATTCATATAACTTGAGAAAGTAACAATCATCAAGAATATCCCTAAGAAATCAATCTTTTCACAACCCGTCCTCGGGGCTCGTTCCGTGACTACCCCAAGCCCGCCTTCCATAGGCCAGGGGCTGGAGACTAGCACCAAAGGCGTAAATCCTGACAAAAAGGGGAAGGCATTGCCTTTATAAAGTAAACAAACACCATAGAGTAAGCAAGATGAAGTAAACACTAAGTAAACAGGGTACAACTATATGTGCTGGAAAGTAAATGGGCCAGAATACAACCCAAACAAAAAGTAAAGTACAACAGGAAAGGAAGTACAACAACTGAAAAGTAAAGCAGCAATGCCGAGACGTCCACTGGAAGTCCCACCTGAAGGGTTGGTACAGATAGCCACCTCAGCTCCTCGGCCCACCGTCCGCTCCGTGTACGTCCCGCCCAGTGGTCCACCTCAAGGTACCAACATGCTCTTCAAGTCTCAACCATGATCAGCGCTATCCGTCGTCTGCATCCAACACAACGTAGTGCGGGCATAACCCGTGCATGGGTGAGTATATGCTACTCAGTAGGGACCCCGAGACCCCCGAAGGTCTCCCAGAATCCACAAAGGATAATCCACAAAGGAAAGATACAATCACGAAGTAACATCCAACACTACTTAGGTATATTCCCATACACATACCTAAGTCATCAATTTCAGTTCGGATCCAACATCCGATCCCAAGTTCGATCACGTCCACATAGGAGTACAACACAATCCACACAGGATAATACAACTCAATCCACATAGGAAAGCAAGTCAATCATATCGAAGATAATGATTGAAAGTCAAGACTCAGCTCACACAGGTATAATTCTTTGTAAGGTGATAGAGATGATCAGATGTAGCCAATGATTTATCTAAGCTGGGACCCACGTAGGATACTAAACTAGCTAATCTGTCGGACCCACATAGGATACAGACCAGCTACTCTGCCAGACCCACGTAGGATAGCAAGAACAGAGTCAAACACTGCCAGACCCATGTAGGATACAAGAATAGTAGTCATCGCTGTCGAACCCATGGAGGATTTCAGTACGGTCTTCATCGCTGCCGAACCCACAGAGGATTTTAGTGCAGTCTTCATCACCGCCAAACCCACGGAGGATTTCAGTCCGGTCTTCATCGCTGCCGAACCCTTGGAGGATTTCAGTGCAGTCTTCATCGCCGTCGAACCCATGGAGGATTTCAGTATGGTCTTCATCGCTGCCGAACCCACGGAGGATTTCAATGCAGTCTTCATCACTGTCGAACCCATGGAGGATTTCAGTATAGTCTTCATCACTGTCGAACCCACGGAAGATTTCACTACAGTCTTCATCACCGTCGAAGTCGCAACCAGCTCTAGGGTTCCCGCACACAGCATGCTCGTTTCCGGGAGGGTCCGCTCCACGATCCAAAGGGGGGTCAATACATCGACTGACACATAGTCCGGAGTTGATGTATCCCAAAGTTCCGTCTCAACAAAAGGAACTCAACGCGATAGACAGTGCGTCAATCGGACGCCCGGTCTGAGAGTTATTGGCTTTTTCGTTCCAGGGGCCCGATTGGTTTTTAAGTCAAAACCAACCTGACCACATTCCAACTGCATAAAAACCTCAAGCGGAGTAATCCAAAAGGTCCGTATCACTAAGAATAATCCAACAAAGTCGACGGCACGTCAATCGGATGTCCGGAGCTCAAGTTATAAGCGTTTCCACTCTGAGGGCCCGGTTGGTTTCGTGTTTGAACCAGCCTGAACATACCAAAAAATATTCGAAACCTTGATTGTAATATACCAAAACGACCGTCTTGATCCAAGGATCACATCTCAACTGACAGTGCATCGATTGGAGGTCCGTAGCCCATGATATGGGAAAAAGAACGAACCTTTCCGGTTTTAGGGGGTTTTGGGCCCGGACCGACCCGGCCCGAGACCCCCTGGGTCGGCCTGAATCGGGTCGACCCAAACCGGGTCCAGGTCCATCCCATTAGGATGCGGCCTGGCCCGACCGAATCTGCGCGGCGCGGCGCAGCCCGACCTGGGCGGCCCGGCCCGGCCTGGGCGGCCCGACCCGGCTTGGCGCGGGCGCGACCCGGTGTGGCCAGCTTGGCGCTGGCCGAGCCGCCACAGAAGGGGGGGGGGGGGGGGGGCGCTGCCCCCCTGATTGAAACCGCGACCCCCCACTTTTGGGCCGCTTCCTTGCCAGCCAAGGGTTATGACCCCCGGTCTCCCCTCCGAAACGGTCGGCCCGGTCCGGCCGACCGGTGCTGCCGCCGCGGTCCCGCTCCGGCCGCGGCCTATTCATGGTTTTCCGGTGCGGCGCGATGGCGCCACGACTTTGTTTGGCCTCCATGGAACCGTGCTTCTTCACCCGTTCTTATTTGTTTCCGCGCAGTTCCGTTGCACCGTGCTACCTTTAATCGTGCCGCGACAAACACAACATCAAATGGGGAGGAGGGTCGGCCGTGTTCGTGCGGTCCGCCCTCCTCCCGTTAATCCGATAACAGGCGACCATAAAATAAAGATGAAGAACGAAAAGAATAATCATGAACAAAATTCCAAACCCCTACTTCGATGGAGTCGTCGAATGAGGTTTGTCACAGGAAAGGGACATCACGGAAGACAACATCGCGGAAGGAGGATCGTCGGCATCACGGTACACAGCGTCGTGGTACACGGCATCGCGGTACACGGCATCGCGATACACAGCGTCACAGAGAAGAGGACCATCGGCGTCGCGGAACACGGTGTCGCATCGTCGATCTCTAAGGAATCAGCGTTATTCGTCATCCTTCCTCAGAGGTCAGCGTTCTTCATTGGTGACGGTGTGTTCTTCGCATTCTTCAAGGAGGAAGAAGATAATCCTCAAGAGCGCAAGAGTCCTCTCTTTCCTTTCGCACAATGAAGTTAACCCCCAATAAAATTAGTCATGTCTTATTTTATTATCACTCATGCATGCCATTAATTTGAAATTCAAAAACAAATCTCATTCAATTAATTGACTTAATTGAAGAGAGTTTAATATCAAAATTAATTTTGAGGGTTGACATGGCATTTAAAAGGGGTGCGGGTGAGTTATATATTAAATGCACGAGAGGGAGGTTAAAAGGGATTTTAAGGGGTGGGGCTCGTGTGGGCCCCACTTCACTAATATCCTACCTAGTGGAGTTAGGATATTAGTGGGTCCCACTCCAACCACCAATCATATGTTTAAACTACCTAGAATAGAAATAAAATTTGTAGCACAATATTTTATTTTATTCTTTAGTTAACCCATTTAATTAAAACCTCACTCGAGAAAACGCAACTCCGAAAAAGGTGTTCTTAATCAATTACCGGTGCTACGGTTTCATTGGTGCCCTCAGATTTCGATTCCGAGCACCGGTTCAAAAGTTAGGAAAACCCGCTCGTTCGTTCACTGAACGTACCCGAGCTAAACTTTGAAAATTGATTTCGGGCACACTGGGCCTCAGAATCAGGTTCCGTTAGAAATTTCGTTCTTGTAAAATCCCAAAGAAAATTAAGAAAAAATTTCCCTTGAATTTTACTAGTCTTTACATTATTCCCACCTCAGGGCTTTACGTCCCCGTAAAGATACATCATAAACTAGGGGAACAAATGTGAGTACTGAGCACACATCTGAGCCTCCTGCTCCCAAGTGCTCTCCTAGAGGTTCCCATGCTGCCATCTGATGCGCACTAGAGGAATCGAACACCCACGTAGGGCCGGATCTTGTCGATCCTCGATCTCCACCGGGACCTCCGCAAAGGTCACCCCATCGTCAAGGTCTAGCTCCCCATGGTCGATGATATGCGTCAGGTCGTGCACGTATCTCCTCAGCTGAGATACGTGGAAGACGTCGTGCACTTGGTGCAAATGAGGTGGTAGAGCCAGGAAGTAAGCCACCTCTTCTACCCTTCTAAGGACCTGGAATGGTCCGATGAAGTGCAGAGATAACTTGCTTCCCCAGCCAAATCTCCGTAATCCACGTTAAGGTGAGACCCGCAGGAAAACGTGGTCGCCATCCTCGAACTCTAGTGGCCTCCGCCTCCTATCAGAATAAGACTTCTGCCGACTCTGAGCTATCCTCATCTGCTCTTGGATGACCTGGACCTTCTCTGTCATGGCCTGGACCATCTCTAGTCCCACAAGTGCTGACTCCCCAAGGTCTATCCAGCACAGAGGTGATCTGCATGGCCGGCCGTACAATGCCTCATATGGTGCCATCCCGATGGTGGAGTGGTAGCTGTTGTTGTATGTGAACTCCACCAAGGGTAGGTGGTCCTCCCAGTTGTGACCAAAGTCAAGGACACATGCACAGAGCATTTCCTAGAGAGTATGAATGGTCCTCTCCGTCTGACCATCCGTCTGAGGGTGAAAGGCAGTGCTCAGACATAGCAGCGTCCCGAATGCCTCCTGCAACCCATTCTAAAGCTGGGAAGTAAAGCGAGCATATCGATCGGAGACGATAGATGATGGAACACCGTGAAGCCATACAATCTCCTAAACGTAGAGGCGTCCCAAGATCTCAACTGAGCCCTGCTCTATGATGGGTAAGAAGTGAACCGACTTGGTGAGTCGGTCGACAATCACCCAAATGGAGTCGTGACCTCTGGAAGTACATGGAAGTCTAGTCATGAAATCCATAAATATCCCATCCCACTTCCACTCTGGGACCTTCAAGGGCTGTACAAAGCCCGCTAGTACCTGGTGCTCCGCCTTCACCTGCTGATAGGTGATGCATCGAGAAACGAACTCAGCTACAACCTTCTTCATACCTGGCCACCAGTGCTGTCTTCTGAGATCCTGGTACATCTTCGCCACTCCTGGATGTATCGCTAAAGGGGAAGTGTGAAACTCCCTCATCACCTCTTCCTGTAAAGAAGATGGTACCATGGTACGTCCTCTAAAAAGGACGTCGTGCTCTCCTCCTATAGAGAATCCATCAGGTGCCTATCCTGAGGATATCTGCGCACGCCGTGTCTCATAGTCAACATCCCCACGCTGTGCCTCTCTGACCCGCTGAAGAAGTGGAGGAGTGACTGTGAGTGATTGAAGAAAGGCCGCTCTATCTCTATCCATGAAGGATATCTGCAAAGCGGATAGCTACTACGTCGCCTCCCCGAGTAGCTGAATGCCCGTCCCCCTACTGAGGGCATCGACTACTACGTTCCCCTTTCCAGGAGTATAGACTATCTCAAAGTCATAGTCCTGGAGGAACTCGATCCATTGCCGCTATCACAGATTCAGGTCCTTCTGCGAGAAGATGTACCTGAGACTCTGGTGGTCAGAGTAGACTGTAAAGTGCTCACCCATCAGATAGTGTCGCCACATCTTCAGAGCGAAGACCACTACTACTAACTCCAGGTCATGGGTAGCATAGTTCTGCTCATGCTGCCTCAACTGATGTGATCCATAGGCGATCACTACCCGCTCCTACATCAGGACACATCCGAGTCAGGTCCATGATGCATCGCAGTAGACTACATACCCTACTCCCTCCTCCGGTAGACTCAAGATAGGTGCACTGGTCAATCTATGTCTCAGCTCCTGGAGGCTATGCTGACATCTGTCTGACCACACGAAGGGTTTTCCCTTCTTCATCAAAGTTGAGAGTGGTTCCGAAACTCTAGAGAAGTCTGTCACAAAACTCTGGTAGTACCCAGCTAGCCCCAAGAAACTCCGCACCTCCGTCACGCTCCTGGGTGGCTCCCAAGCTAGCACTTCCTCGATCTTCGCAGGATCCACCGCAACTCCCACATCAGAGATGAAGTGTCCTAAGAAGTGGACCTCACGTAACCAGAATTGACACTTAGAGAGCTTGACATAAAGCTGGTGCTCTCGGAGTGTGTCTAGTACAACCCGCAAGTGGTAGGCGTGCTCCTCCTCAGTGGTCGAGTCTATCAATATAACATCGATGAAGACCACGACAAATCGATCGAGGTATGGCTGAAAGATCCTATTCATGAGACTTATGAACACTGCTGGAGCATTGGTTACGCTGAATGGCATAACCAAGAACTCATAGTGACCATACCGACATCTGAAGGCCGTCTTCTGCATGTCTTTGTCTCGAACTCTGAGCTGATGATAGCTTGATCTAAGGTCTATCTTTGAGAACCACCGTGATCCGTTGATCTAATCGAAGAGGTTGTCAATCATCGGTAGCAGATACTTATTCCTCACAGTCACCTGGTTCAGGCAACGATAGTCGACACATAGTAGCAATCTCCCATCTGCCTTCTTGGCGAACAATATCGGGGAAGCCCAGGGTGAAAAACTGGGTCAGATGAATCCCTTTCCCTGAAAGTCCTACAGCTGTACCCGTGGCTCTCGAAGCTCAGAGGGATCCATTTGATATGCTGGAGTGGATATCGGGGCTGTCCTGGGGTACAGGTCAATATAAAAGTCTACCTCTCTGTGAAGAGGTAGTCCTGAAATGTCATCAGGGAAAACATCCGCATACTGATCCACCACTACAGGAAAACTCGGACTTCGCATGTCAACTGCTCCTAGGATGAGGCTAGACAACTGATGAGTGATGGGCTGTCCTCTCCTCTGCGTGATTCCATCCTGCGCTGCAAAGTCTCCCTTCTCACCAGTGAAGGTGAAACTGCTCCTGTCGGTGCGTATACACCACACCTTGCGCCTAATATAGTTGATCTGAGCATGGACTGTGGATAACCAATCCATGCCCAAGATGACGTCGTAAGGCCTCGACGCCGCTACAAGATGATCCCAGCCGAAGCTATCACATCCTATAGTAATCTCACACTACCGGCACCAGTGCCTAATCGTCGATTCTGCTCCCGTAGGAGTCTCTAGCCGTAAGGATCGAGGCAATGGATTCGTCGGAATCTCCGAGCTCTGAACAAGGGCAGCGAAAATAAAAGAATGACTCGCTACTGTGTCTATAAGGACTAAATCAAGGGTGGAGTAGACATAGATAGTACCTCGAATCATCTCAGGCGCACCATGGTCGTAGGCCTCCGCTGCCTGAAGCTGAGCTTGTCTCTGCCCGCCAGCTCCCTGTGGTCAGGGTGGACCTCCTGGTGGTGGTGGTGGTAAATCCTCAAAGCGTCGCCCACCACCTGCTGCTCGGCCAGCTCCCCTGCCTCATCCACCTGCTCTCGGCAGACCGCTAGGGTTGACCCCTTGCCTCTGCCTGGGTGACCCCTCAACCGTCTGCTGCTCCTCTGCACGACGGGTCGGGCAGTCATGAGCCATGTGGCCCTGCCCACCGCATGCCTAGCACTGCCTGCTCCTCGGAAGGCTGGCTCTGTGCCGTGTGCCCCGCACCTCTGAGGCAGTGTCCTGAGGTCGTCCGCCTGATGGTCTGGTCCGCCTGGACCCCTGTGACATCCATAGACTGCCAGCTGCAGATGACTCTGCTATGTGTCGCCCTGCGGTAGGTCTCTCTGCTGGTGTAGGCTCAGCAAGAAAGCTCTCTATGAGAAGAACTCTCTCCAGTACTCATGCCTATGTAAAAATGCTGAGGGAGATCATCGATGCCCTGATCTCATGCCTCAGTCCCTGCTTGAAGGTCCGGGCCCGAAAGAATGGGTCTCGTACCATGTCCGTCGAATAGCGCGAGAGATTGGTAAATCTCGCCGAGTACTGGGCGACCATCATGCTGCCCTGCCGCAAATGTAGAAGCTTCTGAATGCGCACCTCACAGAGGGTGGCTGGGACGAACTCCGAGCGGAAGAGGCTCTAAAAGTCCGTCCAAAGGAGAGATGCCTCGTCGTGCACCTGGAGCATCAAGCTCCACCATCTGCCTGCTGCCACGTGCAGGAGGCTCGTTGCGAGGATCACCATGAGGTCATCTGGTGTCCCCACTAACCTGAAAACTTGCACAACCGCCTCCAGCCAATCCTCGACTGCCTGAGGGTCCATATCCCCGCGGAACCTGGGCGGTCTCTGACGCTGAAACTCATGCAGTGCACTAAGGCGATGTTCACTCTCAGCGGTGGCTCGGCGGGAAGTGATACCGCCGGTGCCTCTACTAAAAAAGGGCCCTACACCGAGGCCTTGTCGTTCGGTGGGCTGTCGTCTCGCACAAAGCTCTGAACCCTAGCTAGATGCAGTCGTGGGGCCATCCTGAAAAGAAACAGGTGCGCCACGGTCAAAACAGTATACCTGGTGAGCTGACACAAAGTAATCACAATGAAAACATTTGAAACACACATGCAATCAATGTTTTCGTGCATTGAGTAAGAAATCAGAAGTCAGGGTCCTTGTGTACAGATACGTAGGCCGCTACACCAACACTGGAATCCTTAGACTGATAAACACACTCAATACCCTTAACACTATTGCTTCACATAGAAGAAAGATCAGAGTCCTGAGTTCTGCGGTAGAACCGAACTCCTCTGATACAAATTTGTCACGACCCGTCCTCGGGGCCCATGCCGTGACTACCCCAAACCCGCCTTCCATAGGCCAGGGGCTGGCGACTAGCACCAAAGGCGTAAATCCCAACAAAAAGGGGAAGAAATTTCCTTTATAAAGTAAATAAACACCACAGAATAATCAAGATGAAGTAAACACTAAGTAAACAGGGTACAACTGTATGTGATGGAAAGTAAATGGGCCAGAATACAAACCCAAACTAAAAGTAAAGTACAACTGGAAAGGAAGTACAACAACTGAAAAGTAAAGCAGCAATGCCGAGCCGTCCACTGGAAGTCCCACCTGAAGGGTGGGTACAGATAGCCACTTCAGCTCCTCGGTCCACCGTCCGCTCCGTGTACGTCCCGCCCAGTGGTCCACCTCCAGGTACCGACCTTCTCCTCAAGTTTCAACCACGATCAGCGTTGTCCGTTGTCTGCATCCAACACAACGTAGTGCGGGCATATTCCATGCAGGTGTGAGTATACGCTACTCAGTAGGGACCCCGAGACCCCCGAAGGTCTCCCAGAATCCACAAAGGATAATCCACAAAGGAAAGATACAATCATGAAGTAACATCCAACACTACTTAGGTATATGCCCATACATATACCTAAGTCATTAATTCCAATTCGGCTCCAACATCCGAGCCCAAGTTCGATCACATACACATAGGAGTACAACCCAATCCACACAGGATAACACAACTCAATCCACACAGGAAAGCAAGTCAATCATAACGAAGATATTGATTGAAAGTCAAGACTCAGCTCACACATGTATACTTCTTCGTAAGGTGATAGAGATGATCAGATGTAGCCACTGATTCATCTAAGCTGGGACCCACGTAGGATACTAAACCAGCTAAGCTGTCAGACCCACAAAGGATACAGACCAGCTACTCTGCCAGACCCACATAGGATACCAAGAACAGAGTCAAACACTGCCATACCCACATAGGATACAAGAATAGTAGTCATCGCCGTCAAACCCACGGAGGATTTCAGTACGGTCTTCATCACTGCCGAACCCATGAAGGATTTCAGTGCAGTCTTCATCGCTGTCGAACCCATAGAGGATTTCAGTACGGTCTTCATCGCTGCCGAACCCACAGAGGATTTCAGTGTAGTCTTCATCGTCGTCGAACCCACTAAGGATTTCAGTACGGTCTTCATCACTGCCGAACCCACGGAGTATTTCAATGCAGTCCTCATCGCCGTCGAACCCACAGAGGATTTCAGTACGATATTCATCACTTCCGAACCCACAGAGGATTTCAATGCAGTCTTCATCGCCGTCGAAGTCGCAGCCAGCTCTAGGGTTCCCGCACACATCATGCTCGTTTCCGGGAGGGTCCGCTCCATGATCCAAAGGGGGGTCGATACATCAACTGACACGTAGTCTGATGTTTATGTATCCCAAAGTTCCATCTCAACAAAATGAACTCAACGTGACAGACAACGCGTCAATCGGACGCCCGGTCTGAGAGTTATTGGCTTTTTCGTTCCAGGGGCCCGGTTGGTTTTTAAATCAAAACCAACCCGACTGCACTCCAACTTCATCTAAAACTCGAGAGGAGTAAGCCAAAAGGTCCGTCTCACTAAGAGGAATCCAAAAAGTCGACGACACGTCAATCGGACGTCCGGAGCTCAAGTTATAAGCGTTTCCGCTCCGAGGGCCCGGTTGGTTTCGTGTTTGAACCAACCCGGCCATACCCAAAGTTCTCTGAAACCTTGAGTGTAATATACCAAAATTACTATCTTGATCCAATGATCTCATCGCAACTGACGGTGCGTCGATCGGAGGTCCATAGCCCAAGATATGGGCAAAAGAACGAATCTGTCTGGTTTTATGGGGTTTTGGGCCTGGACCGACCCGGCCCGAGACCCCCTAGGTCAGCCTGAACTGGGTCCGGGTCCGGCCCCTTAGAGTGCGGCCCGGCCCGGTGGGTGCGGCCCGACCCAGTAGGTGCGGTGCGGCCCGGCCCGGCCTGGGCGGCCGGTTGGCCTGGCGCGGGCGCGGTCTGGTGTGGCCAGCTCGGCGCTGGGCGAGCCGCCGTGGAAGGGGGGGGGGGTGCTGCCCCCCTGATTGAAACTGCGCCCCCCCACATGGGGGCCACTTCCTTTCTAGCTAGGGATTAATACCCTCAGTCTCCCCTTCGAAATGGCCGGCCCTGTCTGGCCGGCCGGTGCTGCCGCCGCGGGACCCCTCGGTGCTGCCGCCGCAGGACCCCGCGGTCCCGCCCCTCCGAGGTGCCGGCAGCCGGCGGTTCCGGCCGCCCTGCCTTGCACCACTGCGGCTTTGAACCGCATCCTTTTCCGACTGGCGTGGCGCGATGGCGCTGCACCCCTCCGCCGTGGCCCCGCTCTAGCCGCGACCTCTTCGTAGTTTTCCGGTGCGGCGCGACGGTGCTGCGGCTTTGTTCGGCCTCCACGGCGTGGCACGACAGCACCGCGCTTCTTCGCCTGTTCTTCTTTGTTTCTACACGGTGCCATTGCACCGCGCTACCATTAATCATGCCGCGAAAAACACAACATCATAGGGGGAGGAGGGTCGTCCGTGTTCGTGTGGTCCAACCTCCTCCCGTTAATCCAATAACAGGAATCCATAAAATGAAGATGAAGAATGACAAGAATAATCACGAACAAAATTCCAAACCCCTACTTCGATGGAGTCGTTGAACGAGGTTTGTCGCGGTAAAGGAACGTCGCGGAAGATGGCGTCGCGGAAGGAGGATCGTCGGTGCCGCGGTACACGACGTCGTGGTACACGGCATCACGGTACACGACGTCACGGAGAAGAGGACCGTCGGCGTTGCGGAACACGACATCGCGTCGTCGATCTTCTATGAATCAGCGTTATTCGTCGTCCTTCGTCGGAGGTCGGCGTTCTTCGTTGGTGACGGTGTGTTCTTCGTGTTCTTCAAGGAGGAAGAAGATAATCCTCAAGAGTGCAAGAGTCCTCTCTTTCCTTTCGCACAACAAAATTAACCCCCAATAAAATAAGTCATGTCTTATTTTATTATCACTCATTGATGCCATTAATTTTAAATTAAAAAACAAATCTCATTCAATTAATTGACTTAATTGATGCGCATTTAATATCCAAATTAATTTTGAGGGTTGACATGGAATTTAAAAGGAGTGCGGGTGAGTTACATATTAAATGCACGAGAGGGAGGTTAAAAGGAATTTGAAGGGGTGGGGATCATGTGGGCCCCACTTCACTAATATCCTACCTAGTGGAGTTAGGATATTATTGGGTCCCACTCCAACCACCAAGCATAGGTTTAAACTACCTATAATAGAAATAAAATTTGTATCACAATATTTTATTTTATTTTTTAGTTAACCCATTTAATTAAAACCTCACTCGAGCAAACGCAACTCCGGAAAAGGTATTCTTAAGCAATTACCGGCACTTCGGTTTCATTGGTGCCCTCAGATTTCGATTCTGAGCACCAGTTCAAAAGTTAGGAAAACCTGCTCGTTCGTTCATTGAACATACCCGAGATAAACTTAGGAAATTGATTCCGGGCATACCGGGCCTCGTAATCAGGTGCCGTCAGAAACTGCGTTCTTGTAAAATCCCAAAGAAAATTAAGAAAAAATTTCCCATGAATTTTATGGGTCTTTACAAATCTCACTTACAAAAGATCATTAGTAATATTTAAGAAATGTAGTATGAAAGCATACTATTTTTTAACTAATTGATAATAATTTTATTAATAAAGTTGTGATACCACTAGTAATTCATGTTCTTAATTTTTTCATAGGATATTTCTCTTTTACCAATGAAATTAACACCTTTAATCTTAAAAAAAACTCAAAATAAATTCCTTTATCACTTGAAACCAATCGTTGATTTGATATTCATCATGATAATCACCTTTCACCACCTTATAATATCCTGAAATCCCAGATGCACCACATGGTAAATCAAATAAATAAATCAACAAGTATTTAATGAATATATTTTATCATCCTTTAAGATATACTTTTCCATCATCATTGTCAAATTCCACTTTATATAGTCATATTACATTTTTTTATTTCATATAACTATTTATATCACTTCAAAATTATATAATAAGATTTAACACCACCTAAAATTCCAGTTTTAGAAACATATCCTTTCTCAAGTTCAATAAGATTTTCCAAATCCATTATGCCATGAAATACACTCTCCCATGGATTGTATCTATCCCTTAAGCCTCAAACACTCTAAAAATAGTTATAATAATCAAACTTAAGAAGATAGGGATAATACCCAAACAACCTAAAGTAGATAAACATGGTTTGTCATGATGAATCAAACCTATACTTCCAACTCACTTCCAAGACTTCTTAGTACTTCTTCTCTTAATACAACTCATATAATCATCAACTTAGAAATTTTATTTGAAATTATCTATATTCATTATCTTTGGTTTCTATTCCATTGTAAGACTAATCCATCTTGTATTTGTTTCTTCCTTTGATGCTTCATCATTTCATCCTTATCCATGCTTCCTCTAATATAGTAGGGATATTCCACCTGTCTTCCTCTCTTACATTGTATTTTAATTTTTGAAACAACTTATTCAGGATTTGTGTTTTTCCTTATTTATATCCATTAGAATCACTTGAGACTTTATAATCTTTAGGAAGTCATTCTTTATATGTCCATACTTGCATGTAATTACAATATATTCTTTATTACTTCTCTATATCATCTTTCATTATCTCCATTAAGAATGCTATAAATAATCCATAATTAGTTCTTGATACACCAATATTTTAATTATATCCACTCATTCCTTATATTTGGTATTTTTTTTTCAATTTAATAAATTATTCTTTTTTCCTTTCCTCCTCAATATGGGAATGAGGGTTCTTATCTCAACATTACCTTAGAATTTATTAATACATTTCATTGATACTTTTACATGGTTAACTCAAATAAAACATCTCTAATTAAATTCATACCTCATGTATCATTTCCTTTTTAGAGATGTTGCAACATATTTCCTTTCAATATTAATCCCTTGTACTTCTAGACACTCACTCATGGTGTGTACCATGATTATATAAAAGTATCACTTTTTCACTACCTTCCTTTGAGATCCATGATTTCCAAATTTATTAAGTTTTTACTACTTATTTAACAATTCCAGATTTCCATCATTGTTTACTCCACCTATCAAGGCTTCTTTAATATGTATTTATCTCATTCTACTTATGGATTTTAACTAATCATTGAACTAATTGATCTTTTCATCCTTGTATTTCATTTGGAAATATATGTATTCTATACTTGAAAAAAATTGCCTTCTAGATTTTTTCTTCTATTCATATTTTTTCTAGGGATAATACATTATTTCATCTCCTTCTCCATGGTCATATTTTGTAACACATAATGGTATTGTTCCTTGAGTAGGTCGCTTTGAACTTTCATTTTTTCACCCACTATGATAATGTATTCATTCAAGGACACCTTATATTTATTTAATATTTTTATTATCCAACATTAAATATTCCATGAATATATAGTCCCCCTTATAAAATATTTATAATTGACCCATATTATAATATAAAATTTAGATATTATCTTGGTTGTTGCACAAACACCCTCCTAATTAATGTCTTGGAATCATTTCCATTTCCTCCGTAGAATCACTGTATAATTCAATCACATTAGGGGAATATGAATTTTTATATTTGAAATAACATTCCAAAAAAGTATTATTGTTTGATTTAATAGTATAATTATAATTATTCACTTTGATTGGAGAGTTCATCTTCTTGGGAGTCTTATTAATATTTCTCATTTTCTTCTTATCTTTTGACATAAAGCATTTTCCCCAGGTTTATCCATTAATAAATCATCATTTCGATATTTTCATTTATATCTTGAGGTAGATTCCATAACTACCATAGTTTCATTTGATTTTCAATATTATTATTCATAGTGCTTCCAAATATCAAAAGAACTATCACAATGAATGGTTTTAAATACATAACTATAAATACAATTATTAAAATTTTTATATATCTCCACATTATGTAATCATTCAATTTAATTAATAAAATCAGTTTATTTTTGTACATACTTCATGATATCATCACCACAATATTTTATAAACTAATTCATCTCCTTATTCCAACCATAAAAATTAGTACCACTAAAAACAAGAGGCTTAATCATTGAATCTATACGAGAAAAAAAATATCTAAAAAAATATTTAATGATTGAACTAAAAATCATGACCTATTATCCCTGCTATCACTTATTGGGACCAAGTTTAATGAATGAACCATGAGGGGGATGGGGGGTGAATTAATGTATTACTAAATTTACACTTTTATTTTTGAAATATTTTTCCCACCAGATCATATTACTTCATTAGAAGTAACATCATTCAATATTTCACTCATTAGTCTTCAATAAAACTAAAAATAATCATGGATATAGAAATTAAAGAATAAATGAAATGATTATTTTTACTTGGTTTAACCATAATTGGAAGCATCCAAGGATCATGAATGAACAATTTTTTTTTGTACCCAAATGAACTAGGATTCACTAGTTTAATAGAAATAACATTCATAAACAATCACCTAAGTCAAGGATTAGTTTATTTATAAATTTTTAGGGATGGGACACTAACTCTCAATGATAAATTCCTATCCTTATACTTTTTAGGACCAATATGATGAGGAAGGTGATCATATTTAGGTATTATATTTTATTTTCAAAGAAGTTTAAGAATACAGGAAAAATCACATCACTTTGTAATAATTGAAAATTGGAATGACCATAATATTCATAGAATCAAACTTATAATGCTTTAGAAGGTCAATATTATTTAGGAGAAGATGGCTGGAGGAAAAGAATCATCTGATTCACACTGAATCTAGAATGAATGGTTTATTTTATTAAGGAAGAATCTTTCTTGAAGTAAATGGTCATAAAATTCACTCTAAATATGGTATGCATGGTTTGATCATAATGAAGAGAATTAGAGTCTATTTGACTATGATTTAAATTGTGAAAATTATTTTCTAATTTTTATTTCACAAATATCATAAGTTGTTTGGAAAACCAGTGATACAAGATTGATGAAAGAAATGGGGAGTGAAAGATATACTACCAATAATATTCAGATTGATCAGATCTGGATGGGAAGAGAAAAGATAATGAAGATAATATTCATCCTAATCATAATCAATCTGATCATAATCATGTATATCGTATTCAATTAAGTTGAATTTTAGAAAATTGTATTCAGGCTGATTTGTAAAGAAAGATAGTTGATGGAGTTTTGGGAAGTTACAATAATTTCCATTGTACGACTGCCAATATCGATGTTGTTCTCAAATGTATTCAAAGTCATGAAGAAAGTCATGATACATGCACAATTTTGGAATGTAAGGAATTTTATGAAATTGAAGGTGCTAACACTGGTCTATCATATTTGGTGTACCATCATATTCATAAGATACATAATTGTATTCAAGACCGATGGTAAAGGAATTGAGTTGATGTTGATACAAAACATAATGACAGAGATCTATCAACAATGTAGTAAACCATTTAACATGGTTAAATGTGTTTTCAAAGGAAGATATTGAATCTTGAAGTCTTGTAAGATTTGTAAAAAATTTGAGAAACTGAAGGTACTCATTTTTAGTCAGACCAAAAGCCAAAAGGTATAAATATTCAGAGAATGAAGTTGATGGTTATTTTATTTAGAATAGATAATAAAATCTCTTATTTGTTTTGAAAAGATTTTATCAATTGGTTTAAGAAACATCGTATCAAAGTTGATACTGATTCACTCTGATATCGTAATGATAAAATTGGAATTAGAAGATTGTCTTTCATTTGGTGCAGATAAACATAATGAAGATCGAGTGAATTAGTATGGTAATTGAAACCAGAATTATGCTTGTGAAAAAAATAAAAAGTGATATGATGTATTTATAAGATCCAGAAAGGATCAATAAGAACTGATTAGAGTTAAAGAATTCATAAATGCACATAAAATTCAAGTTAGATTAAGATTTTGGGTAATTTGGTTGAGCAGGAAAGTTTTCAAAATTCCTGCCTAAACCATTTTTGGGTCACCTATAAAAGGAAATAAGTACATCATACTTTTCTGATGTTTGACAATGAAGTAATATTTAGAGAGGAAGAGAGATAATATCCAAATTTTTAGGGAGAGAAGAAGTTTCTGTATTATGCTGTGTTGAATAAGTTTCAACAGATTTAAGTAGAAGGAGAAGAGATAAGATTGTAACATATTTAGCTGATCATAATATTTATCTGATTACCATATTATGCTTATCATCATATTCATATGGTCACCGTATCATGCTGGATAATTAAATTAAGATTTCTATATTGGGATTTCTGAACCGAAGAAGATGGTATTATAAATTGTCTCAATTGAATTTAGGAAGATTTATATTTGTACGTATTGAGAAATCAGATTGGAAGAATCAGACTGGGTAGATCAAACTAGGAAATCAGACTGAGTTGTATATAAAATTCGTTTGTTTTTCTTACAAACTTTTGGGTAATAAATTGAATACTTATTTCTAAAAAAATACATTTATGGACAGTGAAAAGAAGCACAGGTAACATGTGTTGTTTCAAAAACTTTGTCTTACCCTATTTGTGCTAAGAGGGAGTACACACACCATTGGATTGTTTATATAGTACAACATGAGTGAAAGGGAATATCCTACTCATTTTATTCCAAAAAATGATTATTTTATAGCGGACGGTGTTGTATTTAATCATTTCCAAACCATATAAATAACATATTTATTCTTATTGAATAATGAAACTTGTAAATTCTTGTGTTCCTTTGGATATGTGTTTGAATTTTTTTAGTAGGGAATTAAATCTTTATTATGAGGCAAAGGTTGTTTCAAGGA
The DNA here is from genome assembly GCA_963277665.1 of Viscum album. NCBI lineage: Eukaryota > Viridiplantae > Streptophyta > Magnoliopsida > Santalales > Viscaceae > Viscum > Viscum album. The sequence goes on along the minus strand of OY728151.1, from coordinate 624,766,115 downwards.
AACATAAAAGAAAAAGTATCACTGATTCACCCCCTCACCCTCTCAGTGATACAATTAGACTGACTGGTCATTTTCAAGTGGTATTAGAGTTGAAGGTTCAATTCTCCCATTTTTTGTTGAAGTTATGAAGAGAAGTTAATGGAGAATTTGAATTTTGTGGATAGTAAAGGTATTCTAGTTTTTGATGAAAAAAACTATCATATCTGGAAGGATAAAATGTTTCACTATCTTATGTCTATTGAATATGATGTTATTGAAGCTATAACAGATGGGCTTCCTTCTATTGATGATAAAGTCTCTCTTCCATCTATTTATAAGAAGAATATCGAGAATGATAGAAGGTCCAAGAATTATTTACTATCATCACTTTTTGGAAGAGAATTCTTAAGGGTGAAAGGTTTTTCCACAACCAAAGGTATATGGGAAAGTTTGAAAAACATATACGAAGGAAATAAAAAAGTGAAGAAGGAAAAATTACAAATCTAGAGATTGAAGAATTAATATTTGAATATGGGTGAGCATGAGTCTATTGGCGACTTCTTGACCAGGGTGAATGAAATTTTTAGTAGTATCATATGTCTTGGTGAAAAGTTAGAAGATTCAATAATTTTGGAAAAGATATTGCGAATTCATCCTGAAAATTTTGATGCCAAAGTATCCTCACTAGAGGATAAAGATCCTAAAACATTATCTCTATATTATTTTCATAACACTCTAATCACTTATGAAATTAGAATGGAGAAATCTATGAAAAGAAAAACATAATTTTATAGAGAAATTTCTTTCAAGTCTGAAAATAAATAAAAGTAAAAAAGGATTCTTATTGAAGATGAAGTTGATGAATCTGATTTATAAAATGAGGTAAGTAAAATTTTTGATGATATTTTACCCTTATTTTTTAAAAATATAAAAATAGGAATAGGGAAATATAATGGAAAAATTCCCTTGAATTTTTTTAATGTGGTTCTATTGGGCACTTTGTGACCAATTTACCATGAAGAAAGAAATAATAAGATAGTGACGAAGAATAAATAAATAAAAGAAGTTTGTAGAAGAAACAGAGTGATCAAGGAAAATCATATTCCATAGGGAATGATATAAAATCATTCAAATCCAAAAGAATAATTTTCATATCTAAAGATATAGAAGAATAAGACAATGATGATAAATTTTAAAAATCTATTGGGTATGGTATTAATAATATTTTTATTGAAATAATGAATGATGAATATTTCAAAAGCAATAGTTTTGAATAAGAATAAACTCAACTTGAAATTCATTTGAAATAAGAGTTGAAAGAATGATTGAGAAAGACTAGAAGCATTGAAAGGAAAAACAAAAAATAGGAAGATTAAAGTTCTTCAAGAAACAATCAATATTTTTTCTCTGATGAGAAAGTAAGTATGGTGCAAGAGATTAATAATTTTAAGAAATCACTTGAGGAAAAAAAAATCGTAATGAGAATCTGGAGGTGAAGTTAAAGACAAAAGAAGAAGAGTTGGAAATTAGACAATTTTTTTTATAAAGTTGAATAGAGACAGACAATTTTTAAAAAAATATATCTTTGAAGTTGATGAGAGTTATCGAAATGATAAAACTGAGAAAGATCAATAGAAGTTACATTCAAATATTGAGAAACGATATGGAATTGTTTTTGAAAAGAAGAAATCTAGGAAAGTTATGTATGTGGCCAAGACCAAAAAAGTTGGGAATTCAGAAGCTTCAATATACCCTGAGTCTAAAAATGTTTCAAAACATTATGTATCTAAAAATATTTCTAACACTTATGATTCTGATAATACATAAAAGAAAAAGGAATATTCTGACTAAAAATATAAAGGTTAGTATCCTGGATAAGAAATACAAGATGGTTGCTGAGAAACAAATTCACTACTCTGGTCAGTATGAAAGTTTCAGAGGAAAATACTCTTTCTATGGATACTGCTAGTGTTGTGGTGGATTTAGAAATGAGAAAAACATGTATTGGTTCAACCAAAAACATTATTACTATTACAAAGGTTATGAAAGACATAGATTTATGGGGATTCAATCCTCTCAAAATAAGAAGTATAAAAATAAAGTTTAGAAGAAATTTGAGAATAATGGTGTAAGAATTTAGAATAGGTTTCCACCCCTAGAAACTATTTGTGAAATATGTGAACAAATATGTAATCTTTATAATGGTTTTCTTGTATTGTTATTTGTATAATAAAAGTTTCTTAACAATTCTTAAAATCCAAAAGTGAAAAAAAGGAATAAGAAAAATATCTTATTATTGAAATCACTCTAAAATCTACAAAAGGAGAACAACCTTGGATTATTAAAAGTGGGTGTTCTTCTTATATGACAAGATATTTTAAGTTTTTAAAGAATTTGAAATATTTTAATGAAGGAACAATGACATTTGGAAATGATGAATCTTTGAGAATCAAATGTGTTAGTTCGACCGTCATTGGAAAAGAAAAATTGAAATACAATAAATATTTGTATATTGATGTGCTAAAACACAATTTTCTAAGTGTTTCACAATATTTTGATAAATTTAACAAAGTTATCTTCAAAAAATATGGATTTGTTGTGAAAAGTGAAGAATATGGAAAGATAGTTATAACAGGCCAATATACAAAAGGGAATTTGTTTCAAGTTGGAGAAATACAAAAATCTTGTTACATGAGTATGGTAGAAGAAAATAAATTATGGCATAATAGGTTGGGAAGAACGTGTTAAAAAAATATGAGAAAATTTTCAAAGAGAGATAATGTTCAAGACATTCTTGATTTTCTAAGAATAAGAGATTGGTGTTGCGCTATTTTCTAGAAAGTAAAGATTAAAATATTAGTGCATAAGAAAGTTAAGATTTATTCAAAATAACCCCTAAAGATAATTGATTCCAATATTTGTGGGATAATGAGAAAGCAATAAAAAATATAGATAATCACTTTATAACTTTCATTTATGATTTTAATCTCATTACTTGTTTTATGTATATGAAACATAAATCAGATTCTTTGAAAATGTTTAAAATTTTCAGAAGGAAAGCTGAAAAAGAATGTGAGTATTTAGTGAAGAAGTTGAGAACCAACAATGGAGATGAATACATAAGCGAAGAGTTTGAAAGTTATATAGATAATCTTGGAATTCTTCATTAGTATATTTTTTCATATACTTCTTAAAAAATGGGTTTGCGAAAATAAATAATAGAAGCTTGGTGGAAATGGGAAGAACTATATTACTTGAACATGGTCTTTCTCATTACTATTGTAGGAAAGCCATGATCATTGCTATTTATATTCAAAACCATTGTTTCTATAGAACAAATTTAGATACGAATCCATATTAATTGTTTTATGAGGAAACTACAACTTTGAAACACTTAAGAGTTTTTGTGAGTTAATGTATTATAAAGAAGAAAGGTGGAAACTATGGAAAGTTTAAGCAGAAATGTGACGATGGAATATTTCTTGGCTATGCTTTGAAAGGAAGAGGATACATTTGTTTTAACAAAAAAATAATAAGTTTTTTTTATTATATTTATGTGAAATTAATTTAAAAGGTAGAATAAGATAATCATATCTATGCAGATAAGGAAGTTGAGCATGAATGTTTTGATAACAATTCTGATAAGGATATAGAAAATTTTAATTCTACTAAAAGAGAAGAATTAGACTCAGATATTTCTAGTGATGAGGAAAATACTCAAAAATATCATCCTAGGATGAGGAATCATGTGTAACCTTAGAATATAATTGGGGATCAACATCATAAGGTTCAAACAAGAAGAACAAAAAAAATTCTATTATATATACTTATTTGTATTCAAAAGTGGAGAAAAATTATGTGAAAAAAACTTTTGAAAATTTAGAATGGGTTCAGGCCATGAATGAAGAGCTATATCAGATTGAAAAGAATGATATATGGAAACTCATACCCAATCTAGAAAAAAAAACATTATTAGAACAAAGTGGGTTTTCCAGAACAAGATGAATAAATAAGGTGAAGTTATAAGGAATAAGACAAGACTTGTTTTCAAAGGGTATTAAAAAATTCAAGGTATTGATTTTGATGAAACCTTTGCTCCAGTGAAAAGATTAGAAACCATAAAATTTTTTCTTTCTATTGCTTCATAATGAGGTTACATGATTTTTCCAATGATTATTAAATCCTCATTCTTGAATGGTGATCTTGACGAGTAAGTTTACATTGAAAAACCATGTGTATTTATTGTTGGGAAAGATGAAATATATGTTTTTAGATTGAAGAAAGCCTTATATGGGATAAAAAAAGCTCCAATGTCTTGTTATTTGAAATTGAATACTTTCCCAAGGAAGATTATTTTTAAGAATGGAAGAGTTGATAAAAATATTTATTTCAAATAAAGTCAAGATTATTTCATCACCATAATTTTTTTATGTTAATGATATTATATTTTCTAGGAATAATGAAAGAAGTTATGAGAGACTTGATAAGGAAATGAAAAAGTTGTTTGAAATTTCCATGCTGGGGAAAATGAAATACTTTCTTGGGTTAAATTTTTCACAAAAGAACAAACATATATTTATTTCTCAAGAAAAGTATTCTAAGAAATTTATGAATATGTTTGGCATGTAAAACACAAAGCTAGTTTCCACACCAATTTCAATAGGAACTAAGTTGTCAAAAGATAGATATGGAAAAGAAGTTGATCAGAAATAATTTCAAAAAATGATTGGAAGTTTGTTGTATTTAACTGCTGCAATACTTGAAATTGTTTATGTTTTCACCTTATATGTAAGATTTTAGGTTGATTCTAAAGAATCAGATTTACTTGTTAGAAAAAGAATTCAAAGATACATCAATGGAATTTTTTTTGAATCTGGCATGATAGATCCAAGAGTATTGATTTTTTTGGGTATTCAGATGCTGATTGGGATGGAAATGTTGATAATAGATGATCTACATCAGGTGTAGTATTCTTTCTAGGAAAGAATTGTGTTTTTTGGAATTTAAAGAAATAGAATTCAGTAACATGAATTATAGATAAAGTTGAGTATATTGATGCTACTTAAGTCTCTACCCAACTTATGTGGATAAAAAATCTATTATAATAATTACTAGTTGAAGTGAAATTACCCTTTCTCTTGGGTTGAGATAATAAAAGTAAAATCAATCTCACCAAGAATCTAATTCATCATTCTTGTTCAAAATATATTGATATCAAGTATCATTTCATAAAAGAGCATGTGGAGAAGAATGAATTAAAGCTAAAATATATTCCAACATTAGAAAAAGTTGTGGAAATTTTCATAAAACCTTTACTGAAGGAACCTTTTTCTATATTGAGGTTGAACATGGGAATCCAACCTCTTTATCATCAAGTATGAGGTTTGTTTTTTCTCCCCTCTCTCATCTTACCTTTGGATAGTGTTGTCAAGGGGGGGGGATTTTTTCATAAATCTATCCTTATAGATGCATGTAAATAGGGGGAGTTGTGGGTAAGCTATGAATTTATCCTTGTAAGTTTGTGAACTATTCTAATCGTTTTTTGGAGTGGTTGTAGGAAACACAATTTTTATATTCTAGGGAAATTGAAGAAGTGAAGAATTCTAAGGCCGAAAGTTGTGAAAAATAGTTGAATAGGTTTCATGATCACTAATTTTTGATATCATGATTTTTCTGTCAATGATTCTTATTTCCTATAATGACTTAGCTCATATAGGATTATAATTTTTTATAAGTAATCCACTTATTAAGGATATAAAGTTTAGTGATTTACGAATTTTGGTTGAAAAAAAATCCAATGGAGGAGATTTTTAGGTACAAGATGATGAGGAAGGTGATCATATTCAGTATTGTATTTTATTGAAAAGGAAGTTTAATAATAAAGGAAAAATCACATCACTTTGTATTTGTTGAAATTTGAACTGACCATCGTATTCAAAGAATCAGGATTAAAATGCTTGAAAAGGTCCATCACATTCAAGATAAGCTGGATGGAAGAAAAGGATTATCATATTCACAATGAATCTAGTATGAAAGATCAATCATATTGAGGAAGAGTATTGCCGGAAGTAAATGGTTATTAGATTCACTCAAAATCTAGTATTCATTGTTTGATCTTAATGAGTATAATTGGAGACTGCATGACTATTATTTAAATTGTGATGATGATTTGTTAATTTGTATTTCAAAAATATCATAAGTTGTTTGGAGAACTTGTGAGGAAAGTTTGATAAATGAAAGGGGGAGTAAAATAGATTCTTCCAATCATATTCAGATTGACTATATCTATATGGAAAGATAAAAGATGCTAAAGATCATATTAAGCCTGATCGTAATCATGCTGATCATAATCATGTCTATCGTATTTAGGTCAGTTGAATTATAGAAATCATATTCTGTCTGAGTTGGAATGAAATATGGTTGCTGGATTTTGTAAAAGTTACAATAATTTCCATTGTAAGACTAAAGATGCTGAAGCTATTCTAAAATGTATTCAAATTCATGAAGGAATTCATGATACAAGCATAAGTTTGGAATTGAAGAAAGTTTCTAAAATTGAAGCTACTGACACTGGTCCATTTCACTTGGAATACCATCATATTCATCAAAGGTAGAATTGTATTCAAGACTGATGGTAAAGGAATTGAGTTGTCAACTATTTTAGATGGTTGAATTTGTTTTCAAATTCAGAGTTTTAATCTTGAAGTTTTGGAATATTTGTATTAAATGTGAGAAACTGAAGGTACTTGTTTTCAGTTAGAACAAAAGCCAAAAGATATAAATCTTTATAGAATTAAGCTAACGGGTATTGTATTTAGAAGAGATAACAAGAACTATGATTTTTTTAAAAGTGATTTTATCAATTGGGTCAAGAACCATCGTATCAGAGTTGATATCAATTCTCTATGCTATCGTAATGATAAAATTAGAATGGGAAGATCATATTTCATTTGGTGTATAGAAATGTAATGATGATCGAGCAAAGTCATATTGGAATTGAAATCATATTGATGTTTATGAAAGATGTTATAAAATAGATGGAGTCCTTAGAATATTTGATAAGTATTAAGAAGAATTGATAAGAGTTGAAGAAGTCCTAAATGCACCTGAAATTTAAGGATAATTGGTATTTTGGGTAATTTGGTTGAGTAGGAAAGTTTTCAGGATTCCCACCTAAACCAATTTTTGGTCACTTATAAAAGGTGAGAAGTACATTTTACTTTTCTGATGTATGACAACGAAGTACTATTTAGAGAGGGATAGAGATAAACTCCAAATTTTTAGGAAGAGAAGAAGTTTCCATATTATTATATGTTGAAGAAGTTTTGATGGACTTAAGTAGAAGGAGAATAAACAAGATTGAAACATATTCAGCTGATCATAGTATTCAGTTAATTATCGTATTCTTCTTGTCATCATATTCGTATGGCCACTATATCAAGCTGGATATTCAGATAGAGATTTCCGTATTGGGATTTCTAGACTGAAGAAGAAGGTATTCTAAATTGTCTCAATTGCATTATGAAAGAGTTATACTTTTTTTGTATTGAGCAATCAAATTGGAATAATCAGACTTGGAAATTAGAATGATTTGTATATCAAATTCCTTTGTTGTTCTTACTAGATTCTTTTTAAGAAAGTTAATAATTAAAAAAAAACATTTGTATAAGTTGAAAATAATCACAAGGAACATGTGTTGTTACACAATATTTTCCTTAAAATATTTTTTCTAAGAGGTATCACACACACTATTATATTGTTTACATAGTTATACACGAGTAAAATGACATATCCTACTCATTGTATTAAAAAAAGGATTGTTTTCTAGTGTATTGTGTGGTATAGAATCATTTTCAAACCATACCAAATACATAACTATTATTATTGAATAATAAAACTTTCAAATTCATGTGTTTCTGTGGATGTGTATTTGAATTTTTTTTTCAGTAGGGAATGAAATATTTAATAAGAGACGGAGGTTATTTCAAGGAAACCTAAAAGAAAAGGTATCACTGATTCACCCCTCCCCCTCTCAGTGATACAATTATCCTGACTGGGAACCTTCAATCTACTTATGAGAAGTGAATAGATATTTTTATCTTTTAAATGATCAAATCATCCTAAAACTACTTATAGATGAAGATAAATTTTCCATGAAATTATATCTGTTTTGATCCAACTTTAATAGTTCAACCAGACAACTATCACTGTGGAACTCCATCTTATTTTATCCTTCTTCCTTCAATTGACCAAATATGACCAATAAAAATCCATAGTGTGTTTCCTCTCTGCTTCCTCTTTATAACCAAATATTCCAATCATAATTTTTCTACATCATTTTTCTTGATTCCATAAACTCTAAATAAATTGAGTATGTTCACCACAAAGATCTATCATCTAGGGATATGATATTTCCCAATCACTATTCAATGTTTCATTTCCATAACCTTGTAGATAATCCATAAATATATTCAAAATTATCTAGTAAAATATTCCACCATGACTAGATCTCAAAGATTCTATATCAAACTCAAATATGGAAACATCTCTCTCCATCATCAACCATTAATTCACTATCAATTAATCTAAAAAATGGTTATTATTCAACCATATTAAAGGTTTTATAAGGTCAAATATTCACCATATTAAAAAGATATAAAATATTCTCTTTTATTAATGAAAATTATTTCCAAAAATTTCATAATTTATTTCCTTAAAATAATTTCTATAAATATCTATATGATTTTTTTCAAAAATTACTCCATGGTTTTATCCTAGTCAAACTGCCTTGAATAACCCATAAATTAATCTTCAAAATCCTTCAAATATTTTGAGCGAAACTCCCTATAAATATATAAAGATATTTAAATAAATTTAAAGTAGAACAATATTCAAGATATTATAAACATTACCCAATAAAAATGTGATTCTCCTCATTGTGGAATGATAGTATTACCCTTGAACCACATTATAGTATGATAACCTCCATTATTTCATGATCTTAAAGTGAAATGTAGATCTATAAAATCTATGTAATATCTTATATAACCTTACAGAATGATTGTGACATGATATTCTTCAATTTATTTATGTTTTAGACCTGTAATGTTGTATCCTTCTTATTACCATGTAATATTCTCATCCTCATCTAATCTATATTATACACCACAATATTTTTAAAATAAGAACATTATGTTGATAGTGTATATGATATACAACAACGATCTTAAATGAATCATGAAATATATGACCATTATAACCTAACCATTAAATTATAGGGTATAAATATGACTAACTACTTTATAATATATATATATAAATTTCCAAATGAGTATAAACATATTGATAAATTCCTAGTAAATAATAACTCATGTTTTTATAATATCATTTCATTCATCAAAAATATGTTTTATTCAAAAATGTTTTAATTTATTTTTATGATAAAATATTATAATTAATTTATAAAAATTATAGAAAATATATTTTATAAAATTAACTTCATTTTTTAAAGAATAATATAAATGTTAATATAAGGTGAATGTAGTTCCTCCGACCCCAGTAGCCTAGAGCTAGTGTATGTTTTATTACATTGGAATAAAATAAAAGGAATCACATCTTGAAAGACCTATTAATTTAGTAGTATTAGTAAAATAGATATATAATTGATATTATTATCAAAATTGAAAACATAAAATACACAAAGTATTTTCTTTGATAATGCCATTATTTCCCTTAGTGTATCCATACATATCAATCATAAAACAATTCTTGGTATCCCGAGGAAAATAAAACATAAAAATAGGATGCGTTTAGATACTTAGTAAGGGTATGGGTACAATAGAATCTATGAATTAATTAGTAATGATCAATATAGAATAGTAAATAATTCACAAACATGACATTTAATCAATAACTTGAGCATAATATAGAAAAAATAAATGATGATCAAATAATAACATATAAATAATTACATGAGACTGAAACATAACCATGGATATTCTAACTAATCAAATAATAATATTGAAAATAAATAACTAAATTCATAATGATATAATAAATAATGCTGGAAATCTAAAACATACAGTCAAGGACTTATTCCAAGACATCTAATAAGGTCAAGGCATTATTCCAAGACATCTATATAAATAGTTAAGGCCTCAACCAAAACCTAATCTAGTTTTTATCATGAGATCTACTGATGCATCAAAGGGATATAGTGGGCCACAATAATCACTTACAAAGTACAATTAATTCCTCATATATATGGATGGGGTAAAACAAAATCAATATAAAAATTCATATCAAAGAACAATCATATGAAATTTTAATACTTTCCCTAATTAATAATCATAATCATAAAACTTCTAGAGTAATATGGTGAATTGTAATAAAATTGTACATACTTAGTCAAACTCATCATAAACCATACAAATAAATAATAAATAAGATATCAATATAATATATCCCCATTGTATTATAAGTTCATTAAATGGTTGATTCCATTAATGAGTGTAAATACCATAAAAATATCCTTAAAGACATTTTTAAGGAAAATAACCTTTTCACTTTGAAAATATTTTTTAAACTTAAATTTCAAAAAATATATTGAAACCCATTTTATTTGAAAATAACCTTTGAAAACTTTAAAAATAATCTTTAAATATTGATTGTTCATGATGATGTAAAATATTGTTTATACATTACATGTTAAAACAAATATTCCTTTCACATTGTTGGTAAAATCTAAATGGTAATTATTTTGAAAACAATATGAAGATTAATTTGATTTAAAAAAAATTAAAAATGGTAAAAATTTATTTAATAAATCATTTTTAAAAGGCTAATAATACTTTTGAAAAATATTTTTAGAAAACATGGGTTTTGATGAAAAAGGATTTGTAACTGAATATAGAAATAAAGTCATATTTTATTAAAAACATTTTCTCAATCATTTTAAGTTACAAAGAGTAAAAAATGGTACTATTACTTGAAAAAGTTCATGAATGATTATATATTAATAAAATAGATTTATTTTAAGATATACATATCAAATAATTCCTCCAAGGGAGACATAAATATAAACATTCCTGAATAATGATGAGATTGTGAAATAAACCCTTACCACTTTGGTAACTTCTGAATTATAATCCACATAAAAGAAATGAAATAGGGAAAAAATTAAATACCATAAATATAAATATATCAATTATATAATATATAAAATGTGTATTATATACACCACACAAAATAAGTAAGTGGTGAATATGGCGTATGTCTCATGAATGTAAAAGTGATACACGAAACTCTTACCTTGAGTCTAAATCATCACATATGTTCGTTATCATCTTGAATAATAAAATTATGTTAATCATTTACTTTATTGAGAAATATTTTTAGTTTTATTATTCATTTTATTTTATTTGTTACTATGCTATATATGATTACATAATCAATTAAGATTAAGTCATATGTTTCAATGATATTTTGATTATGTATCAAAAATGACTTTGGAAGGTTTACTATGGTCAATGAGGTCATTATTTACACATATTAAGAATAATAATAATGAAATAATTATCATATTTATACATAAATTATAATTTTAAAACCAATCATGAAATATGGTTCTGAAAAAATGAACTACGTTACAATCATAGTGACGGTAGGATGTACGTACGCATGAGTAATGTTTCCATTTTTCAATGATCATTATGGAAAAAAGGTAAGTAAAATTTTATCTTTAAATAATGATAATAATATACTATATAAAATATTATTTCTTTAAATATACTTATATATATCATCCATGTGGTGTGGTGATTTAAGGAGAGTCATATTACTTTGTGGATGCGGTAATCCTCACAAATACAAATGAGATTATCATTTATCAGTGAAAGAAAGAAAATGATATATATATATATATATCATATTTTAATAAATATTAATATATAATTAATATCATAATTATTTTATTTATATTACATATATCGATTAACTTTGTCCTTGTTACCTTCAATATAAATAGTAAGGGAAAAAGGAATCACATCACTTTGCGAGGCACTAGTCCACCATACACACAAGCATCGTTATCATACCCCCTATGGAATGGAAAGTAAAAAAATTATATATGATATAATAACTTAATAGGTATAATTATGTTTTAAATATCATATATATACTTTATATCCATTATAATACTCAAATGTGATATTTGGTAATGTAAAAATGAATGACATTGGTTCATGAAGAAGAAGTCTACCATACACAAGAATGATGATTTCGTAACCCATTTGAAGAAGGTGGAGATGGTTGTAGGTGATGTAATAAAAATAAAAAATATATTTATAATTAATATACTGATTTTATTATATCATAATGTTTTAATAATAATTAAAGGATGTGAAGGAATAAATAAAATAAAAACACTCATTGAAGAACGTTACATCTTCTTTGAGTATCCACCTTAGGTTTGCACCAAAATCCTTACTAGATTGAATTAATTAATAAAATAAGGATTATAGTATTATAGGAGTTAGTTTTAAAATTTATTTTGGTAGGTATTTAATGAACCCAAAGGTTTTTAATGTGTGAATAAGAGAAGAGACGAGATGGACTTTTATAAGTGAGGTGAGTGAAACACTAGTAATTTTTTTTAAAAAAGGTGTAACTACATTTTTCAACTATAAAAAGGTTCCAAAATGGATTATTATTGAAACTTATACATAATAATGTTTAAATATGGATGAAAAATATATTTTATACAAGTTTTTAGTTCAATTTAGCCCTTATATTTTTTAGTTTAATCCCAGATAAATCAGTTTTTACCTTAACTATGGTAAATATTTTTTTTATTATTTTTACTATTAATTATGGTAAAAAATTAAGTTTAAATAATTATATAATATATATTATTCTGATTTAAATTCATAATTCTTTTTTTAAAATTACATTTATAGAAGTGGAAAAATTTAATTTAAAATTAATCCCGCAGACGCAATGAGAAAGTGGGTTTTCAAACTGAAAATGCTCAAAAGTTTACAAAGTTTTTAGATCAAAATTCAACATGAAAAAGATTAAAATTCCATAAATTGGACTAATAGATTTATAATTTTACTAATTTTACTTTTAAACCAATTTAAAATATAATTTAAATTTATAAATAATTTAAATGAAAAGTAATTTTTCAATTAAAATTTAGTATTTTTCACTATCATTGAAAAATGAAACATTTCAAAAAAAAAAAAATACAAAAAATAACCATATGATAATTTTGTAGGACCCCGGGACACCCTGAGAGGGGAGGGGTGAATCAGGGTGTCAAATTTTTTCTTTTAAAACTTTTGGATCTTGTTCCTACGTTGGTAGGAACTAGTTAAACCTGTATGATGGATATGATCAACAATGAAACATTCACATGCAAAGAGATGACACATCAATTTTTACTTGGTTCACCACTAAGGGCTATGTCCAAGAAGCATACGCTGAAAAGTCGTCGGTCGTACCAAATTCCACTAATCTTCACTAGTTGTGGATTACAATGGTTCAGGAATAGTCACTCTGTCCCAGGCTCATTACCTTTACAAATGTTCAGGGATAGCTCACTGATTCCCTCGGGTCACTCCCATTGACTCCCCTGGATCACAGCCTTTGGTGAAGTCCCACTCATTTTATAGATGTGAATGTCTCTTGAATAGATTTTCATTGATGACTTTGTCTCCTGTTCAACATGAGACAATGCTTGAATCAAAGTATTGAGTTGATGCTATTTTGTATTCAAGATTCTTCTTTAGTGAAATAACTGAATGCACTAAATCTTCTTGTTCTCTTCCTTTTATTCCCAATACTAACACATGAGTGTATTGATATATTCCCCTCTTTCTGTGTAGATCTGAGTTCAGTTTCACGAACCGTTCTCCTTATCTTCATAGAGAACAATGAGGATGTTAAACACCAGTCATGTGTGTGCGGTATCACTTCTCTTCATAAAGCCAAATTGTTCACTGTTCTTCCATCATTGAAAATGAATACATAATCTATTGAACTGAAGGTATCGAGAAATATTTCACCTTTTGTGCAGCTCCAAAAAGACGGGCGTACTCCAACAACACCTGGCGCTCTTCTCCAAGCCCGGTGCGCAAGTCCCAATACGGCACGCAAGTCCAAACTAGCATGTAGGTATCACCAAACCACCTGCGCGACACCACATCCTTCAACTTCAAACCTGCGTGTCTCACTTACTTTCTCTCCCAAATAGCCTTGGGCGCACAACCAACAACCAGCGTACAACCTCTACTTGCACAACCCAACAACCACTTGTGCGTCTCAACGAACTGCGTAACGAGATCTCGAAGAATCTCTCAGTCTTGAACTCTGTTCCGAATAAGGAGGGGTACTCTTCTATTTATAGGCATTCAGATACCCTGCATAGCGGTATGAAAGTCTTCCCTCAACGCGCAGGTTCTGGCACGCAGCTCATCCGCTCTAGCCTCTGTCGTGATATTCACTTGCGCGATCACACCAATACTTGCGCGACCTTCTTTCCTTTGCCATATTTTGAAGTTGTGATCTTGAAAAACAATATGCGCGGAATTTTCCAATCCTCCTAGGAACCAGCACGCAAGTCTCTTCATGGCATGCACGTTTCTTCTCCTTCAAGTCAACGACACACAAGTATCTTTACCAATAACACTTTTCTCTATTTGTCGATTTTCAGGCCCAAACATTTGGCAAACACTGTAAAACGACACCACCTTGTATCTTCTATTTTTGTACCGCCTCCAGATCATCCATTCCTTTATCGAAATTCTTGAATAAAACATAGATCGTTAACCATAGCCCTTGAACTTGACATGCCACCATGTAATCTCCTTTGTCAACAAATTTTTATGTCGTTTGTTTGCTTTGTCAACAAACACGATCACCTCAAAAACACTTCTTTTCGGTGATTTGTATCCTTCAAAAACTCTTCTTCTTTCAACACAAACTCCACTATCACGATATATATCCTTTGATAGATTAGCTTTAACATCATCATTTTTTGATACAATGTAAATTGCATGGCCATCTCAGAATTCCAATCCCTCGCACATTGTCTTCTTCTTCAACCGCTGTTCTCTACTTCATGCAAAACATATGATTCAATTCTTCAAGAAGTCTATTGCATGGTTCTCATGAAATCATGAAGAGTTTCATGGTATTCATCAACCATCATGTCTTCTTCTTCATCCTTAGATGGATTATACCTCACCATTCTTCACTATTGTAAACAATGTGTCACCTTTGACACATGTTCTCTGAATTTATGATAAGTAAAACAATCATCTGAATTTCCATTCCTCCATTTCATTAGAGTACTTCTTGATCTCCTTAATTTTTATCTTCATTGACAAATATTGACAAAAAATACAACCTTATACACAAAGTGGTTCCAACAATCTCCCCCTTTGTATTTTGTTGTCAATACCTTATACATCTTCTGAAATGAATTCATCAATGTCAAAATGAGAATCTTCTCTTCAATCAACGGTTCTTTTCAAACTTTCATTTCACTTTCTCTCCCCCTTATTGACAAGAAATACAAAGCTCATATTAGAGAGGGTGTCAATCCATACTTAAGAAATGTTTCATTAATCATTTCACTCTAATTCTACTTGAGAAATTCTCAATGCAGAAAACAAGAGGATTTGATTTAGACAACAAGGCTTTCCATTTTTCACAAATCTTGATACCATATGAGATGAGAACTAATGTATTTTTTCTTCAAGGGTTTACCACTTTCATTTCAGGCTAAAGAGATCAAATGTTAAAGGGAATAATCAACCTGAAACTCCTGCAATCACATCAACAAACAGATCAAAAACATTCAAGTGCAATTGTCAGGATAAGTGGCCTTGGGGAACTTCCATTATTCTTATGTCACTGATCAATTCAGTTACTCCCCCTTTGTAGAATTATCTTTGTTCTGAGTAACCAAGGGTGAGAGATTGAGAAATGAAATACCTTATCTAATGAAATGTTCTTCAAGAAATTTACAGAGTAATTGCATTTAATACCAGATGGAGTTGATACTTATTGAAACAATGATTTTGGAAGATTCTTTATTTTTCTCCCCCTAAAGGGAAACACTCCTCATTGTCTTCATCAAGAGTGGTCCTTAGTTATCTTAATCTTTGAATATCAATTAAAGAATCATCCAAGGATGTAAACTCCTTCAGATCAGCTATCAAGAGTAGACAACATTCACTACTTCTCAGGTTCTCCCCCAGAGATCATGCTTCACCATCAATTCCCTACATTATTATCACAAATACAATACACAAATGATTAAGGGAATTTGGTGGTTCCTCCTTTCTTCATCAATATGAGCTGCATGATTTAGGTGCTTTTCTCAACCAAGTTCCTCTGTTCACTCCAGTCTTCATGCCTATACATTTGAACATATGTTCAGATATGGGTTGAAATGGCATGGCTCTCTTCACATTATCTTCTTCTTTGTGTGGAGAATTGTTCTGCTTAATAAACCTCTTGAATGATACATTCTTACTCTTTTTGAGGACTGCTTATTGCTCTGGTATTAAGTTTAGACAGCCTTTTTCAATGTGACCATATTTCATGCATCTCTCACACAAAACATCTTTGACACGTGTGTTTATCTTGGTTTGCAATCTCTCATTCACTCTGTCATCATCATGTGAAAGTTTTTCTTTTCCTTTACCACTAGACCTGGCTTGTTCATTTTCAAGTTTCCTAATTCTTTCCAAATCTTCTGGCCAGATGACCAACATGTCATTTGGAACTGTTGTAGTAGATTTGGATCTTCCACATGGGTTAATATGAGTTTCAACCCACTTAGTTTTTCTTTTGGATGAATGAACCTTCAATTTCATGGATCTAATATCCTGGGTCTTCTCAGCTTCCCTACTTGAGATCTTCTTGGGAAAATGTGTGTTTACACTATTCTTATAATTTCTTTCCAAGGTACTTGCTTCAGAATTAGACGGCATTAGAGGTCTTATATTCTTATCAACATAGAGTGCATGTTTAGATAGGCATGTACCTACCATGTGACCACTTCCGTTGTATACATCACAGATGTTATCAAGCATTCCAAATTTGTTTGCTGTAAACAGATGCTTCTGGACCTGCAGATGTTGATTTTTCTTCACTGTATTTATTCCCTTTGATATAGGATTTCTTTGTGTTTTTTCATGAAAGGGATTGTACCAACAATCCAGTGCACAATGCCCAAATCTGTTGCGGCACCAACATTGACCCAGAAATCTATTCCTTTTTGTATCTTCTATATGAGGTTGTTGGGCCATCTTATTAATTTTTGGTTCTCTATTTGAGGAACAAGCTTCCTCCTTTTTCTTCCCATCCACCCTATCCATGGTGGTAGGTTTATTCTCCTCACCTTTTCACATCCATAATTGTTTATAATTTTTCTTCCAGCCTACACTGATTGTGGGAACATATTTAGAAACATGAGTACAAGATGGTTTGTATGGTACCTTCACTTTCTCAATTTCTTGTGAAAGATCAATGAGTGAAGTCATGATATTCTTATCACATGTTGGAGGTATTTTGGATTTAGCTTCCTCTGGTGTGCATCGAATGGAAACAAATATTGTTTCATAAGATGGATAATCAAGATTTGTCATAATCTTCTTGTCGCATGTTGGAGGTATTTTATCTTTAGAATCCTCCAATGAACATTGAGTACTAGCATCTCCTGTTTCATTCTTTTGTGAAGTCTTAATATGGGTCTTCTCAAGATCTGTCAACTGGGCTTCCAATTTTTGATTTTCAATATTGAGGATGATCTTTTGATCTTCAATCATGATCATATTCTCTTCACAAGTCTTCTTAAATCTTTCAACCTCATATTCATGCATCTTAACTTTGTTTTGTAACAAAGAGTCAAGTTCCTTGAACCTCATGTAATTTTCTTCCAAACAAAAACTCTTGACTTCAGTGCTCTTCTTCAGCTCAGCTTCAAGCACATGGATCTTTTCTTTTAGAGTCTTAGTGACTACCTTTTGTTCTTCAAAAGATTTAATCTGTTTAGTGAGCTTTAAGAATTTGAGAATTTTTCCTTCCAAGCCCTTTTCCAAATTATCAGATTCACTTTACAATCGGTTGATCTCAACCTACATGCATTGAAATATTCTAAAAATATCCAAAAATCTTTCTTTAGGAATATCATGAAGATAGCTTAATAATTTCTCTTGATCTCTTGCGATCAAAGTGTCTTCCATTCCTATGGAAGAATCAGGAGCCACCTATTTGATACTTTCCAAGCCTGATATTTCTTCATTATTGGGAAGGCATGGAGAACCAGACACTACATATTCTTTGGATATGAGGGATTTCTTCAACTGCTTATTGTCTTTATTTTTCCGTTTTTTCATGGTCTTTCTAGATGTAGGCTTCTGCTCAGAAATGACTAAAATTTCTTCAAGATTGCACTTCATTGTTGACTTTAGGAAAGAAACTCAAATCCTCTTCTGAATAGAATTACTATGGAGTATCCAACATACGTGAAACTTCCTCTGATACCACTTATAGGACCCCGAGACACTCTGAGAGGGGAGGGGTGAATCAGGGTGTCAATTTTTTTCTTTTAAAACTTGTGGATCTTGTTCTTACGTTGGTAGGAACTAGTTAAACCTGTATGATGGATATCATCAGCAATGAAAAATTCACATGCCAATAGATGATACAACAATTTTTACTTGGTTCACCACTGAGGGCTACATCTAAGGAGAATACACCGACAAGTCGCTGATCGTACCAAATTCCACTAATCTTCACTAGTTGTGGATTACAATGGTTCGGGAACAATCAATATATCCCAGGCTCACTGCCTTTACAAATGTTCAGGGATAGCACACTGCTTCCCTTGGGTCACTCCCGTTGACTCCCCCTGGCTCACTGCCTTTGGTGAAGTCTCACTCAGTTTATAGATGTGAAGGTCTCTTCAATAGATTTGCATTGAAGGCCTTTTCTCCCCTTTAGCATGAGACAATTCTTGCATCAGAGTATTGAGTTGATGCCCTTTTGTATTCAAGATTCTTAATTAGTGAAATAAATTAATGCACTAAATCTTATTATTCTCTTCCTTTGATTCCAAATAATAACACCTGAGTGTATTGATATATTCCCCTCTTTCTATGCAGATATGAGTTTAGTTGCACGAACCGTTCTCCGTCTCTTCGTAGAGCACAATGAGGATATTAAACACCAGTCATGTGTGTACGGTATCAATTCTCTTCATAAGTCCAAATTGTTCACTATTCTTATGTCTTTTCAAATTAATAAATCATCTGTTGCACTGAAGGTATCGAGAAATATTTTAGCTTTTTTGCAGCTCAAAAAAGACGAGCGTAGTCCAACAGCACCTAGCGCTCTTCTCCAAGCCCGACGTGTAAGTCCCAATAAAACGCACAGGTCTTCGGTGCACAATTAAAAACTGGCGCACATGTATCACCAAACCACCTGCATGACACCGCCTCCTTCAACTTAAAACCTACACGTCTCATTTCCTTTCTCTCCCAAACTGCCTTTGGCGCGTAACCAACACCAGGCGCGCAACCTCTAACTGTGCGACCCAACAACCATTTGCATGACTCAACCACCTACGTGACGAGAGATCGAACAATATCTAAGTATTGAACTCCGTTCCTAATGAGGAGGGGTTCTCCTCTATTTATAGGCATTCAGATACCCTGTGCAGCGGCGTGAAAGTCTTCCCTCAGCGCGCAGCTCATCCGCCCTAGCCTCTGTCACTCTATTAACTTGCGAGATCACACCAATACTTTCAAGAACTTCTTTCATTTTCCATATTTTGAAGTTGTGATCTTGAAAAAAAATAGTCACGCAAGTTTCCAATCCTCCTAGGCACCGGCGCGCCAGTTTCTTCACGACCCGTAGGTCACTTGTGCGACCAACCCAATACTTGCACGACCCTCTTTCCTTTTCCATTTTCCATGTTCTAATATTGAAAAACACTAGGCGTGCAAGTTTACTCTCCTTAAAGTCAATGGCGTGCAATTATCTTTTCTAAAAACACTTTTCTCCATTTGTCGATTTTCATGCCAAAAAATTTGGCAAACACTGGAAAATGGCACCACCTTGTATCTGCTCTTTTTGTACCGCCTCCAGATCATCCATTTCTTTTTCGACGTTCTTGAATAAAACATGGATTGTTAACCATAACCCTTGAACTTGACATGCCACCATGGAATATCATTTTTCAATAAATTTGTATGTTGTTTGTTTGCTTTGTCAACAAGCACCATCACCTAAAAAACACTTCTTTTCGGCGATTTGTATCCTTCATAAACTTTTCTTCTTTCAACACAAACTCCACTATCATGATATATATCCTTTTATAGATCATCTTTAGCATCTTCATTTTTTGATACAATGTGAAGTGCATGACCATATCAGAATTTCAATCCCTCACACATTGTCTTCTTCTTCAACCGCCATTCTCTACTTCATGCAAAACATATGATTCAATTTTTCAAGAAGTCTCTTGCATGGTTCTCATGAAATCATGAAGAGTTTCATGGTCTTCATCAACCATCATGTCTTCTTCTTCATCCTTATATGGATTATACCTCACCATTCTTCACTGTTGTAAACAATGTGTCACATTTGACAAATGTTCTCTGAATTTATGATCAGTACAACAATCATCTGAATTTTCATTCCTCCATTTCATTGGAGTACTTCTTGATCTCCTTCATTTTGATCTTCATTGAAAACTTTTGACAACAAATACAGCCTTATACAAAAAGTGGTTCCAACAAATTTTGACACATAGATTTTAAAAATTAGGTTTATTTTTTTCAAATAAATTTTCTAAAAATTTTAAAATTTAATTATAAATTATGTGTGAAAAGCACAGCTGAACTACCTTTTATAAAAATACCGTTTTTTTTAGAAAATAATTATTTTTCATTCAAATGGTTATAATTTTATCTCTAATAAATAGATATCCATTTTATTTATTTTATACATGTGTAAAAAATATATTTTTTTTATAAATTTTTAGTACTATTCATAGCCACTTATTTAATAACTAGTTTATATTGGTAATGTTTAAATAATAATATTTTAATAGAGTATCATGTTTTATTAAATCTTGGGTTGTGTGCATTAAAAGATTTCGAAGAGATTGGATTTATTTAAAAATAAATATATCATAATTTATTAGGATGTTATATTCCCTTATATTATTGGTGTTTTATTTCATACTTTCCATCAAATATAATGTTCATATTTTAAAATATCAGGGTGTTACATTATACCCCCTTAAATAAATTTCATCCTCAAGATTTAATCTCAATCTTGGTAATCAAGGGTTTTTTATTTCAAAATACCCTTCTTAAAATACCACATAATGAGAGGGGTTAATAAAAAATCCACTTGATAAGAGAGAAGGTAAATTCAAAGGTCATATATAATAAAAGATAATTAGGTTTCTAAGTAGGATAACATTGACGGTAAGTGAATATATGGACATGGAAGAAAATAATAGATAATTATAGAGACTGATAGAGGTCATTGATAATAAGAAATTAAATGATAAATATAAAGTCAAGGACCTCGAAAACGTAAATTTGTAATGATTTAAAAGAATATATGATTCATAAGATATAAAAGAAATAATATAACATTTTTTTCAAGATCCTTTTCTTAAAGTTGAGGAATTATTTTACTATCTAAGAATATAAGGAAATATACTTACTTGATAAGTTTATATTTCATAAGAACAATTGAATCCTTTGGTTTTTCTTTAACAAATTTCCAATTCATCGCTTAATCCATGAAATGAATATGATAAAATTATTTTTTTATAACTAAATCACTAAAATTCACTTTTAATGGATCGTAAGACCCATAATATAATGATAAGTCACTCCTTAACTCTTTAGTTATTATTATAACAAAATGGTTAGTACAAGTTATCCAATATGAATAAATCTTCATATGATGAAGTAATACATTAATCTTTAAAATGTCATCCAAATTTCAACTTAAACCATTTCATAAATAGTTAACATCATGACCCTTCCAAAAGATTAATATAAAAAACTTTATAAATAAGTCTACTAAATTTATAAAATGAAATTATCATTAATCCCCCAAAAAATATCAAGTAGCTCTTAATCATTATATACCTAATATTTAGATAACTTTATCTATTGAAACATGGTAACAACCTAAATTACTATAAAAATTATTGAAAACATTTATGATTCTTTATTCCTTAAATAAAATAGATATTATTGGATATATTACTTAAATAAAAAAATGACATGAGCTCTATTAATGATTTCACAAACCACTTTTTAAAAAGAATCCTTAATCAGTTATAAGGTATTCAGTACTATCCACTTTACTTTATCCATATTAATAATATCTTTATCCCAATATAATTATATCAATATCTAGAACATATTAAGGGTTATATTTCCCCAATCATGTTTTTCCAAGAAGTTAAACTTTCTATTGAATCATTTGTAGTGGTCATCAGTACCGTTCAACGTATGATTTCAAATTATTATAACCAGAATATCATTGATAAAATTCTCAAATGAAATAATTATTGAATCCAAACACAATCCCATTAATCATTCCACTTATTTTATGATAATATCATAAGCTTGACAATGATCCATTAGCTATTTTTGAGGTATATTACTTTAATACTTGGGGAATTTGTTTTCATAGTGTTCCATATCATTAAAGTTGAATAATTAGACATTGGAATTTTTTTTATTTGTCTTAAAATCTACTAATGGAATTTATCTCCACACATGCCACAAAATTTCATTCCTTTAAGAAAGTACCAGGGTGTTTCTTTCCACAATTATCACATGTATGAACATCCTGCTTTCCCTTCTTACCTTTATCTATATTTTTCTATGATGTCATATTCTTCTCTTGATTCCATTAGAATATATAATACTTAGAGAATTATTTCTATATTTTGTTAGAAAATGATACTATATCATCATTTGATGTGAATGTTTTGGAGACTAGTTCCCTTCAAAATATTGTATTAAGACCATCAAAGAAATGATCATTATTACTCTTTAGATTATGTGAATTGATGAAATTCCCATTATTTACATTGGATACCATTAATAAATAATATAATACACTTTATTAGATCATAAAATTATGAAACATAATGTATAATCCCAAAACTAGTGAAATTACTAACATAAATTTAAAGATTTATGCATAGATAATATCAAAATCACAAACATGGTTTCTTTAGGGATATCTTTATTTTCAACTCCTTCATAATGGTTTGTATAAATAGTGTAATTTATCCTAAGAATATCCCTAGAGAGTGTCAAAATAGGTGTGCATTAAGGCCCATTTTTGTGCACCAAGTGACGATTTGATCAATCCCAATGCACCCTTTTCGGAGTTATTACCCCTAGATATATCTTTACTAGAACCAAATTTGTTTTAGTATCTAGAAAGTGATATATTTTCTTGAAAAAACTATATAATCTCTTCATTACCAAAACGTTAGGTGTTATTATATAATTATACTCAAATTATATCATAAGGTTATGTTTCCTAATCTATGTTATCCTAAATCCAGTTTTAAAGGTTTCTACTAAAATTTCACTAATACCAACTATATCACCTCAAACCCAGTATCCTTGAGCCAATGTTTGATTTATTACATTGGCATAAGATAAAAGGAATCAAATATCAAAGGACAAAATAGTTTAGTAGTGTTTTTAATCTTGATACATACTATAAATTATTATTACAATTGAAAACATAAAATACACAAAGTATTTTATTTGACAACACCATTATTTCCCTTAGCATATCCCTACATATCAATATCAAAACACTTTCTGATATCTTAGGGAAAATAAAACACAATAAATAGGTGATATAATATGACCAGTAAGGGTAAACATATAATTGAAGATATAAATAAATAAGCAATAATTAATATTTCATGGAAAATAATTGAAACACATTCAAATTAATCAAAAAATTGAGCATAATCTAGAAAGAATAAATAAAGATAAAATAATTACATATAAACTATAACATTTGATTGAAACTTATTCAAGGATATTCTAACTAATAAAATAAAAACATGGGATATCAATAAATAAGTTTAGAATGATTGAATTCATAATGATGGACATGTAAAAAATATCATTGAGGCCTTGTTCCAAGACATCTAATATCATCGAGTCCATTTTCCAAGACATCAATAAAAATGGGTAAGGTATCAGGACAAACCCAATCTTGTTTGTCTCATGAGAGCTACTGATGTATCAAGGGTATACAGTGGGGCCTGACTATAACTTATAAATTCCAATTATTTCCTCATATGAAAGGAGAGAAGCACCATCAATATAAACATTCATACTAAAAAACTAGTATAAGAAATGTTATAATTTTCAAATAAATTAACATAATCATAAACCATCTAGAGTAATATGGTGAATGGAAATAAAATTATAAATCCTCATTTAAAATAATCATAAATAATAAAAATAAAGAATAAGGATGATATCAACACAACAAGTCCCCAATTTATCATAATTTTAGTAAAGGGTTGATGCTGTTGGTGAGTAGAAATACCATGAAAAGATCTTTAAAAACATTTAAAAAAAAATAACCATTTCACTTTTAATATATTTTTAAAACAAAAAGTTCAAACAATATTTTGAAAACCATTTTATTTGAAAATAACATTTGAAAACTTGTAAAATAATCTTTAAAACATTGATTGGTCATGATGATGGAAAATTCCATTCATGTCGTACAAGTTAAAACAAATACCCCTTTCGCATTTTTGATAAAAACCAAACATGCATTGTTTTAAAAATAACATGAATATTACTTTAATTTTTTTAAAAGTAAAAATGGGTAAAAAGTAATTTAATAAATAATTTTTAAAAATTTAAAAACATTTTTTAAAAAATTTTAAGAAAAAATTGGTTTTGATGAAAATGAATTTTCAACCGAAGAGATAAATAAAGTCGGATTTTCTTAAAAACATTTTCTCAATAATTTAAGTACCAAAGAGTGAAAAAATGGTATTAATACTTGGAAAAGTTCATTAAAAACTAGGTATTAATAAAATATATTTATTTTAAGATATAAATATCAAATAATTCCTCCAAGGGAGAATTAAACATAAACAATGCCGAATAATGATAATATTATAAAATAAACCCTTACCACATTGGTAACTTATGAATCATAAGCCCCATAAATGAAATAACAAAAAATGAAAATTTTAATACCATGAAGATAAATTAATTCATTATTTAACATATAAAATTATTAGTATAGGTACCATATAAAAGAAATAAGCGGTGAATATGAGGTATGTCTCATGGAAGTCAAAGTGAGATGATAAACCCTTACCTTTAGTCCGAATCGCCACATAAATTCTTTATATAAATGAATAATAAACTTATGTTAATTATTTACTTAGTTAATAACCTTTTTAAGATTTATTATTCCTGTTATTTCACTTATTACCATGTTATATGTGATTACTTAATTTATTAAATTTACATCATATGTTTTGATGATATTTTTCTTATGTGTCAAAAATGACTTTGGTAGGTTGACTATGGTCAAGGAGGTTATTATTTACACTTGTACAGAATAATAATAATTAAATAATTATCATATTTATATATATATTATACTTTAAAAACCAATCATTAAATATGGTTATGAAATCTGAACTATGTTATAATCATGGAGATAATAGGATGTGTGTACGTATGAATAATATTTCCATTTTTCAACAATAATTATAGGAAGAATGTGAGTAATATTTTATCTTTATAGAATGATAATAATATAATTTATAAAATATTATTTCTTTAAATATACTTGTATATATCATCCATTTGGTGTGGTGATGAAAAGAGAGTATCATCGCTTTGTGAAGGCAGTAGTCTACACGTGCATGAATAACTTTATCATTTTTCAATGTAAGAAAGAAAATGATATATATATATATATATTATCTATTAACAATGATGAATATTTCAGGAATATAATAATTATGTAATTTAAGTCAAATATATTCATTAAATTTATCCTTATTATTTTTCATATAAAGAGTTAGTGAAAAACGAATCATATCGCTTCACAAAGTGGTAGTCTATCGTAGACAAGAGAGAAGTTATCATATTCCATAAGGAATGGTAAATAAAATTTTATATATGATATAATGAATATAAATTTATAATTATGTTATATATATATATATAATTTATATTCATCATCATACCCAATAGTGTGACGTGGTAATAGAAAAACTAATGACATCCATTTGCAAGGTAGTAGTCCATTATGCACATGAATGATGATTTTGCAACCCATTTGATGAAAGTGGAGATGGTTATAAGTAATTAAATTAACATAAAAATATATAATAATATTTAATTTTTTTGGTTATTATATAATCATGTTTTAATAATAATTTAAGGAGTTGGAGAAATAAATAAAATTAAAATAATCATTGAAGAATGCTACCTCTTCTTCGAGTATTCTCCTTAGATTTGCACCAAAATATTCTCTAGGTTGGTTTTATGAAAAACATAAGGATTCTAGGATGAGTGGAGTAAAATTTTAAAGTTATTTTTCTAATAAATTGATTTTTATGTGTGATGAAGAGAGGTGATGGGGTGTCATTTTTTAAGTGAGGCGAGTGGCATAATTGTAATTTTTGAAAAGAAAAAGGAATACCCACATTTTTCACATGAAACAAGGATAAAAAATAGATTATTATATAGAATTATACATGATAAAGTCTAAATATATGTATAAAATTGATTTAATACATGTTTTTAGGTCATTTTGACCCTTATCCATTTGGTTTAACCCCATGGTAAATGAGTTTTTTTTACCTTAACTGGAGTAAATACTTTTTACTATTTTTTATATACATTATTATAAAAAATAATTTGAAATTATTACATAATATATATTATTATTATTCAAAATATTTAATCAAATTTTGGAAATTATATTCAAATAACTGGTGAAATTTAATTTAAAATTAATCCCGTAGATGTGATGAAAAAGTGGGTTTTCAAAGAGAAAATGTTCAAAAGTTTACAAAGTTTTGATATCAAAATTCAATATAAAAATGGTTCTAATGACCTAAATCAGATTAATATATATATAATTGAACTAATTTTACTTTAAAACAAATTTAAAATATAATTTAACTTTATAAATAATTTAAACAAAATGGTAGTTTTCAATTAAAATTCAGTATTTTTCACTATTTATTGAAAAACGAAACATTTAGGTAAAGTTCAAAAAATTCACCCTAAAATAATTTTGAATTTTATATTTAAAAAATAAATTTATTTTTTTCAAATAAATTTTCTATAATTTGTAATAATTAATTATAAATTATGTGTGAAAATAATTACTAAACCACCTTTTATAAAAATACATTTTTTTCAGAAAACATTTCTGTTCCTTTCATATGGTTCTAATTTTGTATATAATTAACAAATATCCATTTTATTTGTTTTATACATGTGTAAACAATATAATTTTCATAATTTAGTTATTAATATTCATAACCTCCAATTTAACAGCTTATTTATAATGGTAATGTAAAAATAATAATATTTTAATATAGTATCACGTTTCATTCAAACCTAGTGTTGCTTGCATTGCAAGATATCAAAGAGATTGAATTTATTTAAAACGAAATATATCATAAAGACTCAATATATTATATTCCTCTATTTTCATGGTGTTTTTTGTCATATATTCTATAAAATATGATGTTCATATTTTAAAATCTCAAAGTGTTTTAGGGAATTTTTTTGATTTTTCAAAAAATATTGATTTTTAGTGAATTGTGAAAAATATCATTTTTTGTAAAATTGCCATTTCTTATCAATAAATTAAGTAATTTAAAATTACCATTATGATTTTAATTTTATTTAGAGTAACATAATTATTCTTTAGTTATTTTTAATCAAATTAATTAAATTCTAATAATCTTTATATTGAATTTTAGTATAAGTTTATTTTTGGGTTTAAAAAATCATTTCTTTGAAAACTATTTTAATGTGAATAATGTTTCCCCATTTTAATAAATTAAAATAACCCCTAATGAGGAATTATTTAACTAAAAATTATAGATTATATATTTTTAAATATGAATTAAAATTCATATAATGATTTTTTACTAGTTATACAGTTAATATAAAATCATCTTAAGCTTGAAAAATACATTTCTTTTAAAAAATATTTATCATCACATCTACTGGTTTTATTTTAAATGAAATTATTTCATTTATGTGAATTGAATTTGGGAAAATTAATTCTATATTTGGAATCATCATAATTTTTTATATAATAAACTTAACCGAATTTTTTTCTTAAGGAATAGTGAAATAAATAAAACTATTTTACCATAGTTAAGGTAAAAATGGTATTATAAGGGGGTTAAACTAAAAATATAAAGGTTAAAGTGTCCTAAATACTTTTATAAATTCTATTATTGTCCATATTTCTACCTTATCTCCTATAATGCTTGACAATGGTCTATTTTAGATCCTTGTGAAATGTGAAAAATTTGGGTATCACTTTTTCTTTTCATAAATTTCAAGTGTGTCCTCTCCCACACTTATAAATATACACCCCTATCCTCTTATTTTCATACTCTAAAAAACGTTTGGTTTGAACAATACTTGACTAAATACCTTCCTTTCTTACCTTACCAAGTTCTATAGGATTTTTTTGATCATAAAGAAAATCTAAGAAGTATTTAGGTTGAATAATAAATAGGTGGTTTGAATAAGAGGTATCATTCTTAATTGATAATTTTTGTTTTGTTTATTCTTATACCTCCTACAAATATAATTCAACCATACTGATATAATAACACTAGTATATCCCATAAAATAATATGTTTTTATGTGTAAAATCCCAACTCAGGTTTCATATATCGATGCCCCGAGATGGTTGGTCACATAATCTAAGACACACCATATCATACACCAAAGGATTCCAACTATTAGCGAAGGTCAAAGATATAACATAGGGATACTATACCATATTTATCAAACTAGAAAAATAATAGAAATAAATAAACAAAAACAAAATGATATAACCAATGACCATAATAAATACCATAACCAATAAAGACCAGTATCACATGATAAACTAAAATAGGAAAAAATTTCCAACTAAAGAAGTAGATATGTCATGCCAAATATGTGTCAAGTTCCAAATGAAAAACCCAAAATAATGACATCAAAATCTCTCAAAGTGGGTCCCAAAATCACTTTCAAATCCTCATCCATGATCCATCCCAAATAAACCATCTATCATAGGGATATTTTCCGTGTTCTTTCCTATAAACATGAAGTCTGTTCGAGCATCGATGAGGCATCCCAAGTAGGGTGTGTGTACAAATCAGTAGGACACCACCAATGATGTCTAAAAAAATATCAAGTGTATAAATGTGTATGCAGTTTCATAAAGAATAAATTATAGGTGATAAAGTAAAAATTAAAATGTTTACATATTAAATTATCCTTTATTTAACCAAATTGATTCCCAGGTTCACGATGACACATGAACCATCAATACCTACTTTAGCACATACCAGAGTTTGAACCATCCCCAAGGGATATCACATTTTATCACAATAAATGTTTCATTAATCAATTCATTATATTTTTATATCATGACTACTGAGAACCATATTCCAATGCCAAATTCTTGGGCCTAGAACTCAATTTCTAGAACCCCATGGGTATTTGGAACATCAGTCTCTGTCCCACACCTCATCATTATCACATATGGGATTTTGAAGCATTAGTCTATGTCCCACACTCGCTATCACATATTAGCTTTTTAATCATAGTTCGTGTCCCATAGTCTTTATAAATAAATATTAAAATATCACATATATCACATTTTTCATGGTTAATAATCATTACCCTTATTATAAAAAATTCTCATCAAGATGCACCATTTCAATTTATCACAACAGTCATGGTTCTTTACTTTAATCACATGGAATAATATGAACAATTCACTATTAAACCATTTATCAAAATTTAATCATGTAAAACATTAATCCTTATATATTAATCCAACTGTACTTTAGTTCCCATTATCAATAAATTCATAATAATAAATAGCTAATTTCATAATCCCAATAATCCAACAATTTCATAATCACAAATCAACCAATTACAATTTCCTAAAGTTCAACCCATTTCATTAACACATGGGAATTCAATTAAATCAATTTAATTTTGGATGAAATTTCCTAATCAAGGAAATTGAAATTTCACAATTATATATATGAAACTAAATTAAGACTATGAGAATAGACATTTAGACCACCCACCTCAAGATCATTGATCAATGTTCACCAAACCTGAAATCCAAAAATTAAATTGGAATGATCAAATAAAAAATAATGAAAGATATTTGAAACCAAAATCTAGGTCCAACATAAAATGGATTAGGATCTATCAAAACTTATATCTAAAACCATCACCAATGGAGGTTAATTTTTTTTTTCTTACTCTCAAAAAGAGAGACAAGAGAGAAAGAAATCCAAACGAGAATAGATTACAAATCAAAATAGGTACAAATTCATCAATTGGATATTCAATTTGTCAAGAATAGAGTTTTAGGAGGATTGGAATATATCTAGGATCTCCAAAAAATTAAGAAAAAACATTAATTAAGAGTTGGGGAAAATCGGGGTTAATGTACAGGGGGGGGTGGTAATTTTAAAATATATTTTTCAGAGAAAATAATATTTCATGCATAGTTTCCAGGGAAGGGGCCCATGGTTTTCCAAATCTTGCACCCTAACCATACACCCCATCTTAGGGGTGCACAATTTCTACTAAGAGGGTTCACAGTTAGACAAACCATACTTCAAACGTGAAAATCCCCTCTATTTGTGTTTTCATGGTTTGGGGAGGGAGGCTGAATGGTTTGAAAAAACTGTATGAAAACCGTGCACATCCACCTTTCCTTCCATAATTCTACAATTTATCCTGAAATATACCGAATGTAAAACCCAACAAATATATACTCAAAATAAATAAAAGTGTACCTAAAAAATGAGCATGAGACATCTATAGAAAATTTTGAAATCTTATAGTATCCCCACCTTATAATACCTCATCCTCAATCTATACTCCCAAGAATCTATAAGCTTTAAAGGTAAAAAGATCAGGCCACTAAACCCAATATTTGCACCTCTCTCCCAAGTTTACTCATGATCACATCCATGTTGCCAAAATATTCTAACTATTAACATGGTATTTCTCCACAACACCTTCTCACTGAGATCGAAAACACATATTAGATGATCCTCAAAGGATACATTAGTCTCAAGATCAAAATCATCAACATCGATCACATGATAAGGGTTGGGGTGATACCCCTAAATATTTGAAACCTAAAAAACATCATGCGTAGCACTATAACTATGTGTAAGATCCAATCTGTATGGGATCGGCCTGATTCTCTCCACAATCTCAAAAGGACCGAAAAACCTGGGAACTAAATTTACCTATCTATGAATCCCACTATCACCCAATCTAGGTGACACTCAAAGGAACGCATGATCATCCACTATAAACTCAAGTGGTCGTCAAAATATATCAGTATATTAATTCTTTCTACTTTGATTCATAGACATACATTTCTAAATCAATTGAACCTACTCTTATGCCTCTTGCATGAGACCCAGTCCCAATAACTTTGAATCACCTTCCTTCATCTAGCATAGAGGTGATATGCATGGAATACCATAAATAGCCTTATATAGTTCCATCTGAATAGTCACATGATAACAGTTATTATAGGTTAACTCAAAAATTTATAGGTGCTTCCCCCACGACCCTCCAAAGTGAAGAACGTATGCCCATATAATAACCTCCAAAACAGTATGGTTTGTTATGACTTCCCATATATTTGTCGGTTGGAATATTTACTCATAAATACCTATGTACCAAGAACTTTTTACAATCCTTAACAAAAGTAGGAAGTAAAAATTGAGTCATGACCTGAAAATATACTTCATATCAAATCATGCAAATGGAATATCTCCCAAACATACATGTCTCCCAACCAATCCATTGAGAAAGTCTCCCAAATATGTAATAAATAAGATACCTTTATTTATTGGTCCACAATTACCCATATAACATCATTATTCCAAGGTTTCCTTGAGATAAGAACTACAAAGTCCATGGTAACATCATCCCACTTTTATTCCATAATGGAGAATGGATATAGTAAACCACCAGGTCATTGATGCTTGGACATAACTTATTGATAGGTGTAGCATCATTTCCTAAACTCTGTAATCTCTATTTTCATGCCTATCCACAAATAATATCAATGTAGGTCATGGTACATTTTGGATAGTTAAGTATGAAACACCCACTTCGATTCATAAAACATACACATAATCTCTTCTTTCATACTCGTAGGTACAAAACACGGTTCCAAAAATATATGATCTCATCCCCATCTATAAACCAATCAGAATCTCACTCTACACCTTGAAAGATTTCACCCAAGTCCAAACACTTTGGATCCTCATATTTTCTTTCACTGATCCAGTTCAAAAGTGTAGACTTAACTAATACAGATATGAGGGGCATATGCTCCTAGCCCTCTGGAACCACAACATGCATCTCCTCCAGAAAAGTTGTCTTATTCCACCTATAACTAAACTTCTAAACTATCTAAGTATGCATCTTTCTACTCAAATCATCAACAACATTGATTCCTTTTCTGGGTGTATATACTTGCTTGAAATCAAATGACTGCATATACTCAACCCATATCCACTACTGAAGATTCAAATCTCACCAAGAAAAGATATACTTTATTATTTTGTGGTCAGTATAAATGGTAAAATTTTCTACCAACATATAATTTCACTAACACTTTAAGGCATAAAATACTGTAGCTAACTAGAGATCATGTGTATGGTAATTTCGTTCATGTGGCCTCAATTTTCATGACCAATACACCACAACTTGATCTCCCTATATCAGAACTACTCCAAGAACTATCAAAAACACATAAAAAAACACCATAATCTCCTCAACTAGATTAAGTAGGATCAAAATTGGTCTAGATGTTGAACACTTCTTCAACTTATGGAAAGAATTTTCACATGCTACATACCAATCAAACTTAACTACCTTATTGGTCAAGAACCAAAGTGGTGTGGCTAAGTGGGAGGAGTCCTGAATGAACCTCCAATAGAAGTATGGTAAACCCAGAAAGCTATAAATATAAAAAAAACTATTGGGTTACTCCCAATAAACCACTGACTGCACCTTCTCTAGGTCCATTGACACACCTTCCTCCGGGATGATATGACTCAAGAAATGTACTCAGTCGATCTAGAATTTATACCTAGATATCTTGGTGTATATAAAATGCCCATTTAGTGTACTAATGATTATTTCAAGATTTTGGGATTTATTTTCATGAGTCTTATAGTCTACCAAGATTTCATCTTTAAAAAAAATCCATATACTAATCTAGGTACAGGTGGAAGATTCCACTCATTAAGTCCATACACACTGCCATATTATTCTTCAGCCCTAATGAAAGCATGAAGAACTTATATAGTCTATAAATTATTCTTAAAGAAGTATTTTTTATTTTAGAAGGTCAAAATATAAACTAATGATTTCCCAATTACAATTCAGTAATGGAGAAAAACAATATCCTATCAACTAGTCAAAGATATTGTCTATACGTAGAAGAGGATACTGGTTTTTTACTATCATCCAATTCAAATTATGGTAATAAAGACATAAGTTCAAGGTTCTATTAGAATTATTAGAAAAAATACTGGAGAACCCCAAGAATACGTACTCGAATAGATAAATCCCTTATCCATTAACTCTTCAAATTTAGTCTTGAGCTCTTGAATCTCTATTGGTTCTATTCTATAAGGTGAAATGGAAACTGGCTTAGCTCTATGAATAGTCTCAAATTTAAATTATATTTCTCTTTGGTGAAATCCCTAATAATTCCTTAGGAAACATGTAATGGAATTGATCAACTACGGGTCAAATGACATCATGCTTTACATCCCCATCATCCAGTAAAAGACTTGAAACCTAGGTAGTGAACTCCCCCAGTTTCTGATGAATTTCACCTATATGAACTACCTTGATATCTCACTCCCCATGATGGACATATTTATTTCCCTATCAAGATATAAAAGACACTATTTTATGGAAGAAAATGTAGTATTAGTATGATACCAACCAATCTATACAAAAAATCTATTCAAAGCCCAACATGTTAAGGATATAAAGATCCCTTGGAAAACGATACTCCACAACCTTGAGAGAACACAAATTTTATAAGAATATGTCTCTCAACCCTACTCCCAATAATGTATTGATCATCATCACACTACTCAAAAAATCTATTGTTATAATCAAACCATTTACATTTTATGCAGATATAAAATAATGATAGGCTCTTTTATCAAATAAAGAACTATCTAGTATAGAAGCTATAAGAATAGTACCTCTAACTATTGATGGTCCAACCTCTATATCCACAAGTGTAGGATGAACAACATAAAATTTTCCTAAAAATCTTCTTTATGTTTTAGTCCAAGACCCCTAAGTTAATCTACTTTGTAGATATGGACAATATTTCCCAGAAGTACCACATCCACTACCTCGACTACCACAGTTAGTAAAACTCCAACTGCCAAACTGATATGGGGAAGAATACCACCTTCTATCACTCTCACTCTTTATAGATCCTCCAACATTACCCATATATCATGGGTTCCTACAAAACCACTTATTATTCCCCATTATACTATATTATCAACACTATAATGGTGATTTAAGGCACTATATACGAATGTGACCCGACCTACCACACTGGTGGCATAGCCCTCAAGTATTTTCCTGAGTAACTTATCCTTCCAGCTAGCCACTATGCTTGCTATCTCCCTATTTTAAATTCTCAAAGTGAAACTTCCCACTCTCAGAATACTTACCTACTAGATATCCATTAGAAACCACCTATCCTCCACTGGAAGCCTCCATTAGGTTCACCTAAAATATGAGATCCTGATACACCAACTCAAAAAACTTCTTCAGCCTAAAGATTTTAATATGGGACATAATTTCATATTTATTTCCATCCTAAAACTATTTTTTCATAGTTTCCTCATCTCCTACAAATCCTGGAACGAAGTGCAAAAAATTAGTAAAGTGACCCGCATAGTCCATCATAGACATCCTCCCCTAGGTCATCCTCATGAACTCTACTACCCTCTCCTGCCCAAACATATTAGGGTAAAAGTTCTCAAAGAACTTCTCATGAAAGTTATTTCACTCCATAATCTTCATTTGTCCATCATAAGTTTGGATATAAAACCAAATATTCTCTTGACCACAAAACATTTAATAATCCAGTTTGAATCTCTTCTCAACAGGAGTCTCTAAGTGATCAAATATCATTTGGATAGAATAAATCTAGAACTTAACTTCCTATGGTCGACCCTCTTTGGTGAAAGTTGGAGAGTTATGAAAATGGAAATATCGTGTCAAGTCATACATACTATTTGAAACCCACCTTGGATATCCTTCCAAAAAACTACATAATGTGGGAAAATTTCTCACAAAAAAAATCTTAATATTCCTCACCCAAAACTATCATAGCCTCAGGTTCCATTGCTGGAGTATCATTTCCAGCCATATCCTCCTATTATCCTATCATCAAGTGTCGTCATGGAGGCATATCTCTAATATTCCAAAAACACATCATAGGACACATAAAACATTATTAAAACCTTTCATTAGAGGTATTCACATAAATCCATAAAAATTCATCCCCCTAGTCCCTCAAAATAGTCAAAACTAAGGCACTATCACTACCCTTAACCACCCCTCATATAGTTCAGGAATCACATAGGTTAAAACACTTTCACAATTCAAGTTTATCATTTTAAACTCATTTATCCATTTAAATTTTACATATTTAGCATCATTGTTAATTTTCAGTTTCATATTAGGAACCTTTTTATTTAAATTACTCAACAAAGAAGAGCATTTCATTTTGAGAAATTCACCAAAAACCTGCTTTTCTATGCATGCCTAAAATGATTTATGTCATAATTGAACATGAGTAAATAGAATTATTCATGTATAAAAAACTATTATTCCACACTAGGATAGGATTAAAATCTCAACAAACCAGAATACTACATAATAAGTGCATTACTCAAGGTGAAATGACATTAAAGGGTAAAAAAACTCATCAAGAAAATAAATCCCAGCCTAGGAACTTGGTTTTACCCCCGTACATGGGTTATCTACTCCTATGAACGGGATCTTGACAAAGTCATAACTCATCATAGTCTCTTGTCTACATTTACCAAATAGTAATACAAAATAAAGAAAATAAAAACCCTTAGATACCAACTTGTAACATCCCAAACCTGGTACCACATACTAAAACTTCGATATGGTTGGTCACATGGCCTCAGGCACACCTCCCCATACACCATATACTTATGACTAGAAGTGAAGGTCAAAGATATAACATGTTGAGACTATACACTATTAATCAAAGCTATAGAACAATGGAAATAAATAATCAACAATAAAATGATATGACAAATAAAAAGAAAAAATAACATAACTAATACAGACCAGTATCACATGATAACCCAAAATAGTAAAAAAATATCCAACTAAAGTAGTAGATATGTCATGCCAAATATGTATCAAGTTTCAAATGAAAAACTCAAAATAAAGACTGACAACTCACAAATCGGGTCTCGACATCACGTTTGGTTCCCTCATCCATGATCTATACCAAGTCAACCATCTATCATAGAGATCTTTCCCTTGTCCTATCCTACAAACATGAAGAATATTCCGGTACCAATCAGGAATCCCTTGTTGGGTGTGAGTATAACTCAATAGATCATCACCAATGGTGTCTAAAACAATATTGAGCCTATAACAGTGTATGCAGTTATATACAGAATAAAGTACATGTGATAAAGTAAATAATTTACAAATTCAATTATCCTTTATTTAACCACATAGATTCCTGAGTTCACGATGAAACCCCAACCATCAATACCTACTTCAGCCCATTCTAGAGTTTTAACCATCCCAAAGGGATATCAAATTTCATCACAATATAGGTTTTATCAATCAATTCATTCCATTTTCATATCATAGTTACTTGGAACCATCGTCCAATGACAAAATCTTAGACCCAGAATTCCATGTTTAGAACCCCATGGGAATTTGGAGCATCATTACCTATCCAACACACCATCATTATAAAATATGGGCTTTTAAAGTATCAGTCAGTGTCCGATAATCATTATCACATATGGAATTTTGAAGCATCAGTCTGTGTCCCACCCTCATTATAAAAAATATCACAATATATATATATATATCACATTTTTCAAGGCTAATAATCATTACACTTATTATAAAACATTATCTTCAAGATGAACCATTTCAATTTCTCAAAACAATCATGGTTCTTTACTTTAATCACATGGAATAATATGAACAACTCACCATTAAACGATTTATTAATATTAAACCACATAAACCATTAACCCTTTAAGGTTAAGACAAAAATTACTTAATTACCATTATCAATCAATTCATAATCAAAAAATAATTAGTTTCATAATCCCAATAACCTAATAATTTAATAATAAAAAATAAATTAATTTTAATTTCTCAAAGTTTAACCCATTTCATTATCACATAGAAATCCAATTAAATAAATTAAATTTCAGATGAAATTTCCCAATCATGGCAATTGAAATTGCACAATTTCATACATGTAATTAAATAAAGACTATGGGAATTGAAATTTATACCACCTAAATTAGTATCTCTAATGAAATTTTTGTAGTTTTTTGGAAAATATTTATTTTCTTGCGAAGAGTGAAAAATACCATTTTTTTTAAAATTATCATTTCCTTTCAATAAATGAAGTAATTTAAAAGTTCCATTATTATTTGAATTTTATTTAAAGTGACATAAGTATTATTTATTTATATATAATCTAATTAATTTCACTTGAATAATCTTTGTATTGAATTTTATCATATGTTATTTTGGGTTTAAAAACACATTTTTTGAAAAGTATTTTAAAGTGCATAATGTTTCTCTATTTTAATTAATTAAGATAAAACCTAATGTTAAATGATTTAAAAGAAAATTATATATTATATAAATTTAAATATAAATTTAAATTCAAATAATAATAATTATTAGTCATATATTGAATATAAAATCATCTTAGGCTTGAAAAATACATTTATTGATAAACAGTTTTTCATCACGTTTGTGGGTTTTATTTTAAATTAAATTATTCAAATTATGTAAATTTAATTTTATAAAATGGATTATATATTTGGAATCATAATAATTTATATATAATAAGTTCAATTTAATTTTTTTCTTAATTAATAGTGAAATTAGTAAAAATATTTTACCACGGTTAAGGTAGAAGTGGGTTTACTTGGGGTTAAACAAAAAATATAAGGGTTAAAATGACATAAAAAATTGTATAAATTCTATTTTATGGCCATTTTATACCTTATAACCTCTAATTTTTGATAATTTTCTATTTTTTAGATTTTTAGCATGTGGAAAATGTGAGTATCACTTTGTCTTTTAAAAAATTCCAAGTGTATTCTCTCCCTAACTTATAAAAAGACACCCCTATCCTCTCCTATTCACTCTATAAAACCATTTTGGGTAGGGAAATAGATGACCAAATCAATTATTTAATTACCTCACCAAGTCTGATAGTCCTTTCATTTATCATAAATATGATTTAAGAAGGATTTTGGTATAATAATAAAGATTTGGTCTCAAGAAGAGGTATTGTTCTTAACTGAGTGTTTTTGTTTTGTTTCTTTTTACACCTTAAAATATTATTTAAACATGATAATATAATAAAAATATATATACCAAATATTTATATTTTATTATGTTAATTTAATATCCAAAATCAATATCCTCTTCCATCAAATGGGAAATGAAACTATCATTCAGGTGTATGGTGGACTACCTTCTCGTGAACTGATGCAATTTATTTTTTATCATCACCTTTAATGTTTTGTTATAATGATGGATTTAAAGTACATATATTATATTTTTAACACAATTATAATTTTATAATTATTATATCACATATAACTTATTAATTTTCATTCCATGGGGGATACGATAACATCGCTTGTGTGTATAACGAACTACCACCTCACGAAGTAATGTGATTCATTTTTCACTAATGATTTTCATAGATGGTAATAAGGATAATTTAATGAATATATGTGATATTTAGGAAATAATTTTTATCTTAATGACATATTTATCATTCTTAAAATATAATATATTATTTATTTTTTTAACCTTTCCATTCACTGAGAAATGATAACGTCATTCGTGCATACCTGTAGACCACCGCCTCCACAAAGCAATGTGATTTTTTTCATAAGCACATCACATGGATGGTATATATAAGTAAAGTTAATTATATAATATTATATTTATGATATTATCTTCATTTTGGAAAGATAAAACAATATATACCTTCTTTTCATAATGATCATTGAAAAATAGAAACATTACTCATGCATATGTACGACCTACCGTCTTCATGATTGTAACATAGTTCATTTATCATAACCATATTTAATGATTAGTTTAAAAATTATAATTGATGGATAAATATGATAAATATATCATGATTATTATTCTGTATATGATGTAATTATTACCTCATAGACCATTTTAAACACACCGAATCTGTTTTGAAACAATAAACCAAACATCCTCAAAATACCCGACATAAACTTAACTAATTAAGTATTTAAATATTCTATTAAAAATAAATAAAATAAACAATTTAAGTATAAGTTAACAAAACTGGAAAAGGTTATTAATAAATAAAATAATTGATACATGTTTATTATATAGGATTTAAAGGACATACATGAATATTATGGACTCGTTGTAAGGGACTTCATCTCAATTTATCTTCATTGAGTCATATTTTTAATTTCATGAACATAATTTATTTTATATGGTGTATATAATGACCATTTTACATGTAATAACATAAATAATTTATAAATCATGGTATTTTAAGTTTCAATTTTAATTATTTAATCCAATGATATTTTACTTAAAGGTTACCAAGTGGTAAATAATTTCACAACTAAATTTATTTTTCTTGGGTTATATTACTTCTTTACTATATTTGATATTATATGATTATGTGTGTAATGATTTTTTATTATATTATTTTTTATTTAAAATTATTTTATATGGGTTTTTATTTGATATGCATAATGTTTTCATTGATTAATTCTCAAAATTCAATGGTATGATCTTTGTAAGGGTTATTTGTTAAAAATACTCTTTCTTAGAGACATACACTTATGATATGCACCCATATTCATTTGTGAGTGGTATAAACTACCATTTTTACATGTTATATCAGGAATATAATTATTTAAATTATATTTATTGTTTAATTTTAAGTTATTATTTCATGGGACTTACGATTGAAGAGTTTCAAAAGTTAAAAAAGCATTATGTTACAATCTCATTTATTTTTGGGATTATTTATGATGAAGGTTCTTTTGGTTGAAATAATATGTTGTTATTTTATTGAACCATATATATTTTATTATCCATGGGTTATAAATGTGGTTCAAATGTTTAACTTATATTTCCTCCCTTATTTATTGGGGAAATATCAAGAAGGTTGTTTGTAAGTGATACCAATACTCTATTTTTCTTTAGATCAAGAATATTTAATAAAAATATTTAAATATTATCCTATTATTAATAATTCATTTTAAATATGTTTTAATTTTAAAAAACGGTTTAAAAATAATCTTATATCATTTTATGAATGAGTTACTTTTTTACTTTTATTCAAAATTTGAAAGGAATATTTGTTTTAACATGTATGACATGAATAAAATTTACCACCATCATGACCGCTAAATATTAGAAATACTCCTTTATAAGTTTAAAATTTTATTTTCAAAGGAATGGATTTTCACAATATTTTGCAAACTTTTAGTTTTTAAATGTTATTTTAAAAGTGAAAAGAGTTATTTTTCTCAAGAATGTTTTAATGAAATTTTAATAAAATTTCTATTCATTAATGTAAACAACCCTTGATTTTACTTATGTTACAATGAGGATATTTTATAATGATACCATATTTATTATATCTTATTATTTATTATTATTCTTTCAAAGAGATTATCATGGAAACCGTTTCTTTTCCACGGGTTAATAATGTTATGAAGGGAATAATAGTTGTTCTTAAGAGATTTATGATGAAATTCAAGATTTATGTAATTTATTAATGATAAAACTCTTGAAAATTATTTATGATGATGGGTGGATCTTTTATAAACCAAGTATGGGTGGTTAAATTATAAACCAATGATCAATGGTTACATTATTAACCATGGATGACTGGTTATGTTATAAAATAAGGATGAGTGGGTCTTTTATATCCCTCCAATGTATTAGTTTTTGTAGATAAAGAAGTCAACCATATTGGTTATTGCATTTGTAAGAGTGATAAGAAGATAATTTTCCATGATACCAACATGTTTAGTTTATTCTTTCTATGGGTTTTAGTGTTTACTTTGATCAAGATTGAAATCATATGACTCATGATTATTGAATCTTATGACTCTTGTCATTGATAAATATTTATTCCAGGTTTCATGTTTTATTATCCATGCATTTATGGGTATGATTTCTATTATTTTATTATCATGAAATTTTATTATGCCATCATACCCTTATGCTCATATTTTTCTCACTGATGGAATTTAATTGTTAATTATTATATTTAACCTTGTAGAGTATTTGATCTCACCCTTATTTTGTTTTATTTTCCCCTGGTTATTTAGAACAATTTGAAATGTTTTTTGCCTATAATTTTTTTAATGTGAAGTTTTTTTATGGGAGATATTGAATACTTAATATAGAATTTTTAAAATTGGGTATAATGGAAAAATAAATACTCTCTTGAAATCATGAGTGTTGTTTATATAAGAGTTTTTACTAATTATCAAAAACCATAAACCTCAAATTTAATTGGGTATGTAAGTTATCCAATATTTTATTTTCATTTTGTAAGGTTTTCATGAAAAAAATTGGGTTATATTTATTAGTATCAAATCCAAAAATATAAATTTTATATTTTTTACACTAGATCCGAGAGTGTGGGTTTGGGGATGTTATAGATAGTCCATAGAATTCTGGTTAAAACCAATTATCTACAGTTCATCCAAAATATTTTCATGATTCCCTACTAAATATTCCCATAGTTGCGACGTGATGTATAATTGGCATCATGAACTAGTTTCCTTTCACAGAATAAAACCGAGTTAACTTTCTATGGCTAGGTGTTTCACTCTAAACCTTTCCCACAACCTACCAGTTTAATCTTATATATCATTGAATATGGAATTAAAATTAATTTTTTGGTTTGAGATATTTATCCAATAGAGATGTTAGTAAAACACCAAAATTATTCTGGATTTTCACTGCAACATGATCCTATTTCATATGGAATGACTAATCACATTATAATGTGATGGTCAAAACCCACTTCCTAATTATTCCAATGTAATCACCTTAATATTGTGAGAAATACCATTGATATATGATTTTTTCACTTTATAAAAAGACAACATTGAACAATATCCAAGATCTTTTATACTCATTTAAGATTATATTGGTGATAATATGATAGAATAAATAAGGTTTTAATTATTATATTCTTAATCCATGATATATAAATCAATATTCATGCAAGATACATGATATTACAAACTTCTTTAGTTATTCCTTGATAGGATACTAGTATATTGAATTTTCTATTTCTCCATGAGTCACTTGGATAACTTCAATACCCCCAATATTGATGCTACTTATCTATCCACATTCAATATGTATTAATTATATCCATCATTTATGAAACTCCATTTCTTGAATATCCTATTATAATAAACTACATAAATTATTTTCAAAAAAGTTGATAAGATCACTTTACTTTATGAAGTACCAAAGTAGATTTTAATGACGAGAGATGAAATGGGTGTATTTATTATCAATATATTAAAAAGAATTAAATTTAATATATGATGAGGTCAGGTGAATGAGGAAGATACTAATTAATGAATAAGTTTAAAGGTACGAGAAACAATTTGGAGTTCTAATAGATCACTTGTATTTAATTTTTATAACATTAGATATGTTGAAAAAAATTCATGCATAAGTCAGAAAAGAAGATTGATGAAAAAAATTGAGATTCTTATTAGTAAAAATCATCTTAAACATTTTATTTTTATAGAGTGGATACTATAATGAACCAATGAAAAGTGTTTCTAGATGAAGATTTCATTTTCTATATTATATGTTGATGAGTTTTTGAAGTTTGTTGGGAGTTTATAAAGTTAAGAATCTAGTTATGAGTTAATGAGAGAAACCATACCTATGTTTATAAATTAGGAAAGATGATATTGAAACCTAAATGAAACTTGGATGATATTTAAGAAGTTAAGTTGAAGAAAGAGTGATTTTGGGAGCTACATCCAATAGATACACTTATAAAAGTTATACTTACTAAAATATGAACTTGTGTATCTATAAATGTTCTAGAAACACCATGTCTAGAGAGTGATATGTGAATCCAAAAGAATTATTTTAGAATGGATATATGATGAATTTGGATAGATATGATAATAATACTTTAGAAGTTTAGTTTTGGATATTGGTCTGAAGTGTATCTGGAAAATGAAAGATGAAGGAAAATTCATATTCAGAA
This sequence comes from Viscum album, assembly GCA_963277665.1. NCBI lineage: Eukaryota > Viridiplantae > Streptophyta > Magnoliopsida > Santalales > Viscaceae > Viscum > Viscum album. The sequence goes on along the minus strand of OY728151.1, from coordinate 624,722,177 downwards.
GATATGATATTATGAAGAGTGCACACTGATACACTTCTAGAAGTTGATTTGGGTATATAAGCACTTGTGAATCTAGATTTTAAAGTACCTAGAATAAAAATTATTGAGTACAAGAAGAAGAGGAAATAGTGGAATCTACATGAACCAAACCTTAAATAAGTATAAAATATATTGAGTGGATTCGTTCCCCTTTATTTATTACGTTTTGATAATTGAATATCTCTATCACCTCTTCTTTATTATTTTTTATATTTATTTATCATTGATTTATTATATTTATTTATTATTATTATGTTATTATCATATTTTATTCAGTAAATTTTTTATAGGAATTATTTTTATTATTTATCCTTTATTTTTATTCTTTTATTATTCACTATTTTATCACATTCTATATTTTATAAATTTATTAAGTCTTTAACACTTATGAATTAATGTTTTTCTAGTAATTTAATATTATATATGAGGTCTATTGAGAAATTCATATAAGGCATGAATCTTATGTTTTTTTAGAAATTTCTCTTTTGTATGATAAGAGCATGAATTTTGGTAAAGGACATGACTCTAACACATTACAGTGGAATTCAGAATTGACTCTCACATATAAGGTCACATGTGAAGAATCAACCAAGTGCATGAATCTTGAATACGCTTCACTATGAGAACATTGAATCTTATTTATTAAGATTTTCAAAGTAAAAGTTTTTTATATATTGATAATAAGTAAAGGAGTTTAATTTTTACACATTTTAGTTAGTATTTTGGAAGATCATCATGTCATGGAGAAGTTCATTATATCATATATTATTATTTTTCACTACTTATGTCAGGATTATCTATCACTATTTATGATTGAAAATGAGTCACTCTTTATAATCATTATTCATAAATTTTTATACTCAAATACAAATATTTTAGAATATAAACTTTTTTTTGCATAACTTAATTATTGGGATTAGTTAAAAGATTTTTAAATAAGAAGTTAATTATATTTTAAATGTAGATTATTATTACATAGAAGTGAAATATTATTGTTGGAAGTATTCAACATATTAATTAAAGAAATTATGGTAACTATTTTTATTTACATATTATTTATTATTATTATATATTTAATTTTATAGGTTGTTTAAATATATTATAAAGTAATTCCTATAACACCCTGAAATTTTTGTGAAATATATTTTTTGAATTAATTTAATCTTTTAGATATTTTTCATTTCACACAATACTGAATATAACTTTTTTTATACAAAAAACACTATGTCTGCCTTTCATTATACAAAAAAACCAAGTCAATATTGTGCTAAAAACAATAATTATATTAGCTTGAGTTATACACAACACTATTCCTGGCTTGTATTACACAAAACAAAGAGTTCTTTTGATAGATTGCATTACATGCAAGACTGAGTTTTATCGAACAACAATATATTATAAAAATATCATTATTTAATATAATAAGATATAACCTAGCTATTAAATTATTGGTTATGAATATTATTAACAAAAATATGAAAATATAAGTTTTATAATATGAATTCATTAGTTATAAATTAATTATAAATCAAAATACATCCCAATTGATTATAAAGGAAATAGTTTTATCTTTTATGCTCCTAAAGTCATTTTGTCTTAATAAATTAAATTAATTACAATTAGTGAATGATATTAATGAAATATATATCTTATATATTCAATCACATATCTTTTATATTCATCCAATAGATTTTATTGGCATAATATTAGAACAAACATAATTTTACACGTAAAACCCTATATTTCTCAAAAGGGCAATTTTACCGCCTTTTAATGAAGAACCCATTTTTAATAATTTTTTTGACACTTTTATATATTATACATAAAAAAATAATTTTTTTTATTTTTATATATAATATAAAAATTTACTTTGGTTTATTTTTTTTATTTTTATGATAAGATTCATGTTTTGATAAATAGTAAAAAATACTAAATTTTAATTGAAAATAACTTTTTTCATCAAAATAATTTATAGCACTAAATAATATTTTTGATTGGTTTTAAAGTATAATCAGATAAATTTTTTATCATTTTATATAATATATTTCATTTTCATTAATTTTAAATTGAAGTTAGATATAAAAATGTTTCAATATATTGCAAGTTTTAATTTTAATAATATGTTTTTTCACCCCATCAATGAGATTAATTTTAAATTAATTAGTAAAAATTTTATGTTTTTAATTTTAAAAAATATATTCCATATTTTAGAACATATGTTACAAATTATGTAAATAGTTCTTATTTTATTTTTAGGTATTATTAATAGTAACTGTAGTATTTTTTATTAACAGAGTAAAAGGTAAATTTGGAAATTAAGGGTAAAAAATAATATTATAAATGTTATAAAATTACCCTAAAATTTATCCTAATTTTATTTTATGAGTGTTTTTAGACCAAAAATAATACTTTGGCTAAAATTATAACCTTTTTAAGCCACTTGGAAGAGAGTAAGGAATTTATTATATTTTATTTCAAGAAAAGTTAAAGATATCATGGTCATATTTTGAATAAATATATCATTTTTAATAGTTGTATATATAGAACATAAATAAAACTATAAATAGTAATTCTAAATATAAAATGTTTTTATTTATCATGATATTTTATTTTTCATTTTTAGGAAATAAATTGATAGCTTAAAGGCTTCTACAATAATGGTGCAGTAATTGTTTAATTAATAGAATTACCAAATAAATGATATTAAAAATATTAAAATAAATATAATTTGAAACAATTAATGTCATACATGAATTTTTTGGATGACTTTTAAATTTTAGGGATGATTTAATATAGTTGGTTCTTAGATATCATGTTTTTATTTTTTTTAACAAATAAAAATAATTAAGAGTTTATAAATTGACACTAATGATATTTTATGAAAATAATATTTTATTAAAGTAATTACAAATCATGAAAATATTAAATAATGAAAATGGGATGATATATGATCTAAAATATCATAAATAGACCATTTATGGTCTAATTTACTCTTTATATGTAAAATTTACATCCCATTAACACTAATTTTTTTTGTTAGCATAGTTAAAATTCAAATAGGTTAACTAAGGGTTAATAAAAAAGATAATGTTTAAAATTACAAAAAAAACTTTATAAAATTTATTGTTTGATGAGATTGAAAATTTATCACATATTATCTTTGAATTAATGGTTTTTTAGGTATTTGGATTGATATTTAATTTATTATAAATTAATATTTTGAGAGTTTCCAAAAGTTCCCCTCCCCTATCTTAAAAAGGGTATCTCTACTTCAATTTTATTCAAACCTCTAAAGACCATTTTTCTCAAACAAAATAATCCCAAGTATCCTCACAAATTCATTCCATTAATCTTATAAGCCTTCATTTGGGAATAAATCTAACCAAAGAAGCCCTTTTGTGCAAATCAAAAGGGGATACCTAAAGAAGAGGTAACTTTCATCAACAAATGTTTTTATTTTATATCTTTTATAAAAATGACTGATTATTTTTATTTAATATTTATATAATAACATAAGTATCATAAATAAAATAATTTTTTATATATTAAAGGATAGACCTAAAATTTAACACACCTCCATCAAATGTGTAAGGAACTTACTGTTCGTGTGTATGGAGGATTACCACCTCGCGAAATGATGATTGTTCGTTTTTCCTTTACCACCTCTCATGGTGGGCATTATGATGGAAAAAATATTTTTATATATATATGATATAATTATACTTATTTAATGATAATATCATATCTACTCTTTTTACTGTCTAATCTTTTGCAAAATGATAATGTCACTTGTGCATACGTATAGATTATCATCTCCACAATGTGATGTGATTTTTTTTGTATATATTTCACATGGATGGTAATAACGTTGAATATTATGAAAATATATGATATATATGACATAAAAATTATTCTTTAATGATAATATATCATATAATTTCCTTTCCTTTAACTCAATAAGAAAATGAAAACCACATTCATACGTATGTACGACCTACCGTCTCCATGAACGACATATTTTATTTTTTGTCTCCAACTATTATTAATCACCATGAATAAATATATAATTAATATATATATTATATTTATATAACTATTATCATTATATATATGATGAAATAATTATCTGTGTAATAGGACTAAGGATAAAAAGATAAAACATGAATGAAAAACAAAGTGGTTATTACGTGAGACATAACATTAATATGAAATTGTTAATAAATGAGTAATATAAAGTCATAAGTAAATCATATTTTGTATTAAAAATATGAATATGGTTATTTTTAATATTTATAATAAACTTATATTTATTATACATGAGGTTTTAACATGTGAAAAGGAAGTCAATACTGAAGGTAAGAGAATTTCATCTCACTTTTTATTTTCATGAGATACATGTCATATTCACCACTCGATTCTTTTATGTGGTGTATATACAACACTATGACATGTTATATCATTAATTTCATTTATTTAATGATATTAAAATCTTTAAATGATGTTATTATTCACTAAGGATCATGATTATAATGTTACTCAAGTAGTTTGGGGATTTTAGTTTCACTTTTATTTCTGCGAGACTTATACCATGTTCATCACTCATTCTTCCCTATGGTGTATATACTTCTTCTGAATGTAATATATGACCCTATAACTTAAATTTATGGGTATTTAAATACCTATTTTATGGACTCTTTTTCATGGTGTTTACGATTCAAGAGTTACCTAATCGGTAACAGATTAATGTCTCACTTTTATTTTTATGGGAAACATGCCTTATACACTAATTGTTTATTCTATGTGGTGTATATACTACCCAAGAATATCTTTTATGAGTATTATCCAGAATATTATGGAATTTTTATATCCTTATAATTTTATTTATTTCATGTGGAATATGATTCTACTGATTATAAAGTGATGATTATTTATTTCACAATTCCATTAATATTTGGGATTATTTCATTTTAAGTCACCATTTGGGAATATTTATTTTCCATGTACATGTTTTATATTTTTTTTCAAAAATGTTTTTAATATTATCCTATGTATTTTTAATGTATTTTTTTTACCCATTTTGACTTTTTAGTACATTGTTTGAAAATAATCTTTTTCTCATTTTCCAAATGAGGTACTTTGTGACTTTTTTGACAAAAGTATGAAAAGAGAGTTTTTTAACTTAAAAAAGTGAATAGAATTTTCTAATAAAATGAATCCTTAATTATTTTAAGCTTACCTTACAATCTTATTAGGTTATTTTTAAAGAAAATATTGTCTTTTAAAACTGTGCATAATTTTAAGAAAAGAAAACCTTTTCAAATCACAAAGAATATTTTCCTCAAATTTTTTTAAAGTGATCTCTAAAAATTATTTTTCTTCTAATATAACATTATTTGATGTTACTTATGTTTTAATGGGATAAACGATTCAATTATACCATTATTATTTATTATAATAAAATTTTATGTTTATGATGTAATGATATTTATGAAACCCATTTCTTTTCCATAGATTATGTTACGATATAATGATGTTTATAAAACTCATTTCATTCCATAGGTTAGGATATGATGAATGATTTCTGTTTTTGTGGATTATATATTTATGGTTTTAATTATATGAAGAGTGAGACCTATATCTCCCTCTAATTCATTGGTTTAATATTTGTATGTCATGAGATAATAATGGGAGTCAGGTCGACGAGCTTGATCCATAATGGAAGATGGGGAAACTCAATCCACTATGGGAAGATGGGGAAACCCAAAACCCTACAAGGAAAAGACTACTACTGGGGATAGTTTTGTGCACTTCCTAGTAGGTGTAGTTCCCATGAATCTCCCAGTCATGTTTTGGAAATACACCTTGACTTATAGGGAATGATATTACATGTTTATGTGTCTGCCACAAATTTCTTATCTTATTCCATGTTTTGATTTCATGGATTATGATCTTGATTCTCTTATTATTCATGTCTTATGAACTTATAATATTTATTCCATGATCCATGTTTTTGATATTTGATATGCAGGGTATGATCTTATAATGTTATGATCACATTCTCATACCCTTTTGCTCATATTTATGCTTATTCACCTCCCCTTCTTAACCATACTGAGCATATGAGATCACCATTTTTATTATGTTTTCTATTTACTAGGTAATAAATAAAGGTTTTATGTAGGGGTAATAAAGGGGAAGATCTTTGTGGTAAAAATTTAAGTTCTTTCAACAGACTAGAATTTTGAATTCCAAGTTTCCAAAGGTAGTAAACTAATACGGTCTTTGGGTGTTTATTTGTGTAATGTGTTAAGTATTCTAAAAAAATGATGTAATATCCAAATATGAAAAGCTTGGGTCATTATATTTGGTATCCAAGAAATTTTTTAGTTAACATTGGAAATTAGGATGATAATATCTTAGTGATACCACTAGGGATATTTCTAAGGATATGTAAAGGGTTGTCTATAATGAAAATCCAAAGGTGTTAGAGGGATGTGTCATAATTTAGAAATAAAATAAGTGATATTCCATGATTATATGGTTCTTAGTTATAATAATTGTTTCTCACACAATGATTTATAGTTTTATTAAATGGAGGGAACCAGAAGGAACTAGGTTAACATTGAATCTAATGGATAATTTGGTGACTACGAGCAACACAATTAGGTAATGACTGGAAAGAAATATATTGTGATTATTCCCAATCAGCTATCACGATATATGATTAAAAATGTAAACATTGGTTGTATTTATAAAACATATAATAAGAGTAAGATTTAATTTTATTAATGTTCATATGGTAATGAACATTGAGAAAATAAGATTCAACTTCATGAAAAGAACAAGGGAAGTAGAACCTTGAGGAATACCACAAATGGAGGGGAAGATGTTATCAGTGTGGGAAAAAGGGTCATAGAGTGATGAACTATCATGGAGTTAAATTTATTATATGTGGATAACATGGGAGTTTCCTAATTAAATGGCCTAGCCTAATAACTTACTTCTAAACCAAGGAAGTCCCTATTCCATGCCAATTATTGAAGAGGACTGATTGAAGTGTTTATGTATTTGAATTCAAGAATTATGAAACATATAATGATTGTTTTGTTTATGTGTTTTTATTTGAGGATTTAAAAGAATATATTTAATGGTTTAGATACACTAGAAATGTGATTTAATGGAATGGTAAAATTTTGACTAAGGGAAGATAACCCCTAATATGTTAATGATGTTGAGATAATGTTGTTAGATAAAGATATATTGGATATGAATAAGTAAATTGGATGGTACTGATTTCCTTAAAACTAATCAAGGATTTGTTTAAATGTTTTTTATGCTATCTTGGATGAAGTATACAACTTTTTTAACTTAAGTAATATGTCTAATAAACTTTGGAATAAGGAAACATGCATGTTTTCAATAAGGATGTATGGAAATTCATGTTATTACCATGTTTCAAGAGAATACATAATGAAGTTATTTAAATAATTTGAATGTGAAAACCAAGATCGAACTTATGATATATGATATTTAAATGTTAATATTATTTAGTGAACTTATTTTTAAATTTTTGTTTTTTTACCTTTTGGAAGGATTGTAGGATTATCCATTTATGGAAATTTTAAGTTAAAATTTGGATGAAGTTTGTGAGATTAAAGTATTATCCCACCATAGATGGATTTATGAGTATTTGATAAATTTTTATAACCTTTTTATGATAAAGACATAAAAAATGAACTATCATTCTATTTATCGAACTCATAATCTATTAATGCTTCAAGAATTATAAATTTAACTTCATTTCTTGAAATAAGAGATGGAGTGGAAATTGATCAAGGAATAAAAAAAGGTGAATTTGTAATGAAATAATGTAAGTATATCCCAATGTGAATATTACTAAACTATAGGAAAATTACCTTGAAATAAAATATTATCCTATTATTATCATTATTTATGATATCAATGAGCTCTTTCACTCTTCTTTAGTTTATGGTTTTTGATTTTTAAATTTCTATAGATCACCCAATTTCATACGATCTATGATATTTATCAGTATCTATAATTATTTAGGATTTTCCACCATGACAAAATATTCACTTATGTTCTCCAAAATAGAAACCTAGTTGTGATTTAATTTGGGCAACCATTATGTTTCTAACTTTCCTTTTTAAAAAGAAGTTTTAGTATTCATTTGTACAATGTGGATTTCTATAAAAGGAACTTTAAAGTATTAAAGCTTTGATAAAATAGATGACTTTATAGGTCCAAAATAATTTGAAGGGTGGTAGAATGTTTCACCATAAGATTTTGTGAAATATATTTTTTCCAAATTAATTTATTCTTTTTGATATTTTTCATTTCACACGATAGTGAATATAGATTTTATTATATTAAAAACACTATGTATGGCCTGTGTTATACGAAAAACCAAGTCGAGATTACACTATAAAAAACAATTATATTAGATTTTTGTATACACAACACTATTCATGTCTTGTGTTATATACAACATCATGTTATTTTGATAGCTTGCATTACACACATGATCAGGTTTTACTGAACAACAATATATTACTAAAATATTTTTATTTGATATAATAATTTATAACCAAGCTGTTAAATTAGAAGTTATGAATAGTATTAATTAACATATTAAAATATAAGGTTTATAATATGAAATAATTTGTTTCCAATTAATTAGAAATGAAAATATATCCCAATTTATTATAAAGTAAATAGTTTTATTTTTTATGCTCCCAAAGTCATTTTGTCTTATTAAATTAAATTAATTACAATTAGTGAATGATATTAATGAAATATATATGTTATATATTCAATAAAATATCTTTTATATTCTTCTAATTTATTTTTTAGGCATAAGATAAGAACAAATCCAATTTTACGCATAAAACACTATATTTTTCAAAAAGGAAGTTTTACCGCCTTTTAATGGTGAACCCATTTTAAATTAATTTTTTTTTTATAATTTTAAATATTATATTTTAAAAAATAAAATTATTATTTTAAATAATAATATAAAAATTTACTTTGGTTTACTTTTGATAAGTTTTGTGATTTTATGAATAGTAAAAAATACTAAATTTTAATTTTAAAAAACATTTTTCATGGCAATAATTTATAGCATTAAATTATATTTTTTATGGGTTTTAAATTATAATTTGACAAATTTTTTATCATTTAATATAATATTGGTAATTGGAATTATTTTTACATTGAATTTAGATATAAAAATGTTTCAATCTTTTTTATGTTTTAACTTTAATAACCTGTTTCTCACCCTCCCAAAAAGATTAATTTTAAATAAATTATAGAAAATTATGTGTTTTCAATTTTGAAAAATGGATTGAATATTTAGAATTAGAGGGTAAAAATTATTTAAATATATTTATTTTTATTTATGGTAATTATGTATAGTAACTTTAGTATTTTTTATTAACATAGTAAAAGGTAAATCAAGTAATTAAGGGAAAAAACTAATATTATAAATAATAGAAAATTACCCTAACACTTATCCTAATTTCATTGGATAAGTGGGTTTTGGAAAAAAGCATCCTTAGACCTATATTATAACATTTTAATCCACTTGGATGAGAGTAAAAATTTATTATATTTTATTTAAAGAAAAGTGAAATATGTAATACTCATATTTTCAATAACTATATCATTTTTAATATAGGGATATACAGAAGATAAATTTGACTATAAATAATAATTTTAAATAATAATTTTTTATTTATCATGGTAATTTATTTTTAATTTTTATGAAATAAATAACACCTTAAAGGAATATACAATGATGATCCATTAATTTATTAATTATTGGAAATACCAAATAAATAATATTCAAAATATTAAAATAAATATAATTTTAAATAATTAATGTCATCCATAAATTTTTTGGATAAAATTGAAATATTTGGGATTTTTTAATATAGTTTTTTTGAAGATATCATGTTTTTATTATATTTTAAAAAATACAAATATAGAACAGTGTCAAAATAGACACTAATGATATTTTATGAAAATAATATTTTATTAAATTAATTAAAAATAATAAATTTTTTAAATAATTAAAAGGAGATGATATATGGTCTAAAATATCATAAATTTACCATTTAGAGTCTAATTTACACTTTATACGTAAAAATTAACCCTCTTAATATTAAAAACACTGTTAACATATTTAAAATTAAAACAGGTTAACTAAGGGTTAATAAAAAAAATTATAAATTAAAATTAAATAAAAGAATATATAAAATTTATTGGTTTATAATATTAAAAAACTATATCATATTATCCTATAATACATATAATTTTCTAGGTATTTGGAATGATATTGAATTTATTATAAATTATTATTTTGAGAGTTTCCAAAAGTACCCCTCCCCTCTCTTATAAAAGGGAACCTCTCATTATCTTTTATTCACACCTCTAAATCCCTTTGTATTGGAAAACTTATAACCAATTATCATCAAAAATGTATTCCCTTAATCCTATATTCATTTATTTTTCAATAAATCTATCCAATGAATTCCTTTTAGGTAAATCAAAAGGGGATACCCAAAGAAGAGGTAATGTTCATCAATGAAAGTTTTTATTTTATTTGTTCTTTGAAACCCCTTAATTATTTTTATTTAATATTTATATAATAACATAAGTATCAAAAATATAATAAGATTTTGTTATGTTATTTTTTTGACAAAAACTTTCACACACTTTTATTTTATGGGTAACAAACATATCATTTGTGTGTATGGAAGATTACTGCCTCATGAAATGATGATTGTTTTTTTTACTTTACCACATCTCATGGTCAGAATTATGGTGGACACAATATTTCTATATGATATATATAATATTTTTTATTGATAATATAATATCTACCTTTTTTACCATCTAATCTTTTGGGTAATGATAACGTCGCTCATGCATACTTATGAATTGACATCTCCATGGTGCGATGTGATTTGTTTTTCATCTATATTTCACATGGTTGATAATAAGGATAAATTTTATGAATATATATGATATATATGACATTAAAAGTATTCTATAATGATAATATATCATATAATTTCATTCCTTTTAACCCAATAAGAAAATGAAAACAATGTTCAAGTGTATGTACAACCTACCGTCTCCATAAACGATGTATTTTATTTTTTGTCTCCAACTATTATAAGTCACCATAAATACATATATAATGAATATATATATATATATGATATTTATAATATTATTATAATTATATTTATTATGAAATCATGTTCTATGTAATAGGACTAAGGATAAGAAGTCAAAATATGAATGAAAAATAAAGTGGTTATTACCTAAGACATAACTTTCACATGAAATTGTTAATGAGTGAGTAATATAAAGTCATAAGTAAATAATATATTGTATTAAATATATGAATATGTTCATATGGTAGATTTATAATTAAATTATATTTATTATACATGAGTTTTTAATGTTCTCAAAGGAAGTTAAGACTTAAGGTAAGAGAATTTCATCTCACTTTTTATATCTGTGAGATACATGACATATTCACCACTTGCTTCTTTTTTATAGTGTATATACTACCCTATGACATGATATATAATTAATTTAATTTATTTAATGATATTAAAATATTTAAATGATTTTACTCTCTCATGTAGATCATGATTCTAATGTTACTCAAGTAGTAAGGGGATTTCTAGTCTCACTTTTATTTTTGCGAGACTTATGCCATGTTCACCACTCATTCTTCTTTATGGTGTATATACTAACCATGAATTAAAATATGAATATATTACTTAAATTTATGGGTATTTACATATCAATTTGATTATATCTCTTAAATGGGGTTTATGATTCAAAATTTACCAAATCAGTTAGGGATTCATGTCTCAGTTTTATTTCTATGGGACACATGCCTTAGACACTACTTGTTTCTTCAATGTGGTGTATATAATACCCATGAATGTATTTTATGATCCTTATCCATAATATTATTTAATTTTCATATCCATAAAATTTTATTTATTTCATGGGAAAATTATTCTACTGATTATAAAGTGATGATTATTTTTTTCACAATCTCATCAATATTTGGGATTATTTTGTTTTAAGTCTCTATTTGGGAATATTTGTCTTCCATGTCCATCCTTTATAAAAATGTTTTCAAAAATGTTTTTACTTTTCTCATATATATTTTAAAGTAATTTTCCCTATTTTTTACTTTTTAATATATGGTTTGAAATGAATCTTTTATTCATTTTACAAATGAGGGGCTTTGTGACTTTTATAGCAAAGTATGAAATGAATATTTTTAACTTATACAAAATGAATAGAAATTTACACCATCATGAATACTTAATAATTTGAATCTTAACTTACAATATTAAAATTTTATTTTCAAATAAAATGTTTTATTTTAAAATTTCAAATAATTTTAATAAAAGAAAATGTTTTTGAAGGAGAAAGGATATTTTCCTCAAGAATTGTTTTCAACAGATCTCTCAAAATTATTTTCCATCTAAGATAAAATTAATAGATGTCAATTTTGTTTTAATATGGATATAATTCAATGATTCCATTATTATCATTTCTAATAATGTTTTATGTTTAGTATGGAATTATATTTAGGAAACCCATTTATTTTCCATGGATTATGTTATAATTGAATAATGTTTATGAAACTCATTCCATTCTATGGGTTCTGATGTGATGAATGATTTATGTTCTTATGGAACAAATATATATGGATTTCATTATGTGATGGGTGGTACCTATATCTCCATCTAATTCATTTTCTAAAGATTTATATCTCATGAGATAATGATGAGATTTAAGTCAATGATCTTGATACACAATTTAAAATGGGGAAACCCAATTCACTATAGAAATTTGGGGAGACCCAATCCATCACAAATAAAGAATTGACTTGGGATGGTGGTGTATCCCACATAGTAGGTGTAGTCCCCATGAAGTTACCTATTATGTTTCATCAATATGACTTGACTTATAGGGAATGACATTACATGTTTATATGTCTACCAAAAAATTCATGTCTTATTCCATGTTATGATTTCATAGATTATGCTCTTGATTTTATTATGATTCATGTATTATGAACTACTAATATTCATTCCATGATTCATATTTATTATATTTTATATGAAAGTTATGATTTTATAATGTTATAATCATGTTCTTATACCCTTATGATCATGTTTATGCTTATGTAACTCCCTTGTTTACCCTTACTTAGTATCTAATATCACCCTTTTTACTATGTTTTATTTTACCTAGGTTATAAATAAATGTTTTAGGTAGGGTTATAAAAGGATAATATCTTTATAGGAAACATTTAAAAACTTTCTTCAGACTAAAAGTTTCTATTCCCAGTTTCCAAAGGCACTAAACTAATATGGTATTTGGGTGTCTGTTTGTGTAATGTTTTAAGTATTCTGAAACAATGATGTAATATTCATGTATGAAAATAATAAATCACTATAATTACACATAGATATTATCATTTTTAATTAAATAATTAATATCATAGAGTTTTAATTAAATGATGTATTCATTATTGTATTGTCTGTTTAAGGAAGGTAGAAGCTATAGTCATGGATTCACATGCCTCATTATGTTTTGAAGTTCCAAAAAGATTCATAGAGTCTCATTGTTGACGCAATATCTTTTTTGGAATGCCTAAACATTATATATTTCATCATTAAGGAACAAATCATATTGTTTCTACCCCAAAAAACATTATTAACATCTTATATTAGTTTAATTGTGTTATCATGCATTAGGTTTATTGTTTTTAATTAAATGTTTTATTTTTGGAAGAATTCATGTGATAGAATACCCTTAAATGGAATGTCTTTCGAGTTATGATTACCTGAAAAAAAATCATGGCACATGTTCTGTCTAAACCAAAAAAAGGTAAGGATGGTTATTTCTCTACTTTAAAAGGAATGTCTTTATGACCAGACTGCACATTTAAAGTCCACGTTGTGTCTACTCCCATCAAAATAATGGGGTTTTTTCACACCTATAAAATAAATGACTGTTTAAATAAATTTTATTTGTTTAAATATTTATAATTCACCTACCTATATTTTATTCCCATATTCATCTGGTAACATACAACTAGTATCAACGATAACCCTTTAGAGCTCTATTTTTTTATTTTCCTTATTTAATTTATCATTTATCTCTATTTTTTATATCTAATAATTTATATATAATTTAAAAGTTTGGAGGATATTTTTTATGGTGTATATATATATAAGAAGTTTGAAAGATAAAGATTCCAAGAAAGTTATCAATAGAGATTTTTTATACCATAGTGAAACGATGTTATTTGAATATAGAAATCTTGGATACTTGAGGCCAAATTATCCTATAAATAAAGTAAATAGGAGTAAAAAAAGGAATAAGTCAATTTTTATGAGTTTTATCATTCATAATCTAAAGGGAATAATAATTATGGTAATATATACCTCATGATAGAATCTATTAGGGTAACGTATTCATCTTCCACCTTGTGAAATTCATCTTTTGATTTTTCTAATTATTTTAGTTATGTTAATATTATATTTAAACATTTAAGTTATTTATGTGATTAAAAATAGTAAAAAATGAATAAAATGGATTCTATAAACTTGTAACTCAAGATAAAATATAATAATGTTATTGAGTAGAAGAAAAATCTACCCTTTGAGGTTGGAAAGTTAAAAAATGATGATTCTAAAGTGTTAAATATTAAAGTAATAAATTATGTGTTGAAATATTACATTTACAAGATTGAAGAAAATGAAAGAAATAAATTCAAAGTTATGATGGATGATATTTCTCAAATAAAGAAACAAAATGTATTTTTAGAATATTTATTTTAACATAACTTCCTATAACAATGAGAAAATATGTGATGATTTGAAACAAGTTTTAAAAAATAATAAAAATATAAGAAGTTAATTAGATAAAATTTTAGAAGAAGGAAACCATTTGATAAATAATATTCTTAGTATGATTATTCCATAGTTAAACTATGGTTATCCCATTTATTATTGGATGTATAATGATAAAATTAAGATAAGGATATGTTATGAAATTATAAATTATTTTAGATATGACAAACATAGATATTATGTGATTGATTATCGTGAAATATTTAGATAGCCACCTAGTAGAAATAATGTATTAACTTCAACATTGTCGATGAATTCAAATTTAAAAAGAGTTCACTTAGTCTACCCAAAGTATCTATGCAAAATATAATGGAATATAAGTCATTTTAGTGAGTTTACAATATATGTAATATTATTTCTCAAAACCCATGTTTTCTTTACTAAGACACAACGTGTTTTCATTTATCAATTTCCAATATGAGATTTCAGACACATTAAATATCTTTAATATAAAATATATAAATGTTTTTTATATTAAATTAATATATATATCATACCATTAATATGACCTATTTAATCAAAAAATGGCGATTCTATTTAATTCCCTCACAATGATTCCATAAATACATTACTTTTCACTATCCCTATGATGTCTATTTGAATCCTCAATATTCGAAAAAATAGATAATGATGTGTTTTAAACCCCATACATGATGTATCTTCTATCTATAATCCCAAAAGGGACACCAAATATCTATTCAATTAATGCTTAAGAAGAATAATGTTTTTATTTAAACTTAGGAATACTCACTTAAACCCTGACATATTACCAAGATATTTCAACTGGAAGATTTACCATTATTTATCCCCTTAGAAAAACAACTACTTCCCTCTAACTATTCTATCCTATAACAAACAAAAATGTTAGGAAAACTAAAAGTGGTATATTTTTTTTGTGATGAAATTTTTTTCTCTGAACTCAACTTTTCATCGTTCCATTTTTCTTAAAATCCCCCTAAAATTCATGGATTAATATATTAAAATTCTTAGGAATCTATAGAGAAACTATATTTTTGAGTTTTGTATCTATTATATTTCTATTTTTAAATTATTTTAGGGAATAAAATTACTTTATTTATAATAATATTATAGTTTCCTTTTTAAATTTTATGGAATATTTTATTATATAGATACTTATATGTTATGTGAGAATTGATATTTTAACTGATTTTAGACTATATAATTTTTCTCGATCTTATATTGATTATAAGTTATTTATCCTAAAAGTAATCCATCTCAAATAACTTATTTTTTTTATTCTTTCACATGTACTCGATCTATTTTATTTTTATTTTATTTATGCATAACATATATTTTTTGATTCTCTAACCACAAATGTAGGTCCAAATTTAGTCAACACATGTAAATTCTAGTGTTTTCTTATTTAATTTCTTTTTTACACTATATTTTATGTTTAACATTGAATTGATGATATATATATATATATATATATTAACATTGAATACTTATTGATTTTTTTATTTTAGTTATTTTTTAGATTACTTATATAATATGTTTTTTATAATTAATAAAGATTAGTGACAGTTCACTAATTATGGATTGATTAGATTATTTTTATTTTTACATTTGTAAATCTGATATTCACTGTTATCATGTGTTCATTGAAAAGCAATTATATTGAAATATTTTTAAAAAATATTTATATTTATATAATATGTTACCTAAAAATATTATTATTTTATTATAATGTTTTTCTTATTACTTGTAATTATATTTGTAAATGGAATTTTATTTTTTGTATAATTTTTCTATATTTTCAAAACTATAGTGATATTTAATTTGATATTTCATAGTTTATAATTTCTCAAAATAATACAATAATAATTGTTCCCCTTGTAGGTTGAATGTGGTGGCCCTTTTTTACCAAAGTAAACTTAATTAATACCTAGTTATACTATACTGATGATAATAAAATGGTTTTCTTAATATACTTATAATTTTTAGGTTTATCTATAAAATCTAGTACTTTATGAAAATAATTTCTCCCTTAATAAATGATGAATTTTTTTTGATGTTATGATCACTTGGAAAATATGGATCTCAAAACTAATGATGAGAAAGGTTAAGATATATTTTGATAATTAAGATATAGTGATGAATGATTCCATGAATAGATTGAATTTATAGAGGTATCAAAGTCAAAATATCCCCATTTTTTTGGTTCTCACCAAAGCCTCCATGTAGAAACTTATTATATGTCATTCAACTCATTATGTTTTTTTGAAAATATATTAGCATAACCTTTATTTTGTAATTCCAATTAACATTATCAATCTGTAAATCTTTATAGGTGGATCTAGTCAAAACCAACCACATTTTTGATTATATAATTTTTAGTCATAGTGGATAGATTTTTTGTACCTCTAGTTGGACATAACTTAACAAATGTATATATTTTTATTTTTCATATATATCTAGAACTTTGAAGGTTTACAAATGAATTACATATTGTTTCTTTCTATATAAAGGATATATTTAAGGTTATATAGTGACACTATCCATACTCTAGAAACAATTTATTTATGTTTCATTAAATAGTAAAAATTAGTTTTCTCTATGAATTATAAAGAAATGCATTATATAATGTCAAAAGTTTTACTTTGATTATATTTAAATAAATTAAATGATATTTAATGTATATATTAATAATTTATTAAGTAAATTGTGGAATAATTTTACAATGGGAGTTCATGAGTCATACATGTTAAGAATGAATTTGAAAAAAAATATTAATGTAACATTATGAGAATTTATAATGTATGTAAGAGGAAAAAATAAATCCTTTTAAAAAAATATGTATTTTTATAAAACATTTCAGAATAATTATTATTTATGGATCATAGTATGTGAATATATCACAATTTATATAAATTCCATTATTCTCTCATTCATTAAATATAAAGGGAAAATAATTGGTCATGGATTAAAAGATATAAAATTGACTAATTTAATGTAAACTATCAATGATTTTTCGTATTGGTTGAAATAAGTGGAGGTGTGATTTTTTTAATAACATCTCATGTTCATCAACAATAAAAAAAAGATTCATTATAGAAATACCCAAACTAAAAAAGTTCAATTTTATTTATTTTTGGATTCCTCTCCTTATTGATATTGATAGGATTTGTGTATTCATTTTATTTCAGTATATTATATCTCTTAAATTCATAATAAATAAATCAAAAAGAAAAGAAAAGAAAAATTTAGGATATTGATTTTTATATGAATATAATTTTGATGAAGATTATATGTCCTATATATTTTAAGGTATATATCTTATACACAATAAAAATAAGGCATAAATGAGTTACATTATATATAAAATGGGATATCATGGTGTAATGACCTAATCTCTTGTTACCCATATTTATTGGTTCTTTTTTACTAAATGATATTTTATATAAATCCATTGTTTAGTCAACATTTTTGTAGTCTTAAGGGACTAAATACATTTATAAACATCATACTCATAATACATAATATAAATTACATAGTATAAACACTATTTAAATACATGTTTTCTTCATGTTATTATTAGAATATCTTATTATAGATGTGATAATATTGATATCCTTGGGAAACAAGAAATAATATAGAATAGAATGATCTTAGATACCCAATATGTGTCAATATAAATACCCGAGCCAGAGAAACCGGACTCGCCCCTTACAAATGTTGTGTAATCTTTTTTTATAAAAGGAATTTGAATAAATACACAAAATTAAATAAAATAGAGGATATTTTACCGATATAGGTTTTGAAGAGTTAGATACAAGATTTCAATTTATCATAGTTGTAATAAAATTAAACCAACAAGAGCCAACTTCACTTCCACTACGTAAAAACAATGAATTCCAACTTTGGTCTTCAATGTGACCTATGAAAATAATTTTAAAACAATGTATGAGCGTTAAATTACATAGTAAGGGGTTTTAGAATATTTGAAAAATCCCGTTAAAAAATATTCTTTTGAAAACACCTCTGATAATACATTTGGAAATATTATTTTTATAACATTATTTAAAATCACTTACGATTTGAAAATACTATATCACTTAGAAAATACTTACATTGTAAAACCTCTTTAAACATATTCCAGCATTTTTCTGAAAATAGTACACACGATTCTGAAAACAAAACACTATTCCGAGGGCACTTGAATCATTGAAGGTTGTATTGGGCCTACCCACTTAGTAAAGTATGGGTTTACCCCCCAATAACCTTATATATTTACAACATAAAAGAGTTAGAGTTTTTGAAAATATTTTAAGCTTGATTTACTTATATACCTATTTTCACTGGAGTTTTAATTTTGAAAACATGACACTTAAATAAAATACATATTCCCACTTATATAATCGTGTTCATATATATATATACATGTATGTATTTAAGTATTTTTATATGAAATTTCATGTCATTTTTGGGTTTGGTTACAACCAAAACCCTTACTATAATCCTTTACTTAAACTATTTATGTTTTCAATCCTTATTTCATGAAATACATTTTTCATTATTATAAATGATTGATCTTCTTAAAATAGTCATTATAATTGGTTATGTTCCTCACATAAAATTATAAAGGAAACATTTAAAATATAACACTTTCAATGAATCCCATGTACTTCTTAATTATGGAATTTAAACCTTATAATTTAAATTGAATCCATGATTTGTTATAAATTAAACATATTTCAGTGTAATGCATCAAATCATGGCCATGATTGTATGCAGATACAATATCCATAATTTTTAGTATAAAATGATTACATGATATGCGCATTTTTAAAATCATGGTGATACAATTATAAACATAAAAATACCCATTAGATATATATTTATTTATGTATGTATATATAATTATGAGAACCCTAATATATAGAATATATGGGGTTTAAGTGATACCCATCATGATGTATAATTTTATGAAAAAGAAATTATATATGCATGAATGATTCCTTATTTTATAATTTGAATGAAAATAAAATTGTATCTCATATAGAAATATATAAACATCAACATAAATAAAATGGAATTAAATCAAACAAACATAATATTTTTAAATGAAATGAATTCTCTTTGCATAAACATGATTTAAAGAAGACACCTTAAATTATTTTTATAAGACAAAAAAAACCATACCTTGAAAGTATAGTTTTATTAAAATTAAACAAAACACCACACAGAAATTTAAAACATGAATTAAGAGATAAAAATATAATCACACTCTTGATACAGAATCTAGATAAAATGAAATCCAAACACAATTTTAATAAAAAAATCCCTTTTAGAAAAAATATAAAACATAAATACAATATATTAGTGCTAAAATTATGATTATAACTTTCTAAACAAGAATTATAAAAATAATTTAGCTAAGGACCATAATTCTAAATAAAATTAATATAACCCTTAAATTAAAAATGTATAAAAATATAGAAAGATGTATTTTATTACATATATAACTTTGTAGATTAAACTTAAATAGATGAAACTAAACCCTTGATTGAATTTAGTTTTAGTAGGTGAGAAAATGATGAAAGATCTATTTCCTTAGACACAAACACAACGGACTGCGTATTGGTTTTCCAAATTGAAGTTGGCACAAAAGCAAAAAACTTTTATAACCAAAACCAGTGATATAAATATATATAAATATATTAAAATGGTAGATCTATGGACCAAAGATAATTTTGTCAAGAAATATTATTGAGGAAGGGGACAAAACAATATAATTTATATCTTTGAAATAGATACATTTGAAGGAAACCAACTCATAAACAAAGACATAACAATATATAATTGCAAGTGAATTGACATTTGAGGACCAAAAATATTTTAAAAAATAGAGGAAAATGATGCTTATTGGTGGAAATCAATTGTACTGAAAAAAATGATGATATAAAAAATATATAATCCATAGAAAAATAGTTGTAGTGTTGTTCAAAAAAGTTGATAGAAACTTTTAAAAATGACTAAATTGATTGTAAATTGATAAATTTTGATCCAAATAACCGTGAAAAAGATCCACAGATATCGATTGGTAGAATATAGTAATGAAATAAGACTACACACAATGAAACAAATTGTAGTAAGGTTTCTATCGTAATATTTGAACTCTGGAAAAAACAAACTGCTGAAAAAGTAAACCATGAGATTCAACAACCAGGACCTCAGATCTAGAAAATGGAATAACTATAACAAAAATTAAATCCTACCTTGCACTAAGTCTGGAAAAATAAAAACCCTCACCACTCGTAACACCCACTGTAGCTTTGGTCGGACTCCGCATCTGAGCTTGGCGCAACATCACCAAACATAGACCTCGCCTTCAGCCTCACCAAATGACACCCTCATGGTGGCTCCGGCTTCCTCTGGCGCATGAACTTAGTTAGTTCTATCTCCCGAGATGAAACCCACAGACCCCAATCGGGGTCCCTTACTGCGTGAACTGGAGACACCCTATTCCCGATTCAGTTTATTTTTTTTCCAATTATATCATTATTATTTTGAAAATTTAACATATTATTATTATTATTATTGATTTTATTATTTAAATATATATTTAATTATAAAACAAAACTGTTATAAAGTAATAATTCTATAAAAATATTTTAATCAATTAAAACTAATATAGATATACCATATCATTTTAAAAATATATTATATAAAACTAACCTAATTATATTTATTAAATGTCTTTTTGAAAGAATTAAAATTATCATAATTTAAAAATTTTCAAAATTTTATAAAACAAATTATAATTTAATTTTTAAAATACTCAATACTCTATTAAAATAGTTTATAATATACAATTATAATTTTTTTAAAACAAAATTCATAATATTAAAAATTTAATAAAACATTATTCTAATCAAGGTTTATAATTTAAAACTAATAGCTATAATTTAAAAAATATATATCATATTTTTGAAAATAAAACCAATTTTTTTTACAATAATATAATTATTCATATGTTAGATTAAATAATTATGAGCACAAATAAAAATGAAAATATTAATATTGAATATGTTTATAACATAATTTATTATTTTTAAAAATAATTATCAATTTATATTGGTTTTATCCATTTTAAAATATTTATAATTTTTTTCAAAGAAAAATGTCTTAAAAAAATTACGAGTTTTTTTTCAATTATAAATAAATCTAATTAATATTTTTTTTTATAATAAAATTAACTTTGGAATTTCTGGGCTGTTACATTATCCCTCACTCAACAGAATTGCATACTCGCAATTCATTTCTTTAGACTAAAATAATTCTGAATTTCCTTATTTAGAATTAATAAAAACTAGGATCACTAACTCTAATATTTACCACTTAGATGAAAACATCGAATCTCAAAAAGTTTTCTAGACCATTCCTCTAATACAAACTATAAAGACCCAAGCCCGATCAACTAGACTCGACCGTTAAAAATGATGTGTAATTTTTTTATAAAAGGAACTTGAATAAATATATAGAATTAAATAAAATAGAGGATCTTTTATCAGTTTAGGTTTTGAAGAGTTAGATAAAAGCTTAAAATTTATCAGAGTTGTTATAAAATTAAACCAACAAGAGCCAACTTTACTTCCACTATGAAAAAATGTTGACATCCAACTTTGGACTTCAAAGTAACCTGTGAAAATAATTTTAAAACAAAGGATGAGTGTTAAATTTCCCAGTAAGGGGTTTTAGAAGCTTTAATAAATCCCTTTTAAAAAAATATTCTTTTGAAAACACATGCCACAATACATTTGGAAATATAATTTTTATAACATTATTTTAAATCGCCTACACTTTGAAAATACTATATCACTTAGAAAATACTTATGTTCGAAAACCACTTTAAACATATTCTAGCATTTTTCTAAAAACAATACACAAGATTCTAAAAACAAAACACTATTATGAGGGAAATTGAATCATTGAAGGTTTTCTTGGGCCTACCCACTTAGAGAAGGATGAGTTCACTCCCCAATAACCTTCCATATTTACAATGTAAAAGCATCAAAGTTGTTGAAAATATTTTAAGCTTTATTTACTTATATACATATTTTCCCTGGGGTTTTAATTTTTAAAACACGACACTTCATTAAAATAGAAATTACCACTTATATAAGTGTGTTTATATATATATATATATATGAACTTTTATGACATTTTGGGGTTTGGTTAGAACCAAAACCATTACTATAATAATTTGCATAAACTGTTTATGTTTTCAATCCTTCATTAGTGAAATATATTTTTAATTATTATTAATGATTGATCTTTTTAAAATAATCATTATAATTGGGGATGTTTCTCACATAAAATTATAAAAGAAACTTTTAAAATATAATACTTTCAATGAATCCCATGTACTTATTAATTTTAGAATTTAAACCTTATAATTTAAATTGAATCCATGATTTGTTATAAATGAAATTAATGTCAGTGTAATGCATAAAACATGTCTATGATTGTACGCAGATGCGATATATGTAATTTTAGTATACGATTATGACATGATATGCACATTTTTAGAATCAGGGTGATATAATTATAAACATAACAATACCTATTATATATATATATATATATTTATGTCTGTATATAAAAGTATGAGAACCCTCATATATAGAATATATGAGGTTAAAGTGATTCCTATCATGATGTATAATTTTATAAAAATATATTTACATTCATAAATTATTCCTTATTTTATAATTTAAATGAAAATAAAATTTTATCTCACATTAAAATATTTAAACATCAACATAAAGAACACAAACTTAAATTAAAAAAACATGATATTTTAAAATAAAATAAAGTCACTTTGAATAAAAATTATTTAATGAAGAAACCTTATCTTATTTTTAGAAGATAAACAAAACAATCATACCTTTAAAATTTAGTTTTATTAAAATTAAACAAAACAACTCCCAAAAATTTAAAACACAAATTAAGAGATGAAAATATAATCATACTATTACTAAAGAATCAAGATGAAATTAAATTCAAACACCATTTTAATAAAACTTATCCCTTGTGGAATTAATATAAAACATAAATATAATCCCTTAATGATAAAATTATGATTTTCCCATTCTAAATAATAATTATAAAAGAATATATCTAAGGACTATAATTCTAAGTAAATTTAATATAACCCTTACATTATAAATTTATGAAAATATAGACAGAGGAATTTGATTACATATATAACTTTGTAGATTGAAGTTAAATATATAAAACTAAATCCTTAATTGATTTTAATTGCAGAAGGTGAGAAAATGATGAAAGTTCTATTTCCTGGAACACAAACACAACATACCACGTATTGTTTTTCTAAATTATAGTTGGCACAATGGTACAAGACTTTTATAACAAAAAATAGTGATATAAATATATATAAATATATGAAAATGGTAGATCCATGGACCAAAGATAAGCTTGTCAAAAAATATGATTGATGAAGGTGATAAAAAAATATAATTTATATCTTTGAAATAGATATATCTGAAGGAAACCAAATCATAAACAAAGACATAAAAATATAGAATTGTAAGTGAATTGACATTTCATGACCACAAATATTGACAAAAATAGTGGAAAATGATTCTTATCGATGGAAATCAATCATAAAAAATAAAAAATGATGATATAAACAATATATAATCCACAAGAAAACAAGGATAGTCCTATTCAAAAATTTGATAGAAATAAGTAAAAATGAATAAATTGACTCTAAATTGATAAATTTTGATCCACATAACCATGACAAAGATAAAAAAATTTCAATTGGTAGAAAGTAAATAAAGAAGACTACACATGATGAAATAATTTGTGGTAAGGTTTCAATTGTAATATTCAATCTCTGAAAAAAAACTATTGAAAAAGTAAACCATGAGATTTGAAAACTAGGATCTCAGATTTGGAAAATCGAACAACTATAACGAAAAATAAATCCTACCTCACACTAGTTCTAGAAAAATTGAAACCATAATCACTTGTAACACCTAATACAGCTTTAGTCAGACTCCTCATTTGAGATCAACATGATGTCATTGTCCATGGGCCTCAGATTCGACCTCATCGGACGACACCCTCACAACGGATCTAGCTTCCTCCAATGTACGACCTCAATCGGTTATCTCTCCCCAGACGAAACCTCGAGACCCAAATCAGGGTCCCTTATTGCGCGAACCAGAGACCCCATAACCTTGATTTGGTTTATCTTTTTTTTGATTATATCATTAGTATTTTAAAATTTTAACATATTATTATTATTGATTTTATTATTTAAATGAATATTTAATTAGAAAAAAAACTTTTATAAAGTAATAATTATATAAAAACATTTTAATCAATCCAAACTAATATATATACACACATATATATATATATATAACATATCATTTGAGAAATAAATTTTATAAAACCAACACAATTATATTTATTTAATGTCTTTTTGAAAGAATTAAAATTATCATAATATATAAATTTTCAAATTTTTTTAAGACAAATTATAATCTAATTTTATATCACTCAATACTCTATTAAAATATTTTATAATATATAATTATAATTTTTTAAAACATAATTCATAATATTAATAATTTAATAAAATTTTATTCTAATCAAGGTTTAAAATTTATAACTAATACCTGTAATTTCAAATATATATAGATATATCATATTTTTGAAAATAAAAACCAATTATTTTTATAATAATATAATTATTCATATGTCAGATTAAATAATTATTAACATATATTAAAATGTAAATATTAATAGTGAATATGTTTATATCATAATTTATTATTTATCAAAATAATAGTCAATTTATATTGCTTTTATTAATTTTAAAATATTTATCCTTTTTTTATGAAGAAAAATGTATTAAAAACATTGTTTGTTTTCTTTAAATTATAAATAAATATACTTATTAAAATATTTTTATAATAAAACTAACTTTGAAATTTCTGGGTTGTTATAGTCAATGTACTAAATAATTTAATCACACATCAAAACCCAAATTATATAACACATATATGGAATAAATGAATAATAAATAAAAATTTATATCATGATAAAATATAAAATAACGCTGTAATGGAGTACATATTGATGTAAATAATAAAATTATAGTCAAGTACCTATAATAATATAATATTTATTAAAGGGTAAATAAATCCCATTACCAAAACTTACATATCTCATGAAACCTCTAATACATTGGAGATATATATAATTTCATCCCCCAAAAATTACTTAATTATTCCAATTATAAAACATGACATCAATAAAGTTGGAAATAAAAATACTTGGCATAATTTTGATGTATCAATAGAGAATAACAAATAAGGATAACCCATATATAGTAGTAAGTGGTTAATTATTTCCCCACTTAGTGGAAAAGTTTAGTTATCAAAATGAATAATTTAGAGTAAAATTTGAAATAGTGTATTCATATTTTCAAGAGAAATAACCTTCCATAAAATATGTAATATGGTATATATAATGATGGTTATTTGATATTAGTATACCCTGTAAATGGGTGTTGTTTCAAAGGGTCATGAATATGGTTATAAAAAAATCCCTCAAAATGAACTATATGTATACCATATATAAAAAACTATCATGATATATAAAAAATGTTATTAAATATACTCCTTGTAGAGAAAAATTTTAGTCCACCATGAAATTTCTTCATTTTAAGATTCCTCCCTTGATGTTTTCTCTCTCAAATTACCAATTAGAAATCAAAAACCAAGTTGTAATCCAAGTAATTTATTAATGAATAAGTGAATTTATATGTTTAAGCTTCATATTTAGATATGTGGAATCTCCTTAGTGGGTTTTCATTAGTAGTGTTGTAAAATTCTTATTATAAGTATAATATTCAATAGATTCATTTTCTATCATTTTTACACTTGAAATATATGATCTTCCTAAAAATTTATTTCATAGTGGAAGAGGTGTGTTTATTAAACTCTCATGATAGGTTTTCACTCATTAAAAAAAATTAGTCTTTTATCTGTGAAATATTTTTAAACATCTATTAAAGGTATTACTTTCATTGATTTTCATACTACATTAATCTAATAAAAACATGTTATTATAAAAGTTTCACTAAAAAATATTTATTATAGATTTTTTATTAAAAACATTTACATTAAATTGTATAGTCTTCATAATCATCATCCATACCATTTATTAATGGAAGAAAACCCCTAAAACATGAATTGATCTGTGAAGTACGGATTTTAAATTATGGATAACATTAAATAATACATTTTTTCATCAATTTTTATATTTTATCCTATTTTTCCATTGATTTTAATAGAGAACTCTATGAAATTAATAGTAAAAACTTTCCTTTATAGGTATCTATCAACAAATGACATAACTAAACACTTCAATAGGATCTCTTCATATTTCTAAAGGTGTTTTATAACTCCCTCAATAGTTAAGATTATAAATGAATAAAGGGATATTTGAGATATGTCAATGTGATCAAATCTCTTTAATAATTAATAGAGTAATTTTATTTATCGAGTTCCTTTACTAAATAAATAATCCTAAAATATTTTATCACTCAACCAACCCTTGACTTTCAGATATTATAATTATAATAACATATAACTTAATAATATAATTTGTTACTAAAAACTTAATTAATCACTTTATAAGTATTTCAACATCACATAATTTATTATAAGTCCCAAAAGTATGATAATAAATATTGATGAAATAAATAAACAAAATTAAAATGTTTTACCATATCACTATTAAAATATTTAAAATAATATCATCATATATTTATATCATTTTCTATGTTATAGTTTATAATATGAGAAGCATAGTTATATCATTTTATCTCTTATGGATTTAATGAACATATAATACTACTAGATCTAATTTCCCATTAGTATACCCTGAGATGGGGGATGAATTAAGTTATTAAAAAAACTCCTTTTAAATATGGATATTGTTTCCTTATTAGAAGAAGCAAAAAATCCATCACCTATAATAAATATATCACACTATCAAAATCAAATAGAAAAAAGTAAAACACATGGATCATAATATATTTACATTATTCACCAAAATTAGATACTTTCCTAGAAGATATACAAGATAATTTATGTGTTTTTAAGGATCAAGTAATATTTATTTAAGTAGAATAAGTCATCCATCGAAATCTCTTGTTTTCAAACATAAATTTTCTAAAGATCACAAAAATGAAATTGATGATATCCTTCATAATTTATGTATTTTTCATCCAACCCAAATCATCTAATTATTAGTTGTGATTATCCTTGAAACCCTAGTTTGTTGGTACCTCTAAATGAAATAAAAGTATGAAATGAGTGTTTTTTTAAGGGAAAATAAATATGATTTATGGAAAAAAATTTTATCACCTTTAGTCTATTTATATAGTCATTAAGTATACTTCTAGATCCTACCATGCATTTACTTGAATGTTATAAAATAGTCTGATTAAATTTGTTGGTTACTACATTTTTAACCATCATATGGACATGCATGCATTTATTATATAAATTAATTCAATAATTTTTCCAAAAGTATTATTATATAAAAATTATAATCAATGATAGAAATTGTAAAATATTATTTTCAAATTAAATTTTAACATTCAAATTATTTTAATAAATCATAAAGTGTTATTGAAATCAAATAATATGATTATTCACACAACATTCCCTTATGACACAACCAAATAGTTTTATATGATTATCCTCGGTAACTACAATGTGGTATTATATACCATATCACAAAAAACTCCCAAAGAAATATGATATGCATCTTATATAATGAATTTCATCCCATATGAAATCACACTATTTTTTAATACTTTATTTCCCCAAATGAATATATATATTTACATATATTATTTCGATAATATCTATTTTGATATATATAGAATCTAGTGTTTTATACAGAGTGGTTTTTATGAGGGTTTTTGAAATATTTTGGCAATTACTGGATGTGCCGTTATTCAAACCAAGAATCAGAACATTTTTTTTCTGAGAGCTGGAACACTGAATGTGTCTTTTTAAAGAAATTTAAATTAATTAAATTAAAAGTTCAAAAGAAAAATTAATTAAATGAGATTAATGGGAGGATAAGAAATAATAAATACATGTTTAATAATAATAATAATAATAATTATTATTATAATAATATTATTTTTATATTTTATTTTAGGTATTTAGAAAACTTAAGGGAGGTCTCCCCCTTTCCTCCCTACTAGGCGTGATACCCATCTTTCCCTCAAACTCTCCCGTGTGTGACCCCTAGAGGATCCCCCCTCTCACACGACTTCCCTACAATGAGCCTCCTTGGATGAAACCCCTTATGAAGCGCGTACCCCTCCTTGGTCGCGACCCCCCTATAGTGTGCCAGCCTGGCCGCAATATCCCTCTAGCGTACGTGATTCCCTGGTCGACTCCCTATAGCATGCAAGCTCCACTTGGGTTCCCCTCTAACCTTCGATCTGCCTGATTTTTCATGGTTTCCCACTTAAATCTCATAGTTAAGGGTTCCTCTTCTATTCTCCTTCAAATTTTTGGTGATTTTCAGAATTCTCATTTCCCTACCCTTTCGGTCAAAACCTTAAGTGATGGTTTGATTTTGTTTTTCGTGATTCTTCAAATTTTGGGGTTGTAAAGGGGTATATTAGGACCCATTGGTCCGTGTTTCAGAAAATTCCACCAAAGGAGAGGTAGTTTAGGTCAATTTTCTCCACCACCGTCGATTTGGGGTAAGTGTTGAAACTCTTAAATTTTTTATCACCCATAATTTGAGTGTTAAGGTGTTTATGGATACTGAGATTTAATTGTAGGATGTTTTAATCTATTTTGGTGGTGAGAACACATATTCCTAGGTATTAATATATATATATATATATATATATATATATCCCATGTATATGTTCCCTCATGGCATGGAGAACATGTGCAGTAGTTTAAGGGTATATATATGGAAGTGCATTCATGCGGGTGGGAGTCTATTTTTGTTAGAAAGATTAATATTGTCCATTATTTGAGGTAGATTCCTTATCCATCCCTTTAATTTAAAAATGCACTAGCTGTTTATTTACTACCTTTGATAAATTGGACTACAATTCTGGAATGCACTACCTCTTTATGAAAAATTATTTGTTAGAGTACAAAATCATGTTTTTGTAATAAAACCCTCTATCGGAGGTGCACTGCCTTTAAGTAAAAAACATAGTGAGTAGACAATTTATTTTTTCTTATCTTGATGATGTGTGGTTTTTATATGCTTTCTTAGTTATAGGAATCTTTATTAATTAAAGGTATATGGTTTGATTATCCAGGAGATGTACCACCTCCTTTTCATGTTGAAACACTTGAACTAAATGATTTAAATGAACTAGAATTGGATTCATGGGTGGGTAAAACCGTGTGAAATGAATAATATTGAGTTTAAAAAATGGGCGGGTATTCCCATGTGATAGGAATGAATGAAAAATGTAACAAAAAGTGGGTATACTCTTTGGTAGCATGGGTTGTGGATGGGGATTAATGAATGGGTAAATTTATTATAAGAGTTTAATTCATTTTTATGCAAGTGATGGGAAACGAGTGGGTATACTCATTATATGCCTTGAATAAACAATGGGTAAATGAGTGGGTAAACTCATGGGGTGTATTTAAATATAAAATTTCAACATGAGAGGGTATATTCATATATAATGGAATGGTTTATATGAGTGGGTATATTCATATGATTTGTTTTATTAAATGATTTAAATGAAATGGTTAAACATGAAAGGGAATAGATTAGGATGGTATGACTACACCTTGGGTTAATATAATAAGCACGACTTATGAGAGTTGAAATATATTTTGTGAATATGAAACATCTAGGATTAGTTAGTCCATACCTCTGCTTTACGATCATAAATCACCTTATTTCAATTGAAATGTTTAAAGTAAATTGGAAATGGCATATGCATGAGAGGTCGTGCCTCATGCTTTGAACCAAATATGAAACCATGATGATTTATTGTGAATTGGGAATCAATAAGATATTTCCTTATATTAAAATTTGATATTTTTAATATATATATATATATATATGTGTGTGTGTGTGTGTGATTGATAAATGGGTTGTGAGACATGGACTAATGCTCCAAATACTCACGAGATGCTAGAAATGATGTTATACACCCATGATATATATATATATATATATGATTGATAAATGGGTTGTGAAACATGGAATGATGCTACGAATACTCATGGGGTGATAGACATAATGTTCTACACCCATGAAATATATATATATATATATATATATATATATATATATATGATTGATAAACAAATTTTGAGATAGGGTCAAATGCTCTAAATACTCACGGGGTGCTAGACATGACGTTCTAAACCCATGATATATATATATGTATGATTGATAAACATGTTTTGAGATAGGAAAAAATGATCCAAATACTCACAAGGTGCTAGAAATGGTGTTATATACCATTTAATTGACATTGAACTATGGGTCCAATTAGACGCATATGAATTGAATTAAAAGGATAATGAAAGATGATGTGATATAATTATTTTGAATTGAATATGAGAAATGGTTTAGACTTCAGCATGGGACGAGGCAGGTATTGAGATGTGGGTGTCCATGAGAACCTAGGGGTATATGTGGTTAAATAAAGGATAATTGAATAAATATAAATCTATTTACTTTATTACCTATGTTTTATTCTGTGTACAACTGCATACTCTGTTACTATATATATATATATACATAATTGAAATAATCATACTCTTATTCCGGCACCGATTTGATGCTTGTATCACCATCAAGTGTCCCTTAGGAACCTAGACAGGATGTTTATTTATTCAATTCTGTTATTAATTCATTATACCTAAACACTATTTAATTATTATTCACCACCTAGTTTGGGCTAGACAAAAATGGGTTTTGGCCTACTGAGATTTTATATCATTCCCTACTCGGGCACCCATGTGTACCCAAGTAGACCTTATATTTATAGGACCTAGGTTTATTGATGTATTGATTGTACCCAGAGTTTGGAGAAAAGGACTGAGTTGGAACTCATGATGCTCGAGGAGATCACCCATGGGAATTTTCTACCTTTTTCCTCTTTTTGTACTATATTTTTAAGCATGTTGAATTGTTTACTTCTTTAAATTATGTATAATCACCATGTAATGCATTCACCTATTGTATAAATTGGTGTTTTTTCATTTTTATGAAATTGAACATACTATTATTTCACTGCTCTGTTATCTGTTTACCGCTTTCGCTATTGGTATCAATTTATATACTGTTATACTGCTGTGAAGACCCTGATATGAGGGTATAGTCTCCACACTATCACCTGCTGAGACCCTCTCAACTAGTCAGAATCCTATGGCATATGGGGAGACATTGTTAAGGTCATGTAGGGACCGGTTCAGCTAATTGTTTGATGGTAATCCAGGTAAGTAAATTACAAAGTGGTATCATAGGGAAATTTTTCCTTTGTCTTACTATTTTGCGTTTGTAAACAGGAGACTAGGAATGCGATGACACTTGGTTAATAGCTGTTCTTGGGACTGATCACCCCACATATGGGAAATGACCAAGTAGCTGGGGATGAAAATTGATGTTCATGATTTTTGATATTACAATTGATATGATTTCTACTCAAGTGATGGGTGTAATTTCAACTGTTTATGGATTTATGAAGTTTATGGTATTTTACCTTTGTCCTATTAAGGCATCGATGAAATATATCATGAATCATAATATGTACATAGGGATTCACGTGTCATGCATATTCCATTCCATATAGGTGTATTCATAGGTTGCCTATTGATATGTTTGAGTGTCTTGAATGCCATGACATGTTGTTATGTTTGTTAGAATTCCTGTTTAGATACCATGTTTCAGTGATATATTTATCATGTTATCATGTTTCTATGCTACATGTTTACTAGCATGTTTTCCTTGTATAATGTTTCTGTTCTTATTAGCATGTCTCTATGATTAAAATTTAATGTTTATGTGATTACAATATGTTTCTCTCTATTAGATTCTTGTAGTGATATGCTAGATTTTTTGATATTTAATTGGTTTCTTTTGCTAAAATTTATTGGTTGAAATTACATGGGATCCAAATTCCACCTATAAAGTGTATGTGCACTTTATAGATTGGTAGATGGTCGCCCATATGACTGGACTGTAGAACATGTGTATGCTGTATTATGAAATAGTTTTTAATGTAAAGGGATTGGAAATGGAACCTATAGTGGTGTCCTCTATTTAAGACCCTCGTGTAAGGGTAGATAAAGCTTCTTTGAGTTGCCTTGGAATGGATACCTGAGGGTTTATCCATAGGCTGTTTCTTCTTAGTAATGGCTAAAATGAAAAGGGGCACTTAAGACCAGTTAATCTATTTTGTGTGACCTAGTGATGGGGTCGACATGTATGCTTCATAAGGGGATAGATTTTGGTAGGTAGAACCCTTAGATCTTGATATTACTTACTTTAACTATGAGATTTTGACGTTTGTGATGTTTGTGTTCCATTGTACCTAGTAAGACTTTTGGGTTTAAAAAATACACCGTTGTTCGAATGGGGTGGTCGTTGTATCTTGACCCTTGATATGTGAACAAGAGTCAAAGAATGATTGGTTATGTAGGTTAGAAATAACTTGGTCATGGTCAACTATTTAAGAGGATGTCTGAACCTATATTTTCTTTAGTGATGAATGAATCGGTATGTCGTCATCTGAGCTATTAGTTGTATGAGATGATATGATGTTGGATTTTTTGAACTCAGTGCAGTATGTGTTGACATACACGGTGTTGCCGAGTGTTTATTGATGTAACAAACAGGTTGATTTGGGTGTGATTGTTAAGCATGAAATGTTGAGGACATTATCGGGTTAACTCCATAGTAGAGTGACTAGGGCGTTAAGGTAAGTTTGCCCCACTGCTTGGGAGGTCTTTATGGGATTCAGGTGTTTTGACATGTCGGTAGGTTTAATTTTTTTCTTTCAAGATTTTTTTTGACATGGTGATCATGGTTCATGAAACATAATATGTGTGTTTAAGGTGTTTCTAAACTAGTGCACTTGTGAGAGGTTGTTTCGTTCTTGCGATGAAATGGACAATCATAAGGTGGGTAGTGTCACATCAGTTTTTGTGTAAGTGTCGGTTCATGTATTGCAGCATGAAATCGATGAGGTTAGTGGTATGTGAAACCATTTATAAACTCTAGTTTTGGAAGAGTTTTTTAGTAATCTTTTATAGAACACAGATACATTGGGTGAT
Source organism: Viscum album (assembly GCA_963277665.1). NCBI lineage: Eukaryota > Viridiplantae > Streptophyta > Magnoliopsida > Santalales > Viscaceae > Viscum > Viscum album. Next base: position 624,687,787 of record OY728151.1, on the reverse strand, counting down.
AAAGGCCTCAGGGTTTGGTTGATGATGTGTTGGTAGGTGAAGCCGGGCCATTGTAAAGTGTTGACCGGTAGTGGTTTGACTAATATTCTTGGTGACCTGTGCTTACTCTTAGTGTTCTCTTCTAAATGAGATGAGAATTTCACCTATCTTGAACTCATCCTAGAGGCACTAATATATCATCGGTCTTATACCACAATAAATTTTAAAAGACATTTGGTTTGATAAGTTGTTTTTATGCGAGTTGTACGCTGGATGCATGGTTCTTTGGGTTATGACGTTATTCATGCTGAGGAGCGATGGTTTTAAAATAAAATAGAAATTTATTGACCTGGGAATGTCCCCTGAATTCGAGTAAGTACTTTGGTGTATGTTCTTGTATTAGCTGATGAATTTCTTGGGGAGGAAGGATTTGTTGTTCTCTCTATGATGCATCAACCATCTAAGCCAGGCATCTTCATTGATGGATAGCCTGATGTGGCTTGGTTTGTTCCCTTTTTTCTTGTGGTATATGGTTGGTGATGGAATCATTTTAAATAAACATCTCTGATTTTAGGGTGAGTGTGGTTTATGGATCAGTGATGTCTTTCATGAAAACCATAAACGACTAGTTTTTGTTGGCCGATTGAGATTTAACTTCCTTTCAATGAGGTCCCTGTTATGACCTCAAATGTAAGAAGGTTTGACTAGTTTAAGAAATCATGTGAGAAGCATTACTAGAATTCTTAGGAAATATCCTTTTAGGGATTTTAAATGGTGGAAGATCTATGGTTTGGGATTTACTGTTAAATTCTAAGACCATTGGTGGAAAGAACCTATGGTTGGATGGTTAAAGAGATGACAACGAGATTGTGTCTCTAGCAATGCAGGGTTGGTTATGCACTATTTTGAAGTTTTGGTTGGATTTTGAGCTTTGTATTGGGTTTTAAAGGCTTAATCACCTTGGTCTTGGGAAATGGTTAAGGGTGAATTTGGAATCTAGAAACACAACATGATCATTAAATGAAACTTCATGACAGTTGGAGGTTGGGTGATGTTTTTTTAGTTACTGAAAGCTTATTGGGGTTGAGAAGTTTTAAGTTTGGTAGATTGTAGAATCATTTGTTTTGGACTGGGTAGTTTTTATGAGGGTTTTTGGAATTTTTTGGTAGTTACCAGATGGGAAGTTAATAAAGTTGAACATCATAACATTTTTTTTCAGAGAGTCGGAACACTAAACCATGTCTTTATAAATAAATTTAAATTAATTAAATTAATAGTTAAAAATAAAAATTAGTTAAATGAGATTAAAAGGAGGAAACGAAATAATAAATAAATGTTTAATGATAATAATAATAATGTTATTATTATTTTTATTATTCTTGTTGTTTTTATTATTTTTGTATATTTTATTTTAGGTTTTTAGAAAACCTAAGAGTGGTATTTTACCTTTCCTCTCTACCAAGTTTGATTCCCAACTTCCCATCTCCCTATCCAGCGTGTGACCCCCTAGAGGATCCCCCCTCTCACATGACCTCCCTACAGTGGGCCTCTATGGCCGATTCTTCTCATGCAGCTTGCAACATTCCTTGGTCACGACCCCCCTACAGTGTGCCTCCTTAGCTGTGATCTCCCTACTGCACACGCGACCCCCAGGTGGACTCCCTGTAGCCCATGATTTCTCCTCCAGCTCCCCTCCAAGCTTCGATCCATCTGATTCTTCATGAGTTACCGATTGAATCTCTTATTAAAGGGTTCCTCTTCCCTTCTCCTTCAATTTTCTGGTGATTTTCAGACTTCTCGTAGCCCTACCCTTTCAGCTGAAACCCTAGGTGAGGGTTTGATCTAGTTTTTCATGATTGTTCAATTTTTTGGGTAGAAAAGGGGTATATTAAGACCCATTGGTCTATGTTTTGGAAACTTCCGCCGAAGGAGAGGTGGTTTAGGTCGATTCGTTCTACCAACATCGATTTAGGGTAAGTTTTGTAAACCCGTGAATTGTTTCACACCCCTAATTTGAGAGTGTTAAGGTGTTTATGGGTGTCAGGATTTTATTGTAAGATGTTGTAATCTGTTTTGGAGGTGCGAATGCATATTACTAGGTATTAATATAAATATATATATATATCTCATGTGCATGTTCCCTCATGGCATGGGGAACACATGAAATGGTCTAAGGGTATATATATGGAAGTGGGTGTGGGTGTTCAACTGTTTGATTTAGAAATCTTTGTCTTGGCCATTCTTTGAGGTAGGGTCATCAAACTTTCCTTTAATTTAAAAATACAGTAGTTGTTTATTTACTTCATTTTATAAATTAGTATGAAATTATGTATTGAACTGCCTATTTATGATAATTGATTTGTTAGAGTAAAAAAATCATGTTTCTTGTAATAAAGCCCCTCCATTGGAGGTGCAATGACTTCAAGATAAAAACGCAGTGAGTAGACTGTTTATGTTTTCTTAGTTTTATGATGTGTAGTTTTCACTTTCTTGTCTAGTTAGAGGAAGATTTATTAACTAAAGGAATATGGTTTGATTAGTTAGGAGACATACCGCCTCCTTTACATATTGACACACTTGAATCAAATGGTTCTAATTAACTAAAATTGGATTCATGGGTGGGTAAACCCATGTTAAATGAATAATAGTGAGTGGAAACAAATGGGAAGGTATGATCATGTGATAGGAATGAATGAAAACTATAAAAATGAGTGGGTATACACTTTGGTATCATGGGTTGTGAATGGGGATTATTGAATGGGTAAATTAATTATAAGATTTGAATGAATTTTTATGAAAGTGATGGATAATGAGTGGGTATTCTCATTATATTCCTTGAATGAAAAATGGGTAAACAAGTTGGTAAACTCATGAGATGTATTTAAATATGAAATTTCAACATGAGAGTGTATACTCATATGGAATGGAATGGTTTATATGAGTGGGTATATTCATATGGTTTTTTGTTAAATGGTTTAGATGAAATGGTTAATCTTGAAAGGTAACAAATTAGGATGGTATGACTACACCTTGGTTTAATGTAACAAGAACGAATTATGATAATTAAAATGAATTTAGTGAACTTGGCACATCTAGGATTGTTTAGTCCAAACCTCTACTTTGTGGTCATAAATCACCTTATATTAATTGAAATGTTTAAAGGAAACTAGAAATGTCATGTGATATGCAGGAGAGGACTTGCCTCATGCTTTGAACCGAATATGTGACCATGCCAATATAATGTTCATTGGGAATCTATAAGATGTTTCCTTATGTTAAAATTGTGATATTTGTGATATATATATATATATATTTGTGTGTGTGTATGATTGATAAACAGGTTGTGAGATAGGGAATGATGCTCCAAATACTCCCGGGGTGCTAGACATGAAATTATAAACCCATAATATATATAAGTATGATTGATAAATGGGTTGTGAGATAGGTAATTATTCTCCAAATACTCATGGGATATAAGACATAATGTTCTACAACCATGATATATATATGTATGATTGAAAAACGAGTTGTGAGAGAGAGACTGATGCTCCAAATACTCATGGGATACTAAAAATGACATTTTACACCCATAATATATATATATATATATGTGTGTGTGTGTGTGTTATTTATAAATGGGTTGTGAGACAGGGACTGATGCTCAAAAATTCTCATAGGGTGCTAGACATGACGTTCTATACCCATTAATTGACATTGGAATATGGGTCTAATTGGTATTATAAGAATTGAATTAAAAGGATAATTAAAGATTATGTGATATAATTATTGTGAATTGAATATGAGAAATGGTTCAGAATCCGGCATGAGTCAAGTTTGGTATTGAGATACGAGTGTCCATGGGAACCTAAGGGTATATGTAGTTAAATAAAGGATAATTGAATAACTATAAAACTGCTTACATTATTACGTGTGTTTTATTCTTTATATAAATGAATACACTATTACTATATATATACATAAAAAAGAGCATCCCCAGAAGAGGATTCAGAGTAGGTGCACTCACTAATGCAGAGAAAAATGGATTTTTCAGAATGAGAGGGTATGGCTATGCCATCGGGACCAGCCTGTGATTTCATGGGAAGCCTAGATAGACAACCATACGAATTTGGAGAGCTACTATCATGATGCAGATGCTGGGGAGGGGCAGTTACTTGTAGATAGTCTGGTTGAATTCCCCAAGACCTTCAGGTCTTGTAATATCCTAAGCCTATGGGCCATGTAATCTCTGAGTATACAAGCCTTGTAAGCGTTCCCCCTCATCCCTTGAAAGGGGGGGGGGGGTTGTCAAAAAATCAATAAAAATGAAGGCCTTTGGGCCATTCGGGATATATATATAATTGAAATAATCAGAATCTTATTCTGGAAACGAGCTGATGCTGGTATCGCCGTTAGGTGTCCCTTAGGAATTGGGATAGGTTGGTATTTATTGTATTCAATTATATTATTACTTCTCTATACCTGCACACTATTTAATTATTATTTAGTACCTAGTTTGGGAAGGACACTGGTGGATGTCAGCCTACTGAGATTTTATCTCACACTCTACTCGAATACCCTTAGTACCCTAGTAGACCTTATATTTGCAGTACCTATGTTGATTGTTGTGTTTCTTATACCTAGAGTTAAGAGAAAAGGACCGAGTTGGATCTTGGGATGCTTAAGGTGATTACCCATGGGGATTTTCTATCTTTTTCTAATTTTTGTACTATATTGTGAAGCATGTTGAATTGTTTACTAATTTTAATTATGTATCATCACCATGTCATGCATTTATCTGTTGTATAAATTGGTATTGGCCATTTTTATTAAATTGATCATACTATTCTTCCACAGCTCTATTATTTGTTTACTAATTCCGCTATTGGAATCTATTTATATATTGTTATATTACTATGAAAACTCTAATATGAGGGTACAGTCTCCCTACTATCACCTCATGAGACCCTCACTGCTAGTTGGTAGCCTTTGTCATATAGGGAGACACACTTGAGGCCATATAGTGACCAGTTCGGCTACCGGTTCGATGGTAAGCCATGTTGGGACATTAAAATATACCACTTTCCCTAAATCCATATATAAAATTTTCCATTTATCCTTATATTGTTAAATCAAAAATAAAATATGATACCATTACCAAAAAGCATCTCCGATATCATCCAAAACACTTTTTGAAATATACCATCAACATTAACATGTATTACATCATATAAAATACCCTATGAATATCTATCCAAAAATCATTATTGATAAACTATAAAACACATTCAAAAAATATCATTGATTTTCATAAAATTTAATACAAATTTTTCAACCATAAATTTTGATCCCACTAGGATTTTCATCATTAACAAATAATAAGAATTTTAAAATTCATAAAATTTATTTCAAAGAATTAGTTATACTTAAGAAACAAATGGATATTGTATGATATCTATCAAACATATATATCTATATACTTTTATACACATATTTTATCATATATAAGAATGAATAACTACATAATTACTTTGTTAAATACATCAGGATACCCTGAGATATTGAAATTTTCAAACCTAAATATCATATAAGTATATTTTCAATTCTTAGAGTATATATTGACCATACTATTTGACATATCACATTCCGTTTAACCACGTGGATAAACACATCATGTGCTCATCAAATTTTTTTTTCATATCATATGTACATTATCTAGACACAGACATACACTTTATTAGTAAATCTTTATTGATGTCCTAGATGCCATGCTTATCATAATAGATGAAAAATACCATCATGGTTAATATAAAACCGATGACATGATCATTAATATACCCAACTACCCTTGTATTAGTTCATCCTTAAAGATGTTGAAATAAAGGTATCAAAGTATGAAAGTTCTTATTTTTTATATCATTTTAACTATAGGTATAGGGATTTAATATAAAACCTGAAACACTATTATACTAAAGAAATAGTCCATGATAATCCATGAGGTATAATTAACTAGTAATCTTGTATAAAAGACTCCTTTTGTGTCACATGATTTTATTTGAAATATTTATATATGAAACCCTATACATGATAATCATATAATTTCATCACAATCTATAATAGTCTAAGTCAAAAATTGGGTATGGATATCTCAAATTCATTCTTTTGAGATTAATTTTCAATACACATCATAAATATATACATCCAACATGAAATAACGATAAAGTGGATATTTCCTTTCTAATAACCTAATATATTTTATATACTAAAAATCCTTTATGAATAATAACAAAACATTGAATGAAAACACTTATAATCATAACCAATATGATATACCACTAGAGAGGCCTTTTATTTTCTTCTCTTTTAGGGTTTTGTTAAACTCATTAAATTTTTATATAATTCCCTCTTCATTACTATGTGTCCATTATATAAAACCATCTTTTGAAATTATTTTGTGAGTTTAATATATATAGAAATCTATTTTGAATAATTCTAGGATTTTGGAGTCACATTGTTAATTTTTGACTCTATAAATATATTATTCAAACTCCTTTACTTCACAAAATCAAATGTTATGATGTTAATAACTTATTATATCTACCTATACTTATTTTTATGTTCTTCATAATATTCTTTATAACCATTCCATAACTAATTTTCTTTGAGAACTTTTTTGGAAATTAAATATATCTCTTTAAATTATTCTTTTACCTATATACCCTTATCCATTATAAGAAACTGTGTTATATTCACATTGAATATTAAATTTTACAATCCTTTATTCTTTATTTTTGAACATATCAAAGTCCTAACATAATTCCACTATCCTCTTTGAATTTATATTCTTTCTAGAATATCATCCTAATATAAAAAATCCCTTTTGTATTAGGAAATTACATTCATTTAATATAGTTTAAATATTTTAAAAAAAAATCTATAACCAACCATATATCATATTTTATTTTATGCATTTGATGTTATATTCTTAAAATAAGTCCTTATTATTTAAAATATTTCACTAAGAAGTGGTGGAATCTCGATCCCTCGTATTTTAACAAATTTATTTGTTAAAATATTTTACAATTTATAAAATTCCATTTCAAACATGTTATAAAATCTGATGAATTATAAACCATGTATAGAAAAATCATCATCCTATGTTGTTCATAATAAATCATTTTTAACAAAAAACTTATCTTATCTTATAAGATAAATATGATGAAAATACACATCACTTATTTAGATCTATATGATTTTAAAATATTCCTTTTTATATTAATCCAAGATTTAGAAACCCTTTTTCTTATCATGAGAATTAAAACCATAAGCTATATATATTTTTATCATTAATTTTAAAACCTATTGCAGTGAACCAACCTAGGATACCCACTAAAAACTTCACCCAAACCAATTTTCCATAGACCCAAAGGGTGTTTTAAATCCCCATAGTTAGAAACTAACACCGGAGAATCAAACAATGAACAAAGGGAATGATTACTCCCAACTTAAAAGAAGATACATTGATATATACATACAATAATAAGAACAACCAGAAATGATATATTATATAAATAAGAGAAACAATGGTAAAGATATAAATCTAGGGAAAATAGATGGATAAAACCCATTGTACATGTCCAACGACCAAATTGAAAACCCAAAATAGAAATAAATACTTTGTGGTATATATGGGAAATGTCCCACCATGTCACCACCAACTACTAGTTCCCAGCTAACATAAACATTGTTTTCTAAATGTGATTCCTTGTCTTTTCTTGTATCAAAATACAATACAAGGTTAACACACTTTCGAATGGGTGTACATTGCGTGAGATAAATAGGCTTTTTAGGATCCCAACTAGATGTTCCATATCAAGTATCTATAAAATAATCCCAATATTCTCTATTAAAAAAACATGTCTTGATAATCAATTTAACATTTCATATCAAAATCATTGTAATTAGTTAACATTTTTCATAGTTCTAAAAATAATACAGTTAAAATAGTTTGAAATCATAATTTTAAATAACTATTTGAATCAATAAGATCATGTATATAGAATCCAAATGGAACATTTCCTAGAAAAATGGTAAATAAATATAGGATACCAAAGGTTATTCTAGATAGAAAACTTGTAGCATGATAAATAATTCATGATGTGCACTCATGTCCCTTGGACACTAGGACTAGGTATAGAGGGTCACCCCATGAGTGAACTCCCTAAAATTTCAAGATCAGGTTTCTAGGATACATAGAATAGGGAATAGTGGAACACCCCATGAGTATACCCCTTAGAAGAATAATGTAAGGGCCTAATATTAAACCCTTCGCTTAAGTACCCAATGTTCCCATGTGAAGAATACATCAAAACAATTTCAAATGGATTCACATTTAACATAATTTTAGAAAACTTTATTAGTAAAAAAATTCATCAAAAACCCATTTCACAAATCTATTTCACAATTATTTTAAAATATCATTTATTTTAAAAAAATAATGGGAAAACCCACCTTTTTGTGAAAAAACTTTTCAAACACACTAATCAATCAATCATGAAATTTAATTTACAAAACCATTTGAAAAGAATAAATTAATGATTCACCCAACATATCATAGAGACAAAAGCACCTACCTCAGTATCGAGTCAGAAAAACCCATAAAATGATCCATAATCACCATAAAAAAAAAGGAAAATTAAGAGAAATGAGTGGATTCCCTAAAGAAACTTGTGTACTTCACCATAAGTAGCACAAGAACCATCCCATAAAATAAAATAACACAATAGATATTTAATGGATAGAAGAAGAATCATCACATGATCACAAATATTTAATTTTATCCCAATAAAATTTCCAGAACCAAGATAAATGAAGGAAAATAAAAAAAGGATAAAACACACTTTCCAAAAGGAGAGAAACCAACCAATATGGAGATCAACATGCCGAACAACACAATCTATAAGGACTGAAACACCAAAAAATTCTAGGAAGGTGCATGGGGTTTGAGGGTGAAGGTTGTACATCAAATTATAAAGATTCAAATATGAGATATCATAAAAATTTCTAGGTACTAGGGATTCATGTCACTAATCAAGGATTAATGACATAAATACCCTAGTTTTCATGTATATTGAAAAAGGTGTCACCTTATATTAAAAACCTTGTGCAATGAAATACTGATGTGAATCTAATTCACATAATGAATATTTTTTATGTCATGATCTGTGTTCATGGTTTATTCCCAACATCAAATTCACATCATGAATACCATAATCATGGTGTGGATATTTACTGTATCCAACACCCAACCCAACTTCCTACAAAAAAACCTAGAATTCCATCGATTTCCATTGAACCTAGAAACACACTCTTAAACATAAAAGAGAGAATGAATTTTAACCAGGATGTTAAAATTCTTTGTCCATAAGACTTTCAAACCCCAAATAGTCATTTGGAATAAGGGTGCTTCATAAATAGGTGAGTCCTTTTCTCCCTCACTGGTGATTCACGATTCTATGTATCATGAGAATCAAATCCATATCACCAAAACACTTTGACCATTGGAATAGACTTACAAGTAAGAACTTCATCTAAAAATAAATGGTATCCACTGGTTTCACCATAAAACAACCATCTAGATCCAAATCAATCTCTTAAAAAATCAATAAATGAGAAGATTTGGGGTTTTATTTCTCAAGCTGTGACATGTGTAAAACATCATGAATAATTCTAACTAAAGTTAGAAATGGAAACTTATAATAAAACCTGAAAAAGATTCCCAGTGACCACAAATAGACCATCATACTACATATATATATTTCCTTATTTTAAAATTTGATGAAAACCCAACTTAGGAGAAACGTTCAAGAAAACCATATCACAAATAGAAAACTAAAAATGATGATTCCAACAATACACATATGATTTATGTCAGATTTAATATATAATCAAGCATAAAATTATTTCATGAATCCTCAATAACACCTCTATAATGATACTTAGTCCCATAGGAGGGGATATTCCCACCTATGAATAACAAAGACATGACCTGCATTGGATACCATACAAGGTCTCAAAGGGATCCATTCTAAATGATGAATAATAACATTTTTTATAAGAAAAATCAACTATCCATAGATGGATATCTCATGATCCTACAAAATATAAGGCAAATGAATGTTCTATATCTTTTAGGATCTGAATTTCATGATCCATCTGACTATCTATCTATAGATGATAAGCTATACTCAACATGACCAGAGTCCCCATCACCTCTTGGAAAATCTTTAAAAACCTGAAAAAACCTATGATTTATGTCTAAAATAATGTTAGAGGGAACCCCATGTAACCTCATGATATTTTATACGTACAACTTATGCATTTTTCCAACTCTAATAGTGTCCCTAATCAGAATTAAATGAGTGGATTTCATCAACCAATCCATCAACACCTAGATACACTACTAGAAAAATGATCTATAGCCACGGATCTATAGCCATAGTTTTATAAACCCGTGTCTATAGCTTAATTTATATCCACACTTCAATTATAATTATGGCTATATGGTTATTTGATGCCACAATCCATGGCACCAACTTCATTCCATCGCGGGATTCTCTTATTCTCCCCGACCCTCTCCCCATTTCCCTCGCGACCTCTCCTCACTGCGGCCGTCCTCCACCCCCGCGACCTCTCCTTTCTCGGTGCTCCTCCCATTACCCTCGTGGTCTATCCTCTCCATGGCCCTCCTCCACCCTCACTAGCTCTTCTCTCGGCAGACCTCCTCCTCCGACGCTGCCTCCCAACACGGCCACTCCGCCTCCCTACCGATGCTGCTCCTAGGTGGCCTCCCAACCTCCTCCTTCAGTGCGCCGACCAATCCAACCTCGCGAAACCATAATTTTTTTTGACCAAATTCAGTTCATCATAGATTTTTATTCCATCCCGTCGACCTGTCCTCACGCATAGCAGCATCCGCATCATGATGTGTTTCTATAGATATCCCCTCGATTGGGACATCGATGGATGGGAAATAAAGGTATGTCAACTGCTAGGTTCTTTAAACCCTTCGATATCTTAGATCATATTTTAGAAACAACTTAAATATTAGATTTTTCTCCTCCGTTCAATTCTATGATGAATGTGTTTCATATTTTAAAACTGAGGATATGTATACTTGATCCTACTCATGTTATTCAGTTTGATAATTTTGAGTTGGAATCCATTTGTTCCTATATGGATTGATCAGTTTGTATCATCAACTAATGTGAGAAGGTTTTATAAGGGATTCTCATATTGATAGTTAAAGAATAGAGATTGTTTTTATAGCTTCATAATGAAACTTATAAACATGTATTTTTAATTCTTTCTCAATGTACAAAGTTTTTCTCTCAGGAATCTCATTAATGATTCTTGGTGAGGGGAATCCTAGTGATGAGAAATTTATAAGGAATCTCATCATGATGAGTTATTAATTCCATTAATTTGAAGTGTGATATTATTAAAATGGATAAACATGGAAGTTTATGGGGTTTAAGAAGGATATAAGAAGGGTAAAATGAATTTGGTGTTAAAAAGGTAAGGTGTTTGGTGTAGGTGTAGAAATAAATACCTAGTTGTCTGATACAGAGTATTTAGCGGTGTCAGGTATAATCATCAATAACTACTGGTGTAACCACTATATACCTAGTGCCTTATACTAGGAACCTAGTAAGATGAAGATGAGTTTTTTTAAATAGAGATTAAAATAGTAATTTTATATTAGATAATTAACCCCTAAAACACCCTTTATTGGGATTTCATTATGATTCTAATTTTGTAACACCCTTGGGAGGCGATCCTTCATCACTCTCCATATCCCATTGAACCTACCTTTGATTCTTATCTAAATTCATAATTTAGTTTCTGAAAATCCCATAACATAATAGATCTAAAGTTGGGAATCCATTGTTTTCTTTATTTTACTACTCTTCATGTGAACTGAGAGCGAGTCCCTAAATTCCTCAATCATCAAGGTTTTGAATTCTTGTTTTCCTTTCATCGTTCTTACACTGAATGGTAGGATGAGGTGTTAATTCATGATCTTAAGGTAAGGAAATACTCTAAATTTAGATTTTTATTTCTTCCATATATAATGGGTTAAATCCTATATTACATTTTTCCTAGGTTTTCTAAATATTATTAGGAGTTTCATATCCTCATCATGATGATGCTTGAGTTGTTCTATCATGTTCGAAACATCATAATGCTTAGTTAAGCATTGGTTTAATCTTTTTTTGAGTAAAATAAAATGAAAGGGGGATGATAAGATCACGAGGATGAAATTCTTGATAAATTAAAGAACCTAATTAATTTTTCGAGAATAATGTAGAAGAAGTTGGGTCGATGCTTGAGTTATTAAGACTAAATTATTGAGATTAGAGCTATTTTTATGAGTCGTTGATCTTAATGAATGAGACAAAGAGAACATGTAATGGAAGGCTAGGAATTAACTCAATCTTGAAATGAGAGATATTATAATTCTCTTAAATATGGAAGTTATGAATTCATAATATGGATATGCTAAACTCCAATGATCAATAGATCACAAAAGAACTAGCGATTCATTATTGAGAAGAAGGATGAAGAGATGATCTGACAGTGATGCCAGGATATGAATAAAAATAATTATTGTTTTGAAATTACAATTGCATCAAAGCCAAAATGAGGAGATCCTCTCTACTTACTGATACTGCATTTTGAAATAGCCAAGAAGGTTAATACGAAGTTGTTGTATAAAGAGTACTTTGAGACAAATAAATAATTGATCTCACTAGGAGAAATAATTGGCCAAGAAGAGAATAAAAATAAAAAGAAAATGGTATTTTTGGAAACCTAGTAGAGATAACCATTAAAGAAATCAAACAACAAATGAAATGGGTTAAAATAGTTTCATGAGAAGATATAGTTGGTGTGCCAAGTTAAACCCGATTTTTTTCGGATTATAGTATAGTGGGAATGGTTTTAAAAATATATTTTGCTACTTGAGGTAACAAATATCTTGATAGTATAAAAAACTAATAAACAAAAAAATGGTGTTATGTGTTGGGTGTTCCAAGTGAGCAGTGAGAGGAGCCAATAGTGTTGTAGAAGAGTTGGTTGAGTGAGTTGAGGATTTTGAATAATAAGAATCATGATCCATTACATACTATATAAAGCAATAAGAAGAGTGTGTTGAGACAGTGATGATGAGTTACAACCTACCTAGTTTCGATGAAGAATATAAAGAGAAGAATAAAGATAAGAGGAATCTTTCCTTTGAGTTTGAGAAGCCAATGAATAAGTTTTGAAGAACTGGTAAGTGAGAATACAAATAGAGACCAAGTTTGAATTGTTTCTTTATGATTAGTTGAAGACTTTGTTATTGGAAGAAGATTATTTTTGTGATATAGTGACATCTTGGATAGTATTTATGATATACTCCAAATATGGAAGGAATTTGAGATGATGGGCTAGTGTGATGCTAGTTTGATGAATGTGGGATGCAGTATAATGGTTCGTTCACTTGTGTTATGGAACATCTTAGGTTTTCTTTTCAGGTATGGAAAATCTTTTTGTTTATGTTTTTTATCATCTAGTTGATCATTTGTAGCTTTTGGGAATTTTGGATCTTTGAAAGAGATACAAAATTACTACTGTAGAAACTCATTATGTGAATTTGGGGTTCATTCCCTAAATGCTCGTGGATTCTCAAGACAAAGAGCCCTGAGTTAGGTAACCTCGGTCTCAAGGCTTCTTTAAACTTCCTCATTCATGTCAATGATTAAAATCAACATCTCCCACTTAATGTTAGGATTTTATTTTGTCACTCAAGAATGAGAGAATATGAATCCATACCATTTCAATAAATCTTTTCAGAACACCGTCTAGAATTATGATTTACATGATTTTAATAGGTTATGGTAGCTTCTAAAGGTTTTCTACACCTTTCTCCCCCATAAGAAGAAACTGTAAATTATCTTCATCAATGTGGATCTCTTCTATAGATAGATTTTAGGATATACCATATTCATAATTCACTAAAATAGATTACTTGAAGTAACATTCTAGATTTTATAGCTTGTACAATTTCTTGAGTTCTCTTTGAGATCTAGCTTCACCTTCAATTACATTCATGTTTAGCACATAAATACAATATGGAATAGAATAATGTGTTACTATCTGTTCCTTAGTGTGAAAAAAAAGGTTGACAATATTTTCTCAACCAAGTTTCCCCTTTCTTAATGCTTGCACATTTTCATTTGAGATTTGTTTTTTTTTCTTTTTGGAGCATGGAGTTCTTCACTTTCAACTTATTTATGTGAGATGTTCTTCTTTTCATAAACCTTCAAGGAACATGAATCACATAGTGTAATATTTATCTTCTTTAAGGATTTTTCTTATACCAGTAACCTGATTAAACAATTGTTGGTACTATATCCATCCATATTACTTGTTCCGCAAAGTTTTAGACAACCTTTGGGGTTTTTATTTATTGAACACCTCTCAAGAAATTTGACTTCTTCATAATTAATTTCATCATTTCCTTTGGAAACATATTTTATAAGTGATTCCTTTATAATTATTTCTTTTTTTCCTAATATACAGGACATAATACCATGAACTCTTTAGGTACACATTGGAATTTTCACATGGCTTCTTATGATTTATTTTCACTAAACCAGTTCATTTGTATTCTCCTTGGACAAATCTTCCATTATGATATTTCTTGCCTCTATTTTCACATACAAGCAAAGATTGTTTTCATGAATCTATGTTTTTATCCTTTTTACATGATAGAAGAACTGATCCTTTTATATTTATAACTTGGCTTAGAATTTTTAGGTTTATTACCCAAGGATGTATGATCTTCCTTCTTTAAAAACTTCTTGGGAATAGTGTTTCCAACTTCATTTTTTTTAAAATTTTCAAAAGGAATTTTTCTTCTATTTTTCATCATTAGTGGTCTTCATTATCCATTTGTTTTTAACACATTCTTAGATGACCATGCTCCATTCTAGTGACCACACTCAATTAAGATACAATACAGATCTTAAAGATGTTTAAATATGTTATAGGTATATAAATACTTTCAATTTACTTTCTAAATTCTGAAATGATCTTGATTTTATCTCCCTTGACTTGGGAACTTCCAAATTTTCAGGAATTGATAGATTATACCAACAATATAATGATCTATTCCCAAACCTATAAAGGGGGATGGGGGAATTGTGCAGTGGGGGGGGGGGGGGGGGTGGGGGTGTAGGTGGGGGGGGGTAGTGAGGGTGCATTGGGGGGGGGGGGTGGGTGGTAGTGGGGGTTCAAATGAGTTGGGGTGGGGGGGGGGGGGGTGAGTGGGGGTGCATTTGGGGGTGGGGGTGGTGGGGTTGTAGGTGGTTGTGGTGGGGGGGGGGGGGTAGTGGGGGTTCAAATGAGTTGGGGTGAAGGGTGGAGGGGGGGGGGTGAATGGGGGTGCATTTGGGGGGGGGGGGTTAGTGGTGGTGCAGGTGTGGGGGGATGTCTGGGGGGGGGGGGTCATAGCCATGGTTTCACAACCTTTATCAGCATGAGAAATATGCACTTGTTTTATTACTTGTTTTCTTGGTTTTATTATTTTATGTTAATCTCTCATTTCACCCATGTGTTCGCATAACACTGTGTTGACTTAAACAAGATATTGTTTTCCCTATGTTTTAATCTTGATGATGATGCTTCATGTTGATGTTGTTATCATCATCATCTGTTATATTATTTCCTTTCTCACTAATCATGTTCCTCCCACTTCAATTTTTAGGTTCAATTAATGATTATTCATTATATCGCTGACATTTTATTGAAGTCTCTCAGGATCCGTTCATGTGTGTTGCGGCAACCAGAGTCAAAGGCGGCTCACCACGTATGCATAGGTAAGCATATATATAATAATCTCTTCTGTTATATGTATATCCGCCCATGGAAGCATGATTACATATAAGGGGATAGGTGTGCTTATGTATATATATAGAAAATGCATATGTTTGTGGGTGATAACAGGCTTATGCATGTGAGCATATATATAAGGATCCTCTTGTGCGTGTTCAAGGCCATGAATACACGTACATAGGACTTAGGGCATCCTTATGTATATACAAAGGTGAATATGACCACAGGATGGATGAAGCAGCTTAGAGTTGTCGTTGATAAAAATTTCAAGCACTGAGTGTGGCTTGGCTCCTTTGAGGTAGGGTTCCTCTCCTAGCATCTTTAATTCAAGAATGTTTTAAATTGCATTTAGCGCCTTCTTAATTCCGCTTATATTAAGTTGCAATTCTTGAATAAGTGTTTGTTAAGATAATTGTTTTGTTTGATAAACAAGTCATGGTTTTGTAATAAAACCCCTCCAACAGAGGTGTGCTGTCTGCAAAAACTCATAGTGGTATACCTTATTTGAAATTATTGCATCGATGTTTTCCTTATACTTAATGTCGTTGTTAGTCATAAATCACACATCGTACTTGACCCTTTTTATATCCCTATAGGGGGTTGCCCTCTTTTCAGATAAAGAGTAGTTCATGGCGAGCCAACTCCCCTTATTTTTAGAGAAAAGTCATTAAAAAATGTTACCACTCCTTTCATTTCAATTTTCTTCAAAATTCTTGTGTCACCGGTCACGTGGGAAGAACCACTGTCAAGAATCCATGACTTGGTTCTCTTGTAGGCTTTTAATGTAAACCTCAGTAAAGCAAGACTTCTCCTTGTCCGTCTGAATTATCTTTCCTTTCTCACCATAGGAAATATGTCCAGGTAGTCTAGTCATGTACTTCTCAACACAATGACCCTGTTGATCAAATCTACCACAAAATTGTTCTATGAAATCAAATTGGTTATGTGTTTAAAGAATAGATGATTTCCTGGTCACAATTTGCTTCCTTTGAGAGTCTCTTTCCATTTTCTCAGAATAACTCCCCCTTGATTCACGCCTCTTCTCTAGGAGTAACAAATTGAACCAGTATGAGTAGGCTTTGTGTCCAAAATCTCCACAACACCAGCAATAGTCTCTGAGCCTTGATCATCCATAATGTTAATAAATTTTTCCGGAATATTTTTGTCGATGTCATGCCACAAACCATGTCTGTCTTCACTTATACAGAAGTAATCTTCTCGAGATATCGTTCTCCTCTTTTGATGCAAAAAGGGTTTCCCATTAGTCTTTCTAGCCCAAACTGCTCCAGATTTGGTTTTAGTACCTGCATTATTAGAGGTAACATGTTTATTTTGAGATTTATTAGGAGATGAATTAACCTGCCTTTTTGGACCCTTATTTTCACCAGAAACCTCAACTGCCTTGTTTCTCTTATCTTCTTCAAATCATTCTAAACTTAAAGATACATTTATTGTGCCTTTTTTAATACTTATTCTCTCAAATAAAGTTTCTATTCAAGGTTACTCACCATATTATCCTCATCAACCACATTCAATTTTATATTTTGATTTAATTAATTTAAGTAGCTTCCCACTTGATATACTTCTTTCCTTCGATCATATTTTCAAATAATTTCATTAGTAGCCACTTCTCCTTCATGAGTTTTGTGTTCTTCTCAATACATGCTTCCAATTCAGATGGAGGGTGGGGTATGCTTCATGTATGTGTTATTTCTATTGTTTATGCATGTACTGATGCAATGATTATTGATATTATGATTAAAAATGTGTGTTTGTAGCTGTTTTGTGTTGATATGACCACCATAAATTATCAGTCCAATGGGAGTGACTAAATGATGATATTGTGTTAATAATAAAAAGGAATTATAGAATCTATAATGCTAATGGATTCATGTATCATTTATCATCACTGATCACATATATATAAGAAGTTGTTATATATCATTTCTTTTCCCACTATTTTCTTGCAGGTGGTTTCTTATGATGAGGCTAGTTATATCCACCACCATCGATGACAGTGAGTTCAACATTGGATTTGGGTAAGATTTATTTTGTTTTTATTCTTTGGCCAAATTTTAATTAGGGATTTTGTGATTTTTGGGTTCTTTATATTTTTTTAGTGCTTTCTGGATCTCGTTGAGGTGGATTCGAGTTTCCGTTGATGAAGGCTTACATGTGTATTCATAGGTAGGAATATAAATATATAAGTTTCCCACTTTATATATATTCACTCTTGGCAGGATGAATATATATATTGGGGCTAGGTGTGCTTATATATAGATATGAAAAATGCATACATTTATAAGTGTAAAGGGGTATATGGAAGTATAAACATATATCTAAGGATCCCCTTGTGCATATTTGGACATGCAAATATGTACATAGGGGCCATGTGTCCTTATATATATGTGAAGTTGTATATGTGTGAAAGTAGAAAAAAATGAATATTCGAGTTGTCGTTAAAAGAACCGCCTTGAGGTTGAGGTAAGTTTCCTTTACCTAACCCTTTAATTTGAATTATATAATTTCTCGAGTATTTTAAATTTTTTTTTTCATTATTATATAATGTGTATATGCTATTCAAATTGTTTGTGGCTCTTTATAATGACATTTTCACCTTTTTACATGATTTCCCTAAGCCTTCAACATGGACTAGTATAAAGTTTCAGCCAAATCAATAGTAGAAAATGAAATTTCCTTCCCTTTAGAGATGACAGTGTCCTCATTTTGAGAAAACATCAACCAAGAATTCTCATAAAAATCTAAAACTTAAAGAAAATATTTGTTTTCATTTCACCAAACACAAACAATCGGCTTTGAAAACTTGATACTTTCATCAGTAACATCATTGTGAAACACTTTTCCTAGAAAAAGATAGAATTTAACCTATTAAAATAAATCCACCTAGGCCAACCAAGGAAAACCACTTAGGAAATAAAGAATGTTTAATCACCAAGCCCATTGTAGCCAGTGAGAGTGAAAAACACTCAAATGGAGTGCCTAAGGATTGTGGGATTCATAGTTCCAGCATGGATGGGCTTTGGTTGGATCACGTATGAGGAGTGGGTATGTGGTATAACATAGGGAGGAATGACCATATAAATCCCATAGTGTGTGAAAGTGTATCAATGTGTCAACCCCAATGCTAGCTCAAATGCAGGGAGATACACCTATGTGTGAAAGTGTATTATTCTTTTCCATCATTTTGTTTCCCTTTAGACGTTGCGTCTCTGATGATCCCTTGTTATTGTATGTTAGATAGTTGATCCATTCTATCATCTGTCGGCAGGGTGACGGTCGGAATGTTGCGCCGCCTCCTCCCGCTCCCTTCGCTCCTGGCTGAAAGATGCTGCCCCATATATATCGCTGGACAAAGACAACATGCCGCGGTCACGCCGCGGTCACGCCACGGTCATGCTGCCGTCACGCCGCAGTCACGCCACGGTCACACCGTGATTAGGCCATGCTCCAGGACGACACCCAGTGGCAGTTCGCAGTGATAGTATTCCATGAGTCTTGTGATCAATGTTGAGACTGACTAATGACAATTTCTACTGGTGGGGCGACGACCAGAATGTTTCCCCACCTACTCCCACTCCCTTCTCTCCTGACTAGAAGATGATGCCTCACAGATGTCTCTGGATAGGGCCAACACGCCACGGTCACGCTGGGGTCACGCTGCGGTCACGCCAGTGTCACGCCGCGGTCACGCCGGGGTCATGCCGCGGTCACTCCGTGGTCACGCCTCGGTCATGCTGCGGTCACGCCTCGGTCATGCCGCGGTCATGCCGCGGTCACACCGCAGTCACGCCGTGGTAACGCCGCGGTCACGCCGTGGTAATGCCGCTGTCACACCGCGGTCACGCCGCGGTCACACCGTGATTTGGCCCTGCTCCGGGATGACACCCCATAGCAGTTTGCAGTGATAGTATTCCATGAGTCTTGTTTTTGATTCCTGCCTTGAAAAGTCACTGAGAAATTCCACCTAAGACGAAATTAAATTGAAACTCTGACCTAAGGGGGAGCACAAACAAATGTCGATGAAACCGAGTCCCAGCGTTTTCCACGTTTGAAGGAAGAATTCGACCCAAGGTGTAGAAGACCTAACAACGAGTTGGAAAGATTTTGAGGTGATGATGGAATTTGTAGCATGGAAATCTCAAGCTTAGAGATCAATGAAGCTAAGTCATCGAGTTGTACACCACGCGAGTCTGCGAATTCATTCAAATTCGACCAAAGTAAGTTGGACCGGGAAGATGATGACGAACCAGCTGTACAGGATTGAAGACCGCTGTGCACATCATGATGTTGGTTCAATTGATGCGTCAGTGACTGTTTGGGTTTCAGAGTGGCACATATGAAACCAAATTGAAGTTTTAATTTAGAAAAACGAGGCAAAAAAAGATCTTCAATCAAGCTTTGGTTGAGCTTTAGACCAGCGTGTCAGATGTTTGAATTGATGAAGATGATAGGATTAGGTGCGCTGATCCCATGACCAGAGTTGAAGAGAGATGAGAAATCATTGCGTGGGTTGAGGAAATTCTAAAATCAATTGATTGAGTCTGTATCTCAGATGAACTGCTACGTGTGAACCTGATCAAGCTTGATCGTTAAAGACACGTCATTAGTTGATTTTGTCTTAAATCAGTAATGAAGACGGTGGGGACCTCTTACCTCTTTACCACTGCGGTTTCAGTTCTGAAGGAACCTACACGGCAGGTGCTTACTTGAATGCTCCAACGAAGTTCCCATTGAAGGAAATGGCACTGAAGAAGATGACATTGTTTCATTAGGATTTGCAAGATTAGAGAACCTAGTCCCTCAAGTTGTAGTGGAATTTTCAAAACCAGTAGAGGCTTCATCAAGGGATGATTCTAACAATTGGTTGGAATCTTTATTACTCTTGAAGTTGAACTTTGGGCGGTAATTCATGTAGTTCAATATGTAAGCATTATGGATGGAATAAGTTATGTATTGAAATTGAATTCTTGTTGGTGGTTAACATACTCAGGTGTAAATCTACATTGTTCCCACTACAAATCTACAAGGAATGGATGGATTATTATTGTTATTGAGAGAAGATACACTTCATGGAATCTCACATATGTAGGGAGGCTAATATAGTGTTTGATGCACTATCTAATAATTTTTTAGAGAATGGGACTTTATTTTGGTTTTTTATCTCAATGATGAATTTCTTCACCTTTATCACTCTAATGAAAAGGGTGATGTCTACACATATCTCTAAATTCTATTTATTGTATCTCCAATTTATTTTTAATAAATTTGATGTGAACGGGTATTCTAACACATTCCATGGACCTTCTTGGGTTATTATATCATGTTACATGTTGTCACATATTTTTATTTCTAGTTATTCCATGATTATAGGATACCATACAATATTAATGATTGTTATTTCATGATTAGACATATAGAGTAGTGGTATTATTGTATATTATATATGTGGGTATTGTAGGACATGGTTGAGGAGGTTATGAATTGAAACTTGTATACCAGCTAACACGTGTCTTTGGATGTAGCATAACAGAAAGAGGAATGACTGATGCTTTAGGTTTAAGATTTGAAAGAACAGACCATGGAAAGACTAAAGGGAATCGAGTCGCATATGGAGCATGGTTGAGAAAGTGAAAAACACCATGGAGCAGTCCAAAAGGATTCTGCTAACAGAGAGAAGGGGAGTGAGTGGTGTGGCGTGCGCCTAGGGAGGTTACCGATTATGGAGGAAAATGATCAAACAGACGAGTTGTGGAGTGTTTCGCAGAGGGTGGAGCTTCCCATGTTTGTTGGTATGGGAGTATGTAGAACCAGAGGTTCCACAAGAGGGAGACATGGAAAAGGAGGAATTTGATTGTATGGAAGTAGGGCAGGAAGGTCAAGACAAGGTGCTAGCTAAATGACTCGAGGAGCCGGTAGAGTTCCATAGTATTAGTAGTGTTGGGGATGACTCGATGATACTTGATGAACACCTATGTGGAGTACTGGTACAAGTGTTAGTCGATAGTGGAGCCAACTATAACTTCATCTCTAGACGAATGGACAAACTTGCGAGTGTGAGGGTTAAACCGACCAAACCATTCGGGATTACGCTTAGCAATGGCTCTAGAGGTCTCTCATAGGGCCTATGGATGCCTTCGTTTTTGACATTGGATGACCTGATATCATATTGGGAAGGCAGTGGCTGAGGATTCTGGGCAATGTATTGACTAACTGGAGTCACAAAACTATGGAATTATTGTGGCAAGGGGAGGAAGTAAAGTTATAGAGAAAAGTATCAGGAGAAGAGAATTCTTGGGAACATCAATACCACATGCAATCCAAGACTATGCTTCTTGAGGGTTGGGCATGACTGACACAATTACAACTTATGGAAAACATCACTTACAGCAGGGAAACAGACCAAATAGAGCTGACCAACCTTTTTAACAACTTCCAGATCATCTTCTAGAAACCGCATGGCCTTCCTCCACCTCGGAATATAGACCATGCCATTACCCTTATTGGCTGGTGCAACACTGGTTAGTATTAGACCTTATAAGCTAGCTCATTGTCTCAAGGATAAAGTTTATAATGAAGTAAATGACTTGCTGAACTAGGGAGTAATCCGACATAGTAGCAACCCCTTTGCAGGTCCTGTTATTCTTGTTAAAAAAAGGACAACTGGAGAATGTGTGTTGATTATCGAGCACTAAATAAAATTACCATTCCAGAAAGATTTCCCATTCCCATCATTGAAGAACTTATGGACGAATTACATGGAGCTAATTTTTTCTCCAAGTTGGATTTATAGTCTAGGTTCCATCAGATCCGTGTACAAGCAATAGATGTACACAAGACGACCTTCCGCACTCATGAAGGATATTGTAAATTCCTCATCATGCCATTCGGGTTGATGAGAACCCCGACTACAATTCAGTCCACCATGAACAGAATGTTCATGGAGTATTTGAGGTTTGTTTTTGTATTCTTCGATGATATCCTAGTTTATAGTAATAATTGGGAATTCCATCTGTAACACCTTGATACAATCTTTCGAATATTACATCAAAATCATCTTCGCCTAAATCGGAAAAAACGTTTTTCTGCTCAGCCCACCATGGAGTACCGTGGCCATGTTATCTCTTCGAATGGAGTTTGGATGGATCCTGCAAAAATTGAATGTGTTCTCAACTAGGCTCATCCACAATCAGTTAAGGGAGTTTGAGGATTCTTGGGTTTAACTAGTTACTATAGGAAATTTGTGCAAGGTTATGGGAAAATTGCCAAGCCACTTACCGAGATGACTAAGAAAAACAATTTCCACTGGTCCTCAGCTGCTGAACAAGATCTTATAGCTCTTAAGAAATGTTTAATTTCAGCCCCACTTTTTGATTTGACTAATTTCCAACAACCATTTATTATTTATTGTGATGCTTCTTGATAGGGGGTTGGGGTTATCCTCATGCAATATATCCTGATCATTGCCTATTTTAGTAAAGCTTTGGCTGCAACAAACCTCTCCAAATTTGTATATGAGAAAGAGATGATGGATCTTGTGTTAGCTATAAACCGTTGGAGATAATATCTTGTAGGCAATCACTTCATTTTTTATAATGATCATAGAGTTCTCAAACATATCTTCATCCTGCGACTCCACACAGAAAATCAGCAGGGCATGCCAAACTCTTGGGCCTTGATTTTGAAATTATTTACAAATCTGGACACAAGAATTAGGCAGCCGATTATCTTTCCCGCCGAGCTGCTGGTGACCTGGACACTTGTGCCGAACCCCTTTCTTTAGGAATGACAGTTTCTGAACCACTGTAGGCGGCCATGCAGGCTTTCTAAGAACCTACAAACGCATTGCGGTTAGACTATTTTTAAAGGGAATGTATTCAAAAATTTGTTAAAGAATGTGATAACTATCAACGACATAAAATTCAAGCTATGTCTCTTGCATGACTACTCTTTCCCATTCCTATTCTGACACGAGTATGAGAAGATATCTCTATGGATTTCTTTTCCAGTTTGTCTAAATCTCAAGGGTATATTGGTATTCTTGTGGTTGTAGATCGGTTTACTAAATATAACCATTTTTTACACGACCAAGGCAGCTGCTGAAATTTTCATCAAGGAGGTAGTTTGATTACACAGTATTCCTAGTTCAATGCTTAGTGATCGGGATCCCATCTTTGTTAGCAATTTTTGGAAGGAATTATTCTACCTAGAGGGAAATACCCTCAAGATGAGCTCATCCTACCACCCACAAATAGATGGCCAAACAAAAATTGTAAACAAATGCCTCGAAACCTATTTACGTTGATTTTCTTCCGAAAGGCCTCTCACTTGGTCTCGGTGGACACCTTGGGCAAAATATTGTTACAATACAGCCTTCCATTCTTCCACCAAGCTGTCTCCGTTTAAATTTGTCTATGGTCATAAACCCCCTGCTGTGAAGTGCTTTTCTGATGATGCTACACCAGCTGATACAATGGATACCTTTCTTGCTGAATGTGATCAATTGTTGGACCAACTTCATCATCATCTCACTCATTCCCAACAGATCATGGTACACACAACTAATAAGCACTGTAGAGATGTTTCTTCTACTGTGGGGACCTTGTTTTTGTCAAACTTCGACCCACTATACAAACAACCAAAACTGCTAAATTCACTCCCAAATTAGCAGCCCGCTACTATAGCTCTTTTTCAATTGAATCACACCTGGGTAATACTGATTACAGACTCACTTTTCCTCCCACCACGTGGGTACATCTAGTTTTCATGTTTCACAGCTCAAATAGGTAGTGGGCCACTTACCTGTACAGTCTGAACTTCATGATTCATGGGGCAGTACCCCAGCAGAAAACTCCTTCCCTACAACGATTTTGGTTGCAAAATATACACCTGGCCATCCTCGAGGGCTCTGGTTTGTTCAATGGAGTGGCCAAACATTAAGTTTCCACACGGGAAGATGTCGAGCAGATTGTTTCTCAATTTTCAGACTTACACCTTGAGGACAAGGTGCCATTTGCCGAGGGGTGAATTGTTAGCTGTCCGGTTCAGGCTCTTGGGGGTGATACACATGATACACCATTCTTCCCACGTCATCCTATAATACACACTTATTATAGGAGGGGTAATATGGGAAGGTGGCCTGAGTTAGTTAAGGGGAACGTGGGGCACACACCCACGATTGGGAATATGTGCTGCTGGGAAGAGAGAGGAAGGGAGTCAATTAGAAAGTACTTTATGTTGGAATAGAAATGGGGTGAGAGGAGGAAGTGGCCTAACTCCCATCTTATTCAATCTGCAGCAGGCGGATGAGTTGGAGGAGGACTCTCCTGTTCTTTAGCTTACTGTACTGAGTTTCTTCTTTCCATAGATGTAATCCAATCATCTGGTAATATCATTCTGATTTCTCCTCCTATGTTGAAATACTCTTTCTTTCCTCTTAGCACACACACACCAAACTGTAACAGGTACACACTAAGGGGGGGGGGGGGGGGGTGCTGTCCAGGCAGGAGGGAGAGGTGTCCAGTAGGGAGGGAGGGGGGGTGCTGTCCAGGAAGGGGCGGTGTTTATAGGGGAGAGGTGTCCGGGGCGGGGGGGGGGGGGGGGGGGTGCTGTCCAGGCAGGGGGGAGAGGTGTCCATGAGTGAGGGGGGGGGGGGGGGGGGGCTGTCCAGGCAGGGGGGGAGGTGTCCACGGGGGGGGGGGGGGGGGTGCTGTCCAGGTAGGGGGGAGAGGCGTCCAGGAGGGAGGGGGGGGGGGGGGGGGGCTGTCCAGGAAGGGGGGAGGGGTGTCCAACAGGGGGGGGGGGGTGTCCAGGCAGGGAGAGAGGTGTCTAGGGGGGTGGGGTTCTATTCAGGTAGGGGGGAGAGGTGTCCAGGAGGGAGGGGGGGGGGTATCCAGGCAGGGGGGAGGTGTCCACAGGAAGGGGGGGGGGGTGCTGTCCAGGTAGGGGGGAGAGGTGTCCAGGAGGGAGGGGGGGGGGGGGGCTGCTGTCCAGGCAGGGGGGAGAGGTGTCCAGGAGGGAGGGAGGGAGGGGGGGGGGCTGTCCAGGCTGGGGGGTGTTGTCCAGGCAGGGGGGAGAGGTGTCCAGTAGGGGTGGTGTTGTCCAGCAGGGGGGGGGTGCTGTTCAGGCAGGGGGAGAGGTGTCCAAGAGGGAGGGGGGGGGGTGTTGTCTAGGAAGGGGGGAGGGGTGTCCAGCAGGGGGGGTGCTATCCAGGAAGATGGGTGAGGTGTACAATAGGGAGGTAGGGGGGGTGCTGTCCAAGAAGGCGGGGAGGGTGTCCAGGGGGAGAGGTGTCCCAAGGGGGGGGGGTGTCCAGGTAGGGGGGGAGAGGAGTCCAGGAGGGAGGGGGGTTGTCCAGGCAGGGGGGAGGTGTCTAAGAGAGGGGGGGGGGGGGTGGGCTACCACATTAGATTATTTCTTAATTCCATTCAGAATAACTTCTTAACTACACATATTGATTGTTTTAATGAAATCATATATCTCTTCATTCAACATCAATCAGTACATAACAATTTTTGGGAACCATTGTTCTATTCAGCTCCATTGTAACTTAAATATCATTATGACTTGAACTTTGTACAACCACTCATCAATCTCCCATGTTGGAATACGATGATTAAACTATTATTTAATTGGGGGGGTGACTGTCCAGAGGGGGATTTGCAAGGGGAAGAGGGGGGGCTGTCCAGGGGGGCTGTCCAGAGGGGGATTTGCAGGGGGAGGAGGGGGGGCTATCCAGGGGAGGCCTTGCAGGGGGGAGGGGTGCTGTCCAGGGGAGGATTTGTAGGGGGGAGGGGGCTATAGGGGGGGTGGGCTGTGTAGGGGAGAGGGTGGAAACTACTTTTTTTGGGGGGAGGGGGGGCTGTCCAGGAAGGGGGGTGGGTGTCCAGGAAGGGCTTTATAGGGGGGAGGGGGCTGTCCAGGGGGGCTTTGCAGGAGGGAGGGGGGCTGCAGGGGGGTTGTATACTGAAAGGGGAGTGGGGGGGGGGGGGTTTACAGGGGGTGGGGGGCCGTAGGGGGGAGTGGGGCTGCAAGGGGAGTGGGGGGGGGGGTATTTTTTTTATGGGTTTTCAGACCCTATATCCACGGTTTTAAACCATGGCTATTGGTTAATTGCCACAGTTTTTAACCGTGGCTATAGGTCTAATTCCACAGTTTAAAATCTTGGAAATAAAGTGTGTCTATCCTCATGTATAGCCACAGTTCTAAACCATGGATATAGTGATATTACTCTGGTTTGAACCATGTCTATATATCTAGAGCCACGATTGGAACTATGGCTATATATCTAGAGCCACGGTTCCAAACCATGGCTATAGCCCGAATTTCCAGTTGTGATAGAATTACTTCCTTATGGAGTCTATGGTAATCCAACAATGATGTCCATAAAAACCTCATATCATTTAAAAATTATCACTAAAAGAGGTTAGAGAATATCATAAGGTGTTAGGTTCTCTTCCATTATCTGTTGGAAGGCACAATAGTGGTACCCATATTCATCAATGTCTCACTTCTTTCCCAACCCCCAAAAACATTTTTTCATATCATAATACATATTTATAGTGATAGGGTGAATTGACCATGAAAAAATATGATAGTAATAGAACACTAAATTCCTCATAGATGATGGGATGAAAAAAATCTTGAGGTGGAGAATACCATCTTAAGGGAGAGACAAACTAGAAATGGTATCCCCACCATAAAAGGTTTCCTTAATTTCCTTGAACTTTTCATCATGTTGTTTAACCTATATAATTGATTCACATAGAGAATATTATAACTCAACATTGGTTAGAATCATACTAGAATCGTTCTCATATGAATCCAAATGTAACTAATTGATGATCCACATAAGGTTACACTCTTCCTTCAATTCCAAAGCATAAGTGATGAAACTTTCCTACTGAGTGTGTAAGTGATGACATTACTATTCACTAGGGAATAGGTGGCATCGAATTCAAAATTTTGTATTTATTACACCCATTATCTCTGTATAAGATATAATATCTTTTCTGGAAAAAATATCTGAAACTCTTATGATTAGAAAATATTATGAACATCTATAGAAAAAGTTAGTTCCACCAACACTTAAAATCATGAATAACTATGTTAACATCTAAATCATATGTAGGGTAATTTTTATCATGACTCTAAAGATGAAAATATTTATAAAAAATAGTGTGATCATCCTTCATAATCATGCAACCCAATAAAACACCAAAAACATCATATTACATCACATACCCCTTATTGGGACATGGTAAGATCAAAATAAGAGCTAATTTCATATTGAGATTGTGCTCATGCTCTTTCACATTTCTCTAATAAACCAACATATCAGCCAGAAACACAAAAAATGGTATCAAGATAATAATGAAATATATGGTTCATCAAATCTATGAAAAATATCAGAGTATTATTCAAACCAAAAGTCATCACAATATATTCCTAATGACCATAATTTCTCATGAAAGCAGTATTAAGAATATTAGACTCCCAAACCCTTAGCTAATGTAAACTTTACTAAATATCAGTTTATAAAAACCACTTTACCCCATTAATTAATTATAAAAATCATCCACATGGGGAAAAGAAGAATTATTCCTAACCATTACCCAGTTAAATATCCAAAATTATACACAAAAATGAATTAATCCATCAACCTTATTAGAAAATAACACGTGGGATTCCCATAGAAAAATTATAGGGTAAAGAAAACCATTCTATATCAGATCATCCAACTGGATCTTAAGCTCCTTAATCTTAGTAGGTTTAATGTGATATGAAGGTACACAAATAAACCGAGTACCAAATATTAGATAAATCATAAGTTCTACCTCTCTTTATTGAGGAATACTGGGTAGGTCATCTAGGAAAACATCAGGGGAATATAAAACAACCATGAGGATATCAAAATTATGAGAAACATCATATATCTCGAAAAAAATAATATAAAATAGACTTCAGGGCTCTAGGTGGGAAGGTTATATACACGAACTCAGCTTCCACTCTCTCTAAAACACATGAGTACTCCCATTGACATCAATGAATGAAAAATTCCAATGATAATAATCAACATCAGCATGATGAAGGACTAGACATCTATCATAATGATAGATTCAAACATATCAAGACCAAGAACCATGAAATCATAGACTAAATCTGTATCATCTATAGATAGAGAATACCGAGGACAACAAAACTCATACTCTTTCTTCTTCCCAAGAGGCTTCACCATCTCTATGAAAAAAGAGATGAGCTTAGTTGGACAATTTATCATATTAATAAAACATGAAAATATAATCAAGTATAAGGAACCTTTATCAAATGAAGTAGTTGTTATAGAATATACAAAATTTTTTTACCTCTCAATTTCATTGGGATGATGTGAAACTCCATAGAATACTCATCCACAGTATGAAGTTTCTTCACTCCTTAGTCTTGCGGCTGGATCCCAATAAACATCGAAGATTCTGACTATTCTATATTTTCATTTAGAGATAAAGATACCTGACCATAATAGGTAATAAATATGTCCTAGAAAAACCTCTATAAATGGACTTGGTGGACACAATAACTATAGGTATTTGGTGTTTTGGGGAAAGAATGTCGGGTGTTCCCTGTCTGGTCACACTATTGGCTACTACTGATGGTGCATTGGAGATTGGATTATGAGAATCACCTCCCCCACCATTACAATTATCATTCCACTTCATCTTCATTCCCTATGACCACTAAAACTACCACTGGGTGGATTTATAATATATTGAGAAGCCAATATTATGAACTATATCCAGTTCCTCCAACATCTCCTTGTCTACCAAGTCAACATTGGTCGTAATCTTGAGTATATATACTTTTGATCTTATACATAGATGAAAATACTTTAGGTATTTATGATCTTTCAAATGATCACTTATCACCACATATGGAGTGAAATAAACCATATTCACAAACTTATTTGAGTACTCTGACATTAAGTTCTCTCCATAATGAAAAGATAGAAACTCTATAATGTTTTACATCATCAAAGACTCTAGTTAGAATTGATGAATGAATCAAGTCTCGAAACACTTCTAAACCAATCCTATGTGATGATCTTCATGTACCATGGAATCCTACAACCGCTTGTTAGGACCCTCAAGTATGAATATCACACACTTCTCCTTCATGTCCTCATGTGTCTCTAGAAATTCAAAGATCTGATCAATCTTATCTAGATAGTCCTATGCCTCTTGATTTTGATTCATACCTTTAAAGGAAAAGGGTTCCTCATATAGGAAATATCAAGATTGATATATATCCCCTCTAGCTATGGACTCTCCCTAAAAAAATATACTATGAACTCATAGTATATTTTGGTCCATAGAATACGATACTAAAATGATATCCTCAATAAGATTCATATCCATAGGAGGTTTCCCTTTAGGATAATCTCTCACCATATACTCCCTGAAACCCCCAAAATACATCTCAGAACCATGTTACTAAACACTATAAATTGAATAAAAAAATTAGAAAACCAGATAATCTTAGTTTAAGGAAGAAAAAAATAAGAAACAACAAAGATCAAGGTCAAAACTCAACACAGTATACACACATCCCAACATCCCATGCCAACTTGTGGCTTTTTAAGGCTAGAGATGAAAAGAAACTCACCAAAACCTACCTATCAAGCCCTAAAATCCCATATTATGTCTACCAGAAATCCTGAGATAATAGTTTTGAGGGAAAACCTCTATCTAATATCAATTTTTAACAAAATGACCTAGGATAACCTTTAAAACTAGCAAAAAAACTGATTCTCTATAGACTTGAATGGTGTTCCTAATCACCACAAGCTGGTGACTTACAAATGAGTATCAAACAATAACCAAAGGGAATGATTTCACCCATCCTGAAAGAATATACATGACACACACACACAAAGATATATATATATATATATATATATGTATATATATTAAATAAGAAGAATAACAAGAAATTATACATTCCAAAAACAATAGAAACATTGGAAATGATACAACTCGTGACAAAATAATAAGATAGAACCCAAATTACATGTCCAATGACCAAAGGGACAACCAAAACTAAAAAAAAAATAATTTTTTTTGATATTTTGGAAATGTCTCATCATCCAACAACCTACTACCATTACCCAGATGGCATAAAAATCACATCCAAACTATAGCTCCTTGCATTTTAATATAAAAAAATAAAATACATGGTCTATAAACTTCTGAAGGGGTGTGCACAGTGTGAGCTATACTGGATTAGTAGGATCCCACCTTGATATTACATATAATGTCTCTATATAAAAATCCCAACATGGTCAATTTTAAGGAAAACTAGGGATGAAAATCAGTCTAACTATTTTTATCAAAATCATGGTAAACATTCCCTTTTTCCTCAGTTCCAAAATAATCCAGGTAAAATTGGATTAATGAATATTTTAAAATAATTGTTTGCAATAATTAAAGCATTTATATCAAATAAAAATGAAACAATCCCCAAAAAGGTAAACTATTCTCAAATAATAAAGGTTTTTTGAGATTGGACACTCATACCATGATAAAAAATGACTAACACACACTCAAGTCCCTATCACACTGAGCCTGGGGAACTAAGAAAAACCCCATGGGTCAACCCACCATAATGTCTAGATCAGGTACCTAGGAAACTTGGACTAGTGAATAGAGGGACACCCCATGAGTGATGCCTCTAGAAAAATAATGGCCAGCTCCTAATGATAAAACCTCCACATAATAACCCTAGGATAACAAGTGTGGAATACATCAAAACAATTTTAATGGGATTCACATTTAACACAATTTACAAACAACCCTTTAATGTATAAAAATACATTAAAATTCCATTTCTTGATGCATTGAAAATATAATTTCTTTTACCAAAATGAGGGGAAAATATTTTCTCAAAAACCAATTTCACTCATACCAATCAATCATTCATTATATTTTATTTATAAAACCAACTTAAAAAAAG
Organism: Viscum album; assembly: GCA_963277665.1. Classification (NCBI taxonomy): domain Eukaryota; kingdom Viridiplantae; phylum Streptophyta; class Magnoliopsida; order Santalales; family Viscaceae; genus Viscum; species Viscum album. The sequence goes on along the minus strand of OY728151.1, from coordinate 624,655,849 downwards.
ATAAATTCAAGGTTAAACTAACATGAGATTAAGACGAAATCACCTAACTCAGTATCAGGTTTCACACTACCCATAGCAGGATCAAAAAACACTAATTGAGGAAATAAAACTCAAGTTAAAAGAATGGAGTCCCTTGAGATACCTGTGTGGATCACTAAAACATACATAAAAACCAAACCGTGTAAGATAATTGCAAAAAATATCAAAATTGGATGAAATAATCATCATCATATGTTCATAAGTCCCTAAACCATATCCCAAAACCAATGCTAAAACTAATATTAATGAAGGAAACTAAAATGGATGAAATTAAATTACCAAAATCAAATCAACCGACTATATTGCAGATTAACACACCTAATAGAGAGATCTAGAAGGACTAAAACACTCAAAAGCTCCTGAAAGGAACTTAGGGTTCAATGGAGGATTCTACACATCGAATGATAGATATTTAGGAGTTCATAATAATAAAAATTTCTTGGTAGAAGGGATTCATGTCATGAATCAAGTATTCAGGACATGGATACCCTAGTTTTCAAGGAAGCTGAAAAATCCATCAGCTTGGGTTAAATATCCATAGTGTAAACATTCAAAATGTAAAACTAATTCACATCATGAATGTTTTCCATGTCAAAAAATGGTTTTATGGCCTCTACATAGTGTCAAATTCACATTGTGAATAATATATTGATAGAATTGATATTTACTAAAGATAGAGATCAACCTAGATTACTAAAAAAACTACCATAAGGTATCTAACAACCTTTTAAACTAAGAAAAAAACTCATAAACATAAAATAGAGTGTTCCTTTTATCCATGTTGTTACACCTATGCATATAAAATAGTTATAAACATACATTTTAAATAATATACACTCAAAATTCAAAAAATTGATTCTGTAACACTAATACTTGACCTGAATTTTCTACAATGTTTTAAAATCCTTTATGTATTCTAAACATTTTCATCCAATGTAAATAACATAAATATTTATTGATATGTCCTTTATGTTTCTACCAATTTTAATGGATATTTGAATACTGACTATTATAAATTCCAACATAATTTTTTCTTCATGTTTTAACTTTTAACGATTTGTTCTATAAATTTCACACTAAAATATTGATATCTAATGCCCAGTTAAACTATCCTCGTCAATTTTTAAAATAGGGTAAAATTTAATTTTACTTATTCACACTATATAATCATTTCAAAAAAAATTATACAATGAATTATATATCCTAACCAAACCATAAAATACAACTCCATTCTCTTTAATTTGTTAACACACCCAATAATATTGAGTACATGAGTGGAGAATAATGTTTCATCAGTCATTTTCATATAATGGCTTTGAAAACTAATTTAAATCATTATAAACTTATAATATTCATCTTTATATAAATATTAAAATCATTTATCATTTTGGGTGATCAAGAAAGGGTTACTCTAATATATATTATTTTTCATCCTTTATTATGAATGATTCTTAAGTTTCTATACCAGTATAGAAAGATTGTTTCATTAAACTTTTATCTCGCCAATATTTATCTAAAATATATATTTTATTACTATGATTTAATTATGTAAACCATAAGAATCATTTATTATATTAGTGTCATGTTGTATAATGATTAAATAATTATTTTAATTAAATATGATACCACCTAAATGATGAATCCTTTTAAATACCCCCCATATCCATTAGCAGGGACACATCACTATTTTGGTAATTAATAAGTATTCTTTTGAATACCTATTACCTCTTAGTTATTTAGTTATTCCATCATTATAATCATATTGTATATGACTCTGAGAAAGTTGAGTGGACAACTCCTTTCCCAATCCATTATATAGATGAAATCAAATATATACATATCACATCCTAAATTTTAGGGTTTACAAACTAAGTGTAACTAAACAAATATAAAAAATACGAGCACTAAACTCTTTGGGTCGACCAAAAATTTATTTCCATACAAAAGATAATAAAGGGGGATACTATTTTACAAGAACATACCAAGTTAAATGATTACAACTTTGATAGGTGACATTTGAAGTAATCCAACACTTAGTGTATTAAAAGGGTTTTAAATATCTCACCATATTATCTCATGTCTTCACAATACATGTACACATGAATATGAAGATTTTGTTTTAAATACTATCACACCAATTAAATCAATATAATCTAACTGTATTGATGTATAACTCTTTATGAAACCAATATATTTTTTTATAAACCAAAATTAAAATACAATTATATTTAAACATATCCAAATGTATCCCATGTATAAGGAATATATAACCCCTTCATGTATATACTTAGTATCATATTAAAATAGTAATCTACAAAAGAGTAAGTATTCAGTGATGGGTATCTAAGTCCCTCTATTATTAATAGAACCATTACTACCAAGATAGAGATCTTCCAGACCAAAATTAACTCTACCCATGGTTGTATACATAAGAGGCCAAAATTTCATCATAGTCATAACAGATAATAATTATAAACTATAATTAACATCTTAGTTGATGCTTATAACCTATTAAGATCCAAATTCAAGGTAGAATAAAATTCAATTATTTATCATGCCTAGCGGGTAACTCCATAAATACATGCTGGTTAATTCATTATAGGAGTTTAAAAAATTAAAATAATTCATAAATTCATTGATAATATAATATTTATATTTATGAAAAGTAGGTAATTTCACTAAATAAATGAAAAAATCATAAATTAAGGCATGATATATCTATCTATCAGCAATTAATAAATAATTTAATTGTAAAAAATTTATTATTTAACCTTATGATATAGGTATTATATAATTAAATAAATTTTAACACTTTATATTTATTAAAAAAAAATCTTTCATATTATCCTTTATATAACATTTTATGAAATATTTTATATCTGAAATAGAAACATTTTAAATTTCATATTCATTATATAAAAATTTTATAGAGTCAAAATATCATATATTTAATTTTTTTAAAAATTGATCATATAAATTTATCAAAAATAATTTTCATATGGTTCAAATATTTTGTAATATCCAAATTTTTACAATGAAAATAAAATAAATATTTTTTATAAATTATAAATGTCATGTGAATTAATGATTTATCATTGAAGAAATAACTTAGTGTGTGTTAAAGGCTTTTAAGAAGGGTAATAGTGCAATTAATACTTTGTAATATTCAATCAAATATTTTTAGAGTAAGACACTAAGTTAGTGAGAGATTCAGAGTCTCATAAATCCTCAAAAAATATAGAATAAAAATATTAAATATATTATATTAAGCATTCAGAGTTTATTCAAAATAATTAAATAACACAAATACAATGTGTCTTATGAGAAATCGGAGACCACTATTTAGTCTGAAATGTGGTGTTTACCCTAGGAAGGGTATAGCATTCAAAGGCGTCAAATGTTTGGATGCTACACTCATTAGATAAAGTTATTAAATAATATTTAATATATTATTTTTTTGAAAAATGTAAATATATCCCAAACGGTGCATCATAAAAGAAATATGAGACCTTCTTTGGGTCTGGAATAGGGGGTTTACCCTAAGAAAGGTATTTTTTTTATAAAAAAGGCATTTGTATATGTTGGGAAATTAAATTAAGTTATTTGATAATTATATTAGTTAATTAATTAATTAAAAATTCAAGTGCAGTATTCATCTCCTTCAATCTATGGAGGTCCGACATTAATGCATCAGTTAAGTTTTTTAACCTTTATTCTTCACACATTTTGAATAGAAATTGGTGGCAATAAACTCCTAGCATGAATCTAAACACTTTGCATTCATTTGATTGATGATTGATGAATTAAATTAGGTGTTTCATTTTTGTGTATTGGTAAAACCTTAATCATGTTCAGTTGAGTTATAAGTATCAACTCTCCCTCCTTGGAATCACACCATTAAGATTTAGGATCTCCTTTCAGTGAACTTTGAACCAATTCCAGTGGTGGGATTAATTCTTCTTCTCACTCCCTCAAGGTATGCACATTTCCCCTTGAAGTTCTTTAGCAGTTTCATTTTTTTTCTTTTTTAATCCATTATTAAAAAAGGGGTTTAATAAGAATAATAATAATAAAAAATAAAAATAAAAATATAAATTTATCAAATGATAAATTTTATATTATTATCAACATATATATATAAAATCTCATTGCGATAAATTTATATCAATTATCAAAGAGATATATATATATATAGGTATGTTATATATATATATTGATAATAGCATAGAAGGATAATTTTATTAAAAAAATTATCAGTGTGTTTTTGAAATGATAATTGTAAATAATTATCAAGTGTTAATTACAAAAAATTATCATAATTAGTTTACAAAATGATAATTTTTAAGAAAATGTTATTCTAATATAATTATTCAATTAATTTAATGAATAATTATAAATTAATGATGTAAAATTATCTTATGATAATTTATAAAATATTATTTCAATATATTACCAACGGATAATTAATTATAAAAAAAATTATGAGAAGATAATTATAAAGGATATTTTTAATAAAATTATCAAAAATATAATTATAAAAGATAATTTAAGTGAAATTATCAAAATATAATTATGAATGGATAATTTAAGAGATATTATCAAAATATAATTAAAAAAGTATAATTTATAGTAAATTATCAAGAGATAATTTTAAAAATATAATTTGTATTAAATTATAAAAAGGTAATTATAGAGGATAATTTATAATAAATTATCAAGATATGATTATTCTTGAAGGAAAATATTGCAATCAAATTCTTTGACCTAAATGATAATTTTGAGAATTATTTATGAAATAGAAAATATCATCACATGTGACATTTTAATGATAATTATAAAATTATCCAAGAGAGAGTGTATCATCTCATGTGGTTTTTTATTTCCTTGTGAAATAAAATAGATATTTTGGTTCTAGGAAACCATTAATGTACCTCGATCATCAACGTGCCATCAAATCAAGTCTTTGACGTGTCACATTTGATGATAATAAAACTACAAAGTGGTATTTCTAAAATTTGAGGTAGGAAGTTCCTTACCTTCTCAGGATTTCATTTACACTTGTTTCCTTGACGATTATATTCATTAGAATATGATTAACCGTTCCTGATTGTAACTACATGTGTGTGTGTCTATTTATTCCATAAAAAATATTATGATTCCATGAGTTATATTAGAGTAGATTTTTCCCATGTTTAATTATGAGAAGATATTGTTATGTAAGCTTCTATATACTCTTGTCGATATACTATGCCTACTTGTATGATTTCCTTGTATATGAATTACCATTCCTTGTTGGTTTTTAGTGGTATTTGATCCAGTTGGACTATCGTTACTTATTTATTTCCTATTGGGGGATAATTCTTGAATATAACCATGGTGATGAGGGAATTGAGCACTTAGTGGAGGTATGAGGATGCCATGGAATCATTTTGGGGGTGTGCTCATGAATACCTTGATTCCATGTTCCATTCACTATTATATTTCCTAGTTGATTTGAGTACTAGTTATTCTCGTCTAGAGGATCTGGGTGACATGGTCCACTTGAGGGATAAATGACACTGGACGTCACATCCACAAAACTGTGAGGATACTTTACAAGGGATGGTTTGTTTCGTCCAACTCATTTAGATATCTTTCAGTAGGGATCTGAATCTAGTATGTTTAGGGGTTGTAGTATCTTGGTTAACACAATATTTATCATTTTTGGGTTGTATTCTTATGCACTTACAGTATTTATTATTATTATGGAATACACTTGTATACTTGAGAACATCAAGTTAAGGATACATTTGTGGTGTCCCACTGAGTCTTTTACTCATAGACTACTCGAGAATTTTGACGCACTTTTAGATTTTATGAAATACTAGATGAAGGTAAAGAGCCCTGTGGTGAATGGATGAGCAGTTGAAGCATGGAGCTAGGGAAGATTAGGAAAAATACTAGAGGACCTTGCAGTTCTTTTATTTATTATATGTTTTATACATTATAGATATTCTTTCCACACTGGGAGTTTCTTTTATTTTCATGACATGTTTGTCATTTAATTTATGCATAATTACATTGATTATTTATTATATTGTGTTTATTTATTATTGATCATATGATGTTATAATGAGGGAATAGTCTCCCTAACAGTGGAATTAGACCCCCACTTCTAGTCGGCAGTCTCTTGCATATGAGGAGGCACACATGAGGTTATATGGAACTTTGGATCAAACCTGATGGTTCAGGTTGGGATGCTACAAAATGGTATCAGAGGTCAGGACTCACTAAAATTTTCTTTTCTTGGACATGGTATGGTATAGGGTAGACTGGAGATAGTATGGTTAGAAATCAGGCATGGAAAATATGTTAGTGTCTAGCCAGCACTGTATAGTGGATCTCCGAGTTTCCATAAAAATGGGAAATTATGTTGTAACAATAGAATAAAATCATCTTCGATGATGAAAATGATGTTGATATTTGATTTATGAGTTTTTTCATATGTTCATACATCATGAATATGCACGTAGGTTTTCATGATATATATATATATACTTGTTGTTATGTTGTATAGTTGTTCACTAATTAAATGTCTTGATTTGTGCTATTTGTTTGTGATAGTTTCTATTGTGTGATATATCCATGTTACCATATTGTGATATATCTTTATTAGAATTAGTTATTTGAATAGAACACGTTTTTTTATTAATATATATATGATTACTATGACTAATGTGTAGGGATAGAAACAATGGTTAGTGTCAAGAGGGGTATACCTTGGGTTAAGTGTATACTCCTAGGAAAACCTTGGTTGATACCATACACTATTTAAGATATTTTTGTGTTCCAAATACTCTTTATATTGTAGAATATTCTACCATGAAGACATTTTGTGGGACTACCATCTAAGCAGACTTCTCCTAAGCACGTCCCCACACCGACTCTAGTAGTGAAATTAGCAGTTCCTTATCGGCCACCAATGAGATCCATGGTTGACTACACAAGGGATTTCCATCTCCAACATCTTGTTTCCTTCCATGGAACTGGTGGAAAAAATTAATCTAAGGACTAGGTGGATATCATAGGGAGTATCTTTGACCTCATGGAGACTCCATCAGATAAAAAGGTGAAGTTGGCAACTTTAATGCTAGAGGGACCCACTAGGTATTGGTGGGGAGTTATGAGACAGGCTGGATGAGGGGAGGGTCTCAACTGGGAGGCCTTCAAGGCCTATTTTTTGAAGATTTTTTACCTAACACACTAAATATTGATCAATCACAGGAGTTCATGGAGATTTATCAGGATTCCGTGATAGTATCAAAAAACTCTTCATTTTTTATCGAGCTTCTCTATTTCGCACCACTTCTGTCTGGAAATGAGGCTCAGAAGGGAAGAAAGTTTGAAATTGGTCTTTGACCCAACCTTAGATAGTAGGTCTGGAAATTTGACCTAGCTTCATAGCCATAGGTTATGGAGAGGGCCCTGACCATTGAGAGGATTCTGGAGGATGGATGAACAACTTTCTTTTTCTTGCATTTCACTACTCATACCGATGGATCTCCCCCTGCTGTTGCAAACACCTCTTATAATGGAATGAAGAGGAAGTACATGAAAGTTTTTTAGATAAATTCCATGAATGTTTAGAAAACCTTAGTATCTTCAGTATATTCTAGAGTTGAACCATAATTCTTTAACTATGGAAAGTTTAGTCACTATAGTCGCGTGTTCATGGTTCCAAAAGTTGGTGCCAAAAATGTGGAAGAAAATGACAACTCATGATTTTTTGTGACAAAATATTAGATATTAAAGGGAGGCCAATAAGGTCAGGGGGTTAGAGGTCTAGGAATTAACATTATTAGAAAATGAATAATTCTCATATGTTATTAGTTTAGGGGCATGGTCGTAGAGTTGACTTAGGATGGGTTTATGTAGTGGATTGGATTCCAAAAGATGGTGGGGAGGGACCTTCCACAATTATAAATAAAATTTTGATAAATTTCAATCTTTCTAATTCTTTTTTTATATTGGCCCTTCCTATTCTTTCATTTCTGCATAATTGGTTTCTAGAATTGACTTACCAGTCATGTTGTCATCTGAGTTAGTCTCCCTTGATACACCTTTGGGCATGAGAGTGGTCATTCATCACCGATGCCTAGAGTTTTCACTAGTTATCACTGACTATGGACATATAGAGGAATTCATGATTCTGGAGATGATGAATTTCAATGTGATTATAACGACCCATAATTTACATACATTGTTGATACTTTAAAATTGAAGTACACTTATTACAACATATAACAGAACCACGAAAGGACCGTATAGGTATATTGTCTTTAGAAACTGGGAAACATAAACAACTGGTTCATAAAGCATCTATACTGTCTCCCATTTATTTCATCATATCTATAGTCCCTTTTGGCATATCTTACTTAATAACCTTCTTCCTGACCTAGGGAAAGAAAACATACAAAAGGGTGAGCTCAAATGCTCAGTAAGGGTAAAAAAAAAGAAATATCAATCCCATCATATTCATAAGAACATAACATTTTGGAAATCTTAACCTGTAGAAGAAATCATAATTTCATACCATGGGATAAATCATAGAAGTGAAATGTAATCCCAATAATCATAACCTAAAACATGAAACTTTGTGGCATACACACATAATCATAGATAATCATTTATTATTAGTCAAGACTCATTTCCAAGACTATCTTAGTGGACAAAGTCCATTTCTGAACCGAGTTCATTCCTCGTTTTAGTCCTGTTTCACTGAACCGGTTTAACCTGCCGTTCCAGCCATGTCTATCTCATGAGATATAATGTCTTTACCCAATGCATTGGAGGGAGATATAGGTCCCACCCATCTCATAATGATACCATTATTATGTGTGCCACAAAATCACAAATCATACATCATTTCATACCCCATGTAATAAAAATGGGATTCTTAAACATCATGACATCATAAAACAATTCATATAAGATAAAGGAATTCATAAAAATAATTCCATCACAACATAATCAAATCAATGTAATAATAGGAAAAGAAACAGAACCCTATATTATCTTAGATGGAAAATAATTTTGATAAAGCACTTGAACTCCATTCTTGAGGAAAATATCCTTTCTACTTTAAAAACACTTTTCCTTTCTTAATATGTCATACAATTTTAAACTAAATAAGTTGATTAAAAATAAACTTGAAAACTTGTAAAGGAAACTTCATGGAAATAATTTTTTAAAAATACATTCATGCCGTATAAGTAAAAGAAGCATTCTTCTCGTACTTTTGTTGTAAAAGTCAAAAAGTACCTCGTACGAAAAATGACAAAATATTCCTTTCATATCTTTTACTAAAAACTCACCGAAGGGTAAAATTGGATTTAAACAATTGTAGGTTTATGGAAATAATATTACATATTGAGGAAACAAGGATGTGGATGATAAAATACACCCCAGTAAATACCAAAGTATAAACAATCTTGGATAAAAATGAGATTGTGATATTTTCCCTTACCTTAGGTCCGATTTGCTTCATAAATGTCCGAAACTCCTGTATATTGATTTAAATAATGTTATTGACTTATTCAAGAATCATAATTATTGTTATGATATCATATATGGTCATTTGTCGAATAAATTCTTATTCTTATCTTTAGGTTATAGATACCTCATTTCCAGAATGGTATTAGTGTAATATATATCATATTCATTCATTCAATTCATTTATATAATCATTATGCAATGAAGATCATGTAGAATGAGTCGCATCACATCGTGGAGACGGTATTCCGTACGTACGCACGAGCGATGATATCATTCCGATGATCGTGGAATTGTATTGGAGTGTATTTATACTATTTCAGAATCAATATCACTTTACAATAATCATATATATTCATTCTTTACACCATTATACCCATCCAAGTAAGGAAAATAGATTACACCACGGCGTGGAGACGGTATTCCGTACGTACGCACGCGCGGTGATTTCATTTTTCGTAGGATGGATAGATGGTGAAATAGGATTGTTTCATACTTATAAAAACATATCAGTATATGAGTGATACTGATGTTATTACTTCATAATGAAACAATTACATAAGAAGAAGTGGAAGAAGAAATAAAGATGAAAGAATCGGTAACGGACATTACCTCTTCTTTGAAGCGCTTCTTTGAGACCTCCTTTTAGGGTACTAAAATTGGTCTTTGAAGAAGACCAGGACCTCTAGGATGTCTCTAGGGAAGTGGAGAGGAGAAATTAGCAGGGGTTGGCCGAGCTTGAAGGCTCAAAGTGGTGTGAGGGAGAGGGGGAGGAGGTGCCCTTTTATAAGAGAGGAGAGGGGAACCTTTGGAATAACTAAAAATATTATTTTATTATAAAGAAAAATTTGGTTTTAAATAGCTCCAAATTGATTTATTTAGAAGATAAGGTGGGTATGGGTCGCAATCCTCTCATCCAATATAATTTAGACAAGTTTAGGTTCCTATTTTAACCTTATCATTTATATTTAACTTTAAGTTAGATAATTTTACTTTTACCGTGTCTTTTTGTGTTCTTAAACTATAAGGTTATTTAACTTACTAAAAAAATCAAAACGAACACAAAGTTGTTTATTATTAATATATATAACCTTATCTAAGTCATTTGGTCGAACCTTAGATTTTTAGGAATAAAATAACAATTAATAATATAATATTTGTTTTAAAAACTATTTTATGTCAATTTTGACACTATTTAGTATTTTATTTTTGTGAAAATCATAACAGAATGATTAGTTCGAAAAAAGTTAATTAAATAAATACTAACATGTCATATTAACCTAGAAAATTAGTTGAGTTCATAAAAAGTCTCAAATTACATTTATTTGGGTATTTATAACATCAATTATGTCAATATTTCATTAACAAGATAATTACTGCTTCATCATTGTGTCATAAATAAATTAAATTATTTAATGTCTAAAAATTAAAAATAAAATACCATTATGTATGAATTTTTTTTATCTTTCTAATTAATATTTATAGTCTAATTTATCTTATGTATAACCCTATAATAAAAATTCTTTACTTATTAAACATTGATTTTAACTATTTTAACCCTTCTTTAAATAAATTAATAATAAATGTCCTAATCTAATCCAAGTGGGCCTAAATGGTCATATTTTATTTCTAAGGTTTTTTTGGTAGAATTACACTTATCCAATAGAATTAGGACATGTTTTAGGGTAATAATAATATCATTTTTACCCTTAATTAACCTATTTACTTTTAACCGTGGTAAATAAAAGTAAAAAGTTACTATTCACCAAAAATTATTTTCATCTCATTGAACCAAATTTTACTTACTGACATCAACCATGTCTCTCAGATTTTTGAAATTCCACTCATAGAAGCGGTAAAATTAAGTTTTATGTAAATTTGCAAATTCTCTTAGGAGGTGGGTAAAAGACGGTGAAAAGTTCAATAATATTTTTATATATCTAAAATTATTATAAAATGAATCCAATGAATTGAATTGAACTTATATAGGTATTATGTATCAATTTTTCCCTAAAATAAATTTAATTAAAATAAATAATTATTTAAATAGAAAGTCGGTTTTTAAATAGTAGCCCAGTGTTTTCACTATTCATCAAAAATTGAAAGTTTTCAGAGAAATACCAAAATTTCACCCTAGGATAATTTTGATATTCTGAATCCAAAAACGAAGTCCATTTTGAAAAATAAAATTTACAAAATTTCAAAAAGTGGTTATTACTATTCATAACGGTTAGTTTTAATAATATTTTAATAGCATATCGTTGTTTAGTGAAACTCGGTATTGCGTACGATGCAAGCTATCGAGGAAGGCCGCAGTTGCATGTAAAGCAAGCCAAGAAAGTGTTTTGTGTAGTGAAAGATTCCTTTTATGATTTATATAATATAAAAACAAAATATTTCTCATAAAAGTCTCGGGTGTTACAGTGATTCTCAGCATGGACTGGATGAACAACTTCCGAGCTCACATTTATTGCTATCATAGATAGGTATCTTTTACTTCACCAAATGGATAAAAGTTCTTAATGACTGGAGAGTGGTAACTGGGGGAAGGCATAGTTGAACTGGGCTTGAGCCAGCTTGGGACAATCACAGTATAGATGTTAGGATTTTTCATTTCTCCAGCATTAGTGGAAACTCCTCATCATTTCTTCCAGTCATGGATCTCTATCAGGATATCTTTCTGGATTACTTCACAAGACTCCATCCTGATAGGGGAGTTGACTTTGAGTTAGTTCTCATACCAAGTGAAAAACCCATTTTGATACCTCTATATTGTATGGATCCAACCAAGCTAAAAGAGATAAAGGTACTATTAGATAACTTAGAGAGGACGGGTTTTACCATAAACAGTACTTCACCTTGGGGTTCACCTATTTTATTCACCAAGAAGGAAGACAATAGTCTTCGGGTATGTGTTGATTATTGGAAGCTGAACAAAGTGATGGTGAAGAACTGATATTAATTTCCTAGAATCAATGATCACTTTGATTAGCTATGATGAGCCTAGTGTTTCTCCAAAATTGATCTTCGATCAGGAAATCACCAATTGTGTGTTAGGGAGTAGAACACTCTGAAGATAGAGTTTTGGAGAAGATATAGACTATATGAATACTTGGTATTTACATTTATGATAAATAATTCACTAGAAGTGTTCATGTCTCTCATGAAAAAGATCTTCATCCATACTTGGACTCATTTGTCATAGTATTCATAAAAAATATCCTTATCTACTCACCAAAACCAGAAAACATGTATGAAATGTAAAGGTAGTCCCGAGTGCACTTCAAGAACATGGAATTTATGACAAGCTACCGAAGTGTGAATTCTAGATTTAAGAGCTGAAATTTCTCGAAAATGTGGAGTTTGAGACAGGTATTTCTGTATACCCAATGGAATTTTAGGTAGTCATGTCCAAGAAACATCCTCAAAAATGTGTTTTAGATTAAGATATTTTTGTGTTTAGAAGGATATTACCGATGATTTATCCCAGACTTCCCTTGACTTTAAGCCCCTACAACAGCACTTACCAATAAAGGAGTATAGTTTCTATGGTTATAACGATGTGAATATATTTTCCACGAGCTAAATATAAGGTTGAAGATATCTACAGTATCGAAACTCCCTAATATTGGGATGATTTATGTAGTATACAGTGATTCATCAGGAATTGGTTTGGGGGTAGTGATGATGCAAAGAGAGAAGGTAGTAGCCTAGGGGTATCTTTAACTACCACCTCATGATAGGAACTACCCTATAAATGACATGGATTTGGAAGCTATGGTCCATGATCTAAAGTTTTGGAGAAACTATCTTTTATGTGAGAGATTTATTATTTACACAAACCACAAGAGTATTTTCTATATCTTTTCCTAGGGGGACTTGAACCTGAGGCAGTAGCACTGAGTTGATTATCTACAGAAGTTCAATTTTGAGATGATTTATACACCTAAGAAGGGTAATGTCTTTGTAGATTCTATTATCTATAAGACACATGATGACCAGGAGATTTTTGAGAGGCCTTCATAGGAAAAGTGGCGATTGATGTGATTGTTAGATGACTGGAGAGTTTATGCTTTATAGGATAATAGATCTATGATTTTTCCCCTTTGATGAGTATATCTTCTCTTGTGGATCAGGTGAAGACTGTTCAGGATTCAGGCCCATATCCTGTTTTCATGAGGAAGCAGCTAAATGGTGGTGACCCAAAACCCAGATGTACTTTGGGTGATAATGATGTGATCTTGGTACATGATAGGGTGGTAGTACCATCTCCCATCAGAGATGATCTGATGGAGGATTACCATACCTCTATATGGGAATTACATTTGAGAGAGACAAATATGTACCATGACTTCAGGAGGCAATTCCGATGGCTAGGGATGAAATGAGACATTTCTAGTTTCATATCTCGATGCCTTACCTATCATAGGGTAAAAGCTGAGCACCAACATCCTGGTGGATTATTTCAGTCACTTATGACAACTATGTGTAATTAAGATTAAATCATTATGGAATTTATGATGGGGTTACCCATGACCCCGAGGAGTCATGAAACATCCTGGGTGGTTTTCGATTGGTTAATGAAGACTTATTATTTCTTTACAATCATGGAGACACACTCAATGGAGGATATGGAAAAGATAAATAACTAGAAGATTATTCACCCTCAAGGAGTCCCTTTAAGCATTATTTTAGATAGAGATACACCTTTTATGTAACACTTTTTCTAGGGATTGAAGAAAGACCTAGGGACTCAATGAAGATTGTGTATGGTGTACCATCCACAAATTGAAGGACAGTTTGAGCATACTATACGCATATTAGAGGATAGGATTCAAGCTTACATTCTTGATTTTGGTGGATTATGGGATTACCACATAATCTTGGTTGAATTCACATACAATAATAGTTATCAGGTTTCAATTTAGATGGCACCTTATGAGTCTCTTTATGGGAGGTTGTGTCGCTCACCCCTCTGTTGGCATGAAATGGGTGAGGCAATGGTTTTTGGTCCCAATATGGTCTATGATACCTCTGAGAGAGTGAAAATAATTTTAAAGAGATTGATCATTTCTCAGAGCAGACATATATCTTATGTCGACCATATGAGGAGACCATTGTAATTTACTATGGGAAATCAGGTTTTCTAAAGAGTGATTTCTCAGTTAGGGCAGAAACATCTAGGAAAGAAGTGAAAGTTAGCAACACATTTTTTAGAACCATTATAATCACTGAGTGGATAGGGGTAGGGGAATTTCTTCTGGACCTCATTTCTTGAAATCAAGGTATGCACGATGTGTTTCATGTGTCACATTTTCATAGGTACATACCTAACCATGCATATGTTATTCATTATGAGAAAATTGAGTCTAAGATAGGTGTATCCTATGAGGAGAAAATGGTGTGGATAATAGATCAAAGCGAGAAAGTATTGCAAGGAAATATAGTACTACTAGTCTGTATTCAGTGGGAACATGGAGGAATCTAGGAAGAGACATGGGATCATGAGTCGGATGTTTGAGATCAATGGATTGAGCTGTACAAGAAATACAGTTAGAGTTACTTCTCAAGGATGATAAGTTGATAGAGGGGGAAAATTATAATATCCTAATTTTTCCAATGAGAATAAAAGCCCTCTTTTTGATAAATTGAAAATATCATATGTGAAAAAATGATTTATCCGGGAAAAAATTACTTAAAAATGTATTAATGGATTTTCATAAGGGTAAATTCCCAGTTAACACTTTGGAATATTCAATAGAATATTTTCAATGTAAGACACTGAGTTAGTGATAGATTCTGAGGATCATAAAGCCTCATGAAAGACAAAATAAAAGTATTAAACATATTATATTAAGCATGAACAATTTATTCAAAATAATTGAATTACTCTAACACGATGCATTATATGAGAAATATGAGACCACCATTTGATCTGAAATGCGGGGTTTACCATAGGAGGGGTATAACATTAAAAGGATTCTAATGTTTGGATGCCTCACTCATGAGATAATGTTATTAAATAATATTTAATATATTATTTTAATAAAAATAATTAAATATCCCCCAAACGGTGTATCATACGAGAAATCTGAGGCCACTGTTAGGTATGGAATATGGGGTTTACCCTAGGCTGGTTATTTTTTATACACAAAAAGAATTTGGATATGCCACCCAATTAAATTATGTTAATTGATAATTATATTATATTATATTAATTAATTAAATTAATTAAATAAAAACTCTATCACACTTCTCATATCCTTCAACCAATGAAAGGTCATCGTTAAAGTACCAGCTATGTTTTTAAACCTTAATTATTCACATTTTTACTAGAAATTTGTGGGAATAAACTCCTAGAATAAATCTAAACACTCCGTATTCATTTGATTGATGATTAATGAATCAAATCAGTTGTTTATTTTTTATGTATCAGTCAAACCCTAATCATGTTGGTTGGGTTATAAATACTGACTCCCCTCTGTGGAATCACACCATTGAGATGAAGGATATCCTTTTGATGAAATTTGAACCAATTCCAGTAGCGGTCTCGATTCTTCTTATTCCCCCTTCAAGGTATGTGTAGCGCCCCTTGAATTTCTTTATATGTTCTATTTTTGATTTTATTTAATTTTTTACATGCATTGTTAAAAAATGGTTAAATAAAAAAAAAGAATATATATATATATATAATATTTTTTTAAACGATAATTTTTATATTATTATCTATATATATATATATAATCACATTGTGATAAATTTATATCTATTATAAAAAGATATATATATATATATATAGGTATGTCATATATATATATTGATAAGAATATAAATGGATAATTTTATTAAATAAAATTATCAATGAATTTTTGAAATGATAATTGAAAATAATTATCAAGCGATAATTATAGAATATTATCATAAAGAGTTTGTAAAATGATAATTCATAATAAATAGTCATTAGAATATAATTATTCAATTTATTAAATGAATAATTTTAAATTAATGATATAAAATTATCTTATGATAATTTATAAGATATTATTAAAAGATATTATCGGTAAGTAATTAATTATTAGAAATAATTATCAAAATATAATTATAAAGAATATTTTGCAATAAAATTATCAAAAGGATAATTATAAAGTATAATTTAAGAGAAATTATCAAAATATAATTATAAAGGGATAATTTAAGATATATTATCAAAATATAATTATAAAAGGATAATTTATAATAAATTATCAACTTATAATTATAAATGGATAATTTTTATTAAATTATAAAAAGATAATTATAAAGGATCATTTATAATAAATTACCAAGATATTTATATTCTTGATGGATAATATTTTAAGCACATACTTTGACCTAAATGATAATTTGGGAATTATTCAAGAAAGATAAAATGTCACTGCATGAGAAATTTTTATGATAATTATAAAATTATCCAAGAGTGAGTATATCATCACATGTGGTATTTTATTTCCTTGTGAAATAAAATAGAAGTTTTGGCTCTCAGAAACCCTTGATATACCATGATCATTTATGTGCCGATAAATTAAGAGGTCTTTCCAAATTTTGAGGTTGGATGTTCCATACCTTCTTGGTATCATGTTTACACTTGTTTTCTTGATGATTATATTCATTTTCATCTAATTGACCATGATTTATTGTGATAGAATGTGTGTGTGTCTATGTAGCCCATAAAAACTTTTGTGATTACATGAGGGATATTTGTTTAGATTTTTTCCATGTTTGATTATGGTCACATGTTTTTGTGTATGCTGAAATACACTCATGTTGATATACTTTGACTTCTTCTATTATTTCCCTATATATGTATTTCTATTCTTTGTTTTTTGATAGTAGTATTTGAGAAAGGTAGATCATTGTGACTTATTTATTCCCTAGTTGGGGAGAATGATTGAATGAAACCATAGAAGTGAGGGACTTGAGAATGGAGGGGAGGTATGAGGATGACATGGTGTCATGTCGAAGGTGTGCTTGAGGAAACCTTGATGCAAAGTGCCATTTACAACGAGATAGCCTGGTCGATGTGACTACTAGTTATTCTCGTCTAGAGGATTTGGGTGGCATGGACCACTTGAGGAATAGATGATTCCAGTTATCACCTCTATGACACCATGAGGATGTTTTACAAGTGATAGGTTTTTTCTTCTTACTCATTCATATATCTTACAGCATGGAGATGAAGTAGGTACGACAGGGTGTTCTCACAACTTGGTTAACACACTATTTCTTAGTTTTAGTTTGTATGTTTATGATCATACTTTATTTTTTATTTTTATGGGATACACTTGTATACTTGAGAACTTCAAGTTAATGACTCATTGGTAGTGTCTAACCGAGTTCTGTACTCACACCCTACTCGGGTATTTCGATGCGCTTGTAGATTTCATGAAAGACCCGATGAAGGGAAAGGGCCCTAGGGTGGATGACTGAGAAGGTGGAGCATGCAGCTGGGTTAGACTAGGACTAACACTAGAGGACTTTGTAGTTGTATTATTTATCATTTATTTTATGCATTTTGGATAGGCTTTCCACATTGTGGGGTTTTTTTTATTTTCCTGACATGCATTTCATTTAATGTCCACATAATTACTCTGATTATTTATTATACTGTCTTTATTTATTATTGATCCCATGACATGATACTGGGGGTATAGTATCCCCAAAAACATACTTAGACCCTCACTATTAGTCGGCATCCTCTTGCATATGGGGAGGCGCAAATGAGGTTATATGGAATTTTGTCCCAGACCTGGTGGTTCAGTTTGGGATATTACAAATGTTATCTCTAATAATTTCATAAATATAATCTATTATTATGAAACATTCATGTAAATGTATTTTTTACAACATTTCTATTTTTTTTCAATAATGCATAAATTTATCATATAATTATATTCACTAATTCTCTAAAACGTTTCATTAATTGAAATGTTTAGTCAGTAATAGGTGATGTGGAATATTATTTGAATATAAAATTTTAAAGTTCAATTGGATTTAATAAATTATATAGTGTTATTTAAATTTTAATATAGTCTCCACACAACATTGCTTCATGACCCAGAAAAATCATACACTATGATTAGCTTAGTCCACTATAATATGATATCAATATATCCTATCTAACAATGTAATAAAATATATACAATATTACTCTTATACCATGGATGTGATAACATAAAAAATAAATATATCATACTCTATGATATTACCCAAAATACACCACATTTATATAGGGTATATACAAAAAAATGTGTTTGGGTATCAAAAAAATAATCTTTTTGTAATTATAATGTCTAGGAAAGGGTACTCCATGTCTGAAATCACCATCATTATATGATCCACTTTCTCTCCAACTATTAATTTGTTGTTTTGAGAATATATTTTAGAAATTTTCTTATAGGATAGTGTAATATCAATAAAAAAATTTAAATAACACATATATGATACAAGTGCTATATTTTCAGTATAACAACTTAATGATCTTCATGTTCATCGATATTCAACATTTATAATTCCATATTTTTGGAGAATTAAATGTAATAAATAACATAAATCCCATATAATGAATACATTAATAATATTATTCTATCGATGTTCTTTTCCTTCCATTAATATTTAAATATTCAATTGAATGTTTTTTTTCAAAAATAAAATCATTAAAAATCAGTCTAAATTTTTTGTTTTTAATTATTTTAACAAAACAAGTGTATTAAAACATTAAATATAGAAAATAATATATTAATTAATCTTTAAAAAATTCTTGATCAATTTTATTCTTAAAATTTTAATGGTATCATTCATTTAAAACTATATGAAACATTATTTGGGAATATTTCAAAAAATTACAATGATTTCATTCAATATTCACATTTATAACATAACAAATCCTAATATCACTTAAATTTTACATTTATTAATCATTTAAATCTTATCTAGAACTATATTTTTTATATGAACCTATAATACCATACTTACATAATGCATCATTTTACATGATTATTCAATAAATATCATAAAAAACTCACCATATAACCTATAAGTTAATTATCTTGTGAACGATATACATATCCAAATTATTTTATAATAATTATATAACATTTACAAAAAATATTATTCAAACATGATAACCATATATAAATATAATACATAATACTCATCTTCATAACCATATAAAATTGAAAAATATAAAATGGTGATCTTGGACATCTAGTAAGGAGTGAACATAAGTGGTATCAATTGAATAACATAAATGAGTATAGGATTCAAATGTGAGTATGATTAAATAATCAATTTACATGAACATAACCTATGGAATCATACCCAAAAAAGCATATATTATAAATCATAAATTCTAGCATAGGTATTTTGGTATAACATAATACATGAGTCATAGAAGCTTGGAAACACGAGTCAATAATAATTTTTCATGAGAACATAACATAGTTACATTTTATGAAATACTATTTTTTTAATATTAACATTGAATAGAAAAAAGAATAAAATAATATTTATTAAAAGGATCACTGTCAAGATTGTCATCACATTGTGGAAAGAGTCCCATAGTTGAATGGGTTCACTCCCTAGTCTCTTACATGTTATATCATTAGATATAAATCTTTACCCAATGCATGGTGGGGGGGGGGGGTATATAATTAAAATACAACTCATTACATAATGAAAAACCATATATTTCTGGTCTATATGAGTATTAAAACATTTATAATTCTATCAAAGCTTAATTAACCCATGGAGAATAAATAGTTTTTGTGAAAAAATCCACAAGACATGATCATAAGGAATCAATGAAAATAAGGAAGATAATATCATTAGTTCATATCCCCACTAAATCATAATTAACATTGACCAATTTTTACAAGGTTTAAAAATAAATTTAAATATCATTATAAAACTTATTTAGAAAAATAAAAAGAAAAAACTTTTACTTTTTTATAATTATTTTTTAAATAATTTATAAAACAATGACAATGAAAATTACTTTGATTAATCATAGACACTTATAAAGTAATAACCATAAAAAGTTTTGATGAAATTCTTGGGAAAAATTGATCAATCATAAAAAAATAAAAAATTCATTCCCTCCACACATTTGTAAATAATGTCAAATCCAATAGAAAATGTCTAATGTGAAAAATGTTAAAAAAGAGTTTCATTTCAAAATTTATTAAAGATAATAAAATTCAATACAAAAGAAAATTATCAATTCATTAAATTATATATAAGGATATCTATAAAATAATAAAAATAAATATTTATATGTAAGAGATAGACTTTCGATTGAAAAGATGAGATAAGGTTGACCCCACTTATAGGAAACCTTTCAGTCAAGTTGTGAACCAAAAGGAGGTGAAACTATAAAAAGGCATGAAAAATTAATATTCAGAGGAAAATAAAATAAAATATTTTTTATAGTGAAATAACATACAATTCTACCTAATGGAAATTTATACATAAGCAACTTTGATTTTAATGAGTGATCGGGAAAGAAACCCTTACCTCAGAATTCCACTTTGTCATGCATGCTCCAACTCCATGTATAATACATTTAGGTTTATTTTATATATGTATTAAAACCTTATTAATATATATTTATTAATTACATTAACTTATAATTCTTTATTTTCCTTATATTAATTGTTTATTATTAAAATTCATACTTAGGTGTTAACTATTTTGTTTTCCATGCATGTTTCATTTTTGATATTTAAGTCCTTATAATATGATGATAATTTCATCACCAAAATATTATTAACAAATATTGATCATATTTTTTTGATATATATTTATTTCCCATGTACATTTCATGAAACTTATGGTGATGGTTCACATGAAACTCTTAAAAATATGTTTTTAAGTGATTAAAATTTATTAATGAATATAAATTTGAATATTAGCATCCTATAATTATAAAAACATATTTAATTAATCATTATTACATAATACAACTAGTATTTAAAATTATTTAGTCTTTCATAATGTAAACATTATAATGTCTTTCATATAGGTGGTAAAACTGACACAAACAATAACATTTTATAATTATTAAAAGAATAAGAAAATGTTATTATATAGTAATAATATAACTTTTACAGAATATTATTTATTTTAAAAATATTTTATTAAATTTATAAATAATTTTTAATAATTTTTGAATGAATATGATAAATAATATTGATAAATGAAAGGATAACAAATATGTTGAAGACTAAAATTTCTTCTTTGAGAGACTCTTAGAAAAGAGGAATTTTGGAAATCTACTTGTGACAAGAGGTCACTAATCAATGGATGGGATTGTTATAGAGATAATTTGGATATATATTCAGTATAAAAATAAATAATATGTGTGGGTTTAAATGGAGAAATAAGGTGTCCTTTTATTAGATACATTGAATGGAATTTTCATAAATACACATTCATTAATGTATAAAGAATGACTTTTTTACATTGAAATCATACACAAAGTATTAATATAATTGATATTAAAGAATTCTAGTTTTATTCTTCCTTCATAAACTCATTTGAATATATCTTTTATTATATTAAATGTCTCTACCCCATAGATAAACCATATTATCTCATTTTATACTTTATCATAGTGACTAACTTTTAGGTTGGTAACTTATTTTTATTAATAAAAATGAAATAGAACTTCTTACCTAATTAAGATGTTATGATTAAAAATTATGAATCATTTTTTCTAATTATATTTATAAATATTATAAACTTAACCTTTATATTAAAAAATAAATTATATAAAAAAATATTTTTATAGAAATATCGTTTTTTAGCATTTAATATTCTTAATAATATATCATATCAATTTCATATTAAAAGAGTGTTAATTATATACCTGAAAGCAATAAATTTTATTAAATAAATATTTAAAATTTGTCAAATTAATATATTAAAATAAAAACACATAATAAATATTTTTAACCCCAAAATACATGACAATTTAGAAAAACAATCCTTTGAAAAATAAATTTTTTAAAATTAAATAATTTAAGTCACACGCTACTAAAATTTATTATTCATATTTTAAGAATTCAATTTTACTAAAGCAGTAGTATTAGAATATTTCATTAAAAAAACATTAAATCATAAATTAAAAAAATAATAATGATAAAAAATATATATTTTGGAATAAATTATTATCTTTTTATTTCATTCAAGAATTTTTAATTATATGTGATTTTTTTATTTTTTACTAACAATTTCAGAAATTAAATGTAACTATTGGATATTGGTATATATAATGAACATATATCCAAATTACATATATTCAAAAACTATATAACCAATGGCTATATATATTATGGTCATATTACATTCCTATATTTAACGCTACCTACATATCTAAAATCATTCAGACTAATCTAGAATAACATTATCAAGATGTTTATAATATTTCTAATGTGTAGATTTTTTTATTACAATCATTATTCATTTGATTTTAATAAAATATTGTTGTGATATGAATTTTAACCTTTTTTAGTTTTATTAACATAATGTTTTATTCCATTAGTAATTTTAAAAATAATTTTTCATTTGAGTGGGATGTGGGTGTCAGTGTGAATAGTAGAGGATGGTTTCAGGCATGATGGTGAAGAATCTAATTATAGGTATAAATGTTATTTTAGGAAATTGTTGGGTGTGGTTATAATTTCATTCAATAAGTTAAAGGGGTACAACAAGGTCAGCTGGTCAAGGCAGACATCGTGAGGTGTGACGATCATTTAGAAAAAGTATGGTCACCATGTGGCCTTGAAAAGGAAGGCAATGATCAAATTGAATAAGATATATATATATATATATATATATATATTAAAACATCATGTTTAAGGTGTGATAAAAGTAAATTATCACAAATAAGAGAGAGTTGCATCTTAAATGGTTTGATCTAGGCGGCTAGCGGTGAAAATATTGGATTGGTGGTCAGAGAGATAATGACTCGATCTAGTGTCCTTGTATGACTCTGTTATGAACTATGGGTGCATAGATTTGGAAATATATTCTCTAATAGGGTGATCAGTTTATGCCTAATGTCAGGTTGATGGTGCTTTTCATAGTCCCAATGGATACGTTTCAGGGTGTTCTTATAATGGTATTTTTATCAATGAGATTTAAGGCTCCATAATTCTTAAGGATATGGGCCTTAGGTTCTTTGATCCATACTATTTTCAGAAATTTGGACATTGTATATTTTTGGGTATTTTATGGTTTCCCCATGTTTCCCATTTCAAAAGGGTATTCTTTTTTCTTTTTAAATAAAGGGGCTTATCCCCAAAAAATTTTGATTATTAATTATCTTTCATTTAGTTATCTCACAATGTATTTTAATTATTTTTTGTAATAAATAATTTTTTAATTTAGTTACATGTTTTTTATATTATAGGATATATAACACACATGATTTATTTAAATGCAAATATATACTAAAATCATAGGGTGTTACATTCTATCACTCTTAATATACTTTCTCCCCTGAAATTTAATTATTTTTATGGAAACAAATACGGGTAGTTCTATCTCAAAGCATACTTTGGTTCCAAAATTTCATTATAAAACTTATGATTCTTCTAGAGAACATTAACCAAGCATGTCGAATTATTTTATAGTAAATTACCTCAATAATCCATGATTTATACATGTTGTTCCTCATAAAAGAGATAATGTTCTAGTTGTACAACTATTGAGTTCATTACCTGTGGTGAATCCTATCTATACATCCTCAAATATGATACATTTAACACATTATAAATTTAGGATAGTTTTGATGGAAGTGAAATAAGATAATATACCATCCCCACATGATTGGGTATTTAGAATTGGATAATGTATTTAGGGCCCAACATTACCTTATTCTTGAATCTCATAATCCTCTTCATGGTGATATTTTATGGAATATATTATCTTTGAATTTAGACTCTAAAACTAACTGATGATTATTTTTATAGTACTTCTATAGAATTTTTCCATTTTTAATATATTTTTTAATGGTTTCAATATTATCTAAAATTTAATTAGTAATATATCAATTTATATGATTATTCTATATAAAAGTTTTCCAACATGTTATAATTAAATACTTATTATCCTATAAAGCCTCATATGGTTCTATTTGAATGATGGAATAGAAATTATTATTACATGATAACCTTAATAAAGGAATGTGTTAATACCAACATCGTTTTAATACAATTTAAACATAATCTTAATATATATTCTATAGTTTTAATGTTTCTTTAAAATTAACCATTGGTCTGATGAGGATAAGTAGTGATAAAGATCAACTCAGTATTAAATGACTGTTAAAAAATATCTAGAACTCTGAGGTAAACCTTGGATTATGATATTATTCAATGGTAATTAGTACCCTATGTGGCCTCAATAATTCCTTTATATATCTCATGGAATGTTGACTGAGTAAGAAATATTATTGAATAGTAATTAAATGTTTTGATTATATAAGGTAATAAACTACAACTAAAATGGTAGTATAGATTTTAGAAGTCCTAGGAAGTCCTATAAAAAATATGGTAATGTTTTCCCATTTTCATACAGATATGGGTAATTTTTTTATCATTTCATTTGATTTTTTTAATTTTTCCTTAACTTATTGGGAAGAAAAACTTCGAGATATATACTCTACATTCTCCCTATTAATGTTTTAACATATAAAATTCTCATTGAGATCTCTATCCACTTTTTTATTGGTGGATGGATAGAGAATTATGAGATAATTCCATTATCTAAAAACTCATCCATTAATTATAGTATTTAAGTGATTCATATTTATTCCTAAATCTTATAACTCCATTATTATCATGGTTAAACTACATAATATTATTTACCATCCATTATAGCTTTGTATCCTTCGATTAAGCTTCTTGAACTTTAAATGGATGGATTATTGAACTATCTCTTGGTAAATATATAATTCTGTACAGTACCTTTTGAATTCAAGTTCCATCCTTTTCAAGTTTATGTGTTTTGGGTATCTTTCAAATTTCATCATAGATAATATAACATGATCCATCCAACTCAAAGAATCAACCACACTGTTCCCATATGGGATAATTTATTAATAATTCATAGTATTTGATCCATTAAAACTATCTAACTTTGCTCATATTCACATCCTTCTATATAAACATATACTTTAAGATCTAGTGGAATGCATAAATTTTACACTTTTCCTCATAGATATAATTCCTCTATATCATTAATGAAAAAATTACCACTGTCAGTTCTAAATAATATATTTGGTAATTTATCTCATAAAACAATACTTGAAAAAAGGAATATTATACCACTATGTCATTTTAAATGATGAAACATTCCAATCCATTCCTTAATGAATTTTCGTATACTACAAACCCTTCTCCACTATAGGGAAAAGTTAATATAGGTGCAATGACTAACATTTGATTAATCTCCTTGAAATTCTACTCATATTCATATATCTAAAATATCAATAATTTTATTTAAGTTAACATGGTTAGTGGATTCGAAAGTTGTAATAAATTTATCCCAAATAATTAGAAGTACCCATCCAATAATAAAAACTAACTATCTTAGTTTCATTATTTGGTCTTAGATATTATTTAATCACCTTCATCATTGAATAATCCAAACATGTATCCTATCTTGTGATTCAATGACTCAAGAATGATAATTTATATTGAAAATAAAAATATTGAATGAAATTTATTACTTTTAAATAACTTCAACACAACCCCCCAAATGAAATTCATGATCTTCATTTATCTTAGAATAAATGAGAATTTCATCTATGAAAACCAATATATGTTAGTATATTTAGAGACTAGATACAAAAAAAAACATATTTTACAATCATTATTTAACATCTCATATAAATATTCATTACACACAATACCCCTATATCATACATGATAATATTTTTCAAAATAAGGGAAAATAAACACCAATGAAAGGGTGATCTCAGACACTTGGTAAGGGGTTTACCTATGATATATCAATCAAAGATCATTAGTGAGAATAAGATAAACATGTGGTCATGAGAACATAATAAAATTACATGAATGTAATATAAATAAATGATATTGAATAAAAATGGATCATAATTCAAGAATAATAGAATAAGTATTGATAATAATAGAAAACATGATTTATATTATTATGGGAAATATAGACAATAATCATTATCCATAAGAAAAAACATAATAATGTTTCATATCATATTTTTAATAACCAGATTAGTTAGTGTACCATTGGGCATGAATAATGTTTACATGTTCATAAAAATTATTTTCATCTAGTAATTTAATCCCTATAAACTATTAGAGTTGTTATCCACTCATAATATTTCTTCCTCCACTGTATAAAAGAATAAAAAGAATCAAGTAACATATAAGAATTTTTATAAGGTTCAACCTCAATGTGAGAGCATAATCCTTGATGGGATTAGGTTGATTACTGATAAATAAATTATCACTAATATAAAAGTGATTAATATAGAGGGTAAATGAATATTATTGACTCTTGGTAAGTAGTAAAATAGCTAGTTCAATGTATTGACAATTGAAATCCTTTATCTTTCACTAAAAAAACGAACAACATAGGCTATACTAGAACAACTAGTCTTTAAATATTTTCTCCCTTATGTATGAATAAAATCTTTAAAACATCATTGGATACATAAAAATCAAATATTAAATCTTCTTGAAGTGAGATATTATCTATTAGAAGAATATGAATGAGCTGGAAGAAGTTCAATCTTCTTATCAACATTTTACAATGAATAACTTATGAATGAGAGTGTTCACATATGAGATGATCTTATTCCTACTTAGTAGAAATATAAAAAATCTATAGTGTTAATGAAAACAGTCCTCAACCGCTTTAAAAGATTATAGATGATACATAGGTCAATATCATGTCACTTTCATTAAAACAATTGATTTTTAGTGTTGTGGAGTATCAAATTCCATTATAAAATTATGAAACCCAAAACAATTCATTATTTCATGTATTTATATTAACATAATGAATATGAATAATGTTTCTATGATATATTTTTGGAAACTGCTTATTTTTCAGATTCACCAAAGCTCTTAGTTATTGATTTCATGAAAAATAGTAGAAAAATTCATTAAGAACAATTTTGAATATTTAAATTCAAAATATCCATCAAATGTGTATGTAATTATCATTTAAGTCTGGTTAAAGAATCATTTAAATTATCAATTAAATTATAAAAAAATTCTTCTTCAAACCATCCAATAAAAAAATAATTTTCCAAATTAGTTAACAGAGAACTCTGATATGGACCATTATTCTATGATGTGGGGTTCTCATTTAATCACATAGAATAACCTTTATTTTAATGTTACATTATCATATTGAACAAAATCCTATTGAATAATAATAGAGTTTCAATAATGAAGAAATATAGAGGAGAATTCTCAGAATTATCATGACTTAATCATCATTATATTTCACATAACATTTAAATTCACTATAATATTATTCTTTAAAGTATTCCATGTGGATGTTTGAAATTTTATGAACACTCATATGACTTACAAAAAGGAAAATTCTAAACGAGTTATAATTCATTTACAGTATGACGACTTTTAAGATCTCCAGACATGCAATTCTCTTATGTGTATAGTTATCTTATTCCAAATTATCTTATGCATAATATATTTTTATAACACGTATGATAATTCTATTATATATATAATATACTACATCTAATTGTATTTAGTGTAATATATTTTTATTACACATATGATAATTGACTTACACATAAAACACTTTATTACATGAAACTCACTTATCTGTAATTTATCTTGAATCTTGATATAACTTGATCATATTTTTATATTATCTTTGATCATACAATAAACCATCGTCTAGTTAAAAAATCAATTCTTCATAATATTTCATATTCAATAAATCTCATATATCTAAGGTTAGTTCATTTAATTATACTTTTGAATACAGACCCAATGGAAATATTATACAACCATATAAAAGTCATACCCACGGATCAGAATATATTATGACCACAAGAAGAATCTTATATCCTAAATGTATCATAGTTTTCTTCAACAAATTTGGAAGTATTTATTAGATAAAATTATCTCCAAATTATTAAAAATAACTTTAATCAACTTCCAAACACGACAAAAAAAATTCCAAATGATCTCAGAAGTATATCTCATGTAGGGCTGAATTAAAATACATTTTTTAATATTTCAAAGGGAACATCGATATCCCCTTTTTGATTTATTTTAAACCCATGAAACACTTTATCATTATAATCTTAAAAATAAACTTATTATTCAAGAGACAAGAAGTAATATCTTTTTTCAACAGATAAATATATCAATAATACACCACTAGTCAGTGTACTATTTTTGGATATCTTAAACTCTTTTTGATAAGAAATATTTTAGGAAAGTAATAAAGTTCCCTTAACCTTAATATATATTATCATTACATAATTTTTTACCATTTTCATAATATAAACATCCATGAAATAATAATAAAAATAAATGTACCTATTTAGCTTTAAAAATATAGGTTTTAAGAAAATATGTGTGTACTCAATTCTCTCATATTTAGAATATAATCCATTGCCCAGTGGGGGTCCTCCAAAATATTATTAATGATGCGAGTGGGGATGATTACCCATATTTAGCCTCAAAAAGCCTTAGTAAAAATATTAACCGACTAATATTGAGTTATTGGCCTACCATCCTTTAATAAAATGATATTAAATGTATATATAGTTATAAATTGAATGTTTCACATGATTTTTAAAATGTTCTATAACACTTTGATTATCAAAATGAATTCTGAGAGGTTTTTGAACTTTCACCCTCAAATAATCAAACTATTCCTTAATTTAAATAATTTTAGTATAATAACTAGTATTAGGATTATATTCTTCCTATTTAGTACTTAGTTTTATTGAGTTCTCTTTCATATAGTGAAAAATCATATAGTTATCTAAAAAAAGGAAAACTTTACTCTATGTGGACCTTTTATCATAATTAAACACTTACCTAATATATAATAGTAAAATAAGATAGATTCAAATTCTTTCCCTTATTGTAGAATAATTGATAGTACATAGTCCCTTTTATATATCTAAAGAATATTTTAGAAGCTATTAGATTTGAATCTTTTGGGTCAATTTGATATCTAACAAAAAACTCAAAAAATACACAATCTATTGTATATAATCTATGAGATAAATCATACTACAAATAAATTTTGTAAATTATCATTGATTTTATCTCTTACCTCTACCATCATTAGATTATTTCATCCCTAATTGAGTGGGTGTATAAATTATATTTTATTCCTCTATATCAAACCGGCTTAACAATTCTCTAGAATATGTCTCTTTAGAAAATAAAATAAAATTTAAATATTGTTACACTTATAAAAACAAAAAGTATTTTAACTCCCCCAAAATAGATATTTCAAATAATTTCTTCAAAAGTGAGGTTGGAACCCATTCCTATGATCACTTGTGAAGATAATATCATCGACATAGATTATTATAATAAGTGTAGCTCACATTATTTGTTTGATATATAATTTGTTGTGTAATTTTCCATTGATTAATTTTAAATTCCTCAAGAAGTTGTAAAGAATTGAATAACATGACCTTGGTTAATAAATAAAACCATTAAAAATTTCATTCAATTTTCACACACTTATAATACTATTATCAAGAATAAAACACTCAAACTTCTCAATATACACTTCTTCTTCAAGCTCTCTATTTATACTTTTATATTTAAAATATATATGGGAGATTATATTTTTTTCTTTGTGTGTCCAAATCAGGGAAAATTATTATGGATTTCATTCCAATAATTGGAGATTTTTTCAAAAACAAACCCCTTCATCTTGAAAAATCATTAAACACAATTTTTTTATTTATCATAATATTTATTTAATCATCCAAGTTATCTGTAAAAACATAATTTTTATACTAATTTTTTTATTTTTGAGTCATGTAACAAGATCGCATGTAGTATTATTTTCAATATGATTTATCTCATTATCCTTATATATAATTCAATCTTTAAATTTAAATCCTTTAGCTACTATATTTGGCTTAATTTTGGAGATCAATTTTGTTTGGTTTTTACACTAGATCCTAAATCTAGTCTTCACTACAGACAACTAATGTATAATAATATTATTTATATACACATTTTCACCAACCTTTTATAATAATTCTTTTCATTATTAGTAGTCTCATACTTGTCACAATCCTGATATAGCTCAACTTCAATAGCCAAGTACTTGGATATTTTTTATAACACACCTTCTTCTTTAAAGATTCTATTCCTATTTTAATCTAAATATTTAAAATCTAATGAATTGGGAACATTAATTGTTGGCCTAATTTTGGTAATTTTCACTTCCCAACATATGAAAACAATATGTAATATCCTTTTATAAAACTTTTATCATTTACCACTTGATAGATATCACAAAACATACCCTCTTTTATTTTTTTTAAAATTTTTTTATCATTGATTTTTTTTAATTTTTATAAAACATCAAATACTAAATAGTATAAAATTTTCCGCATTGGAATTGTATTTTTACCACATTTTCTAGGATACCATGAAAGAATATGGTCTCCAAAAACATTTTTACAGAATATTGATAGTTGTACACAAAACTTCACTCCCAAAAAATATTGAGAGACCATATTATTATAATATTGTTATTCCAATATCAATGATGATCCAACTACTTCTCTTAGGAAGTATATTTTTATGGGAGTGTATATATAGTGCTATACTAGTTTATTATTCTATTTTTCAATAAAGGATTCAAATTATTTGCTGTTAAATTCTTTTCCATTATCATATCATAATTTCTTGATTCACATTGCCAACTCTTTCTCAATAGTTATTATCAAAATTTTTAACATTTCCACTACTATATGATTTTTTTATAAAAAACATTTTTTTATTCTTTGGTAATATTTATTAAATATGATTAAATATATATCACCTTGTGTGAATGTTTTTCCAGGGTTCTATAAGGGGCTTAATTTCTCAACTCAGTAGGTTTTATTTTCTAAATATACACTCTTTTAGGCCTCCCTTAAATTATTTTCCCTACCATACATGTC
Organism: Viscum album; assembly: GCA_963277665.1. Taxonomy (NCBI): domain Eukaryota; kingdom Viridiplantae; phylum Streptophyta; class Magnoliopsida; order Santalales; family Viscaceae; genus Viscum; species Viscum album. The sequence goes on along the minus strand of OY728151.1, from coordinate 624,624,063 downwards.
TCAAAGAGTTATTCTTTTTATATTTTTATGTGAGTTATTTCACTCCCCACTTCTACCTTGGAAATATTTCAAAAACATAAAAAACATAGATGACCCAAACATCTATGATTTTTTTGATCTTTTTAACTCAAATCACAAGATTTTATTGAGTCATTATTTCAAAAAATACCTCCACTAGTTCTCTCACATGAAGTAATAAACTTTCCATATTTGATTATCTGAAGGAGAAAAAAATTTCTCCTAAAAATTACCTCATTACCAATATCACACAATATACTCACATTTAACTTATTATATTTGAGTAGTTTAGTAAATAAGAAATCTTTTTTTATTTCAATTTTTAATACCATAGATCTTTAAGGAGATTTAATTTCCAAAAGATACTACAACAACATCTTATTTTTCTATATTATTCAAATGTTCATATCTATTGTCACATGTGATGATATTACACTATCAATTATCAATGACTTACATCCTCTAAATTATTTGAGATTCACTTCAATAGTGAGTGACTTATAATCCTTGTCTTTATATGTCACCACCCTTTAATTAGTCAACAGTTGTTTATCACCTAGATTCTTGGTCATATATTCTTTTTTAGTGTAATTTGTAATCACATAATCCATATATCTATTATATATCTTCAAAAATATTTTTATATAATTTTCATGAGTTTTTATATTCTATTTATCTCTTCATATAGTTTTTTTCTCTCACATAAAAATAACTCCCCATAAATTCCATTATTATTTTATTATAGGTAAAAAAAATTTATAACAAAACTATAATGTTTTTCCCATAATATCCATGACACAAATATTATTACTAGAAGATATATCTTCTATAAAAATTTTGAGACTCTATTTGAAAATTTTCCTTCTATATTGGTGAAAAAATCAGCATTTTTTTGCATAGATTTAATAAGAATATTATTCTCATAACTTTATATGACCTTAATTATAGTAGAATTCATCTAAAGATATCTATTGAACCATGTTTTCATATATAAATGTTTAAAATCAACACGATTAGTTGTAATTAGTTTATCACTTTGATATATAATAGGTAAACATTTTACCTAATATTATGTGTAAGAGTTATCAATATGTTATAATAAAATATCCTTCATTTAAAGAACACTATCAAACATAATCTTCATTTTCCAAGTATATTTTATTATTTATGAAAACTTGATTTATATTGATTAATCTCTTATTCATTATCACTCACATTTTCTCAAGTTTTATTTATTTTTTATTTCTTAATCACTTTTACATTAAAAATATTGATCTCCTCAATATTAAATTTTTATGAAATAAAAATAACATCTTTATATTACTTTATATTACTCACTCCCTATTAATAGAATCGATTTCACTTTTGAGTTGTGTATTTATATCAATACATAATTCATGTTTTGTTTTCAACATGTGCACCATATAATTCAAATATCATTCTCATTCATCTCAATTTCTAGATTTCTCTTTATTTTTATAAAAATGTTGATTTAATATGGAATTTATAACTTCAAAATAATTTTTATAATCACTTTATAAGGAAGAGAATTCCCCTTCATTCTTATTGAGGTCATTTCTTTTCTGTCTTCCATGCATTCTCTTTATACCATTATCTGACTTCTTATCTTATCAAAATTACATTTACTAATGAATTTATTTATCCATTTCATAATCCGACTCCACACTTTTATTATTTATTTGAAAATATGTAGAAAAGTTCCATATTATATAACACTTAAATAAATTTATTTTGAGATTTCCATTATACTATCATTTACATGTCTTTATTTTTTTATTTTTAAACTAAAAAAAATTGTGGATTACATCAATTTTAGTATCATATTATGAAATACTAGAATACCTAAATTCGTATTCATTAATTTTAATTATGAAAATTGATTTAAAACCCATATCTTCTTTAGAATTATTCTTAAATATGAGTGATTTTTTAATTTCATAGTTTAAAAAAATAATTTTAAAATCATCATGGGAATGGTATTCCATCTCCTCAATGGTTGAAATATTTGGGTTGAATATATTTATAAAATTAATCATTAATATTTTAACAATAGTAGAATTTTCTGACATGTATCGAAAAAATTTTATATGAATAAAAATTTTACTTACCCTGGTGAAATAATCCTAAATTATTTCATCCTTATCCATCATAATATCTTTGAAATTTTCCCTCCAAATATAAATTTGGATTATTTGATATTGATTCCCCCTTTATACATGTTCTCATGTTTTACCACATTTATTAGTTTATCATTAACTCTATCATTTTGGACTAAAATTTCTCAACAAATTGTGAGAATATAGTATTCTTGGAGTTCCTATCAATATTGAGGTTCCTCTTACCTATAAATTCCATTAATCCTTCTATTTTAATGTATAGAAAACCCACCATAACAACTTCACTAAATTCCATTAATTTTGAAAGTAAAAAATGTCTAATTTTATTAGTTCAAGATTGATTTTTTTCTGATCTAAAAACTGGACACCTCTACCATTCATAGTACAATGAAATTCCATAACTATAACAATACAAAACTTATAATACCATATCTTATGATGAAATAATAAACTCTACATTTACATATTTGGTGCTGGTATATCCAAACCTTACAACATAAAAAGGAAAAATGGGATCACTTACATTCTCTAAGGCCTTTTAGGTTTAGAGTTTTAGAGAATTAGATAAATTACTACATAAAAAATACCCATATCATCAAATGATAATTTCTCTCACTTAACCTATATTTTCTTATTTCACATCATATAATCATCATCACCCATATTAAATCCATTCTAGACATAATTCATTCAACCTCATTCTTTATAACTTGGGGGAAATGAAACCTAATAATGGTGATCTCAAATGATCAGTAAGGTTAGACATAAGCATTAAAAATTTGACGTTATTAATGAGTGAAATAAGTGAATAATGTCATGATTATATAATCATATCACATGAAAGAATCAAAAAATAACTCATACTCATCAACAAGTGGATCACTAAATATGAAAACATGGAAAAATGGAAAGATTCATCAGAATAAATAATCACAAGCCAAGTGATCTCAATATTGATCATAATAAATATTATAAACCCATATAAATCATAAGAAAAATGTGTTCGTGTCTTTGGAAATTTTTCTTTACAACATATGCTAAACTCATTTCATGAATAACTAGGGCCCAATTAAATCCACAGGAGAAACCCCCAGGTAGTTCCCCCTTCTTACCTCTCAAGACAAGGTATATTACTATAATAACCCTAGCTTCTAGTATGTAACCCTTACTTGATAATTTTATGGTTATAAAGTGTAAGGGTGTAAGTTGGGAGAGTTTGGAGAACTTTGTAAGTTTTTATTAGGGATAAATGAAGGTCTCACGGGCTGCACACGGTTTGTCCAAATCATGCAGAATTCCTTGGAGAAACCGTGAGTTGTGTTCTTCATGAGGTAGTAGCTATAACATAGTTGGAGAAAGGTTTGGGGATACTATACAAGGGGACACCATGTGGGTATTAGTTTTCGCATAGTTATCACATAATTTTCCTAACCGTGCAGCCAAACCATGCACAAAGTCATATCTTTATCTTCAAAAATAGGATCTCACTCATTTTTTCCATAACTCACTCGTTTTTGACCCAAATCAGCTCTAACTCAGGATTTTTCTTCAATAAAGGTCTAAGAGGGTTCTCCTATATTTCTAATGGTAATATGAAGGCTTCCCTCGGTGATTCAAACCTGGATTCTTGAGGTATGTGATCATTCTTCATCGTTCTTGATCGATTTCTTAGATCTACTTAGATCTACTTCTCCTCTCATCTTAGATTCTCATATCTAAACCTATTATGTGTAGATATATGAGTTTGGATTCCAAATTAGTGGATATTTGTTCTTGATCTTTCAATGAGAAGAGATATAAGGAGATTCTGTGAAGAATTGTCCCGGTTTTCTTAAGCATTCTTCATTCGTTGTCTAGTTTCATCAAAACATTTGAGGTGGGGGGATTCTATCTCGAATTAACTTCTGTAGAACTAATGGTCATGGTTTCAAATTGATTTCTTTGTGATGAATTTATCTTTAATTTTCTAGTTATGAATTTTTTTAAACCTTCTTTGGTGATGGTTTGGTAAATTGTAGAAATCTAGAAAATTGGATGTTTTGAATAAAGTTCTTTTGTTCTTGGATTTAAAATATGGATTTTAAAATGGGGATTTTCAAAATTGTAGAAAATGTATTTGATTAGTTGTTTTAAATAAAAAGGGTTTGTTTTATTGAATTAAATGGTTGTTTTAAAATTGGTTTGTTCCTTGGTTTTCAATAAAAGTATAGTTTTATTGAAATGGGTTGAAATGGTTATTTGGAATGGTTTTGGCATACATGGGGTTGTGTGATTTATTGTTCAAGGTTCCCCTGAATAAGGGATGTGTACCATTTGGGTACAATTTGTGTGACCCTAGATCATGGGTGTGTGTTATTGGGATACAAGGTAATTGGACAGGAGACCGCTCATGAGTATGGAATTGTCGGATGAAGCATGCATGTGTGGGCGTGTTGTGAACAATGGAATGGGTATGCCAAAATGATAATAATAATTGGTTTTTATGATTTGATTAGTTATATTTTTGAAATATAACTTGATGAAAATTGGTTTTATTTAGGTAGTTTTCACTTGGTTATAAATAGTTTTTGGAACTTTTTTATTTCTTGTTATAAAATATTTTGTAGAATTATTTTATATAAATGGTTTTATATAAATGTTGCTAAAATTTCTATCCAAATGGTGTGATATGGGAAGTTATTGGAAAAAACTACTAAGTTTTATACTCACCCCTTCTTTGGCACTTTGGTTCTTTTATAGATGCTATTTTCTGGGATAGGGGAAAAGGTAACATTTCACAAGTTTTTAGTGCTACCTTATGATGTTTGGGCTATTCGGTGATAGTGTAGCTTGAAGATTGTGGAGCATGGAGTCTTGTGGTATTTTGGGAGTATTTAATTGTTTATTCTCTGTTTACTTTGATACATGTTCGGTCTTCCACTATTTTACAATTTGATGTGGTTTTGAGATACATGAAGTTGTTTAATTGTATTTCTTTTATTCATGCATCATTTAGTGAACAGTTTGGTTAGGGTTTGTTGGTTTATTAGTTTATTTATTAAAGGTTAAATCATCCTCCACCTACATTTGAAACCCTTATACATTTATTTCCTGCCTTTGGTGCCTTGGGGATGTCACTTAAGGCCCACTAATGACTTGTTGTACTCTCAAGCCAATGATAATTAGTGGATCATTAAAAATATTATTAGTATGGTCCTTCCTTTATGGTACAAATGGTATCAACTTTTTTGGTACTTGACTAACAAGTATTCAACATTGTTCTTAGTATTGGAGTTGAAATTACTTCTTGTATATTATTTGGGATAGAATCTTAGAAAGGAGTATGATTATCAACACTTGAAATGTATAGCATAAAAGGACATAGCTGACCCATTTATGATGAAATTCAAGTTACTAGGGAGTTAGGTACATAAGTTTTTGGAGAAATTTATAGGATTTTAAAACCTCATTTTAATGGGTTTAGCCAATGAGACAAGCATGACATGAATTGTAGAGGAATTAATTCTCACTAAGATTTCATATATAATTTCAAGTAATGATTCATGTTGTGTATAAAGTGTTGATTTTTGAAAATTTATGAAACTATTTTCAAATTAAAGACCTTGAAAAATCGTGGTTGATATATTTTGAAAATGGTTTTATTTTAAAAAACAAGAATAAGATTTTTCAAAAATGGTGGAAATGGAAAAATGCTGTCTTTGGAAAACAATGTTGTGATAATTAATGTGATAGAATTTGAAATGCTAATCCATCAGTTTCTGGAGAGTGAAATTGATGGATTTTGTTTTTGGTTTAGAAAATGGCACCTGGTAGGCGTTGTAGGAACCAACCGAAGGAAGCTACGGAGAATGTAGTTGCACCTGAACCACAAGTGAACTAAGATCTAGTTAAGAGTATTTTACAAGCTTTACAAGTTGTGGATATAGGGAATCAGAGGAATGAGCCAAGGAATGTAGATCATACCATCCAGTTTATGAAGCAGAATCCACCCATCTTCAGGGGTGATTCTGAACATGAAAAGACAGAGGTGTGGCTCAATAAGATGAATCACATCTTCGACTACATCGACACACCATCAGAGCTCAAATTCAAACTGGTGACTTATATGATCAAGGATCTTTCACACTAGTGGTTGGATTTAGATGTACATTCAAAATTGGATGAAGACCTTACTTGGGGGGATTTAAAAGAATTGTTTAATAAAAAATTCTATCTGCATATATACAAAATCTATAAAATGAAAAACTTCTTTATCCCGAAGCAGGACAATCTATTTATCACAGAATATGCGGATAAATTCATGAATTTAGTGCGCTTTGCACCAAAAGTTGGGAAAAGTGTCCTTGAAGGAATGAATCATCGAATCAGGGATACGGTAGGAGATTCATTAAAAGATTATAGTTATCTGTATTACGAATTATACAGAGATGGTGAACAGAGAGACTATGGATGAAAGTGATATCTTGAAATCTATAGTATGAGGTATGATGATACCTACAGGGAATAGTGTGAACTCAAATGCTGGGAGAAAGAGGAAAAGGGACACCTATTTACAAGGTGGAAGTGGAAATCCGAATCAGATAGCTAGATCGGTGAACCGTCCTACATGACCTAAGAGCAAAGTTGGTTGTTTTCAATGTGGTTCACTTGACCACTTAATGTGAGAGTGTATAACACAACGTAGATCATGTCATAACTACAAGAAGATGGGGAATCTTCAATGCTATTATCACATTTCTCCAAGGTCATGTGCTTGAGACACTTCTTAGGCATCGCAAGCATTATATTATTCAAAAGGGAGAGAACATCAGAATTAGTCTCATCAGCAGAGCAGAGCTAGCCATGGTGATTCTAGAAATACCATGAATCCTCAACCAGGGAAACCTTAGCAAGAAACAAAGAATACAATGTAGTGATGAAGAAATTTTATAGAGTTGAGTAGATGATTTTCGATGATCAGGCCGAAACATATATAGTGAGAGGTACGATTATTTTTAATTATACCCTTATTAAAGTTCTCTTCGATACTGGTGCATCGTATTCATTCATTTCTTATCATGATATTGATTTTCTATGTTTAATTTTGGAAGTGATGCCTTCTTTTTTAAAACTACAAACTCCTCCCTGTGAAAGAGAATGTCACGACTTTGTGTGTAGAGAATGTGCTATAACTATTGATGGAGTTGAGATGAAACGGTACTTATCAATGTTATACATGGATTTCTAGGACATAAACTTGGTTATAGATTAGTTGAAAAAGTTTAAGGCTCATATCGACTGTTATAAGAGAATAGTTAGTTTCATGAATGAGGATGGCATTGAGAATCTCTTAAGAGGAGATAAGATGGTAAATAAAGGTGAAAAGATCTTATTGGAATTGAAAATGTGAAAGATATATTATTAGTTGGAAGCATTTACCATGTAATTAATGTGGGAGATCGAGAAAAATAGTTTTCTAGTAGTTGTGGATAAATTTCTAGATGTATTTCCTGATAATTTCTCAGGGTTACCATCTACAAGGTAGCTGGATATTATGATTGATCTTCTTTTGGGGACTAGTCCTATTTCCCTTCCATCTTATAGGATGGAACCAACATAGTTGTAACAAGCTCACTCAGTATTAGCTGGGCTGCCCCATCATATAAGCTGTAATAGGATCACCCAACATTATCTAGGATACCCCATTGTATAATCTGTCCAAGAATAATAAATAATGTACATATATCATTAATTATATCATAAAAATCATAAAAAATATTATTTTTATAACTTGATTAACTCAGGAAGAATACATGGGTTTTATTTTAATCTCTTTCAAATATGATTGACTTATGGAAGAGAAATGGTTCCTATAACAGTCTCTTTGAAACAATCTTATTATATCCAGATAAAGAAGAAGGATGATATCAATACAACATATAAACATTGGATTAATAGTAAAGGTTTATTGTTGTCGAAAAATATAAATACCCTAAAAATATCATTGAAAAAATTCTTTAGGAAAAGATATTTTTGATTTCGACAATTACATATTAAAAATAAAAGTTCACAAAAAATTTTAAAATTCTGTTTCATTTAAAATAACATTAAAAAATTATAAATAAAGTTATTTAAAAATAATTTAAAATATTTATCATTTAAAATACCATTTTTTCATTGAAAAATACTTTTCAAAACATTCATTAAAACAATTTTAGGAAAAAATGGTTTTGGAAGAAAAAAAGTTTTTGACTGAAAGGGTAATTTTTCATAAAAACATTCCTTCAAAATCATGAGTATATAAATAGAGTAAAATGAAGGTAAAAGATGTAATATCACGAAAAAAACATTGTATAGGAAAATAAAATATAATTATTTTTATTTAAATCATAATATTTCAACATTGAAAACTTAATCACAAACAATCTTAATGAACTATGGAATTGTAACATAAAACTCTTACAACTTCATTAAAATTAAATTACAATCCCCATGAATGAATGTCATTAAATGAAACTTATAATACCAAGAAAATAAGAATATTAATTATATAATATTTCAAATGGTCTTTATATACACCTCATATAAAATATAGGTGTATGACACAATATACATATGAAAGAAGGATAATTGAGAAAAAAATACCTTACCACTTTTGTGACATTGAAACCATAAGCCCCATGAAAGAGATGTCCCAAAATGGATATGTAAATACCCAAAAATTACATTATATGAATCATATAATTCATTCATGGGAATCATATACACTACAAAATAAAAATAAGTATTGAATGTGGTATATATGCCATAGAAATAAAAGTGAGATAAGAAAATTCTTTCCTCAAGTTTGTTTCATCACGCTTATTCTTTATCATCAAAATAATAAACTTATATTAATTAATTAATTAATTTCTAACCATTTTCAATTTTATTATTATTTTTATTTTAATTATTAATATGTTATATATTATAACATAATCAATGATATTTATATTGGATTATTTAACCATATTCAGCTTATGTTTCTAAAGTAACTTTTATAGGTTGACTATGGTCAAAGTGGTAATTATTTAAACTTATCCAGAATAATAATCATGATATAATAATCATATTTTAGCATCATGTATACTTTTAAAATTAATAATGAAATATGGTTATGAAAAATGAACTAACATTACGATCATGGAGACTGTAGGTCATATGTATGCATGAGTAACATTTCCATTTTTCAATGATCCTTAAGGAATGAAGGTAAGTAACATTTATCTTTCCAGAATGATCATAAAATCATAAATATAATAGTTTTTAATTATATATACTTATATATATCTTTCTTGTTATGTGGTAATAAAAAAAGGAATCACATCGATTCGAGGAGGCGGTAGTCCACATGTCTACAGACAACTTTATCATTCTATAGTGAGTGAAAAGATAAAAATAGAATTATATATTATATACACATAAGGATAATTTTTTTTATCAATTTAATAAATATGTATCACATATATTTATTATATTTATTCTTATTTCTTTCCACGTAATATGTTAGTGAAAAATTAATCGCAACGCTTCACAAGGTAGTAGTCCACCATACACACGAGTGACGTTATCATATCGCTTATTTTTTGTAATATAAAAGTTTATGTATTATATAATTATTCAAAATGTATAATTATATAATAAATATCATATATAAACTTTATATCTGTCATTATACCCAGCCGTGATAGGGGTAATGGAAAAAATGATATTGTTTAATGAGGTTGTAGTCTTTTGTACACACGAATAATGATTTCATAACCCATTTTATGTAAGTGTGTATGTTTGTATATCATAACATTAATATAAAAACATATAAATATATATAAAATACATTTTCTTATTATATCAGTTTTATATAATAATAATTTAAGTTAGTAGAGAAAGAAATAAAACATAAATTCTTGTTGATGAATGTTACCTCTTATTCGGGTAAATCCTTTTGGTTTTCACCACAATCCTTCATTGGATGGATTTATTCCAAAATTAAGGATTATATTATAAATGAAGGAATTTTTTTATGTGATTTGGGAATGTATTTTCTGAAAAAAATGTCTTTATAGGTGTGAAGAAATGAAGGGAGTGAGTACCCTTTTATAGTTTAGGAGGAGTGAGATTTTTGTAAATACTCACAAATATTTACTATTAAGAGGTAAAGGCTAGATAAATTATAATAAAATGTTTTAGGGATTATTTGATAGATACACACCACTAACATAAAAATAATCATTTTTTAAATATTTTTCCCTTAACTTCTAAGTTTCATTATTTTTACCATTTTGGGTTGTCACTACGGTAACTAATCTTCTAACCTAAGTAATTTATCTATTAAGACTAAATTAAAGTGATAATTAATATAAATTTATAAAAAATGAATATAAATATTATAACTAATTTATAAAATAAAAATCCCATATGTGTTTGAAAATAAATTTAAGAGAAGCACATGTAATGTGGAAAAACACCGTTTTAACCTTAACTATGCTAATAAAGTTTTTACTATTTATGGATCAATAAAAAAATAAAAAATAAAAAATGATATGTGAATGAAAAATAGTTTATATTTTTAAATATTTAAAATTAACTTTGTAGAATATTGTATTTTTAGTAATTTTAAATCATTTAATAAAATATCATTTATTATAAAATAACATTTAGGCCGATTTTGACATTATTCATTTAACTTGAATTTTAAAAAATATGAATCCAATAATGGAATTAGAAAATATTATTTTACAACCTATATAACATGATATATTAATATAATAAATTTATGGAACTTATTAATTCATTAAATTTACAGAAATTTTAATAATTTTATTATCATTTATTTTATTTTATTATTAACTAAATAATTATTGCATTTGAATTTATTAAGTGTTTTAAGTAATAATTTTATCTCTAAAAATTAATGATATTTTATTATGATAAAAAATACTAATATATATTTCAATAAAAAATAAAGAACTTAAACTATGTTATTTTCCCCTTCTCAAATATTCACATATATTAAAAGAAAGAAAAGTATCTTTTTATCTTTTTCTTTAGTTAAATTATTATATGGGTCATATTCACAGGAAAATGGAAATAAAATTCCATTTTTCATAAAAATGAATGTAAAAGTTTAAAATATATTCATAAAAATAAACAAAAATAATATTTTATGTCATTTAAACTCTTATAATTTTAGTTTAACCTTGATAAAAACATTTTTACCTGAACCAGTGTAAATAATTTATAATGAATTAACTATTAATTTTGATTAAAAATTAATTTGAAATTATTAGAAATTATAAATTATTCTAATTCAAAATATGTAACAATTTTTCCCATATTCCATTCACATACTTGTTAAAATTTAATTTAAAATTAATCTCACAAATGCTATGAGAAATCAGGGTTTTAAAGAGAAAATGTTTCAAAGTTGCAATGTTTTTATCTCCGAGTCCAATATGAAACCGGTTCTAATGACCTAAATTTGATTAATAGATGTATTATTTATCTAATTTAACTTTAAGAAAAAAATTTAAAATATAATTTTACTTTAAAAATAAATTAAATGGAAATTCATTTGTAAATTAAAATTTAGTATTTTTCACTATTCATCAAAAGATAAAACTTTTCAAGAAAATAAAAAATTTTAAACTAAAATAATTTTGGTATTTTTATTCCAAAAATGTTTTTTTTAAATTAATTTTCTGAAGGGGTAAAAATTAATTTTAAATTATGTTCACAAAGTGCGATTATATCATCTTTTAGAAAAATACTATTTTTTAGAAAACATTTCTTTTTTCTTGTAATTGTTTTTTATTTTATTTATAATAAATTGGTATCCATTTTATTTATGTGTAAACAAAATATTTTTCATAATTTAGTTTGAGATATTCTTACCCACCAATTTAATTTCTATGTAATAATAATTATATATATCATGGTTCGTTTAAGTTTGGTGTTTTGTACCCTTTACTCTACTAAATATAATGTTATTATTTAAAAACAATCAGGTAATTACATCCTTTTTTATTTAATAAATTGAATCCTCATAATTTTAACTTTATCTCAGTAATAAAAGGATGGAAATATGAAAATACTTTTTTTCTAAACCCACATCATAAAATGGGTTAATAAAACCTCCTCTTAATAAGGGAGAAGGGGAAGTAAAAAGGTTATATGGAATAACACATAACTAAGTTTCCAAATTGTATAACATATGTGGTAATGGGATAAAAGAGTAAATAATTATATAGAGTGTTTTATTTCATTGATAAAAAGAAATTAAATGATCAATATAAAGTCAAGGGACTCAAAAACATAAATCTTTGATGATCTAAAAGGCCATTTGATTCATCAGATATAAATGTAATAGGATGACATTTTTGTTTCAAGATACTTTTATAATATTTGTGGAATTATTTTCCATAAATACTATGAGAATAAGGAAATATACTTAATTTATGAGTAGAATTACATCCTTTTGTAAATTTATTCCATAATCACATCTTTTTTTCCAAATAATGACTATTCTAGATAAATTCTTCATGCATAAATCACTAAAATAAAAATTTAAAGATCACACAACCATAAAATGGATAAAAATATATTCCTTATATATTTATAAATTTACCAAAACCAAAATGGTTATAACACGGTAAGATAATTCCCAAAAATTAATAAACCTTTATATGATATATTAATCCTCAAAATTCAACAATAATACCCAATTTTAAAACTAAATCCATCCATAAACATGAATAAAAAATAACCTAAAAATTAAAGGGTATTTTAACCTCAATGTTTATATTATAATTTTTATATTTCATGCCAAAAAATATGACAATTTTATCTTGAAGTTACATTAATCACTTAGTCACCAAATCAATTTTCAATCATGTTGTTATCTATACAATAAAACTTTTTTCCCATAATTACCTCAATATCCAAGATCATATATACTATAAAAGTTAAAAATAACTTAAAACATATTCCCATAAAATTTAAAGTAATATTTCACTTTAAATGAAATCTTTACATACATATAAATCTAATAACTCATCACCTAAATTTTTATTAATCACTTTATGATCTCATTACTTAAAAAATTAAAGGGGTGTCTAACAATTTTAAATTATGAAAAAACATAATAATATAGTCCTAATATGGTATATATAAATTTTAAGATTAACTCATAAGAAAATATCATAATCTCCAAAGTTACATAAACTGGACTTTGATACTAATTATAAAAGCCGAGAACCCATATTCTTGGATCTTGTGCTGAAATCGTAAACTTTACATTTTCTTCTTTGATTACCATAATTGTGACTATTTTTTCTATCTAAACCTTTCAATATCAAAAAGGAAAAATTATATCACATACATTCATGGGTAAATTTTATGTTTATAGTTTTATAGAATAGTGAAAAACTTTCACATAAACAATACCATGCCATAAAGTGAGGATATCTCCCACCTAACCTGAATTTTCTTATTCATATTAATTCATAATCATTATACATATTAAATACCTTATATAAATAATTTATTCAACCTCATTATTTATAACATGGGGAAATGGAATCTTAAGAGGGTGACCTCAAATTCTCAGTAAGGGTAGACATAAGAATTACCAATTTAATTACACCAATGAGAATAAGAAATTAATAAGTATTTGATGACATAATCAGAATGTATGATCGAATCATAAAAGAGATCATACTATAAATACCTGGTTTAAAAAATATGAAAACATGAAAATTACAATAGTTTTCAGAATTAGTAGTCATGATCCATGTGATATCAATATTTACTATAAGAAACATTATAAACCCATAGCAATAATAACAAAAAAATTGTTGGTATCATGGGTCATTTTTGTTCATAAATCATGTTAAACCCATATAATAAATAATTTGAGCCCAGTGAAATCCATATGAGAAACCCTCAGCTAACTACCTCCTACAGACCTCATAAAAAAATTAAATTTCCCAAAGCATTGGAGCATTATCTGGGATCACCCATCGTTTAAGTCATAATAGAAACACCTGGGGATATTTTGGACTCCCAAAGATATAAGTTTCAATGGGATAACCTATAACAATCTAAGTCACCCCATAGTATAATATGTAATGGGATCACGAGGTGCTATCTAAGATGCCCCATCATATAAGTTATCCATAAACCAAAAATAAAGTACATAAAGATTTCATTAAATAATTAATATCAATAAAATAATAATTATTCCATTTATAAATTTATTAACCCATGTAATATAAATGGGTTTCCTGAAAATATCTTTCAAACATGATTGACCCAAGGAAAAGAAACAGGTTCCATAAAAATCCCTTTGAAACAACATTAATCCATCCATAGAAATATAAAGTATGGTATCAATAAAACATATACCTGTTGAAGAGTGTAAAATGGATGTAAAACATATATTCTCATGAAATAACTATAGGAGAATAAAATAAATGATAATAATTTATATGTTTACCATAATATTTCAATATTGGATACTTTATCATAAAAAATCTAGATAAATGATTGAATTATAACATCAAACTCATACAACTTTGGTAACTTTGAATTGCAATCCCCATGATAGAATGTAATTAAAAAAACTTATAATATCATTAAGATAATGATATAAATATATAACATTTAAAAGCGTATTTATATACACCTCATAAAATAAGATAGGTATATAACGTAACATGCGTCTCAGAGAAGGAAAATTGAGAAAAAAAAATCCCCTTCCACTTTGGTAACATGGAAACCATAAACCCCATGAAAGATATATCCTAAAATGAATATGTAAATCCACATAAATTTAATTATAATAATAATATAATAAATTAATGTGAATTTTATAAATCACACAACAAAAATACTTGGAGAATATGGCATATATCTCACATAAATAAAAGTGTGGTGAGAAACCCATTACCCCAAGTTTAATTCATCACACTTGTTCTTTATATTCATGTATAATAAAACTATGTTAATTATTTAATTTATTGAGAATTTTTTTCATGTTTATTATTACTTTTATTTCACTTATTAAAAATTTATATATTATTACTTAATTAATTAAGTTTATGGAAGATGTAGTGACAATATTTAGATTATGTTTCAAAAGTGACTTTAGTAGGTTAAATATGGACATATATGTCATTATTTAAACATATAAAGAATAATAATAAAAAAATAATTATCATGTTTATACATCAATTATACTTTTAAAACCATTCATGAATTTTTTATGAAAAATGTACAAACATTACTATTATGGAGATGATAGGTCATACATACGCATGAGTAACATATCCATTTTCCAATGATCATTATGGAAATAAGATAAGTAAAATATATCCATTAATGATGATAATAATATCAAAAATACCATATTATTTATTTATATAAACTTATATATATATATATCATTATTTTTATGTGGTGATGAAAAATTGTATCACATCGCTTCGAGGAGGCGGTAGCTACACGTCCAGGAATGATGTTATATTTTTTTTAGTGAGTGAAAAGTTAAAAATAAAATGATATATTATATTTATATAATGATAAATATAACATTAATATAAAAAATAATTAATTTATATCATATATATTTAATATATTTACCCGAATTACCTTTCATTTAATGTGTTAGTGAAAAAAATGACATCATTTCTCTAGGCGGTAGTCCATCGTACATAGAAATGATGATTTTCTAACCCATTTTATTGAAGTCTATGTGTATATAGGTAATAACCTAAACATTAAAACATATTAGTATATGGATGATAATTATTTTATTATATCATCTTGGTATAATAATAATTTAATGGGATGGAGAAAGAAATAAAACAAAAATGTTGGTTGATTAATGTTACCACTTCATTGGGTAACTCCTTTTGTTTTCCACCAATGTACTTAATTGTAAAAACTAGGCCTCAATGAAAAACCATACACCTCACATAAACATGGATGTTAGGTCTTAGCCCCCTAGGTTCTACCAGTTTCTTTGCAAACACGTTGTCCCCACCCTAGGCCCCACCCATGTGCCTGAACGGGTCATCTGATTAATGATAGTCCCCACAAGCCAACACATATCCTTTCTAGTGTGCTTTTTACTCACTCACACACACATTGGGAAACTTCCTAGAAGTTAACCCATCCCGATAACAAATCCAATCCAAGCATTTTTAACTATGGAGTTCTAATTAGGCAAGCTTTCAAAAAGGAAGGTGCACCTTATTGATATGAGTCTTATCATTTAGTCATTTAACCCTTTATCATTATGGGGTATTACATTACTTGGTTGGATTTATACAAAACATAAGGATTATATTATGATTTTAGGTACTTTTAAAAGATATTTGGTCTAGTATTATCTAATATAAATGTATTAAGAGGTGTAAATAAGTTATGGGAGTGAGTTACCTTTTATAGTTGTAGAGGAGTGACATTTTTGTAAACACCCAAAAGTATTAACTATTGGGAGGAAAATATTACCTAAAGTGACACTCAAATTGATAATAAAATGGTTTTTGGGATTATATTATTGATATACACCTCCAAAAAATTATAAAACACATATTTTAACCATTTGGTTCCATAATTTCTATGTTTTTTTTTATTTTTATCATTTTGGGTTTTCACTATGGTAACTGATTTTCTATCTTAGGTAATTCATCCATTAAGAATAAATTAAAGTGATAATTATCAGATAATTTTTACCAAATAATTATAAATATTATATATAACTAATAAAATAAAAATTCCATGTGTTTTGGACATTAATTTTAACATAACCATATGTAATGCGCAAAAAACACTACTTTAACCTTAACTATTCTAAAAGAGTTTTTACTACTTAGGGGAAAATATAAACACTATAAAGGAACAATTCATATGTTATGGACCATAATTGGTATTTTTAATCATTTAAAATTCAATTTTCCTAATAAATGTTTTTAGGAATTTTAAATCATTTAATAAAATATCATTTATTATAGAATAACATTAATATAAATCTTGACATTATTCATTTAATTTGAATTTAAAAAATATCAAAAAAAATTATGGAATTTGAAAAATTATGTTAGAAAATATAAAAAATTACATATTACTCTAGAAAATTAATTTAACATAATAATTAATTAAATTTACATCAATTATAATATTTTAGTATCGTTAATTTTATTTTATTATTAATTAAATAATTACAATAAAGGGTTTTCTTAAGTATTTTATGTAATTATTTCATATTTATAAATTAAAAATAAATTAAAATGATAAAAAAATACTAAGTTTTTTTATCAAAATAACATCTATAATATAAACTATACTATTTTTTCCATCATAGATCTTTATAGACATTAAAATTAAGAAAAGTATCTTTTTCCCCTTTTTCTTTACTTAACTTATTATATGGGTCATATTCAAAGTAAAGTGGAATGTAAATTCTATATTTTAGATAACTTATTTCAGAAGGTCTAAATATACACATAAAAATGAATTAAGTTAATATTTATTTCATTTCCACTCTTACTGTTTTAGTTTAAACCCCAGTAAATCCATCTTTACTGTAACCATGGTAAATAATTTTTCTTGGACTCACTATTCATTTTGGTAAAAAATTATGTTGAATTGATTAGATAAAAAAATTATTCTAATTATAAACATGAAATAAATATTTATATATTCAATTAAAATAATTGAAAATATTTAATTGAATATTAATTCCTCAAACTCGATGAGAAAGTAGATTTTTAAAGAGAAAATGTTCAAAAATTTACAAAGTTTATATATCTAAGTTCATTCAAAAATCGATTCTAATGACCTAAATTAGATTAATGGATGTATAATTGAACTAATTTTACTTTAAAACCAATTTAAAATATAATTTAACTTTATTAATAAATTAAACAAAAATTCACTTTTCAATTAAAAATAGTATTTTTTCATTATTCATCACAAAATGGAGCTTTTCAGAATAATACCAAAAAATCCCACTAAGATAATATTGGTTTTAAGGTTTAAAAAATGTGGTTTATTTTTTCAAATTAATTTTATAAAATGTTTAAAAAGTAATGTTTAATTATGTGTGGAGAGCATGATTAAACCGTGTTTTTGAAAAAGAAACTTTTTCAGAAAAAATTTATTTTTCTATTAAATGTTTATTATTTTATTTATAATAAATATATATCCATTTTATTTATGTGTAAAACAACTAATTTTATTAATTTATTTAGTACTATTCATTTCTTTCAAATTAACAGCTTGATTTTAATAGTTATATATATATCATGGGTCATTTAATATTAGTATTGTGTGTCCTTTATACTATCAAATATAATAATATTAATTTAAAAAATCTCAGGTTTTTACAATGATTGACTTTAGGAAGAGTAGTATCTCAAAAGGAAAATTGGATTTGGCATAAAATTTAGTTTCCAAATCACTCAGTGTGCCACTATGAGAGAGAGAGAGAGAGAGAGTTTGTGTGTCTGTGGGGGGGGGGGTGAATCAATAGAACTTGTTTTTAAACATTATTTTATTTTGGGAATTAAACACCTATAACTTTTTAGAGTTATAATAAAAACTAAATAAATATTCCTAACCTATATAAAAGAATAATAATAATAAGAAAAAAAACAATACTTTTTACATGGTTCGACCTAAATGTGATTGCCTAATAATTTCTAGGGTTGGTTCAAGTTTAGAGAACTAGATTATCACTAATATAACATTGACTACAATATAGGGTCATTGTAAATCTTAGACTCTTTATAATCTATGAATTATCTATTATAAATTAAGTTTATAATAAATACTTGAACACTTACTATACCATAAAATGAATCATTTTTTTTATACTAGATCTACTAGTTATTGAATATTCCCACCAGAGTCAGTTTAATTAGATTTTCAAAAAATAATTTGATTCCATAGGATTAAAGGGTAGATCATCATCAATAGGTAAATGAATTTCTTGATGGATATGAATATAGAAAAATATATTATTATTACTATCACTAGTTTATAATGATTCTATAACACATGATATTATCTTATTCATACTCAATATAAAACACTCAAATTTATATTAGTAGGAACTATGTTCATAGAACCATTAATGAAATTATAAATTCAGTTATGATTGAAATCCTCTCACTTTATTTGATATATATATTTTTTAGAGCTATAATGTATCTAATTCTTCCCTATAGCTCTCAAATAAGGTTCACTTCTTTAGTTTTTCAATTTATATTCACACAATGAATCTAAATAATCATTCCAAAATATATTAATTGGAAATACCTATTTTTTACCAGTTCCACTGAGTCTCTAAGTCAAATATTTTCTATAATATAATACCAACTTATTTGAAAAATAATTTTAAATATTATAATTCAATTCCTCTATAAAATTCACATGGTATTATCATTTTATTTTGGTCAAAAAATCTATTTAAAA